>CM051549.1:10437971-11077057 GCA_028022735.1 Gypaetus barbatus | reverse complement strand
GGAGCCGGACGTTTGCCATTTCAGAAAGAGGCTCTGCCGAGAACAGGCGCCTTGAGATGTTGTGTCTCTGGGAAAGCACAGATCCCCAGGGCTGTTGTGCCTGTGAATAGGCTGCCAAGGGAAGGTGAAGAGCAGCAACAGCTTTCAGGCCTGGCACCTTCCTTGTGGGAGAAGGAGCCGGACGTTTGCCTTTTCGGATAAAAGGCTCTGCCGAGAACAGGCGCCTTGAGATGTTGCATCTCTGGGAAAGCACAGATCCCCAGTGCTGTTGTTCCTGTGAATAGGCTGCCAAGGGAAGGTGAAGAACAGCAACAACTTTCAGGGCTGGCCCCTTCCTTGTGGGAGAAGGAGCCGGACGTTTGCCATTTCAGAAAGAGGCTCTGCCGAGAACAGGCGCCTTGAGATGTTGCATCTCTGGGAAAGCACAGATCCCCAGGGCTGTTGTGCCTGTGAATAGGCTGCCAAGGGAAGGTGAAGAGCAGCAACAGCTGTCAGGGCTGTCCCCTTCCTTGTCGGGGAAGGAGCCAGACGTTTGCCTTTTTGGAAAAAAGGCTCTGCCGAGAATGGGTACGATGAGATGTTGCGTCTCTGGGAAAGCACAGATCCCCAGGGCTGTTGTGCCTGTGAATAGGCTGCCAAGGGAAGGTGAAGAGCAGCAACAACTTTCAGGGCTGGCACCTTCCTTGTCGGGGAAGGAGCCGGACGTTTGCCTTTTTGGAAAAAAGGCTCTGCCAAGAATGGGTACGATGAGATGTTGCGTCTCTGGGAAAGCACAGATCCCCAGGGCTGTTGTGCCTGTGAATAGGCTGCCAAGGGAAGGTGAAGAGCAGCAACAGCTGTCAGGGCTGGCCCCTTCCTTGTGGGAGAAGGAGCCAGACGTTTTCCTTTTTGGAAAAAAGGCTCTGCCAAGAATGGGTACGATGAGATGTTGCGTCTCTGGGAAAGCACAGATCCCCAGGGCTGTTGTGCCTGTGAATAGGCTGCCAAGGGAAGGTGAAGAGCAGCAACAACTTTCAGGGCTGGCACCTTCCATGTGGGAGAAGGAGCCGGACGTTTGCCATTTCAGAAAGAGGCTCTGCCGAGAACAGGCGCCTTGAGATGTTGTGTCTCTGGGAAAGCACAGATCCCCAGGGCTGTTGTGCCTGTGAATAGGCTGCCAAGGGAAGGTGAAGAGCAGCAACAGCTGTCAGGCCTGGCCCCTTCCATGTGGGAGAAGGAGCCGGACGTTTGCCTTTTCGGAAAAAAGGCTCTGCCGAGAACAGGTATCTTGAGATGTTGTGTCTCTGGGAAAGCACAGATCCCCAGGGCTGTTGTGCCTGTGAATAGGCTGCCAAGGGAAGGTGAAGAACAGCAACAACTTTCAGGCCTGGCCCCTTCCTTGTCGGGGAAGGAGCCGGACGTTTGCCTTTTCGGAAAAAAGGCTCTGCCGAGAACAGGCGCCTTGAGATGTTGCGTCTCTGGGAAAGCACAGATCCCCAGGGCTGTTGTGCCTGTGAATAGGCTGCCAAGGGAAGGTGAAGAGCAGCAACAACTTTCAGGGCTGGCACCTTCCTTGCGGGAGAAGGAGCCGGACGTTTGCCATTTCAGAAAGAGGCTCTGCCGAGAACAGGCGCCTTGAGATGTTGCATCTCTGGGAAAGCACAGATCCCCAGGGCTGTTGTGCCTGTGAATAGGCTGCCAAGGGAAGGTGAAGAGCAGCAACAACTTTCAGGGCTGGCACCTTCCTTGTCGGGGAAGGAGCCGGACGTTTGCCTTTTCGGAAAAAAGGCTCTGCCAAGAATGGGTACGATGAGATGTTGCGTCTCTGGGAAAGCACAGATCCCCAGGGCTGTTGTGCCTGTGAATAGGCTGCCAAGGGAAGGTGAAGAGCAGCAACAACTTTCAGGGCTGGCACCTTCCATGTGGGAGAAGGAGCTGGACGTTTGACATTTCAGAAAGAGGCTCTGCCGAGAACAGGCGCCTTGAGATGTTGCATCTCTGGGAAAGCACAGATCCCCAGGCCTGCTGTGCCTGTGAATAGGCTGCCAAGGGAAGGTGAAGAGCAGCAACAGCTGTCAGGGCTGGCACCTTCCTTGTCGGGGAAGGAGCCGGACGTTTGCCTTTTTGGAAAAAAGGCTCTGCCGAGAATGGGTACGATGAGATGTTGCGTCTCTGGGAAAGCACAGATCCCCAGGGCTGTTGTGCCTGTGAATAGGCTGCCAAGGGAAGGTGAAGAGCAGCAACAGCTGTCAGGCCTGGCACCTTCCATGTGGGAGAAGGAGCCGGACGTTTGCCATTTCGGAATGAGGCTCTGCCGAGAACAGGCGCCTTGAGATGTTGTGTCTCTGGGAAAGCACAGATCCCCAGGGCTGTTGTGCCTGTGAATAGGCTGCCAAGGGAAGTTGAAGAGCAGCAACAGCTTTCAGGCCTGGCACCTTCCTTGTGGGAGAAGGAGCCGGACGTTTGCCTTTTCGGATAAAAGGCTCTGCCGAGAACAGGCGCCTTGAGATGTTGCATCTCTGGGAAAGCACAGATCCCCAGTGCTGTTGTTCCTGTGAATAGGCTGCCAAGGGAAGGTGAAGAACAGCAACAACTTTCAGGGCTGGCCCCTTCCTTGTGGGAGAAGGAGCCGGACGTTTGCCATTTCAGAAAGAGGCTCTGCCGAGAACAGGCGCCTTGAGATGTTGCATCTCTGGGAAAGCACAGATCCCCAGGGCTGTTGTGCCTGTGAATAGGCTGCCAAGGGAAGGTGAAGAGCAGCAACAACTTTCAGGGCTGGCACCTTCCATGTGGGAGAAGGAGCCGGACGTTTGCCATTTCAGAAAGAGGCTCTGCCGAGAACAGGCGCCTTGAGATGTTGCATCTCTGGGAAAGCACAGATCCCCAGGGCTGTTGTGCCTGTGAATAGGCTGCCAAGGGAAGGTGAAGAACAGCAACAACTTTCAGGGCTGTCCCCTTCCTTGTCGGGGAAGGAGCCGGACGTTATCCTTTTCGGAAAAAAGGCTCTGCCAAGAATGGGTACGATGAGATGTTGCGTCTCTGGGAAAGCACAGATCCCCAGGGCTGTTGTGCCTGTGAATAGGCTGCCAAGGGAAGGTGAAGAGCAGCAACAACTTTCAGGCCTGGCCCCTTCCTTGTCGGGGAAGGAGCCGGACGTTTGCCTTTTCGGAAAAAAGGCTCTGCCGAGAACAGGCGCCTTGAGATGTTGCGTCTCTGGGAAAGCACAGATCCCCAGGGCTGTTGTGCCTGTGAATAGGCTGCCAAGGGAAGGTGAAGAGCAGCAACAACTTTCAGGGCTGGCACCTTCCTTGCGGGAGAAGGAGCCGGACGTTTGCCATTTCAGAAAGAGGCTCTGCTGAGAAAAGGCGCCTTGAGATGTTGCATCTCTGGGAAAGCACAGATCCCCAGGGCTGTTGTGCCTGTGAATAGGCTGCCAAGGGAAGGTGAAGAGCAGCAACAGCTTTCAGGCCTGGCACCTTCCATGTGGGAGAAGGAGCCGGACGTTTGCCATTTCAGAAAGAGGCTCTGCCGAGAACAGGCGCCTTGAGATGTTGTGTCTCTGGGAAAGCACAGATCCCCAGGGCTGTTGTGCCTGTGAATAGGCTGCCAAGGGAAGGTGAAGAGCAGCAACAACTTTCAGGGCTGGCCCCTTCCTTGCGGGAGAAGGAGCCGGACGTTTTCCTTTTCGGAAAAAAGGCTCTGACGAGAACAGGCGCCTTTGAATGTTGCATCTCTGGGAAAGCACAGATCCCCAGGGCTGTTGTGCCTGTGAATAGGCTGCCAAGGGAAGGTGAAGAGCAGCAACAGCTGTCAGGCCTGGCACCATCCTTGTGGGAGAAGGAGCCGGACGTTTGCCATTTCAGAAAGAGGCTCTGCCGAGAACAGGCGCCTTGAGATGTTGCGTCTCTGGGAAAGCACAGATCCCCAGGGCTGTTGTGCCTGTGAATAGGCTGCCAAGGGAAGGTGAAGAGCAGCAACAGCTGTCAGGGCTGGCACCTTCCTTGTGGGAGAAGGAGCCGGACGTTTGCCTTTTCGGAAAAAAGGCTCTGCCAAGAATGGGTACGATGAGATGTTGTGTCTCTGGGAAAGCACAGATCCCCAGGGCTGTTGTGCCTGTGAATAGGCTGCCAAGGGAAGGTGAAGAGCAGCAACAGCTTTCAGGCCTGGCACCTTCCTTGTCGGGGAAGGAGCCGGACGTTTGCCTTTTTGGAAAAAAGGCTCTGCCGAGAATGGGTACGATGAGATGTTGTGTCTCTGGGAAAGCACAGATCCCCAGGGCTGTTGTGCCTGTGAATAGGCTGCCAAGGGAAGGTGAAGAGCAGCAACAGCTGTCAGGGCTGGCACCTTCCTTGTGGGAGAAGGAGCCGGACGTTTGCCTTTTCGGAAAAAAGGCTCTGCCGAGAATGGGTACGATGAGATGTTGTGTCTCTGGGAAAGCAGAGATCCCCAGGGCTGTTGTGCCTGTGAATAGGCTGCCAAGGGAAGGTGAAGAGCAGCAACAGCTGTCAGGCCTGGCCCCTTCCTTGTGGGAGAAGGAGCCGGACGTTTTCCTTTTTGGAAAAAAGGCTCTGACGAGAACAGGCGCCTTTGAATGTTGCATCTCTGGGAAAGCACAGATCCCCAGGGCTGTTGTGCCTGTGAATAGGCTGCCAAGGGAAGGTGAAGTGCAGCAACAGCTTTCAGGGCTGGCACCATCCTTGTGGGAGAAGGAGCCGGACGTTTGCCTTTTCGGATAATAGGCTCTGCCGAGAACAGGCGCCTTGAGATATTGCATCTCTGGGAAAGCACAGATCCCCAGTGCTGTTGTGCCTGTGAATAGGCTGCCAAGGGAAGGTGAAGAGCAGCAACAGCTGTCAGGGCTGGCACCTTCCTTGTGGGAGAAGGAGCCGGACGTTTGCCTTTTCGGAAAAAAGGCTCTGCCAAGAATGGGTACGATGAGATGTTGCATCTCTGGGAAAGCACAGATCCCCAGGGCTGTTGTGCCTGTGAATAGGCTGCCAAGGGAAGGTGAAGAGCAGCAACAGCTGTCAGGGCTGGCACCTTCCTTGTCGGGGAAGGAGCCGGACGTTTGCCTTTTCGGAAAAAAACTCTGCCGAGAATGGGTACGATGAGATGTTGCATCTCTGGGAAAGCACAGATCCCCAGGGCTGTTGTGCCTGTGAATAGGCTGCCAAGGGAAGGTGAAGAGCAGCAACAGCTGTCAGGCCTGGCACCTTCCTTGTGGGAGAAGGAGCCGGACGTTTGCCTTTTCGGAATGAGGCTCAGCTGAGAACAGGCGCCTTGAGATGTTGCGTCTCTGGGAAAGCACAGATCCCCAGGGCTGTTGTGCCTGTGAATAGGCTGCCAAGGGAAGGTGAAGAGCAGCAACAACTTTCAGGGCTGGCACCTTCCATGTGGGAGAAGGAGCCGGACGTTTGCCATTTCAGAAAGAGGCTCTGCCGAGAACAGGCGCCTTGAGATGTTGTGTCTCTGGGAAAGCACAGATCCCCAGGGCTGTTGTGCCTGTGAATAGGGTGCCAAGGGAAGGTGAAGAGCAGCAACAGCTGTCAGGCCTGGCACCTTCCTTGTGGGAGAAGGAGCCGGACGTTTGCCTTTTCGGAAAAAATACTCTGCCGAGAACAGGTGCCTTGAGATGTTGTGTCTCTGGGAAAGCACAGATCCCCAGGGCTGTTGTGCCTGTGAATAGGCTGCCAAGGGAAGGTGAAGAACAGCAACAACTTTCAGGCCTGGCCCCTTCCTTGTCGGGGAAGGAGCCGGACGTTATCCTTTTCGGAAAAAAGGCTCTGCCAAGAATGGGTACGATGAGATGTTGCGTCTCTGGGAAAGCACAGATCCCCAGGGCTGTTGTGCCTGTGAATAGGCTGCCAAGGGAAGGTGAAGAGCAGCAAAAACTTTCAGGCCTACCACCTTCCTTGTCGGGGAAGGAGCCGGACGTTTGCCTTTTTGGAAAAAAGGCTCTGCCAAGAATGGGTACGATGAGATGTTGCGTCTCTGGGAAAGCACAGATCCCCAGGGCTGTTGTGCCTGTGAATAGGCTGCCAAGGGAAGGTGAAGAGCAGCAACAGCTGTCAGGGCTGGCACCTTCCTTGTGGGAGAAGGAGCCGGACGTTTGCCTTTTCGGAAAAAAGGCTCTGCCAAGAATGGGTACGATGAGATGTTGCATCTCTGGGAAAGCACAGATCCCCAGGGCTGTTGTGCCTGTGAATAGGCTGCCAAGGGAAGGTGAAGAAAAGCAACAGCTGTCAGGGCTGGCACCTTCCTTGTCGGGGAAGGAGCCGGACGTTTGCCTTTTTGGAAAAAAGGCTCTGCCGAGAATGGGTACGATGAGATGTTGCGTCTCTGGGAAAGCACAGATCCCCAGGGCTGTTGTGCCTGTGAATAGGCTGCCAAGGGAAGGTGAAGAGCAGCAACAGCTGTCAGGGCTGGCCCCTTCCTTGTGGGAGAAGGAGCCGGACGTTTTCCTTTTTGGAAAAAAGGCTCTGACGAGAACAGGCGCCTTTGAATGTTGCATCTCTGGGAAAGCACAGATCCCCAGGGCTGTTGTGCCTGTGAATAGGCTGCCAAGGGAAGGTGAAGAGCAGCAACAGCTGTCAGGGCTGGCACCATCCTTGTGGGAGAAGGAGCCGGACGTTTGCCTTTTCGGATAATAGGCTCTGCCGAGAACAGGCGCCTTGAGATATTGCATCTCTGGGAAAGCACAGATCCCCAGTGCTGTTGTGCCTGTGAATAGGCTGCCAAGGGAAGGTGAAGAACAGCAACAACTTTCAGGGGTCGCCCGTTCCATGTGGGAGAAGGAGCCGGACGTTTGCCTTTTCGGAAAAAAGGCTCTGCCAAGAATGGGTACGATGAGATGTTGCATCTCTGGGAAAGCACAGATCCCCAGGGCTGTTGTGCCTGTGAATAGGCTGCCAAGGGAAGGTGAAGAGCAGCAACAGCTTTCAGGCCTGGCACCTTCCTTGTCGGGGAAGGAGCCGGACGTTTGCCTTTTCGGAAAAAAACTCTGCCGAGAATGGGTACGATGAGATGTTGCATCTCTGGGAAAGCACAGATCCCCAGGGCTGTTGTGCCTGTGAATAGGCTGCCAAGGGAAGGTGAAGAGCAGCAACAGCTGTCAGGGCTGGCACCTTCCATGTGGGAGAAGGAGCCGGACGTTTGCCTTTTCGGAATGAGGCTCAGCCGAGAACAGGCGCCTTGAGATGTTGCGTCTCTGGGAAAGCACAGATCCCCAGGGCTGTTGTGCCTGTGAATAGGCTGACAAGGGAAGGTGAAGAGCAGCAACAGCTTTCAGGCCTGTCCCCTTCCTTGTGGGAGAAGGAGCCGGACGTTTGCCTTTTCAGAAAGAGGCTCTGCCGAGAACAGGCGCCTTGAGATGTTGTGTCTCTGGGAAAGCACAGATCCCCAGGGCTGTTGTGCCTGTGAATAGGCTGCCAAGGGAAGGTGAAGAGCAGCAACAGCTTTCAGGCCTGGCACCTTGCTTGTGGGAGAAGGAGCCGGACGTTTGCCTTTTCGGATAAAAGGCTCTGTCGAGAACAGGCGCCTTGAGATGTTGCGTCTCTGGGAAAGCACAGATCCCCAGTGCTGTTGTTCCTGTGAATAGGCTGCCAAGGGAAGGTGAAGAACAGCAACAACTTTCAGGGCTGGCCCCTTCCTTGTGGGAGAAGGAGCCGGACGTTTGCCATTTCAGAAAGAGGCTCTGCCGAGAACAGGCGCCTTGAGATGTTGCATCTCTGGGAAAGCACAGATCCCCAGGGCTGTTGTGCCTGTGAATAGGCTGCCAAGGGAAGGTGAAGAGCAGCAACAGCTGTCAGGGCTGTCCCCTTCCTTGTCGGGGAAGGAGCCAGACGTTTGCCTTTTTGGAAAAAAGGCTCTGCCGAGAATGGGTACGATGACATGTTGCGTCTCTGGGAAAGCACAGATCCCCAGGGCTGTTGTGCCTGTGAATAGGCTGCCAAGGGAAGGTGAAGAGCAGCAAGAACTTTCAGGGCTGGCACCTTCCATGTGGGAGAAGGAGCCGGACGTTTGCCATTTCAGAAAGAGTCTCTGCCGAGAACAGGCGCCTTGAGATGTTGCATCTCTGGGAAAGCACAGATCCCCAGGGCTGTTGTGCCTGTGAATAGGCTGCCAAGGGAAGGTGAAGAGCAGCAACAGCTTTCAGGGCTGGCACCTTCCATGTGGGAGAAGGAGCCGGACGTTTGCCTTTTCGGAAAAAAGGCTCTGCCGAGAACAGGCGCCTTGAGATGTTGCATCTCTGGGAAAGCACAGATCCCCAGGGCTGTTGTGCCTGTGAATAGGCTGCCAAGGGAAGGTGAAGAGCAGCAACAACTTTCAGGGCTGGCACCTTCCTTGTGGGAGAAGTAGCCGGACGTTATCCTTTTCGGAAAAAAGGCTCTGCCAAGAATGGATACGATGAGATGTTGCGTCTCTGGGAAAGCACAGATCCCCAGGGCTGTTGTGCCTGTGAATAGGCTGCCAAGGGAAGGTGAAGAGCAGCAACAACTTTCAGGGCTGGCACCTTCCTTGTCGGGGAAGGAGCCGGACGTTTGCCTTTTTGGAAAAAAGGCTCTGCCAAGAATGGGTACGATGAGATGTTGCGTCTCTGGGAAAGCACAGATCCCCAGGGCTGTTGTGCCTGTGAATAGGCTGCCAAGGGAAGGTGAAGAGCAGCAACAGCTGTCAGGGCTGGCCCCTTCCTTGTGGGAGAAGGAGCCAGACGTTTTCCTTTTTGGAAAAAAGGCTCTGCCAAGAATGGGTACGATGAGATGTTGCGTCTCTGGGAAAGCACAGATCCCCAGGGCTGTTGTGCCTGTGAATAGGCTGCCAAGGGAAGGTGAAGAGCAGCAACAACTTTCAGGGCTGGCACCTTCCATGTGGGAGAAGGAGCCGGACGTTTGCCATTTCAGAAAGAGGCTCTGCCGAGAACAGGCGCCTTGAGATGTTGTGTCTCTGGGAAAGCACAGATCCCCAGGGCTGTTGTGCCTGTGAATAGGCTGCCAAGGGAAGGTGAAGAGCAGCAACAGCTGTCAGGCCTGGCCCCTTCCATGTGGGAGAAGGAGCCGGACGTTTGCCTTTTCGGAAAAAAGGCTCTGCCGAGAACAGGTATCTTGAGATGTTGTGTCTCTGGGAAAGCACAGATCCCCAGGGCTGTTGTGCCTGTGAATAGGCTGCCAAGGGAAGGTGAAGAACAGCAACAACTTTCAGGCCTGGCCCCTTCCTTGTCGGGGAAGGAGCCGGACGTTTGCCTTTTCGGAAAAAAGGCTCTGCCGAGAACAGGCGCCTTGAGATGTTGCGTCTCTGGGAAAGCACAGATCCCCAGGGCTGTTGTGCCTGTGAATAGGCTGCCAAGGGAAGGTGAAGACCAGCAACAACTTTCAGGGCTGGCACCTTCCTTGCGGGAGAAGGAGCCGGACGTTTGCCATTTCAGAAAGAGGCTCTGCCGAGAACAGGCGCCTTGAGATGTTGCATCTCTGGGAAAGCACAGATCCCCAGGGCTGTTGTGCCTGTGAATAGGCTGCCAAGGGAAGGTGAAGAGCAGCAACAACTTTCAGGGCTGGCACCTTCCTTGTCGGGGAAGGAGCCGGACGTTTGCCTTTTCGGAAAAAAGGCTCTGCCAAGAATGGGTACGATGAGATGTTGCGTCTCTGGGAAAGCACAGATCCCCAGGGCTGTTGTGCCTGTGAATAGGCTGCCAAGGGAAGGTGAAGAGCAGCAACAACTTTCAGGGCTGGCACCTTCCATGTGGGAGAAGGAGCTGGACGTTTGACATATCAGAAAGAGGCTCTGCCGAGAACAGGCGCCTTGAGATGTTGCATCTCTGGGAAAGCACAGATCCCCAGGCCTGCTGTGCCTGTGAATAGGCTGCCAAGGGAAGCTGAAGAGCAGCAACAGCTGTCAGGGCTGGCACCTTCCTTGTCGGGGAAGGAGCCGGACGTTTGCCTTTTTGGAAAAAAGGCTCTGCCGAGAATGGGTACGATGAGATGTTGCGTCTCTGGGAAAGCACAGATCCCCAGGGCTGTTGTGCCTGTGAATAGGCTGCCAAGGGAAGGTGAAGAGCAGCAACAGCTGTCAGGCCTGGCACCTTCCATGTGGGAGAAGGAGCCGGACGTTTGCCATTTCGGAATGAGGCTCTGCCGAGAACAGGCGCCTTGAGATGTTGTGTCTCTGGGAAAGCACAGATCCCCAGGGCTGTTGTGCCTGTGAATAGGCTGCCAAGGGAAGTTGAAGAGCAGCAACAGCTTTCAGGCCTGGCACCTTCCTTGTGGGAGAAGGAGCCGGACGTTTGCCTTTTCGGATAAAAGGCTCTGCCGAGAACAGGCGCCTTGAGATGTTGCATCTCTGGGAAAGCACAGATCCCCAGTGCTGTTGTTCCTGTGAATAGGCTGCCAAGGGAAGGTGAAGAACAGCAACAACTTTCAGGGCTGGCCCCTTCCTTGTGGGAGAAGGAGCCGGACGTTTGCCATTTCAGAAAGAGGCTCTGCCGAGAACAGGCGCCTTGAGATGTTGCATCTCTGGGAAAGCACAGATCCCCAGGGCTGTTGTGCCTGTGAATAGGCTGCCAAGGGAAGGTGAAGAGCAGCAACAACTTTCAGGGCTGGCACCTTCCATGTGGGAGAAGGAGCCGGACGTTTGCCATTTCAGAAAGAGGCTCTGCCGAGAACAGGCGCCTTGAGATGTTGCATCTCTGGGAAAGCACAGATCCCCAGGGCTGTTGTGCCTGTGAATAGGCTGCCAAGGGAAGGTGAAGAACAGCAACAACTTTCAGGGCTGTCCCCTTCCTTGTCGGGGAAGGAGCCGGACGTTATCCTTTTCGGAAAAAAGGCTCTGCCAAGAATGGGTACGATGAGATGTTGCGTCTCTGGGAAAGCACAGATCCCCAGGGCTGTTGTGCCTGTGAATAGGCTGCCAAGGGAAGGTGAAGAGCAGCAACAACTTTCAGGCCTGGCCCCTTCCTTGTCGGGGAAGGAGCCGGACGTTTGCCTTTTCGGAAAAAAGGCTCTGCCGAGAACAGGCGCCTTGAGATGTTGCGTCTCTGGGAAAGCACAGATCCCCAGGGCTGTTGTGCCTGTGAATAGGCTGCCAAGGGAAGGTGAAGAGCAGCAACAACTTTCAGGGCTGGCACCTTCCTTGCGGGAGAAGGAGCCGGACGTTTGCCATTTCAGAAAGAGGCTCTGCTGAGAAAAGGCGCCTTGAGATGTTGCATCTCTGGGAAAGCACAGATCCCCAGGGCTGTTGTGCCTGTGAATAGGCTGCCAAGGGAAGGTGAAGAGCAGCAACAGCTTTCAGGCCTGGCACCTTCCATGTGGGAGAAGGAGCCGGACGTTTGCCATTTCAGAAAGAGGCTCTGCCGAGAACAGGCGCCTTGAGATGTTGTGTCTCTGGGAAAGCACAGATCCCCAGGGCTGTTGTGCCTGTGAATAGGCTGCCAAGGGAAGGTGAAGAGCAGCAACAACTTTCAGGGCTGGCCCCTTCCTTGCGGGAGAAGGAGCCGGACGTTTTCCTTTTTGGAAAAAAGGCTCTGCCGAGAACAGGCGCCTTTGAATGTCGCATCTCTGGGAAAGCACAGATCCCCAGGGCTGTTGTGCCTGTGAATAGGCTGCCAAGGGAAGGTGAAGAGCAGCAACAGCTTTCAGGCCTGGCACCATCCTTGTGGGAGAAGGAGCCGGACGTTTGCCTTTTCGGATAATAGGCTCTGCCGAGAACAGGCGCCTTGAGATATTGCATCTCTGGGAAAGCACAGATCCCCAGGGCTGTTGTGCCTGTGAATAGGCTGCCAAGGGAAGGTGAAGAGCAGCAAAAACTTTCAGGCCTAGCACCTTCCTTGTCGGGGAAGGAGCCGGACGTTTGCCTTTTTGGAAAAAAGGCTCTGCCGAGAATGGGTACGATGAGATGTTGTGTCTCTGGGAAAGCAGAGATCCCCAGGGCTGTTGTGCCTGTGAATAGGCTGCCAAGGGAAGGTGAAGAGCAGCAACAGCTGTCAGGGCTGGCCCCTTCCTTGTGGGAGAAGGAGCCGGACGTTTTCCTTTTTGGAAAAAAGGCTCTGACGAGAACAGGGGCCTTTGAATGTTGCATCTCTGGGAAAGCACAGATCCCCAGGGCTGTTGTGCCTGTGAATAGGCTGCCAAGGGAAGGTGAAGAGCAGCAACAGCTGTCAGGCCTGGCCCCTTCCTTGTGGGAGAAGGAGCCGGACGTTTTCCTTTTTGGAAAAAAGGCTCTGTCGAGAACAGGCGCCTTTGAATGTTGCATCTCTGGGAAAGCACAGATCCCCAGGGCTGTTGTGCCTGTGAATAGGCTGCCAAGGGAAGGTGAAGAGCAGCAACAGCTGTCAGGGCTGGCACCATCCTTGTGGGAGAAGGAGCCGGACGTTTGCCTTTTCGGATAATAGGCTCTGCCGAGAACAGGCGCCTTGAGATATTGCATCTCTGGGAAAGCACAGATCCCCAGTGCTGTTGTGCCTGTGAATAGGCTGCCAAGGGAAGGTGAAAAACAGCAACAACCTTCAGGGGTCGCACGTTCCATGTGGGAGAAGGAGCCGGACGTTTGCCTTTTCGGAAAAAAGGCTCTGCCAAGAATGGGTACGATGAGATGTTGCATCTCTGGGAAAGCACAGATCCCCAGGGCTGTTGTGCCTGTGAATAGGCTGCCAAGGGAAGGTGAAGAGCAGCAACAGCTGTCAGGGCTGGCACCTTCCTTGTCGGGGAAGGAGCCGGACGTTTCCCTTTTCGGAAAAAAACTCTGCCGAGAATGGGTACGATGAGATGTTGCATCTCTGGGAAAGCACAGATCCCCAGGGCTGTTGTGCCTGTGAATAGGCTGCCAAGGGAAGGTGAAGAGCAGCAACAGCTGTCAGGGCTGGCACCTTCCATGTGGGAGAAGGAGCCGGACGTTTGCCTTTTCGGAATGAGGCTCAGCCGAGAACAGGCGCCTTGAGATGTTGCGTCTCTGGGAAAGCACAGATCCCCAGGGCTGTTGTGCCTGTGAATAGGCTGCCAAGGGAAGGTGAAGAGCAGCAACAGCTTTCAGGCCTGTCCCCTTCCTTGTGGGAGAAGGAGCCGGACGTTTGCCATTTCAGAAAGAGGCTCTGCCGAGAACAGGCGCCTTGAGATGTTGTGTCTCTGGGAAAGCACAGATCCCCAGGGCTGTTGTGCCTGTGAATAGGCTGCCAAGGGAAGGTGAAGAGCAGCAACAGCTTTCAGGCCTGGCACCTTCCTTGTGGGAGAAGGAGCCGGACGTTTGCCTTTTCGGATAAAAGGCTCTGCCGAGAACAGGCGCCTTGAGATGTTGCATCTCTGGGAAAGCACAGATCCCCAGTGCTGTTGTTCCTGTGAATAGGCTGCCAAGGGAAGGTGAAGAACAGCAACAACTTTCAGGGCTGGCCCCTTCCTTGTGGGAGAAGGAGCCGGACGTTTGCCATTTCAGAAAGAGGCTCTGCCGAGAACAGGCGCCTTGAGATGTTGCATCTCTGGGAAAGCACAGATCCCCAGGGCTGTTGTGCCTGTGAATAGGCTGCCAAGGGAAGGTGAAGAGCAGCAACAGCTGTCAGGGCTGTCCCCTTCCTTGTCGGGGAAGGAGCCAGACGTTTGCCTTTTTGGAAAAAAGGCTCTGCCGAGAATGGGTACGATGAGATGTTGCGTCTCTGGGAAAGCACAGATCCCCAGGGCTGTTGTGCCTGTGAATAGGCTGCCAAGGGAAGGTGAAGAGCAGCAACAGCTTTCAGGGCTGGCACCTTCCATGTGGGAGAAGGAGCCGGACGTTTGCCATTTCAGAAAGAGGCTCTGCCGAGAACAGGCGCCTTGAGATGTTGCATCTCTGGGAAAGCACAGATCCCCAGGGCTGTTGTGCCTGTGAATAGGCTGCCAAGGGAAGGTGAAGAGCAGCAACAGCTTTCAGGGCTGGCACCTTCCTTGTGGGAGAAGGAGCCGGACGTTTGCCTTTTCAGAAATAAAGGCTCTGACGAGAACAGGCGCCTTGAGATGTTGCATCTCTGGGAAAGCACAGATCCCCAGGGCTGTTGTGCCTGTTAATAGGCTGCCAAGGGAAGGTGAAGAGCAGCAACAACTTTCAGGGCTGGCACCTTCCTTGTGGGAGAAGGAGTCGGACGTTATCCTTTTCGGAAAAAAGGCTCTGCCAAGAATGGATACGATGAGATGTTGCGTCTCTGGGAAAGCACAGATCCCCAGGGCTGTTGTGCCTGTGAATAGGCTGCCAAGGGAAGGTGAAGAGCAGCAACAACTTTCAGGGCTGGCACCTTCCTTGTCGGGGAAGGAGCCGGACGTTTGCCTTTTTGGAAAAAAGGCTCTGCCAAGAATGGGTACGATGAGATGTTGCGTCTCTGGGAAAGCACAGATCCCCAGGGCTGTTGTGCCTGTGAATAGGCTGCCAAGGGAAGGTGAAGAGCAGCAACAGCTGTCAGGGCTGGCCCCTTCCTTGTGGGAGAAGGAGCCGGACGTTTTCCTTTTTGGAAAAAAGGCTCTGCCAAGAATGGGTACGATGAGATGTTGTGTCTCTGGGAAAGCACAGATCCCCAGGGCTGTTGTGCCTGTGAATAGGCTGCCAAGGGAAGGTGAAGAGCAGCAACAGCTTTCAGGCCTGGCACCTTCCTTGTCGGGGAAGGAGCCGGACGTTTGCCTTTTTGGAAAAAAGGCTCTGCCGAGAATGGTTACGATGAGATGTTGCGTCTCTGGGAAAGCACAGATCCCCAGGGCTGTTGTGCCTGTGAATAGGCTGCCAAGGGAAGGTGAAGAGCAGCAACAGCTGTCAGGGCTGGCCCCTTCCTTGTGGGAGAAGGAGCCGGACGTTTTCCTTTTCGGAAAAAAGGCTCTGCCGAGAACAGGCGCCTTGAGATATTGCGTCTCTGGGAAAGCACAGATCCCCAGTGCTGTTGTGCCTGTGAATAGGCTGCCAAGGGAAGGTGAAGAACAGCAACAACCTTCAGGGGTCGCCCGTTCCATGTGGGAGAAGGAGCCGGACGTTTGCCTTTTCGGAAAAAAGGCTCTGCCAAGAATGGGTACGATGAGATGTTGCATCTCTGGGAAAGCACAGATCCCCAGGGCTGTTGTGCCTGTGAATAGGCTGCCAAGGGAAGGTGAAGAGCAGCAACAGCTGTCAGGGCTGGCACCTTCCTTGTCGGGGAAGGAGCCGGACGTTTGCCTTTTCGGAAAAAAACTCTGCCGAGAATGGGTACGATGAGATGTTGCATCTCTGGGAAAGCACAGATCCCCAGGGCTGTTGTGCCTGTGAATAGGCTGCCAAGGGAAGGTGAAGAGCAGCAACAACTTTCAGGGCTGGCACCTTCCATGTGGGAGAAGGAGCCGGACGTTTGCCTTTTCGGAATGAGGCTCAGCCGAGAACAGGCGCTTTGAGATGTTGCGTCTCTGGGAAAGCACAGATCCCCAGGGCTGTTGTGCCTGTGAATAGGCTGCCAAGGGAAGGTGAAGAGCAGCAACAGCTTTCAGGGCTGGCACCTTCCTTGTGGGAGAAGGAGCCGGACGTTTGCCTTTTCGAAAAAAGGCTCTGCCGAGAACAGGCGCCTTGAGATGTTGCATCTCTGGGAAAGCACAGATCCCCAGGGCTGTTGTGCCTGTGAATAGGCTGCCAAGGGAAGGTGAAGAGCAGCAACAACTTTCAGGGCTGGCACCTTCCTTGTGGGAGAAGGAGCCGGACGTTTGCCTTTTCGGAAAAAAGGCTCTGCCGAGAACAGGCGCCTTGAGATTTTGCATCTCTGGGAAAGCACAGATCCCCAGTGCTGTTGTGCCTGTGAATAGGATGCCAAGGGAAGGTGAGAACAGCAACAGATTTCAGGGCTGGCACCTTCCTTGTGGGAGAAGGAGCCGGACGTTATCCTTTTCGGAAAAAAGGCTCTGCCAAGAATGGAATCGATGAGATGTTGCGTCTCTGGGAAAGCACAGATCCCCAGGGCTGTTGTGCCTGTGAATAGGCTGCCAAGGGAAGGTGAAGAGCAGCAACAACTTTCAGGGCTGGCACCTTCCTTGTCGGGGAAGGAGCCGGACGTTATCCTTTTCGGAAAAAAGGCTCTGCCAAGAATGGATACGATGAGATGTTGCATCTCTGGGAAAGCACAGATCCCCAGGGCTGTTGTGCCTGTGAATAGGCTGCCAAGGGAAGGTGAAGAGCAGCAACAACTTTCAGGGCTGGCACCTTCCTTGCGGGAGAAGGAGCCGGACGTTTGCCATTTCAGAAAGAGGCTCTGCCGAGAACAGGCGCCTTGAGATGTTGTGTCTCTGGGAAAGCACAGATCCCCAGGGCTGTTGTGCCTGTGAATAGGCTGCCAAGGGAAGGTGAAGAGCAGCAACAGCTGTCAGGGCTGGCACCTTCCTTGTGGGAGAAGGAGCCGGACGTTTGCCTTTTCGGATAAAAGGCTCTGCCGAGAACAGGCGCCTTGAGATGTTGCATCTCTGGGAAAGCACAGATCCCCAGTGCTGTTGTTCCTGTGAATAGGCTGCCAAGGGAAGGTGAAGAACAGCAACAACTTTCAGGGCTGGCACCTTCCATGTGGGAGAAGGAGCCGGACGTTTGCCATTTCAGAAAGAGGCTCTGCCGAGAACAGGCGCCTTGAGATGTTGCATCTCTGGGAAAGCACAGATCCCCAGGGCTGTTGTGCCTGTGAATAGGCTGCCAAGGGAAGGTGAAGAGCAGCAACAGCTGTCAGGGCTGTCCCCTTCCTTGTCGGGGAAGGAGCCGGACGTTTGCCTTTTTGGAAAAAAGGCTCTGCCGAGAATGGGTACGATGAGATGTTGCGTCTCTGGGAAAGCACAGATCCCCAGGGCTGTTGTGCCTGTGAATAGGCTGCCAAGGGAAGGTGAAGAGCAGCAACAACTTTCAGGGCTGGCACCTTCCATGTGGGAGAAGGAGCCGGACATTTGCCATTTCAGAAAGAGGCTCTGCCGAGAACAGGCGCCTTGAGATGTTGCATCTCTGGGAAAGCACAGATCCCCAGGGCTGTTGTGCCTGTGAATAGGCTGCCAAGGGAAGGTGAAGAGCAGCAACAGCTTTCAGGGCTGGCACCTTCCTTGTGGGAGAAGGAGCCGGACGTTTGCCTTTTCGGAAAAAAGGCTCTGCCGAGAACAGGCGCCTTGAGATGTTGCATCTCTGGGAAAGCACAGATCCCCAGGGCTGTTGTGCCTGTGAATAGGCTGCCAAGGGAAGGTGAAAAGCAGCAACAGCTGTCAGGGCTGTCCCCTTCCTTGTCGGGGAAGGAGCCGGACGTTATCCTTTTCGGAAAAGAGGCTCTGCCAAGAATGGATACGATGAGATGTTGCGTCTCTGGGAAAGCACAGATCCCCAGGGCTGTTGTGCCTGTGAATAGGCTGCCAAGGGAAGGTGAAGAGCAGCAACAACTTTCAGGGCTGGCCCCTTCCTTGTGGGAGAAGGAGCCGGACGTTTGCCTTTTCGGAAAAAAGGCTCTGCCAAGAATGGGTACGATGAGATGTTGCGTCTCTGGGAAAGCACAGATCCCCAGGGCTGTTGTGCCTGTGAATAGGCTGCCAAGGGAAGGTGAAGAGCAGCAACAGCTGTCAGGGCTGGCCCCTTCCTTGTGGGAGAAGGAGCCGGACGTTTGCCTTTTTGGAAAAAAGGCTCTGCCGAGAATGGGTACGATGAGATGTTGCGTCTCTGGGAAAGCACAGATCCCCAGGGCTGTTGTGCCTGTGAATAGGCTGCCAAGGGAAGGTGAAGAGCAGCAACAGCTGTCAGGCCTGGCACCTTCCTTGTGGGAGAAGGAGCCGGACGTTTGCCTTTTCGGAAAAAAGGCTCTGCCGAGAATGGGTACGATGAGATGTTGTGTCTCTGGGAAAGCAGAGATCCCCAGGGCTGTTGTGCCTGTGAATAGGCTGCCAAGGGAAGGTGAAGAACAGCAACAGATTTCAGGGCTGGCCCCTTCCTTGTGGGAGAAGGAGCCGGACGTTTGCCTTTTTGGAAAAAAGGCTCTGCCGAGAATGGGTACGATGAGATGTTGCGTCTCTGGGAAAGCACAGATCCCCAGGGCTGTTGTGCCTGTGAATAGGCTGCCAAGGGAAGGTGAAGAGCAGCAACAACTTTCAGGGCTGGCACCTTCCTTGTCGGGGAAGGAGCCGGACGTTTGCCTTTTCGGAAAAAAGTCTCTGCCGAGAACAGGCGCCTTGAGATGTTGCATCTCTGGGAAAGCACAGATCCCCAGGGCTGTTGTGCCTGTGAATAGGCTGCCAAGGGAAGGTGAAGAGCAGCAACAGCTGTCAGGGCTGGCACCTTCCATGTGGGAGAAGGAGCCGGACGTTTGCCTTTTCGGAATGAGGCTCAGCCGAGAACAGGCGCCTTGAGATGTTGCGTCTCTGGGAAAGCACAGATCCCCAGGGCTGTTGTGCCTGTGAATAGGCTGCCAAGGGAAGGTGAAGAGCAGCAACAGCTTTCAGGCCTGTCCCCTTCCTTGTGGGAGAAGGAGCCGGACGTTTGCCATTTCAGAAAGAGGCTCTGCCGAGAACAGGCGCCTTGAGATGTTGTGTCTCTGGGAAAGCACAGATCCCCAGGGCTGTTGTGCCTGTGAATAGGCTGCCAAGGGAAGGTGAAGAGCAGCAACAGCTTTCAGGCCTGGCACCTTCCTTGTGGGAGAAGGAGCCGGACGTTTGCCTTTTCGGATAAAAGGCTCTGCCGAGAACAGGCGCCTTGAGATGTTGCATGTCTGGGAAAGCACAGATCCCCAGTGCTGTTGTTCCTGTGAATAGGCTGCCAAGGGAAGGTGAAGAACAGCAACAACTTTCAGGGCTGGCCCCTTCCTTGTGGGAGAAGGAGCCGGACGTTTGCCATTTCAGAAAGAGGCTCTGCCGAGAACAGGCGCCTTGAGATGTTGCATCTCTGGGAAAGCACAGATCCCCAGGGCTGTTGTGCCTGTGAATAGGCTGCCAAGGGAAGGTGAAGAGCAGCAACAGCTTTCAGGGCTGGCACCTTCCATGTGGGAGAAGGAGCCGGACGTTTGCCATTTCAGAAAGAGGCTCTGCCGAGAACAGGCGCCTTGAGATGTTGCATCTCTGGGAAAGCACAGATCCCCAGGGCTGTTGTGCCTGTGAATAGGCTGCCAAGGGAAGGTGAAGAGCAGCAACAGCTTTCAGGGCTGGCACCTTCCTTGTGGGAGAAGGAGCCGGACGTTTGCCTTTTCAGAAATAAAGGCTCTGACGAGAACAGGCGCCTTGAGATGTTGCATCTCTGGGAAAGCACAGATCCCCAGGGCTGTTGTGCCTGTTAATAGGCTGCCAAGGGAAGGTGAAGAGCAGCAACAACTTTCAGGGCTGGCACCTTCCTTGTGGGAGAAGGAGTCGGACGTTATCCTTTTCGGAAAAAAGGCTCTGCCAAGAATGGATACGATGAGATGTTGCGTCTCTGGGAAAGCACAGATCCCCAGGGCTGTTGTGCCTGTGAATAGGCTGCCAAGGGAAGGTGAAGAGCAGCAACAACTTTCAGGGCTGGCACCTTCCTTGTCGGGGAAGGAGCCGGACGTTTGCCTTTTTGGAAAAAAGGCTCTGCCAAGAATGGGTACGATGAGATGTTGCGTCTCTGGGAAAGCACAGATCCCCAGGGCTGTTGTGCCTGTGAATAGGCTGCCAAGGGAAGGTGAAGAGCAGCAACAGCTGTCAGGGCTGGCCCCTTCCTTGTGGGAGAAGGAGCCGGACGTTTTCCTTTTTGGAAAAAAGGCTCTGCCAAGAATGGGTACGATGAGATGTTGTGTCTCTGGGAAAGCACAGATCCCCAGGGCTGTTGTGCCTGTGAATAGGCTGCCAAGGGAAGGTGAAGAGCAGCAACAGCTTTCAGGCCTGGCACCTTCCTTGTCGGGGAAGGAGCCGGACGTTTGCCTTTTTGGAAAAAAGGCTCTGCCGAGAATGGTTACGATGAGATGTTGCGTCTCTGGGAAAGCACAGATCCCCAGGGCTGTTGTGCCTGTGAATAGGCTGCCAAGGGAAGGTGAAGAGCAGCAACAGCTGTCAGGGCTGGCCCCTTCCTTGTGGGAGAAGGAGCCGGACGTTTTCCTTTTCGGAAAAAAGGCTCTGCCGAGAACAGGCGCCTTGAGATATTGCGTCTCTGGGAAAGCACAGATCCCCAGTGCTGTTGTGCCTGTGAATAGGCTGCCAAGGGAAGGTGAAGAACAGCAACAACCTTCAGGGGTCGCCCGTTCCATGTGGGAGAAGGAGCCGGACGTTTGCCTTTTCGGAAAAAAGGCTCTGCCAAGAATGGGTACGATGAGATGTTGCATCTCTGGGAAAGCACAGATCCCCAGGGCTGTTGTGCCTGTGAATAGGCTGCCAAGGGAAGGTGAAGAGCAGCAACAGCTGTCAGGGCTGGCACCTTCCTTGTCGGGGAAGGAGCCGGACGTTTGCCTTTTCGGAAAAAAACTCTGCCGAGAATGGGTACGATGAGATGTTGCATCTCTGGGAAAGCACAGATCCCCAGGGCTGTTGTGCCTGTGAATAGGCTGCCAAGGGAAGGTGAAGAGCAGCAACAGCTTTCAGGGCTGGCACCTTCCTTGTGGGAGAAGGAGCCGGACGTTTGCCTTTTCGAAAAAAGGCTCTGCCGAGAACAGGCGCCTTGAGATGTTGCATCTCTGGGAAAGCACAGATCCCCAGGGCTGTTGTGCCTGTGAATAGGCTGCCAAGGGAAGGTGAAGAGCAGCAACAACTTTCAGGGCTGGCACCTTCCTTGTGGGAGAAGGAGCCGGACGTTTGCCTTTTCGGAAAAAAGGCTCTGCCGAGAACAGGCGCCTTGAGATTTTGCATCTCTGGGAAAGCACAGATCCCCAGTGCTGTTGTGCCTGTGAATAGGCTGCCAAGGGAAGGTGAGAACAGCAACAGATTTCAGGGCTGGCACCTTCCTTGTGGGAGAAGGAGCCGGACGTTATCCTTTTCGGAAAAAAGGCTCTGCCAAGAATGGAATCGATGAGATGTTGCGTCTCTGGGAAAGCACAGATCCCCAGGGCTGTTGTGCCTGTGAATAGGCTGCCAAGGGAAGGTGAAGAGCAGCAACAACTTTCAGGGCTGGCACCTTCCTTGTCGGGGAAGGAGCCGGACGTTATCCTTTTCGGAAAAAAGGCTCTGCCAAGAATGGATACGATGAGATGTTGCATCTCTGGGAAAGCACAGATCCCCAGGGCTGTTGTGCCTGTGAATAGGCTGCCAAGGGAAGGTGAAGAGCAGCAACAACTTTCAGGGCTGGCACCTTCCTTGCGGGAGAAGGAGCCGGACGTTTGCCATTTCAGAAAGAGGCTCTGCCGAGAACAGGCGCCTTGAGATGTTGTGTCTCTGGGAAAGCACAGATCCCCAGGGCTGTTGTGCCTGTGAATAGGCTGCCAAGGGAAGGTGAAGAGCAGCAACAGCTGTCAGGGCTGGCACCTTCCTTGTGGGAGAAGGAGCCGGACGTTTGCCTTTTCGGATAAAAGGCTCTGCCGAGAACAGGCGCCTTGAGATGTTGCATCTCTGGGAAAGCACAGATCCCCAGTGCTGTTGTTCCTGTGAATAGGCTGCCAAGGGAAGGTGAAGAACAGCAACAACTTTCAGGGCTGGCACCTTCCATGTGGGAGAAGGAGCCGGACGTTTGCCATTTCAGAAAGAGGCTCTGCCGAGAACAGGCGCCTTGAGATGTTGCATCTCTGGGAAAGCACAGATCCCCAGGGCTGTTGTGCCTGTGAATAGGCTGCCAAGGGAAGGTGAAGAGCAGCAACAACTTTCAGGGCTGGCACCTTCCATGTGGGAGAAGGAGCCGGACATTTGCCATTTCAGAAAGAGGCTCTGCCGAGAACAGGCGCCTTGAGATGTTGCATCTCTGGGAAAGCACAGATCCCCAGGGCTGTTGTGCCTGTGAATAGGCTGCCAAGGGAAGGTGAAGAGCAGCAACAGCTTTCAGGGCTGGCACCTTCCTTGTGGGAGAAGGAGCCGGACGTTTGCCTTTTCGGAAAAAAGGCTCTGCCGAGAACAGGCGCCTTGAGATGTTGCATCTCTGGGAAAGCACAGATCCCCAGGGCTGTTGTGCCTGTGAATAGGCTGCCAAGGGAAGGTGAAGAGCAGCAACAGCTGTCAGGGCTGTCCCCTTCCTTGTCGGGGAAGGAGCCGGACGTTATCCTTTTCGGAAAAGAGGCTCTGCCAAGAATGGATACGATGAGATGTTGCGTCTCTGGGAAAGCACAGATCCCCAGGGCTGTTGTGCCTGTGAATAGGCTGCCAAGGGAAGGTGAAGAGCAGCAACAACTTTCAGGGCTGGCACCTTCCTTGTCGGGGAAGGAGCCGGACGTTTGCCTTTTCGGAAAAAAGGCTCTGCCAAGAATGGATACGATGAGATGTTGCATCTCTGGGAAAGCACAGATCCCCAGGGCTGTTGTGCCTGTGAATAGGCTGCCAAGGGAAGGTGAAGAACAGCCACAACTTTCAGCGCTGTCCCCTTCCTTGTCGGGGAAGGAGCCGGACGTTTGCCTTTTTGGAAAAAAGGCTCTGCCGAGAATGGGTACGATGAGATGTTGCGTCTCTGGGAAAGCACAGATCCCCAGGGCTGTTGTGCCTGTGAATAGGCTGCCAAGGGAAGGTGAAGAGCAGCAACAACTTTCAGGGCTGGCACCTTCCTTGTCGGGGAAGGAGCCGGACGTTTGCCTTTTCGGAAAAAAGTCTCTGCCGAGAACAGGCGCCTTGAGATGTTGCATCTCTGGGAAAGCACAGATCCCCAGGGCTGTTGTGCCTGTGAATAGGCTGCCAAGGGAAGGTGAAGAGCAGCAACAGCTGTCAGGGCTGGCACCTTCCTTGTGGGAGAAGGAGCCGGACGTTTGCCTTTTCGGAAAAAAGGCTCTGCCGAGAATGGGTACGATGAGATGTTGCGTCTCTGGGAAAGCACAGATCCCCAGGGCTGTTGTGCCTGTGAATAGGCTGCCAAGGGAAGGTGAAGAGCAGCAACAGCTGTCAGGGCTGGCCCCTTCCTTGTGGGAGAAGGAGCCGGACGTTTGCCTTTTTGGAAAAAAGGCTCTGCCGAGAATGGGTACGATGAGATGTTGCGTCTCTGGGAAAGCACAGATCCCCAGGGCTGTTGTGCCTGTGAATAGGCTGCCAAGGGAAGGTGAAGAGCAGCAACAGCTGTCAGGCCTGGCACCTTCCTTGTGGGAGAAGGAGCCGGACGTTTGCCTTTTCGGAAAAAAGGCTCTGCCGAGAATGGGTACGATGAGATGTTGTGTCTCTGGGAAAGCAGAGATCCCCAGGGCTGTTGTGCCTGTGAATAGGCTGCCAAGGGAAGGTGAAGAACAGCAACAGATTTCAGGGCTGGCCCCTTCCTTGTGGGAGAAGGAGCCGGACGTTTGCCTTTTTGGAAAAAAGGCTCTGCCGAGAATGGGTACGATGAGATGTTGCGTCTCTGGGAAAGCACAGATCCCCAGGGCTGTTGTGCCTGTGAATAGGCTGCCAAGGGAAGGTGAAGAGCAGCAACAACTTTCAGGGCTGGCACCTTCCTTGTCGGGGAAGGAGCCGGACGTTTGCCTTTTCGGAAAAAAGTCTCTGCCGAGAACAGGCGCCTTGAGATGTTGCATCTCTGGGAAAGCACAGATCCCCAGGGCTGTTGTGCCTGTGAATAGGCTGCCAAGGGAAGGTGAAGAGCAGCAACAGCTGTCAGGGCTGGCACCTTCCTTGTGGGAGAAGGAGCCGGACGTTTGCCTTTTCGGAAAAAAGGCTCTGCCGAGAACAGGCGCCTTGAGATGTTGCATCTCTGGGAAAGCACAGATCCCCAGGGCTGTTGTGCCTGTGAATAGGCTGCCAAGGGAAGGTGAAGAGCAGCAACAACTTTCAGGGCTGGCCCCTTCCTTGTGGGAGAAGGAGCCGGACGTTTGCCTTTTCGGAAAAAAGGCTCTGCCAAGAATGGGTACGATGAGATGTTGCGTCTCTGGGAAAGCACAGATCCCCAGGGCTGTTGTGCCTGTGAATAGGCTGCCAAGGGAAGGTGAAGAGCAGCAACAGCTGTCAGGGCTGGCCCCTTCCTTGTGGGAGAAGGAGCCGGACGTTTGCCTTTTCGGAAAAAAGGCTCTGCCGAGAATGGGTACGATGAGATGTTGCGTCTCTGGGAAAGCACAGATCCCCAGGGCTGTTGTGCCTGTGAATAGGCTGCCAAGGGAAGGTGAAGAACAGCAACAGATTTCAGGGCTGGCCCCTTCCTTGTGGGAGAAGGAGCCGGACGTTTTCCTTTTTGGAAAAAAGGCTCAGCCGAGAACAGGCGCCTTGAGATGTTGCATCTCTGGGAAAGCACAGATCCCCAGGGCTGTTGTGCCTGTGAATAGGCTGCCAAGGAAAGGTGAAGAGCAGCAACAGCTGTCAGGGCTGGCACCATCCTTGTGGGAGAAGGAGCCGGACGTTTGCCTTTTCGGATAATAGGCTCTGCCGAGAACAGGCGCCTTGAGATATTGCATCTCTGGGAAAGCACAGATCCCCAGTGCTGTTGTGCCTGTGAATAGGCTGCCAAGGGAAGGTGAAGAACAGCAACAACCTTCAGGGGTCGCCCGTTCCATGTGGGAGAAGGAGCCGGACGTTTGCCTTTTCGGAAAAAAGGCTCTGCCAAGAATGGGTACGATGAGATGTTGCATCTCTGGGAAAGCACAGATCCCCAGGGCTGTTGTGCCTGTGAATAGGCTGCCAAGGGAAGGTGAAGAGCAGCAACAGCTGTCAGGCCTGGCACCTTCCTTGTCGGGGAAGGAGCCGGACGTTTGCCTTTTCGGAAAAAAACTCTGCCGAGAATGGGTACGATGAGATGTTGCATCTCTGGGAAAGCACAGATCCCCAGGGCTGTTGTGCCTGTGAATAGGCTGCCAAGGGAAGGTGAAGAGCAGCAACAGCTGTCAGGGCTGGCACCTTCCATGTGGGAGAAGGAGCCGGACGTTTGCCTTTTCGGAATGAGGCTCAGCCGAGAACAGGCGCCTTGAGATGTTGCGTCTCTGGGAAAGCACAGATCCCCAGGGCTGTTGTGCCTGTGAATAGGCTGCCAAGGGAAGGTGAAGAGCAGCAACAGCTGTCAGGCCTGTCCCCTTCCTTGTGGGAGAAGGAGCCGGACGTTTGCCATTTCAGAAAGAGGCTCTGCCGAGAACAGGCGCCTTGAGATGTTGTGTCTCTGGGAAAGCACAGATCCCCAGGGCTGTTGTGCCTGTGAATAGGCTGCCAAGGGAAGGTGAAGAGCAGCAACAGCTTTCAGGCCTGGCACCTTCCTTGTGGGAGAAGGAGCCGGACGTTTGCTTTTCGGAAAAAAGGCTCTGCCGAGAACAGGCGCCTTGAGATGTTGCATCTCTGGGAAAGCACAGATCCCCAGGGCTGTTGTGCCTGTGAATAGGCTGCCAAGGGAAGGTGAAGAGCAGCAACAGCTGTCAGGGCTGTCCCCTTCCTTGTCGGGGAAGGAGCCGGACGTTTGCCTTTTTGGAAAAAAGGCTCTGCCGAGAATGGGTACGATGAGATGTTGCGTCTCTGGGAAAGCACAGATCCCCAGGGCTGTTGTGCCTGTGAATAGGCTGCCAAGGGAAGGTGAAGAGCAGCAACAACTTTCAGGGCTGGCACCTTCCATGTGGGAGAAGGAGCCGGACGTTTGCCATTTCAGAAAGAGGCTCTGCCGAGAACAGGCGCCTTGAGATGTTGCATCTCTGGGAAAGCACAGATCCCCAGGGCTGTTGTGCCTGTGAATAGGCTGCCAAGGGAAGGTGAAGAGCAGCAACAGCTTTCAGGGCTGGCACCTTCCTTGTCGGGGAAGGAGCCGGACGTTATCCTTTTCGGAAAAAAGGCTCTGCCGAGAACAGGCGCCTTGAGATGTTGCATCTCTGGGAAAGCACAGATCCCCAGGGCTGTTGTGCCTGTGAATAGGCTGCCAAGGGAAGGTGAAGAGCAGCAACAACTTTCAGGGCTGGCACCTTCCTTGTGGGAGAAGGAGCCGGACGTTATCCTTTTCGGAAAAAAGGCTCTGCCAAGAATGGATACGATGAGATGTTGCGTCTCTGGGAAAGCACAGATCCCCAGGGCTGTTGTGCCTGTGAATAGGCTGCCAAGGGAAGGTGAAGAGCAGCAACAACTTTCAGGGCTGGCACCTTCCTTGTCGGGGAAGGAGCCGGACGTTTGCCTTTTCGGAAAAAAGGCTCTGCCAAGAATGGATACGATGAGATGTTGCATCTCTGGGAAAGCACAGATCCCCAGGGCTGTTGTGCCTGTGAATAGGCTGCCAAGGGAAGGTGAAGAACAGCAACAACTTTCAGCGCTGTCCCCTTCCTTGTCGGGGAAGGAGCCGGACGTTTGCCTTTTTGGAAAAAAGGCTCTGCCGAGAATGGGTACGATGAGATGTTGCGTCTCTGGGAAAGCACAGATCCCCAGGGCTGTTGTGCCTGTGAATAGGCTGCCAAGGGAAGGTGAAGAGCAGCAACAACTTTCAGGCCTGGCACCTTCCATGTGGGAGAAGGAGCCGGACGTTTGCCTTTTCGGAAAAAAGTCTCTGCCGAGAACAGGCGCCTTGAGATGTTGCATCTCTGGGAAAGCACAGATCCCCAGGGCTGTTGTTCCTGTGAATAGGCTGCCAAGGAAGGTGAAGAGCAGCAACAACTTTCAGGGCTGTCCCCTTCCTTGTGGGAGAAGGAGCCGGACGTTTGCCATTTCAGAAAGAGGCTCTGCCGAGAACAGGCGCCTTGAGATGTTGCATCTCTGGGAAAGCACAGATCCCCAGGGCTGTTGTGCCTGTGAATAGGCTGCCAAGGGAAGGTGAAGAGCAGCAACAGCTTTCAGGGCTGGCACCTTCCTTGTGGGAGAAGGAGCCGGACGTTTGCCTTTTCGAAAAAAGGCTCTGCCGAGAACAGGCGCCTTGAGATGTTGCATCTCTGGGAAAGCACAGATCCCCAGGGCTGTTGTGCCTGTGAATAGGCTGCCAAGGGAAGGTGAAGAGCAGCAACAACTTTCAGGGCTGGCACCTTCCTTGTGGGAGAAGGAGCCGGACGTTTGCCTTTTCGGAAAAAAGGCTCTGCCGAGAACAGGCGCCTTGAGATTTTGCATCTCTGGGAAAGCACAGATCCCCAGTGCTGTTGTGCCTGTGAATAGGCTGCCAAGGGAAGGTGAGAACAGCAACAGATTTCAGGGCTGGCACCTTCCTTGTGGGAGAAGGAGCCGGACGTTATCCTTTTCGGAAAAAAGGCTCTGCCAAGAATGGAATCGATGAGATGTTGCGTCTCTGGGAAAGCACAGATCCCCAGGGCTGTTGTGCCTGTGAATAGGCTGCCAAGGGAAGGTGAAGAGCAGCAACAACTTTCAGGGCTGGCACCTTCCTTGTCGGGGAAGGAGCCGGACGTTATCCTTTTCGGAAAAAAGGCTCTGCCAAGAATGGATACGATGAGATGTTGCATCTCTGGGAAAGCACAGATCCCCAGGGCTGTTGTGCCTGTGAATAGGCTGCCAAGGGAAGGTGAAGAGCAGCAACAACTTTCAGGGCTGGCACCTTCCTTGCGGGAGAAGGAGCCGGACGTTTGCCATTTCAGAAAGAGGCTCTGCCGAGAACAGGCGCCTTGAGATGTTGTGTCTCTGGGAAAGCACAGATCCCCAGGGCTGTTGTGCCTGTGAATAGGCTGCCAAGGGAAGGTGAAGAGCAGCAACAGCTGTCAGGGCTGGCACCTTCCTTGTGGGAGAAGGAGCCGGACGTTTGCCTTTTCGGATAAAAGGCTCTGCCGAGAACAGGCGCCTTGAGATGTTGCATCTCTGGGAAAGCACAGATCCCCAGTGCTGTTGTTCCTGTGAATAGGCTGCCAAGGGAAGGTGAAGAACAGCAACAACTTTCAGGGCTGGCACCTTCCATGTGGGAGAAGGAGCCGGACGTTTGCCATTTCAGAAAGAGGCTCTGCCGAGAACAGGCGCCTTGAGATGTTGCATCTCTGGGAAAGCACAGATCCCCAGGGCTGTTGTGCCTGTGAATAGGCTGCCAAGGGAAGGTGAAGAGCAGCAACAGCTGTCAGGGCTGTCCCCTTCCTTGTCGGGGAAGGAGCCGGACGTTTGCCTTTTTGGAAAAAAGGCTCTGCCGAGAATGGGTACGATGAGATGTTGCGTCTCTGGGAAAGCACAGATCCCCAGGGCTGTTGTGCCTGTGAATAGGCTGCCAAGGGAAGGTGAAGAGCAGCAACAACTTTCAGGGCTGGCACCTTCCATGTGGGAGAAGGAGCCGGACATTTGCCATTTCAGAAAGAGGCTCTGCCGAGAACAGGCGCCTTGAGATGTTGCATCTCTGGGAAAGCACAGATCCCCAGGGCTGTTGTGCCTGTGAATAGGCTGCCAAGGGAAGGTGAAGAGCAGCAACAGCTTTCAGGGCTGGCACCTTCCTTGTGGGAGAAGGAGCCGGACGTTTGCCTTTTCGGAAAAAAGGCTCTGCCGAGAACAGGCGCCTTGAGATGTTGCATCTCTGGGAAAGCACAGATCCCCAGGGCTGTTGTGCCTGTGAATAGGCTGCCAAGGGAAGGTGAAGAGCAGCAACAACTTTCAGGGCTGGCACCTTCCTTGTCGGGGAAGGAGCCGGACGTTTGCCTTTTCGGAAAAAAGTCTCTGCCGAGAACAGGCGCCTTGAGATGTTGCATCTCTGGGAAAGCACAGATCCCCAGGGCTGTTGTGCCTGTGAATAGGCTGCCAAGGGAAGGTGAAGAGCAGCAACAGCTGTCAGGGCTGGCACCTTCCATGTGGGAGAAGGAGCCGGACGTTTGCCTTTTCGGAATGAGGCTCTGCCGAGAACAGGCGCCTTGAGATGTTGCGTCTCTGGGAAAGCACAGATCCCCAGGGCTGTTGTGCCTGTGAATAGGCTGCCAAGGGAAGGTGAAGAGCAGCAACAGCTTTCAGGCCTGTCCCCTTCCTTGTGGGAGAAGGAGCCGGACGTTTGCCATTTCAGAAAGAGGCTCTGCCGAGAACAGGCGCCTTGAGATGTTGTGTCTCTGGGAAAGCACAGATCCCCAGGGCTGTTGTGCCTGTGAATAGGCTGCCAAGGGAAGGTGAAGAGCAGCAACAGCTTTCAGGCCTGGCACCTTCCTTGTGGGAGAAGGAGCCGGACGTTTGCCTTTTCGGATAAAAGGCTCTGCCGAGAACAGGCGCCTTGAGATGTTGCATGTCTGGGAAAGCACAGATCCCCAGTGCTGTTGTTCCTGTGAATAGGCTGCCAAGGGAAGGTGAAGAACAGCAACAACTTTCAGGGCTGGCCCCTTCCTTGTGGGAGAAGGAGCCGGACGTTTGCCATTTCAGAAAGAGGCTCTGCCGAGAACAGGCGCCTTGAGATGTTGCATCTCTGGGAAAGCACAGATCCCCAGGGCTGTTGTGCCTGTGAATAGGCTGCCAAGGGAAGGTGAAGAGCAGCAACAGCTTTCAGGGCTGGCACCTTCCATGTGGGAGAAGGAGCCGGACGTTTGCCATTTCAGAAAGAGGCTCTGCCGAGAACAGGCGCCTTGAGATGTTGCATCTCTGGGAAAGCACAGATCCCCAGGGCTGTTGTGCCTGTGAATAGGCTGCCAAGGGAAGGTGAAGAGCAGCAACAGCTTTCAGGGCTGGCACCTTCCTTGTGGGAGAAGGAGCCGGACGTTTGCCTTTTCAGAAATAAAGGCTCTGACGAGAACAGGCGCCTTGAGATGTTGCATCTCTGGGAAAGCACAGATCCCCAGGGCTGTTGTGCCTGTTAATAGGCTGCCAAGGGAAGGTGAAGAGCAGCAACAACTTTCAGGGCTGGCACCTTCCTTGTGGGAGAAGGAGTCGGACGTTATCCTTTTCGGAAAAAAGGCTCTGCCAAGAATGGATACGATGAGATGTTGCGTCTCTGGGAAAGCACAGATCCCCAGGGCTGTTGTGCCTGTGAATAGGCTGCCAAGGGAAGGTGAAGAGCAGCAACAACTTTCAGGGCTGGCACCTTCCTTGTCGGGGAAGGAGCCGGACGTTTGCCTTTTTGGAAAAAAGGCTCTGCCAAGAATGGGTACGATGAGATGTTGCGTCTCTGGGAAAGCACAGATCCCCAGGGCTGTTGTGCCTGTGAATAGGCTGCCAAGGGAAGGTGAAGAGCAGCAACAGCTGTCAGGGCTGGCCCCTTCCTTGTGGGAGAAGGAGCCGGACGTTTTCCTTTTTGGAAAAAAGGCTCTGCCAAGAATGGGTACGATGAGATGTTGTGTCTCTGGGAAAGCACAGATCCCCAGGGCTGTTGTGCCTGTGAATAGGCTGCCAAGGGAAGGTGAAGAGCAGCAACAGCTTTCAGGCCTGGCACCTTCCTTGTCGGGGAAGGAGCCGGACGTTTGCCTTTTTGGAAAAAAGGCTCTGCCGAGAATGGTTACGATGAGATGTTGCGTCTCTGGGAAAGCACAGATCCCCAGGGCTGTTGTGCCTGTGAATAGGCTGCCAAGGGAAGGTGAAGAGCAGCAACAGCTGTCAGGGCTGGCCCCTTCCTTGTGGGAGAAGGAGCCGGACGTTTTCCTTTTCGGAAAAAAGGCTCTGCCGAGAACAGGCGCCTTGAGATATTGCGTCTCTGGGAAAGCACAGATCCCCAGTGCTGTTGTGCCTGTGAATAGGCTGCCAAGGGAAGGTGAAGAACAGCAACAACCTTCAGGGGTCGCCCGTTCCATGTGGGAGAAGGAGCCGGACGTTTGCCTTTTCGGAAAAAAGGCTCTGCCAAGAATGGGTACGATGAGATGTTGCATCTCTGGGAAAGCACAGATCCCCAGGGCTGTTGTGCCTGTGAATAGGCTGCCAAGGGAAGGTGAAGAGCAGCAACAGCTGTCAGGGCTGGCACCTTCCTTGTCGGGGAAGGAGCCGGACGTTTGCCTTTTCGGAAAAAAACTCTGCCGAGAATGGGTACGATGAGATGTTGCATCTCTGGGAAAGCACAGATCCCCAGGGCTGTTGTGCCTGTGAATAGGCTGCCAAGGGAAGGTGAAGAGCAGCAACAGCTTTCAGGGCTGGCACCTTCCTTGTGGGAGAAGGAGCCGGACGTTTGCCTTTTCGAAAAAAGGCTCTGCCGAGAACAGGCGCCTTGAGATGTTGCATCTCTGGGAAAGCACAGATCCCCAGGGCTGTTGTGCCTGTGAATAGGCTGCCAAGGGAAGGTGAAGAGCAGCAACAACTTTCAGGGCTGGCACCTTCCTTGTGGGAGAAGGAGCCGGACGTTTGCCTTTTCGGAAAAAAGGCTCTGCCGAGAACAGGCGCCTTGAGATTTTGCATCTCTGGGAAAGCACAGATCCCCAGTGCTGTTGTGCCTGTGAATAGGCTGCCAAGGGAAGGTGAGAACAGCAACAGATTTCAGGGCTGGCACCTTCCTTGTGGGAGAAGGAGCCGGACGTTATCCTTTTCGGAAAAAAGGCTCTGCCAAGAATGGAATCGATGAGATGTTGCGTCTCTGGGAAAGCACAGATCCCCAGGGCTGTTGTGCCTGTGAATAGGCTGCCAAGGGAAGGTGAAGAGCAGCAACAACTTTCAGGGCTGGCACCTTCCTTGTCGGGGAAGGAGCCGGACGTTATCCTTTTCGGAAAAAAGGCTCTGCCAAGAATGGATACGATGAGATGTTGCATCTCTGGGAAAGCACAGATCCCCAGGGCTGTTGTGCCTGTGAATAGGCTGCCAAGGGAAGGTGAAGAGCAGCAACAACTTTCAGGGCTGGCACCTTCCTTGCGGGAGAAGGAGCCGGACGTTTGCCATTTCAGAAAGAGGCTCTGCCGAGAACAGGCGCCTTGAGATGTTGTGTCTCTGGGAAAGCACAGATCCCCAGGGCTGTTGTGCCTGTGAATAGGCTGCCAAGGGAAGGTGAAGAGCAGCAACAGCTGTCAGGGCTGGCACCTTCCTTGTGGGAGAAGGAGCCGGACGTTTGCCTTTTCGGATAAAAGGCTCTGCCGAGAACAGGCGCCTTGAGATGTTGCATCTCTGGGAAAGCACAGATCCCCAGTGCTGTTGTTCCTGTGAATAGGCTGCCAAGGGAAGGTGAAGAACAGCAACAACTTTCAGGGCTGGCACCTTCCATGTGGGAGAAGGAGCCGGACGTTTGCCATTTCAGAAAGAGGCTCTGCCGAGAACAGGCGCCTTGAGATGTTGCATCTCTGGGAAAGCACAGATCCCCAGGGCTGTTGTGCCTGTGAATAGGCTGCCAAGGGAAGGTGAAGAGCAGCAACAACTTTCAGGGCTGGCACCTTCCATGTGGGAGAAGGAGCCGGACATTTGCCATTTCAGAAAGAGGCTCTGCCGAGAACAGGCGCCTTGAGATGTTGCATCTCTGGGAAAGCACAGATCCCCAGGGCTGTTGTGCCTGTGAATAGGCTGCCAAGGGAAGGTGAAGAGCAGCAACAGCTTTCAGGGCTGGCACCTTCCTTGTGGGAGAAGGAGCCGGACGTTTGCCTTTTCGGAAAAAAGGCTCTGCCGAGAACAGGCGCCTTGAGATGTTGCATCTCTGGGAAAGCACAGATCCCCAGGGCTGTTGTGCCTGTGAATAGGCTGCCAAGGGAAGGTGAAGAGCAGCAACAGCTGTCAGGGCTGTCCCCTTCCTTGTCGGGGAAGGAGCCGGACGTTATCCTTTTCGGAAAAGAGGCTCTGGCCAAGAATGGATACGATGAGATGTTGCGTCTCTGGGAAAGCACAGATCCCCAGGGCTGTTGTGCCTGTGAATAGGCTGCCAAGGGAAGGTGAAGAGCAGCAACAACTTTCAGGGCTGGCACCTTCCTTGTCGGGGAAGGAGCCGGACGTTTGCCTTTTCGGAAAAAAGGCTCTGCCAAGAATGGATACGATGAGATGTTGCATCTCTGGGAAAGCACAGATCCCCAGGGCTGTTGTGCCTGTGAATAGGCTGCCAAGGGAAGGTGAAGAACAGCCACAACTTTCAGCGCTGTCCCCTTCCTTGTCGGGGAAGGAGCCGGACGTTTGCCTTTTTGGAAAAAAGGCTCTGCCGAGAATGGGTACGATGAGATGTTGCGTCTCTGGGAAAGCACAGATCCCCAGGGCTGTTGTGCCTGTGAATAGGCTGCCAAGGGAAGGTGAAGAGCAGCAACAACTTTCAGGGCTGGCACCTTCCTTGTCGGGAAGGAGCCGGACGTTTGCCTTTTCGGAAAAAAGTCTCTGCCGAGAACAGGCGCCTTGAGATGTTGCATCTCTGGGAAAGCACAGATCCCCAGGGCTGTTGTGCCTGTGAATAGGCTGCCAAGGGAAGGTGAAGAGCAGCAACAGCTGTCAGGGCTGGCACCTTCCTTGTGGGAGAAGGAGCCGGACGTTTGCCTTTTCGGAAAAAAGGCTCTGCCGAGAATGGGTACGATGAGATGTTGCGTCTCTGGGAAAGCACAGATCCCCAGGGCTGTTGTGCCTGTGAATAGGCTGCCAAGGGAAGGTGAAGAGCAGCAACAGCTGTCAGGGCTGGCCCCTTCCTTGTGGGAGAAGGAGCCGGACGTTTGCCTTTTTGGAAAAAAGGCTCTGCCGAGAATGGGTACGATGAGATGTTGCGTCTCTGGGAAAGCACAGATCCCCAGGGCTGTTGTGCCTGTGAATAGGCTGCCAAGGGAAGGTGAAGAGCAGCAACAGCTGTCAGGCCTGGCACCTTCCTTGTGGGAGAAGGAGCCGGACGTTTGCCTTTTCGGAAAAAAGGCTCTGCCGAGAATGGGTACGATGAGATGTTGTGTCTCTGGGAAAGCAGAGATCCCCAGGGCTGTTGTGCCTGTGAATAGGCTGCCAAGGGAAGGTGAAGAACAGCAACAGATTTCAGGGCTGGCCCCTTCCTTGTGGGAGAAGGAGCCGGACGTTTGCCTTTTTGGAAAAAAGGCTCTGCCGAGAATGGGTACGATGAGATGTTGCGTCTCTGGGAAAGCACAGATCCCCAGGGCTGTTGTGCCTGTGAATAGGCTGCCAAGGGAAGGTGAAGAGCAGCAACAACTTTCAGGGCTGGCACCTTCCTTGTCGGGGAAGGAGCCGGACGTTTGCCTTTTCGGAAAAAAGTCTCTGCCGAGAACAGGCGCCTTGAGATGTTGCATCTCTGGGAAAGCACAGATCCCCAGGGCTGTTGTGCCTGTGAATAGGCTGCCAAGGGAAGGTGAAGAGCAGCAACAGCTGTCAGGGCTGGCACCTTCCTTGTGGGAGAAGGAGCCGGACGTTTGCCTTTTCGGAAAAAAGGCTCTGCCGAGAACAGGCGCCTTGAGATGTTGCATCTCTGGGAAAGCACAGATCCCCAGGGCTGTTGTGCCTGTGAATAGGCTGCCAAGGGAAGGTGAAGAGCAGCAACAACTTTCAGGGCTGGCCCCTTCCTTGTGGGAGAAGGAGCCGGACGTTTGCCTTTTCGGAAAAAAGGCTCTGCCAAGAATGGGTACGATGAGATGTTGCGTCTCTGGGAAAGCACAGATCCCCAGGGCTGTTGTGCCTGTGAATAGGCTGCCAAGGGAAGGTGAAGAGCAGCAACAGCTGTCAGGGCTGGCCCCTTCCTTGTGGGAGAAGGAGCCGGACGTTTGCCTTTTTGGAAAAAAGGCTCTGCCGAGAATGGGTACGATGAGATGTTGCGTCTCTGGGAAAGCACAGATCCCCAGGGCTGTTGTGCCTGTGAATAGGCTGCCAAGGGAAGGTGAAGAGCAGCAACAACTTTCAGGGCTGGCACCTTCCTTGTGGGAGAAGGAGCCGGACGTTTGCCTTTTCGGAAAAAAGGCTCTGCCGAGAATGGGTACGATGAGATGTTGCGTCTCTGGGAAAGCACAGATCCCCAGGGCTGTTGTGCCTGTGAATAGGCTGCCAAGGGAAGGTGAAGAACAGCAACAGATTTCAGGGCTGGCCCCTTCCTTGTGGGAGAAGGAGCCGGACGTTTTCCTTTTTGGAAAAAAGGCTCAGCCGAGAACAGGCGCCTTGAGATGTTGCATCTCTGGGAAAGCACAGATCCCCAGGGCTGTTGTGCCTGTGAATAGGCTGCCAAGGGAAGGTGAAGAGCAGCAACAGCTGTCAGGGCTGGCACCATCCTTGTGGGAGAAGGAGCCGGACGTTTGCCTTTTCGGATAATAGGCTCTGCCGAGAACAGGCGCCTTGAGATATTGCATCTCTGGGAAAGCACAGATCCCCAGTGCTGTTGTGCCTGTGAATAGGCTGCCAAGGGAAGGTGAAGAACAGCAACAACCTTCAGGGGTCGCCCGTTCCATGTGGGAGAAGGAGCCGGACGTTTGCCTTTTCGGAAAAAAGGCTCTGCCAAGAATGGGTACGATGAGATGTTGCATCTCTGGGAAAGCACAGATCCCCAGGGCTGTTGTGCCTGTGAATAGGCTGCCAAGGGAAGGTGAAGAGCAGCAACAGCTGTCAGGCCTGGCACCTTCCTTGTCGGGGAAGGAGCCGGACGTTTGCCTTTTCGGAAAAAAACTCTGCCGAGAATGGGTACGATGAGATGTTGCATCTCTGGGAAAGCACAGATCCCCAGGGCTGTTGTGCCTGTGAATAGGCTGCCAAGGGAAGGTGAAGAGCAGCAACAGCTGTCAGGGCTGGCACCTTCCATGTGGGAGAAGGAGCCGGACGTTTGCCTTTTCGGAATGAGGCTCAGCCGAGAACAGGCGCCTTGAGATGTTGCGTCTCTGGGAAAGCACAGATCCCCAGGGCTGTTGTGCCTGTGAATAGGCTGCCAAGGGAAGGTGAAGAGCAGCAACAGCTGTCAGGCCTGTCCCCTTCCTTGTGGGAGAAGGAGCCGGACGTTTGCCATTTCAGAAAGAGGCTCTGCCGAGAACAGGCGCCTTGAGATGTTGTGTCTCTGGGAAAGCACAGATCCCCAGGGCTGTTGTGCCTGTGAATAGGCTGCCAAGGGAAGGTGAAGAGCAGCAACAACTTTCAGGGCTGGCACCTTCCTTGTCGGGGAAGGAGCCGGACGTTTGCCTTTTCGGAAAAAAGTCTCTGCCGAGAACAGGCGCCTTGAGATGTTGCATCTCTGGGAAAGCACAGATCCCCAGGGCTGTTGTGCCTGTGAATAGGCTGCCAAGGGAAGGTGAAGAGCAGCAACAGCTGTCAGGGCTGGCACCTTCCTTGTGGGAGAAGGAGCCGGACGTTTGCCTTTTCGGAAAAAAGGCTCTGCCGAGAACAGGCGCCTTGAGATGTTGCATCTCTGGGAAAGCACAGATCCCCAGGGCTGTTGTGCCTGTGAATAGGCTGCCAAGGGAAGGTGAAGAGCAGCAACAACTTTCAGGGCTGGCCCCTTCCTTGTGGGAGAAGGAGCCGGACGTTTGCCTTTTCGGAAAAAAGGCTCTGCCAAGAATGGGTACGATGAGATGTTGCGTCTCTGGGAAAGCACAGATCCCCAGGGCTGTTGTGCCTGTGAATAGGCTGCCAAGGGAAGGTGAAGAGCAGCAACAGCTGTCAGGGCTGGCCCCTTCCTTGTGGGAGAAGGAGCCGGACGTTTGCCTTTTTGGAAAAAAGGCTCTGCCGAGAATGGGTACGATGAGATGTTGCGTCTCTGGGAAAGCACAGATCCCCAGGGCTGTTGTGCCTGTGAATAGGCTGCCAAGGGAAGGTGAAGAGCAGCAACAACTTTCAGGGCTGGCACCTTCCTTGTGGGAGAAGGAGCCGGACGTTTGCCTTTTCGGAAAAAAGGCTCTGCCGAGAATGGGTACGATGAGATGTTGCGTCTCTGGGAAAGCACAGATCCCCAGGGCTGTTGTGCCTGTGAATAGGCTGCCAAGGGAAGGTGAAGAACAGCAACAGATTTCAGGGCTGGCCCCTTCCTTGTGGGAGAAGGAGCCGGACGTTTTCCTTTTTGGAAAAAAGGCTCAGCCGAGAACAGGCGCCTTGAGATGTTGCATCTCTGGGAAAGCACAGATCCCCAGGGCTGTTGTGCCTGTGAATAGGCTGCCAAGGGAAGGTGAAGAGCAGCAACAGCTGTCAGGGCTGGCACCATCCTTGTGGGAGAAGGAGCCGGACGTTTGCCTTTTCGGATAATAGGCTCTGCCGAGAACAGGCGCCTTGAGATATTGCATCTCTGGGAAAGCACAGATCCCCAGTGCTGTTGTGCCTGTGAATAGGCTGCCAAGGGAAGGTGAAGAACAGCAACAACCTTCAGGGGTCGCCCGTTCCATGTGGGAGAAGGAGCCGGACGTTTGCCTTTTCGGAAAAGGCTCTGCCAAGAATGGGTACGATGAGATGTTGCATCTCTGGGAAAGCACAGATCCCCAGGGCTGTTGTGCCTGTGAATAGGCTGCCAAGGGAAGGTGAAGAGCAGCAACAGCTGTCAGGCCTGGCACCTTCCCTTGTCGGGGAAGGAGCCGGACGTTTGCCTTTTCGGAAAAAAACTCTGCCGAGAATGGGTACGATGAGATGTTGCATCTCTGGGAAAGCACAGATCCCCAGGGCTGTTGTGCCTGTGAATAGGCTGCCAAGGGAAGGTGAAGAGCAGCAACAGCTGTCAGGGCTGGCACCTTCCATGTGGGAGAAGGAGCCGGACGTTTGCCTTTTCGGAATGAGGCTCAGCCGAGAACAGGCGCCTTGAGATGTTGCGTCTCTGGGAAAGCACAGATCCCCAGGGCTGTTGTGCCTGTGAATAGGCTGCCAAGGGAAGGTGAAGAGCAGCAACAGCTGTCAGGCCTGTCCCCTTCCTTGTGGGAGAAGGAGCCGGACGTTTGCCATTTCAGAAAGAGGCTCTGCCGAGAACAGGCGCCTTGAGATGTTGTGTCTCTGGGAAAGCACAGATCCCCAGGGCTGTTGTGCCTGTGAATAGGCTGCCAAGGGAAGGTGAAGAGCAGCAACAGCTTTCAGGCCTGGCACCTTCCTTGTGGGAGAAGGAGCCGGACGTTTGCTTTTCGGAAAAAAGGCTCTGCCGAGAACAGGCGCCTTGAGATGTTGCATCTCTGGGAAAGCACAGATCCCCAGGGCTGTTGTGCCTGTGAATAGGCTGCCAAGGGAAGGTGAAGAGCAGCAACAGCTGTCAGGGCTGTCCCCTTCCTTGTCGGGGAAGGAGCCGGAACGTTTGCCTTTTTGGAAAAAAGGCTCTGCCGAGAATGGGTACGATGAGATGTTGCGTCTCTGGGAAAGCACAGATCCCCAGGGCTGTTGTGCCTGTGAATAGGCTGCCAAGGGAAGGTGAAGAGCAGCAACAACTTTCAGGGCTGGCACCTTCCATGTGGGAGAAGGAGCCGGACGTTTGCCATTTCAGAAAGAGGCTCTGCCGAGAACAGGCGCCTTGAGATGTTGCATCTCTGGGAAAGCACAGATCCCCAGGGCTGTTGTGCCTGTGAATAGGCTGCCAAGGGAAGGTGAAGAGCAGCAACAGCTTTCAGGGCTGGCACCTTCCTTGTCGGGGAAGGAGCCGGACGTTATCCTTTTCGGAAAAAAGGCTCTGCCGAGAACAGGCGCCTTGAGATGTTGCATCTCTGGGAAAGCACAGATCCCCAGGGCTGTTGTGCCTGTGAATAGGCTGCCAAGGGAAGGTGAAGAGCAGCAACAACTTTCAGGGCTGGCACCTTCCTTGTGGGAGAAGGAGCCGGACGTTATCCTTTTCGGAAAAAGGCTCTGCCAAGAATGGATACGATGAGATGTTGCGTCTCTGGGAAAGCACAGATCCCCAGGGCTGTTGTGCCTGTGAATAGGCTGCCAAGGGAAGGTGAAGAGCAGCAACAACTTTCAGGGCTGGCACCTTCCTTGTCGGGGAAGGAGCCGGGACGTTTGCCTTTTCGGAAAAAAGGCTCTGCCAAGAATGGATACGATGAGATGTTGCATCTCTGGGAAAGCACAGATCCCCAGGGCTGTTGTGCCTGTGAATAGGCTGCCAAGGGAAGGTGAAGAACAGCAACAACTTTCAGCGCTGTCCCCTTCCTTGTCGGGGAAGGAGCCGGACGTTTGCCTTTTTGGAAAAAAGGCTCTGCCGAGAATGGGTACGATGAGATGTTGCGTCTCTGGGAAAGCACAGATCCCCAGGGCTGTTGTGCCTGTGAATAGGCTGCCAAGGGAAGGTGAAGAGCAGCAACAACTTTCAGGCCTGGCACCTTCCATGTGGGAGAAGGAGCCGGACGTTTGCCTTTTCGGAAAAAAGTCTCTGCCGAGAACAGGCGCCTTGAGATGTTGCATCTCTGGGAAAGCACAGATCCCCAGGGCTGTTGTTCCTGTGAATAGGCTGCCAAGGAAGGTGAAGAGCAGCAACAACTTTCAGGGCTGTCCCCTTCCTTGTGGAGAAGGAGCCGGACGTTTGCCATTTCAGAAAGAGGCTCTGCCGAGAACAGGCGCCTTGAGATGTTGCATCTCTGGGAAAGCACAGATCCCCAGGGCTGTTGTGCCTGTGAATAGGCTGCCAAGGGAAGGTGAAGAGCAGCAACAGCTTTCAGGGCTGGCACCTTCCTTGTGGGAGAAGGAGCCGGACGTTTGCCTTTTCGAAAAAAGGCTCTGCCGAGAACAGGCGCCTTGAGATGTTGCATCTCTGGGAAAGCACAGATCCCCAGGCTGTTGTGCCTGTGAATAGGCTTGCCAAGGGAAGGTGAAGAGCAGCAACAACTTTCAGGGCTGGCACCTTCCTTGTGGGAGAAGGAGCCGGACGTTTGCCTTTTCGGAAAAAAGGCTCTGCCGAGAACAGGCGCCTTGAGATTTTGCATCTCTGGGAAAGCACAGATCCCCAGTGCTGTTGTGCCTGTGAATAGGCTGCCAAGGGAAGGTGAGAACAGCAACAGATTTCAGGGCTGGCACCTTCCTTGTGGGAGAAGGAGCCGGACGTTATCCTTTTCGGAAAAAAGGCTCTGCCAAGAATGGAATCGATGAGATGTTGCGTCTCTGGGAAAGCACAGATCCCCAGGGCTGTTGTGCCTGTGAATAGGCTGCCAAGGGAAGGTGAAGAGCAGCAACAACTTTCAGGGCTGGCACCTTCCTTGTCGGGGAAGGAGCCGGACGTTATCCTTTTCGGAAAAAAGGCTCTGCCAAGAATGGATACGATGAGATGTTGCATCTCTGGGAAAGCACAGATCCCCAGGGCTGTTGTGCCTGTGAATAGGCTGCCAAGGGAAGGTGAAGAGCAGCAACAACTTTCAGGGCTGGCACCTTCCTTGCGGGAGAAGGAGCCGGACGTTTGCCATTTCAGAAAGAGGCTCTGCCGAGAACAGGCGCCTTGAGATGTTGTGTCTCTGGAAAGCACAGATCCCCAGGGCTGTTGTGCCTGTGAATAGGCTGCCAAGGGAAGGTGAAGAGCAGCAACAGCTGTCAGGGCTGGCACCTTCCTTGTGGGAGAAGGAGCCGGACGTTTGCCTTTTCGGATAAAAGGCTCTGCCGAGAACAGGCGCCTTGAGATGTTGCATCTCTGGGAAAGCACAGATCCCCAGTGCTGTTGTTCCTGTGAATAGGCTGCCAAGGGAAGGTGAAGAACAGCAACAACTTTCAGGGCTGGCACCTTCCATGTGGGAGAAGGAGCCGGACGTTTGCCATTTCAGAAAGAGGCTCTGCCGAGAACAGGCGCCTTGAGATGTTGCATCTCTGGGAAAGCACAGATCCCCAGGGCTGTTGTGCCTGTGAATAGGCTGCCAAGGGAAGGTGAAGAGCAGCAACAGCTGTCAGGGCTGTCCCCTTCCTTGTCGGGGAAGGAGCCGGACGTTTGCCTTTTTGGAAAAAAGGCTCTGCCGAGAATGGGTACGATGAGATGTTGCGTCTCTGGGAAAGCACAGATCCCCAGGGCTGTTGTGCCTGTGAATAGGCTGCCAAGGGAAGGTGAAGAGCAGCAACAACTTTCAGGGCTGGCACCTTCCATGTGGGAGAAGGAGCCGGACATTTGCCATTTCAGAAAGAGGCTCTGCCGAGAACAGGCGCCTTGAGATGTTGCATCTCTGGGAAAGCACAGATCCCCAGGGCTGTTGTGCCTGTGAATAGGCTGCCAAGGGAAGGTGAAGAGCAGCAACAGCTTTCAGGGCTGGCACCTTCCTTGTGGGAGAAGGAGCCGGACGTTTGCCTTTTCGGAAAAAAGGCTCTGCCGAGAACAGGCGCCTTGAGATGTTGCATCTCTGGGAAAGCACAGATCCCCAGGGCTGTTGTGCCTGTGAATAGGCTGCCAAGGGAAGGTGAAGAGCAGCAACAACTTTCAGGGCTGGCACCTTCCTTGTCGGGGAAGGAGCCGGACGTTTGCCTTTTCGGAAAAAAGTCTCTGCCGAGAACAGGCGCCTTGAGATGTTGCATCTCTGGGAAAGCACAGATCCCCAGGGCTGTTGTGCCTGTGAATAGGCTGCCAAGGGAAGGTGAAGAGCAGCAACAGCTGTCAGGGCTGGCACCTTCCATGTGGGAGAAGGAGCCGGACGTTTGCCTTTTCGGAATGAGGCTCAGCCGAGAACAGGCGCCTTGAGATGTTGCGTCTCTGGGAAAGCACAGATCCCCAGGGCTGTTGTGCCTGTGAATAGGCTGCCAAGGGAAGGTGAAGAGCAGCAACAGCTTTCAGGCCTGTCCCCTTCCTTGTGGGAGAAGGAGCCGGACGTTTGCCATTTCAGAAAGAGGCTCTGCCGAGAACAGGCGCCTTGAGATGTTGTGTCTCTGGGAAAGCACAGATCCCCAGGGCTGTTGTGCCTGTGAATAGGCTGCCAAGGGAAGGTGAAGAGCAGCAACAGCTTTCAGGCCTGGCACCTTCCTTGTGGGAGAAGGAGCCGGACGTTTGCCTTTTCGGATAAAAGGCTCTGCCGAGAACAGGCGCCTTGAGATGTTGCATGTCTGGGAAAGCACAGATCCCCAGTGCTGTTGTTCCTGTGAATAGGCTGCCAAGGGAAGGTGAAGAACAGCAACAACTTTCAGGGCTGGCCCCTTCCTTGTGGGAGAAGGAGCCGGACGTTTGCCATTTCAGAAAGAGGCTCTGCCGAGAACAGGCGCCTTGAGATGTTGCATCTCTGGGAAAGCACAGATCCCCAGGGCTGTTGTGCCTGTGAATAGGCTGCCAAGGGAAGGTGAAGAGCAGCAACAGCTTTCAGGGCTGGCACCTTCCATGTGGGAGAAGGAGCCGGACGTTTGCCATTTCAGAAAGAGGCTCTGCCGAGAACAGGCGCCTTGAGATGTTGCATCTCTGGGAAAGCACAGATCCCCAGGGCTGTTGTGCCTGTGAATAGGCTGCCAAGGGAAGGTGAAGAGCAGCAACAGCTTTCAGGGCTGGCACCTTCCTTGTGGGAGAAGGAGCCGGACGTTTGCCTTTTCAGAAATAAAGGCTCTGACGAGAACAGGCGCCTTGAGATGTTGCATCTCTGGGAAAGCACAGATCCCCAGGGCTGTTGTGCCTGTTAATAGGCTGCCAAGGGAAGGTGAAGAGCAGCAACAACTTTCAGGGCTGGCACCTTCCTTGTGGGAGAAGGAGTCGGACGTTATCCTTTTCGGAAAAAAGGCTCTGCCAAGAATGGATACGATGAGATGTTGCGTCTCTGGGAAAGCACAGATCCCCAGGGCTGTTGTGCCTGTGAATAGGCTGCCAAGGGAAGGTGAAGAGCAGCAACAACTTTCAGGGCTGGCACCTTCCTTGTCGGGGAAGGAGCCGGACGTTTGCCTTTTTGGAAAAAAGGCTCTGCCAAGAATGGGTACGATGAGATGTTGCGTCTCTGGGAAAGCACAGATCCCCAGGGCTGTTGTGCCTGTGAATAGGCTGCCAAGGGAAGGTGAAGAGCAGCAACAGCTGTCAGGGCTGGCCCCTTCCTTGTGGGAGAAGGAGCCGGACGTTTTCCTTTTTGGAAAAAAGGCTCTGCCAAGAATGGGTACGATGAGATGTTGTGTCTCTGGGAAAGCACAGATCCCCAGGGCTGTTGTGCCTGTGAATAGGCTGCCAAGGGAAGGTGAAGAGCAGCAACAGCTTTCAGGCCTGGCACCTTCCTTGTCGGGGAAGGAGCCGGACGTTTGCCTTTTTGGAAAAAAGGCTCTGCCGAGAATGGTTACGATGAGATGTTGCGTCTCTGGGAAAGCACAGATCCCCAGGGCTGTTGTGCCTGTGAATAGGCTGCCAAGGGAAGGTGAAGAGCAGCAACAGCTGTCAGGGCTGGCCCCTTCCTTGTGGGAGAAGGAGCCGGACGTTTTCCTTTTCGGAAAAAAGGCTCTGCCGAGAACAGGCGCCTTGAGATATTGCGTCTCTGGGAAAGCACAGATCCCCAGTGCTGTTGTGCCTGTGAATAGGCTGCCAAGGGAAGGTGAAGAACAGCAACAACCTTCAGGGGTCGCCCGTTCCATGTGGGAGAAGGAGCCGGACGTTTGCCTTTTCGGAAAAAAGGCTCTGCCAAGAATGGGTACGATGAGATGTTGCATCTCTGGGAAAGCACAGATCCCCAGGGCTGTTGTGCCTGTGAATAGGCTGCCAAGGGAAGGTGAAGAGCAGCAACAGCTGTCAGGGCTGGCACCTTCCTTGTCGGGGAAGGAGCCGGACGTTTGCCTTTTCGGAAAAAAACTCTGCCGAGAATGGGTACGATGAGATGTTGCATCTCTGGGAAAGCACAGATCCCCAGGGCTGTTGTGCCTGTGAATAGGCTGCCAAGGGAAGGTGAAGAGCAGCAACAGCTTTCAGGGCTGGCACCTTCCTTGTGGGAGAAGGAGCCGGACGTTTGCCTTTTCGAAAAAAGGCTCTGCCGAGAACAGGCGCCTTGAGATGTTGCATCTCTGGGAAAGCACAGATCCCCAGGGCTGTTGTGCCTGTGAATAGGCTGCCAAGGGAAGGTGAAGAGCAGCAACAACTTTCAGGGCTGGCACCTTCCTTGTGGGAGAAGGAGCCGGACGTTTGCCTTTTCGGAAAAAAGGCTCTGCCGAGAACAGGCGCCTTGAGATTTTGCATCTCTGGGAAAGCACAGATCCCCAGTGCTGTTGTGCCTGTGAATAGGCTGCCAAGGGAAGGTGAGAACAGCAACAGATTTCAGGGCTGGCACCTTCCTTGTGGGAGAAGGAGCCGGACGTTATCCTTTTCGGAAAAAAGGCTCTGCCAAGAATGGAATCGATGAGATGTTGCGTCTCTGGGAAAGCACAGATCCCCAGGGCTGTTGTGCCTGTGAATAGGCTGCCAAGGGAAGGTGAAGAGCAGCAACAACTTTCAGGGCTGGCACCTTCCTTGTCGGGGAAGGAGCCGGACGTTATCCTTTTCGGAAAAAAGGCTCTGCCAAGAATGGATACGATGAGATGTTGCATCTCTGGGAAAGCACAGATCCCCAGGGCTGTTGTGCCTGTGAATAGGCTGCCAAGGGAAGGTGAAGAGCAGCAACAACTTTCAGGGCTGGCACCTTCCTTGCGGGAGAAGGAGCCGGACGTTTGCCATTTCAGAAAGAGGCTCTGCCGAGAACAGGCGCCTTGAGATGTTGTGTCTCTGGGAAAGCACAGATCCCCAGGGCTGTTGTGCCTGTGAATAGGCTGCCAAGGGAAGGTGAAGAGCAGCAACAGCTGTCAGGGCTGGCACCTTCCTTGTGGGAGAAGGAGCCGGACGTTTGCCTTTTCGGATAAAAGGCTCTGCCGAGAACAGGCGCCTTGAGATGTTGCATCTCTGGGAAAGCACAGATCCCCAGTGCTGTTGTTCCTGTGAATAGGCTGCCAAGGGAAGGTGAAGAACAGCAACAACTTTCAGGGCTGGCACCTTCCATGTGGGAGAAGGAGCCGGACGTTTGCCATTTCAGAAAGAGGCTCTGCCGAGAACAGGCGCCTTGAGATGTTGCATCTCTGGGAAAGCACAGATCCCCAGGGCTGTTGTGCCTGTGAATAGGCTGCCAAGGGAAGGTGAAGAGCAGCAACAACTTTCAGGGCTGGCACCTTCCATGTGGGAGAAGGAGCCGGACATTTGCCATTTCAGAAAGAGGCTCTGCCGAGAACAGGCGCCTTGAGATGTTGCATCTCTGGGAAAGCACAGATCCCCAGGGCTGTTGTGCCTGTGAATAGGCTGCCAAGGGAAGGTGAAGAGCAGCAACAGCTTTCAGGGCTGGCACCTTCCTTGTGGGAGAAGGAGCCGGACGTTTGCCTTTTCGGAAAAAAGGCTCTGCCGAGAACAGGCGCCTTGAGATGTTGCATCTCTGGGAAAGCACAGATCCCCAGGGCTGTTGTGCCTGTGAATAGGCTGCCAAGGGAAGGTGAAGAACAGCAACAGCTGTCAGGGCTGTCCCCTTCCTTGTCGGGGAAGGAGCCGGACGTTATCCTTTTCGGAAAAGAGGCTCTGCCAAGAATGGATACGATGAGATGTTGCGTCTCTGGGAAAGCACAGATCCCCAGGGCTGTTGTGCCTGTGAATAGGCTGCCAAGGGAAGGTGAAGAGCAGCAACAACTTTCAGGGCTGGCACCTTCCTTGTCGGGGAAGGAGCCGGACGTTTGCCTTTTCGGAAAAAAGGCTCTGCCAAGAATGGATACGATGAGATGTTGCATCTCTGGGAAAGCACAGATCCCCAGGGCTGTTGTGCCTGTGAATAGGCTGCCAAGGGAAGGTGAAGAACAGCCACAACTTTCAGCGCTGTCCCCTTCCTTGTCGGGGAAGGAGCCGGACGTTTGCCTTTTTGGAAAAAAGGCTCTGCCGAGAATGGGTACGATGAGATGTTGCGTCTCTGGGAAAGCACAGATCCCCAGGGCTGTTGTGCCTGTGAATAGGCTGCCAAGGGAAGGTGAAGAGCAGCAACAACTTTCAGGGCTGGCACCTTCCTTGTCGGGGAAGGAGCCGGACGTTTGCCTTTTCGGAAAAAAGTCTCTGCCGAGAACAGGCGCCTTGAGATGTTGCATCTCTGGGAAAGCACAGATCCCCAGGGCTGTTGTGCCTGTGAATAGGCTGCCAAGGGAAGGTGAAGAGCAGCAACAGCTGTCAGGGCTGGCACCTTCCTTGTGGGAGAAGGAGCCGGACGTTTGCCTTTTCGGAAAAAAGGCTCTGCCGAGAATGGGTACGATGAGATGTTGCGTCTCTGGGAAAGCACAGATCCCCAGGGCTGTTGTGCCTGTGAATAGGCTGCCAAGGGAAGGTGAAGAGCAGCAACAGCTGTCAGGGCTGGCCCCTTCCTTGTGGGAGAAGGAGCCGGACGTTTGCCTTTTTGGAAAAAAGGCTCTGCCGAGAATGGGTACGATGAGATGTTGCGTCTCTGGGAAAGCACAGATCCCCAGGGCTGTTGTGCCTGTGAATAGGCTGCCAAGGGAAGGTGAAGAGCAGCAACAGCTGTCAGGCCTGGCACCTTCCTTGTGGGAGAAGGAGCCGGACGTTTGCCTTTTCGGAAAAAAGGCTCTGCCGAGAATGGGTACGATGAGATGTTGTGTCTCTGGGAAAGCAGAGATCCCCAGGGCTGTTGTGCCTGTGAATAGGCTGCCAAGGGAAGGTGAAGAACAGCAACAGATTTCAGGGCTGGCCCCTTCCTTGTGGGAGAAGGAGCCGGACGTTTGCCTTTTTGGAAAAAAGGCTCTGCCGAGAATGGGTACGATGAGATGTTGCGTCTCTGGGAAAGCACAGATCCCCAGGGCTGTTGTGCCTGTGAATAGGCTGCCAAGGGAAGGTGAAGAGCAGCAACAACTTTCAGGGCTGGCACCTTCCTTGTGGGAGAAGGAGCCGGACGTTTGCCTTTTCGGAAAAAAGGCTCTGCCGAGAACAGGCGCCTTGAGATGTTGCATCTCTGGGAAAGCACAGATCCCCAGGGCTGTTGTGCCTGTGAATAGGCTGCCAAGGGAAGGTGAAGAGCAGCAACAACTTTCAGGGCTGGCCCCTTCCTTGTGGGAGAAGGAGCCGGACGTTTGCCTTTTCGGAAAAAAGGCTCTGCCAAGAATGGGTACGATGAGATGTTGCGTCTCTGGGAAAGCACAGATCCCCAGGGCTGTTGTGCCTGTGAATAGGCTGCCAAGGGAAGGTGAAGAGCAGCAACAGCTGTCAGGGCTGGCCCCTTCCTTGTGGGAGAAGGAGCCGGACGTTTGCCTTTTTGGAAAAAAGGCTCTGCCGAGAATGGGTACGATGAGATGTTGCGTCTCTGGGAAAGCACAGATCCCCAGGGCTGTTGTGCCTGTGAATAGGCTGCCAAGGGAAGGTGAAGAGCAGCAACAACTTTCAGGGCTGGCACCTTCCTTGTGGGAGAAGGAGCCGGACGTTTGCCTTTTCGGAAAAAAGGCTCTGCCGAGAATGGGTACGATGAGATGTTGCGTCTCTGGGAAAGCACAGATCCCCAGGGCTGTTGTGCCTGTGAATAGGCTGCCAAGGGAAGGTGAAGAACAGCAACAGATTTCAGGGCTGGCCCCTTCCTTGTGGGAGAAGGAGCCGGACGTTTTCCTTTTTGGAAAAAAGGCTCAGCCGAGAACAGGCGCCTTGAGATGTTGCATCTCTGGGAAAGCACAGATCCCCAGGGCTGTTGTGCCTGTGAATAGGCTGCCAAGGGAAGGTGAAGAGCAGCAACAGCTGTCAGGGCTGGCACCATCCTTGTGGGAGAAGGAGCCGGACGTTTGCCTTTTCGGATAATAGGCTCTGCCGAGAACAGGCGCCTTGAGATATTGCATCTCTGGGAAAGCACAGATCCCCAGTGCTGTTGTGCCTGTGAATAGGCTGCCAAGGGAAGGTGAAGAACAGCAACAACCTTCAGGGGTCGCCCGTTCCATGTGGGAGAAGGAGCCGGACGTTTGCCTTTTCGGAAAAAAGGCTCTGCCAAGAATGGGTACGATGAGATGTTGCATCTCTGGGAAAGCACAGATCCCCAGGGCTGTTGTGCCTGTGAATAGGCTGCCAAGGGAAGGTGAAGAGCAGCAACAGCTGTCAGGCCTGGCACCTTCCTTGTCGGGGAAGGAGCCGGACGTTTGCCTTTTCGGAAAAAAACTCTGCCGAGAATGGGTACGATGAGATGTTGCATCTCTGGGAAAGCACAGATCCCCAGGGCTGTTGTGCCTGTGAATAGGCTGCCAAGGGAAGGTGAAGAGCAGCAACAGCTGTCAGGGCTGGCACCTTCCATGTGGGAGAAGGAGCCGGACGTTTGCCTTTTCGGAATGAGGCTCAGCCGAGAACAGGCGCCTTGAGATGTTGCGTCTCTGGGAAAGCACAGATCCCCAGGGCTGTTGTGCCTGTGAATAGGCTGCCAAGGGAAGGTGAAGAGCAGCAACAGCTGTCAGGCCTGTCCCCTTCCTTGTGGGAGAAGGAGCCGGACGTTTGCCATTTCAGAAAGAGGCTCTGCCGAGAACAGGCGCCTTGAGATGTTGTGTCTCTGGGAAAGCACAGATCCCCAGGGCTGTTGTGCCTGTGAATAGGCTGCCAAGGGAAGGTGAAGAGCAGCAACAGCTTTCAGGCCTGGCACCTTCCTTGTGGGAGAAGGAGCCGGACGTTTGCTTTTCGGAAAAAAGGCTCTGCCGAGAACAGGCGCCTTGAGATGTTGCATCTCTGGGAAAGCACAGATCCCCAGGGCTGTTGTGCCTGTGAATAGGCTGCCAAGGGAAGGTGAAGAGCAGCAACAGCTGTCAGGGCTGTCCCCTTCCTTGTCGGGGAAGGAGCCGGACGTTTGCCTTTTTGGAAAAAAGGCTCTGCCGAGAATGGGTACGATGAGATGTTGCGTCTCTGGGAAAGCACAGATCCCCAGGGCTGTTGTGCCTGTGAATAGGCTGCCAAGGGAAGGTGAAGAGCAGCAACAACTTTCAGGGCTGGCACCTTCCATGTGGGAGAAGGAGCCGGACGTTTGCCATTTCAGAAAGAGGCTCTGCCGAGAACAGGCGCCTTGAGATGTTGCATCTCTGGGAAAGCACAGATCCCCAGGGCTGTTGTGCCTGTGAATAGGCTGCCAAGGGAAGGTGAAGAGCAGCAACAGCTTTCAGGGCTGGCACCTTCCTTGTCGGGGAAGGAGCCGGACGTTATCCTTTTCGGAAAAAAGGCTCTGCCGAGAACAGGCGCCTTGAGATGTTGCATCTCTGGGAAAGCACAGATCCCCAGGGCTGTTGTGCCTGTGAATAGGCTGCCAAGGGAAGGTGAAGAGCAGCAACAACTTTCAGGGCTGGCACCTTCCTTGTGGGAGAAGGAGCCGGACGTTATCCTTTTCGGAAAAAAGGCTCTGCCAAGAATGGATACGATGAGATGTTGCGTCTCTGGGAAAGCACAGATCCCCAGGGCTGTTGTGCCTGTGAATAGGCTGCCAAGGGAAGGTGAAGAGCAGCAACAACTTTCAGGGCTGGCACCTTCCTTGTCGGGGAAGGAGCCGGACGTTTGCCTTTTCGGAAAAAAGGCTCTGCCAAGAATGGATACGATGAGATGTTGCATCTCTGGGAAAGCACAGATCCCCAGGGCTGTTGTGCCTGTGAATAGGCTGCCAAGGGAAGGTGAAGAACAGCAACAACTTTCAGCGCTGTCCCCTTCCTTGTCGGGGAAGGAGCCGGACGTTTGCCTTTTTGGAAAAAAGGCTCTGCCGAGAATGGGTACGATGAGATGTTGCGTCTCTGGGAAAGCACAGATCCCCAGGGCTGTTGTGCCTGTGAATAGGCTGCCAAGGGAAGGTGAAGAGCAGCAACAACTTTCAGGCCTGGCACCTTCCATGTGGGAGAAGGAGCCGGACGTTTGCCTTTTCGGAAAAAAGTCTCTGCCGAGAACAGGCGCCTTGAGATGTTGCATCTCTGGGAAAGCACAGATCCCCAGGGCTGTTGTTCCTGTGAATAGGCTGCCAAGGAAGGTGAAGAGCAGCAACAACTTTCAGGGCTGTCCCCTTCCTTGTGGGAGAAGGAGCCGGACGTTTGCCATTTCAGAAAGAGGCTCTGCCGAGAACAGGCGCCTTGAGATGTTGCATCTCTGGGAAAGCACAGATCCCCAGGGCTGTTGTGCCTGTGAATAGGCTGCCAAGGGAAGGTGAAGAGCAGCAACAGCTTTCAGGGCTGGCACCTTCCTTGTGGGAGAAGGAGCCGGACGTTTGCCTTTTCGAAAAAAGGCTCTGCCGAGAACAGGCGCCTTGAGATGTTGCATCTCTGGGAAAGCACAGATCCCCAGGGCTGTTGTGCCTGTGAATAGGCTGCCAAGGGAAGGTGAAGAGCAGCAACAACTTTCAGGGCTGGCACCTTCCTTGTGGGAGAAGGAGCCGGACGTTTGCCTTTTCGGAAAAAAGGCTCTGCCGAGAACAGGCGCCTTGAGATTTTGCATCTCTGGGAAAGCACAGATCCCCAGTGCTGTTGTGCCTGTGAATAGGCTGCCAAGGGAAGGTGAGAACAGCAACAGATTTCAGGGCTGGCACCTTCCTTGTGGGAGAAGGAGCCGGACGTTATCCTTTTCGGAAAAAAGGCTCTGCCAAGAATGGAATCGATGAGATGTTGCGTCTCTGGGAAAGCACAGATCCCCAGGGCTGTTGTGCCTGTGAATAGGCTGCCAAGGGAAGGTGAAGAGCAGCAACAACTTTCAGGGCTGGCACCTTCCTTGTCGGGGAAGGAGCCGGACGTTATCCTTTTCGGAAAAAAGGCTCTGCCAAGAATGGATACGATGAGATGTTGCATCTCTGGGAAAGCACAGATCCCCAGGGCTGTTGTGCCTGTGAATAGGCTGCCAAGGGAAGGTGAAGAGCAGCAACAACTTTCAGGGCTGGCACCTTCCTTGCGGGAGAAGGAGCCGGACGTTTGCCATTTCAGAAAGAGGCTCTGCCGAGAACAGGCGCCTTGAGATGTTGTGTCTCTGGGAAAGCACAGATCCCCAGGGCTGTTGTGCCTGTGAATAGGCTGCCAAGGGAAGGTGAAGAGCAGCAACAGCTGTCAGGGCTGGCACCTTCCTTGTGGGAGAAGGAGCCGGACGTTTGCCTTTTCGGATAAAAGGCTCTGCCGAGAACAGGCGCCTTGAGATGTTGCATCTCTGGGAAAGCACAGATCCCCAGTGCTGTTGTTCCTGTGAATAGGCTGCCAAGGGAAGGTGAAGAACAGCAACAACTTTCAGGGCTGGCACCTTCCATGTGGGAGAAGGAGCCGGACGTTTGCCATTTCAGAAAGAGGCTCTGCCGAGAACAGGCGCCTTGAGATGTTGCATCTCTGGGAAAGCACAGATCCCCAGGGCTGTTGTGCCTGTGAATAGGCTGCCAAGGGAAGGTGAAGAGCAGCAACAGCTGTCAGGGCTGTCCCCTTCCTTGTCGGGGAAGGAGCCGGACGTTTGCCTTTTTGGAAAAAAGGCTCTGCCGAGAATGGGTACGATGAGATGTTGCGTCTCTGGGAAAGCACAGATCCCCAGGGCTGTTGTGCCTGTGAATAGGCTGCCAAGGGAAGGTGAAGAGCAGCAACAACTTTCAGGGCTGGCACCTTCCATGTGGGAGAAGGAGCCGGACATTTGCCATTTCAGAAAGAGGCTCTGCCGAGAACAGGCGCCTTGAGATGTTGCATCTCTGGGAAAGCACAGATCCCCAGGGCTGTTGTGCCTGTGAATAGGCTGCCAAGGGAAGGTGAAGAGCAGCAACAGCTTTCAGGGCTGGCACCTTCCTTGTGGGAGAAGGAGCCGGACGTTTGCCTTTTCGGAAAAAAGGCTCTGCCGAGAACAGGCGCCTTGAGATGTTGCATCTCTGGGAAAGCACAGATCCCCAGGGCTGTTGTGCCTGTGAATAGGCTGCCAAGGGAAGGTGAAGAGCAGCAACAGCTGTCAGGGCTGGCACCTTCCTTGTCGGGGAAGGAGCCGGACGTTATCCTTTTCGGAAAAGAGGCTCTGCCAAGAATGGATACGATGAGATGTTGCGTCTCTGGGAAAGCACAGATCCCCAGGGCTGTTGTGCCTGTGAATAGGCTGCCAAGGGAAGGTGAAGAGCAGCAACAACTTTCAGGGCTGGCACCTTCCTTGTCGGGGAAGGAGCCGGACGTTTGCCTTTTCGGAAAAAAGGCTCTGCCAAGAATGGATACGATGAGATGTTGCATCTCTGGGAAAGCACAGATCCCCAGGGCTGTTGTGCCTGTGAATAGGCTGCCAAGGGAAGGTGAAGAACAGCCACAACTTTCAGCGCTGTCCCCTTCCTTGTCGGGGAAGGAGCCGGACGTTTGCCTTTTTGGAAAAAAGGCTCTGCCGAGAATGGGTACGATGAGATGTTGCGTCTCTGGGAAAGCACAGATCCCCAGGGCTGTTGTGCCTGTGAATAGGCTGCCAAGGGAAGGTGAAGAGCAGCAACAACTTTCAGGGCTGGCACCTTCCTTGTCGGGGAAGGAGCCGGACGTTTGCCTTTTCGGAAAAAAGTCTCTGCCGAGAACAGGCGCCTTGAGATGTTGCATCTCTGGGAAAGCACAGATCCCCAGGGCTGTTGTGCCTGTGAATAGGCTGCCAAGGGAAGGTGAAGAGCAGCAACAGCTGTCAGGGCTGGCACCTTCCTTGTGGGAGAAGGAGCCGGACGTTTGCCTTTTCGGAAAAAAGGCTCTGCCGAGAACAGGCGCCTTGAGATGTTGCATCTCTGGGAAAGCACAGATCCCCAGGGCTGTTGTGCCTGTGAATAGGCTGCCAAGGGAAGGTGAAGAGCAGCAACAACTTTCAGGGCTGGCCCCTTCCTTGTGGGAGAAGGAGCCGGACGTTTGCCTTTTCGGAAAAAAGGCTCTGCCAAGAATGGGTACGATGAGATGTTGCGTCTCTGGGAAAGCACAGATCCCCAGGGCTGTTGTGCCTGTGAATAGGCTGCCAAGGGAAGGTGAAGAGCAGCAACAGCTGTCAGGGCTGGCCCCTTCCTTGTGGGAGAAGGAGCCGGACGTTTGCCTTTTTGGAAAAAAGGCTCTGCCGAGAATGGGTACGATGAGATGTTGCGTCTCTGGGAAAGCACAGATCCCCAGGGCTGTTGTGCCTGTGAATAGGCTGCCAAGGGAAGGTGAAGAGCAGCAACAGCTGTCAGGCCTGGCACCTTCCTTGTGGGAGAAGGAGCCGGACGTTTGCCTTTTCGGAAAAAAGGCTCTGCCGAGAATGGGTACGATGAGATGTTGTGTCTCTGGGAAAGCAGAGATCCCCAGGGCTGTTGTGCCTGTGAATAGGCTGCCAAGGGAAGGTGAAGAACAGCAACAGATTTCAGGGCTGGCCCCTTCCTTGTGGGAGAAGGAGCCGGACGTTTGCCTTTTTGGAAAAAAGGCTCTGCCGAGAATGGGTACGATGAGATGTTGCGTCTGTGGGAAAGCACAGATCCCCAGGGCTGTTGTGCCTGTGAATAGGCTGCCAAGGGAAGGTGAAGAGCAGCAACAACTTTCAGGGCTGGCACCTTCCTTGTCGGGGAAGGAGCCGGACGTTTGCCTTTTCGGAAAAAAGTCTCTGCCGAGAACAGGCGCCTTGAGATGTTGCATCTCTGGGAAAGCACAGATCCCCAGGGCTGTTGTGCCTGTGAATAGGCTGCCAAGGGAAGGTGAAGAGCAGCAACAGCTGTCAGGGCTGGCACCTTCCTTGTGGGAGAAGGAGCCGGACGTTTGCCTTTTCGGAAAAAAGGCTCTGCCGAGAACAGGCGCCTTGAGATGTTGCATCTCTGGGAAAGCACAGATCCCCAGGGCTGTTGTGCCTGTGAATAGGCTGCCAAGGGAAGGTGAAGAGCAGCAACAACTTTCAGGGCTGGCCCCTTCCTTGTGGGAGAAGGAGCCGGACGTTTGCCTTTTCGGAAAAAAGGCTCTGCCAAGAATGGGTACGATGAGATGTTGCGTCTCTGGGAAAGCACAGATCCCCAGGGCTGTTGTGCCTGTGAATAGGCTGCCAAGGGAAGGTGAAGAGCAGCAACAGCTGTCAGGGCTGGCCCCTTCCTTGTGGGAGAAGGATCAGGACGTTTGCCTTTTTGGAAAAAAGGCTCTGCCGAGAATGGGTACGATGAGATGTTGCGTCTCTGGGAAAGCACAGATCCCCAGGGCTGTTGTGCCTGTGAATAGGCTGCCAAGGGAAGGTGAAGAGCAGCAACAGCTGTCAGGCCTGGCACCTTCCTTGTGGGAGAAGGAGCCGGACGTTTGCCTTTTCGGAAAAAAGGCTCTGCCGAGAATGGGTACGATGAGATGTTGCGTCTCTGGGAAAGCACAGATCCCCAGGGCTGTTGTGCCTGTGAATAGGCTGCCAAGGGAAGGTGAAGAACAGCAACAGATTTCAGGGCTGGCCCCTTCCTTGTGGGAGAAGGAGCCGGACGTTTTCCTTTTTGGAAAAAAGGCTCAGCCGAGAACAGGCGCCTTGAGATGTTGCATCTCTGGGAAAGCACAGATCCCCAGGGCTGTTGTGCCTGTGAATAGGCTGCCAAGGGAAGGTGAAGAGCAGCAACAGCTGTCAGGGCTGGCACCATCCTTGTGGGAGAAGGAGCCGGACGTTTGCCTTTTCGGATAATAGGCTCTGCCGAGAACAGGCGCCTTGAGATATTGCATCTCTGGGAAAGCACAGATCCCCAGTGCTGTTGTGCCTGTGAATAGGCTGCCAAGGGAAGGTGAAGAACAGCAACAACCTTCAGGGGTCGCCCGTTCCATGTGGGAGAAGGAGCCGGACGTTTGCCTTTTCGGAAAAAAGGCTCTGCCAAGAATGGGTACGATGAGATGTTGCATCTCTGGGAAAGCACAGATCCCCAGGGCTGTTGTGCCTGTGAATAGGCTGCCAAGGGAAGGTGAAGAGCAGCAACAGCTGTCAGGCCTGGCACCTTCCTTGTCGGGGAAGGAGCCGGACGTTTGCCTTTTCGGAAAAAAACTCTGCCGAGAATGGGTACGATGAGATGTTGCATCTCTGGGAAAGCACAGATCCCCAGGGCTGTTGTGCCTGTGAATAGGCTGCCAAGGGAAGGTGAAGAGCAGCAACAGCTGTCAGGGCTGGCACCTTCCATGTGGGAGAAGGAGCCGGACGTTTGCCTTTTCGGAATGAGGCTCAGCCGAGAACAGGCGCCTTGAGATGTTGCGTCTCTGGGAAAGCACAGATCCCCAGGGCTGTTGTGCCTGTGAATAGGCTGCCAAGGGAAGGTGAAGAGCAGCAACAGCTGTCAGGCCTGTCCCCTTCCTTGTGGGAGAAGGAGCCGGACGTTTGCCATTTCAGAAAGAGGCTCTGCCGAGAACAGGCGCCTTGAGATGTTGTGTCTCTGGGAAAGCACAGATCCCCAGGGCTGTTGTGCCTGTGAATAGGCTGCCAAGGGAAGGTGAAGAGCAGCAACAGCTTTCAGGCCTGGCACCTTCCTTGTGGGAGAAGGAGCCGGACGTTTGCTTTTCGGAAAAAAGGCTCTGCCGAGAACAGGCGCCTTGAGATGTTGCATCTCTGGGAAAGCACAGATCCCCAGGGCTGTTGTGCCTGTGAATAGGCTGCCAAGGGAAGGTGAAGAGCAGCAACAGCTGTCAGGGCTGTCCCCTTCCTTGTCGGGGAAGGAGCCGGACGTTTGCCTTTTTGGAAAAAAGGCTCTGCCGAGAATGGGTACGATGAGATGTTGCGTCTCTGGGAAAGCACAGATCCCCAGGGCTGTTGTGCCTGTGAATAGGCTGCCAAGGGAAGGTGAAGAGCAGCAACAACTTTCAGGGCTGGCACCTTCCATGTGGGAGAAGGAGCCGGACGTTTGCCATTTCAGAAAGAGGCTCTGCCGAGAACAGGCGCCTTGAGATGTTGCATCTCTGGGAAAGCACAGATCCCCAGGGCTGTTGTGCCTGTGAATAGGCTGCCAAGGGAAGGTGAAGAGCAGCAACAGCTTTCAGGGCTGGCACCTTCCTTGTCGGGGAAGGAGCCGGACGTTATCCTTTTCGGAAAAAAGGCTCTGCCGAGAACAGGCGCCTTGAGATGTTGCATCTCTGGGAAAGCACAGATCCCCAGGGCTGTTGTGCCTGTGAATAGGCTGCCAAGGGAAGGTGAAGAGCAGCAACAACTTTCAGGGCTGGCACCTTCCTTGTGGGAGAAGGAGCCGGACGTTATCCTTTTCGGAAAAAAGGCTCTGCCAAGAATGGATACGATGAGATGTTGCGTCTCTGGGAAAGCACAGATCCCCAGGGCTGTTGTGCCTGTGAATAGGCTGCCAAGGGAAGGTGAAGAGCAGCAACAACTTTCAGGGCTGGCACCTTCCTTGTCGGGGAAGGAGCCGGACGTTTGCCTTTTCGGAAAAAAGGCTCTGCCAAGAATGGATACGATGAGATGTTGCATCTCTGGGAAAGCACAGATCCCCAGGGCTGTTGTGCCTGTGAATAGGCTGCCAAGGGAAGGTGAAGAACAGCAACAACTTTCAGCGCTGTCCCCTTCCTTGTCGGGGAAGGAGCCGGACGTTTGCCTTTTTGGAAAAAAGGCTCTGCCGAGAATGGGTACGATGAGATGTTGCGTCTCTGGGAAAGCACAGATCCCCAGGGCTGTTGTGCCTGTGAATAGGCTGCCAAGGGAAGGTGAAGAGCAGCAACAACTTTCAGGCCTGGCACCTTCCATGTGGGAGAAGGAGCCGGACGTTTGCCTTTTCGGAAAAAAGTCTCTGCCGAGAACAGGCGCCTTGAGATGTTGCATCTCTGGGAAAGCACAGATCCCCAGGGCTGTTGTTCCTGTGAATAGGCTGCCAAGGAAGGTGAAGAGCAGCAACAACTTTCAGGGCTGTCCCCTTCCTTGTGGGAGAAGGAGCCGGACGTTTGCCATTTCAGAAAGAGGCTCTGCCGAGAACAGGCGCCTTGAGATGTTGCATCTCTGGGAAAGCACAGATCCCCAGGGCTGTTGTGCCTGTGAATAGGCTGCCAAGGGAAGGTGAAGAGCAGCAACAACTTTCAGGGCTGGCACCTTCCTTGTGGGAGAAGGAGCCGGACGTTTGCCTTTTCGGAAATAAGTCTCGGCCAAGAATGGGTACGATGAGATGTTGCGTCTCTGGGAAAGCACAGATCCCCAGGGCTGTTGTGCCTGTGAATAGGCTGCCAAGGGAAGGTGAAGAGCAGCAACAACTTTCAGGGCTGGCACCTTCCATGTGGGAGAAGGAGCCGGACGTTTGCCATTTCAGAAAGAGGCTCTGCCGAGAACAGGCGCCTTGAGATGTTGCATCTCTGGGAAAGCACAGATCCCCAGGGCTGTTGTGCCTGTGAATAGGCTGCCAAGGGAAGGTGAAGAGCAGCAACAGCTTTCAGGGCTGGCACCTTCCTTGTCGGGGAAGGAGCCGGACGTTATCCTTTTCGGAAAAAAGGCTCTGCCGAGAACAGGCGCCTTGAGATGTTGCATCTCTGGGAAAGCACAGATCCCCAGGGCTGTTGTGCCTGTGAATAGGCTGCCAAGGGAAGGTGAAGAGCAGCAACAACTTTCAGGGCTGGCACCTTCCTTGTGGGAGAAGGAGCCGGACGTTATCCTTTTCGGAAAAAAGGCTCTGCCAAGAATGGATACGATGAGATGTTGCGTCTCTGGGAAAGCACAGATCCCCAGGGCTGTTGTGCCTGTGAATAGGCTGCCAAGGGAAGGTGAAGAGCAGCAACAACTTTCAGGGCTGGCACCTTCCTTGTCGGGGAAGGAGCCGGACGTTTGCCTTTTCGGAAAAAAGGCTCTGCCAAGAATGGATACGATGAGATGTTGCATCTCTGGGAAAGCACAGATCCCCAGGGCTGTTGTGCCTGTGAATAGGCTGCCAAGGGAAGGTGAAGAACAGCAACAACTTTCAGCGCTGTCCCCTTCCTTGTCGGGGAAGGAGCCGGACGTTTGCCTTTTTGGAAAAAAGGCTCTGCCGAGAATGGGTACGATGAGATGTTGCGTCTCTGGGAAAGCACAGATCCCCAGGGCTGTTGTGCCTGTGAATAGGCTGCCAAGGGAAGGTGAAGAGCAGCAACAACTTTCAGGCCTGGCACCTTCCATGTGGGAGAAGGAGCCGGACGTTTGCCTTTTCGGAAAAAAGTCTCTGCCGAGAACAGGCGCCTTGAGATGTTGCATCTCTGGGAAAGCACAGATCCCCAGGGCTGTTGTTCCTGTGAATAGGCTGCCAAGGAAGGTGAAGAGCAGCAACAACTTTCAGGGCTGTCCCCTTCCTTGTGGGAGAAGGAGCCGGACGTTTGCCATTTCAGAAAGAGGCTCTGCCGAGAACAGGCGCCTTGAGATGTTGCATCTCTGGGAAAGCACAGATCCCCAGGGCTGTTGTGCCTGTGAATAGGCTGCCAAGGGAAGGTGAAGAGCAGCAACAACTTTCAGGGCTGGCACCTTCCTTGTGGGAGAAGGAGCCGGACGTTTGCCTTTTCGGAAATAAGTCTCGGCCAAGAATGGGTACGATGAGATGTTGCGTCTCTGGGAAAGCACAGATCCCCAGGGCTGTTGTGCCTGTGAATAGGCTGCCAAGGGAAGGTGAAGAGCAGCAACAACTTTCAGGGCTGGCACCTTCCTTGTGGGAGAAGGAGCCGGACGTTTGCCATTTCAGAAAGAGGCTCTGCCGAGAACAGGCGCCTTGAGATGTTGCGCCTCTGGGAAAGCACAGATCCCCAGGGCTGTTGTGCCTGTGAATAAGCTGCCAAGGGAAGGTGAAGAGCAGCAACAGCTGTCAGGGCTGGCCCCTTCCTTGTGGGAGAAGGAGCCGGACGTTTGCCTTTTTGGAAAAAAGGCTCTGCCGAGAATGGGTACGATGAGATGTTGCGTCTCTGGGAAAGCACAGATCCCCAGGGCTGTTGTGCCTGTGAATAGGCTGCCAAGGGAAGGTGAAGAGCAGCAACAGCTGTCAGGCCTGGCACCTTCCTTGTGGGAGAAGGAGCCGGACGTTTGCCTTTTCGGAAAAAAGGCTCTGCCGAGAATGGGTACGATGAGATGTTGCGTCTCTGGGAAAGCACAGATCCCCAGGGCTGTTGTGCCTGTGAATAGGCTGCCAAGGGAAGGTGAAGAGCAGCAACAGCTGTCAGGGCTGGCACCATCCTTGTGGGAGAAGGAGCCGGACGTTTGCCTTTTCGGATAATAGGCTCTGCCGAGAACAGGCGCCTTGAGATATTGCATCTCTGGGAAAGCACAGATCCCCAGTGCTGTTGTGCCTGTGAATAGGCTGCCAAGGGAAGGTGAAGAACAGCAACAACCTTCAGGGGTCGCCCGTTCCATGTGGGAGAAGGAGCCGGACGTTTGCCTTTTCGGAAAAAAGGCTCTGCCAAGAATGGGTACGATGAGATGTTGCATCTCTGGGAAAGCACAGATCCCCAGGGCTGTTGTGCCTGTGAATAGGCTGCCAAGGGAAGGTGAAGAGCAGCAACAGCTGTCAGGGCTGTCCCCTTCCTTGTCGGGGAAGGAGCCGGACGTTTGCCTTTTCGGAAAAAAACTCTGCCGAGAATGGGTACGATGAGATGTTGCGTCTCTGGGAAAGCACAGATCCCCAGGGCTGTTGTGCCTGTGAATAGGCTGCCAAGGGAAGGTGAAGAGCAGCAACAGCTGTCAGGGCTGGCACCTTCCATGTGGGAGAAGGAGCCGGACGTTTGCCTTTTCGGAATGAGGCTCAGCCGAGAACAGGCGCCTTGAGATGTTGCGTCTCTGGGAAAGCACAGATCCCCAGGGCTGTTGTGCCTGTGAATAGGCTGCCAAGGGAAGGTGAAGAGCAGCAACAGCTGTCAGGCCTGTCCCCTTCCTTGTGGGAGAAGGAGCCGGACGTTTGCCATTTCAGAAAGAGGCTCTGCCGAGAACAGGCGCCTTGAGATTTTGTGTCTCTGGGAAAGCACAGATCCCCAGGGCTGTTGTGCCTGTGAATAGGCTGCCAAGGGAAGGTGAAGAGCAGCAACAGCTTTCAGGCCTGGCACCTTCCTTGTCGGAGAAGGAGCCGGACGTTTGCTTTTCGGAAAAAAGGCTCTGCCGAGAACAGGCGCCTTGAGATGTTGCATCTCTGGGAAAGCACAGATCCCCAGGGCTGTTGTGCCTGTGAATAGGCTGCCAAGGGAAGGTGAAGAGCAGCAACAGCTGTCAGGGCTGTCCCCTTCCTTGTCGGGGAAGGAGCCGGACGTTTGCCTTTTTGGAAAAAAGGCTCTGCCGAGAATGGGTACGATGAGATGTTGCGTCTCTGGGAAAGCACAGATCCCCAGGGCTGTTGTGCCTGTGAATAGGCTGCCAAGGGAAGGTGAAGAGCAGCAACAGCTTTCAGGCCTGGCACCTTCCATGTGGGAGAAGGAGCCGGACGTTTGCCATTTCAGAAAGAGGCTCTGCCGAGAACAGGCGCCTTGAGATGTTGCATCTCTGGGAAAGCACAGATCCCCAGGGCTGTTGTGCCTGTGAATAGGCTGCCAAGGGAAGGTGAAGAGCAGCAACAGCTTTCAGGGCTGGCACCTTCCTTGTCGGGGAAGGAGCCGGACGTTATCCTTTTCGGAAAAAAGGCTCTGCCGAGAACAGGCGCCTTGAGATGTTGCATCTCTGGGAAAGCACAGATCCCCAGGGCTGTTGTGCCTGTGAATAGGCTGCCAAGGGAAGGTGAAGAGCAGCAACAACTTTCAGGGCTGGCACCTTCCTTGTGGGAGAAGGAGCCGGACGTTATCCTTTTCGGAAAAAAGGCTCTGCCAAGAATGGATACGATGAGATGTTGCGTCTCTGGGAAAGCACAGATCCCCAGGGCTGTTGTGCCTGTGAATAGGCTGCCAAGGGAAGGTGAAGAACAGCAACAACTTTCAGCGCTGTCCCCTTCCTTGTCGGGGAAGGAGCCGGACGTTTGCCTTTTTGGAAAAAAGGCTCTGCCGAGAATGGGTACGATGAGATGTTGCGTCTCTGGGAAAGCACAGATCCCCAGGGCTGTTGTGCCTGTGAATAGGCTGCCAAGGGAAGGTGAAGAGCAGCAACAACTTTCAGGGCTGGCACCTTCCTTGTGGGAGAAGGAGCCGGACGTTTGCCATTTCAGAAAGAGGCTCTGCCGAGAACAGGCGCCTTGAGATGTTGCATCTCTGGGAAAGCACAGATCCCCAGGGCTGTTGTGCCTGTGAATAGGCTGCCAAGGGAAGGTGAAGAGCAGCAACAGCTTTCAGGGCTGGCACCTTCCTTGTGGGAGAAGGAGCCGGACGTTTGCCTTTTCGAAAAAAGGCTCTGCCGAGAACAGGCGCCTTGAGATGTTGCATCTCTGGGAAAGCACAGATCCCCAGGGCTGTTGTGCCTGTGAATAGGCTGCCAAGGGAAGGTGAAGAGCAGCAAAAACTTTCAGGGCTGGCACCTTCCTTGTGGGAGAAGGAGCCGGACGTTTCCCTTTTCGGAAAAAAGGCTCTGCCGAGAACAGGCGCCTTGAGATTTTGCATCTCTGGGAAAGCACAGATCCCCAGTGCTGTTGTGCCTGTGAATAGGCTGCCAAGGGAAGGTGAGAACAGCAACAGATTTCAGGGCTGGCACCTTCCTTGTGGGAGAAGGAGCCGGACGTTATCCTTTTCGGAAAAAAGGCTCTGCCAAGAATGGAATCGATGAGATGTTGCGTCTCTGGGAAAGCACAGATCCCCAGGGCTGTTGTGCCTGTGAATAGGCTGCCAAGGGAAGGTGAAGAGCAGCAACAACTTTCAGGGCTGGCACCTTCCTTGTCGGGGAAGGAGCCGGACGTTATCCTTTTCGGAAAAAAGGCTCTGCCAAGAATGGATACGATGAGATCTTGCATCTCTGGGAAAGCACAGATCCCCAGGGCTGTTGTGCCTGTGAATAGGCTGCCAAGGGAAGGTGAAGAGCAGCAACAACTTTCAGGGCTGGCACCTTCCTTGCGGGAGAAGGAGCCGGACGTTTGCCATTTCAGAAAGAGGCTCTGCCGAGAACAGGCGCCTTGAGATGTTGTGTCTCTGGGAAAGCACAGATCCCCAGGGCTGTTGTGCCTGTGAATAGGCTGCCAAGGGAAGGTGAAGAGCAGCAACAGCTGTCAGGGCTGGCACCTTCCTTGTGGGAGAAGGAGCCGGACGTTTGCCTTTTCGGATAAAAGGCTCTGCCGAGAACAGGCGCCTTGAGATGTTGCATCTCTGGGAAAGCACAGATCCCCAGTGCTGTTGTTCCTGTGAATAGGCTGCCAAGGGAAGGTGAAGAACAGCAACAACTTTCAGGGCTGGCACCTTCCATGTGGGAGAAGGAGCCGGACGTTTGCCATTTCAGAAAGAGGCTCTGCCGAGAACAGGCGCCTTGAGATGTTGCATCTCTGGGAAAGCACAGATCCCCAGGGCTGTTGTGCCTGTGAATAGGCTGCCAAGGGAAGGTGAAGAGCAGCAACAGCTGTCAGGGCTGTCCCCTTCCTTGTCGGGGAAGGAGCCGGACGTTTGCCTTTTTGGAAAAAAGGCTCTGCCGAGAATGGGTACGATGAGATGTTGCGTCTCTGGGAAAGCACAGATCCCCAGGGCTGTTGTGCCTGTGAATAGGCTGCCAAGGGAAGGTGAAGAGCAGCAACAACTTTCAGGGCTGGCACCTTCCATGTGGGAGAAGGAGCCGGACATTTGCCATTTCATAAAGAGGCTCTGCCGAGAACAGGCGCCTTGAGATGTTGCATCTCTGGGAAAGCACAGATCCCCAGGGCTGTTGTGCCTGTGAATAGGCTGCCAAGGGAAGGTGAAGAGCAGCAACAGCTTTCAGGGCTGGCACCTTCCTTGTGGGAGAAGGAGCCGGACGTTTGCCTTTTCGGAAAAAAGGCTCTGCCGAGAACAGGCGCCTTGAGATGTTGCATCTCTGGGAAAGCACAGATCCCCAGGGCTGTTGTGCCTGTGAATAGGCTGCCAAGGGAAGGTGAAGAGCAGCAACAGCTGTCAGGGCTGTCCCCTTCCTTGTCGGGGAAGGAGCCGGACGTTATCCTTTTCGGAAAAGAGGCTCTGCCAAGAATGGATACGATGAGATGTTGCGTCTCTGGGAAAGCACAGATCCCCAGGGCTGTTGTGCCTGTGAATAGGCTGCCAAGGGAAGGTGAAGAGCAGCAACAACTTTCAGGGCTGGCACCTTCCTTGTCGGGGAAGGAGCCGGACGTTTGCCATTTCAGAAAGAGGCTCTGCCGAGAACAGGCGCCTTGAGATGTTGCATCTCTGGGAAAGCACAGATCCCCAGGGCTGTTGTGCCTGTGAATAGGCTGCCAAGGGAAGGTGAAGAGCAGCAACAGCTTTCAGGGCTGGCACCTTCCTTGTCGGGGAAGGAGCCGGACGTTATCCTTTTCGGAAAAAAGGCTCTGCCGAGAACAGGCGCCTTGAGATGTTGCATCTCTGGGAAAGCACAGATCCCCAGGGCTGTTGTGCCTGTGAATAGGCTGCCAAGGGAAGGTGAAGAGCAGCAACAACTTTCAGGGCTGGCACCTTCCTTGTGGGAGAAGGAGCCGGACGTTATCCTTTTCGGAAAAAAGGCTCTGCCAAGAATGGATACGATGAGATGTTGCGTCTCTGGGAAAGCACAGATCCCCAGGGCTGTTGTGCCTGTGAATAGGCTGCCAAGGGAAGGTGAAGAACAGCAACAACTTTCAGCGCTGTCCCCTTCCTTGTCGGGGAAGGAGCCGGACGTTTGCCTTTTTGGAAAAAAGGCTCTGCCGAGAATGGGTACGATGAGATGTTGCGTCTCTGGGAAAGCACAGATCCCCAGGGCTGTTGTGCCTGTGAATAGGCTGCCAAGGGAAGGTGAAGAGCAGCAACAACTTTCAGGGCTGGCACCTTCCTTGTGGGAGAAGGAGCCGGACGTTTGCCATTTCAGAAAGAGGCTCTGCCGAGAACAGGCGCCTTGAGATGTTGCATCTCTGGGAAAGCACAGATCCCCAGGGCTGTTGTGCCTGTGAATAGGCTGCCAAGGGAAGGTGAAGAGCAGCAACAGCTTTCAGGGCTGGCACCTTCCTTGTGGGAGAAGGAGCCGGACGTTTGCCTTTTCGAAAAAAGGCTCTGCCGAGAACAGGCGCCTTGAGATGTTGCATCTCTGGGAAAGCACAGATCCCCAGGGCTGTTGTGCCTGTGAATAGGCTGCCAAGGGAAGGTGAAGAGCAGCAAAAACTTTCAGGGCTGGCACCTTCCTTGTGGGAGAAGGAGCCGGACGTTTCCCTTTTCGGAAAAAAGGCTCTGCCGAGAACAGGCGCCTTGAGATTTTGCATCTCTGGGAAAGCACAGATCCCCAGTGCTGTTGTGCCTGTGAATAGGCTGCCAAGGGAAGGTGAGAACAGCAACAGATTTCAGGGCTGGCACCTTCCTTGTGGGAGAAGGAGCCGGACGTTATCCTTTTCGGAAAAAAGGCTCTGCCAAGAATGGAATCGATGAGATGTTGCGTCTCTGGGAAAGCACAGATCCCCAGGGCTGTTGTGCCTGTGAATAGGCTGCCAAGGGAAGGTGAAGAGCAGCAACAACTTTCAGGGCTGGCACCTTCCTTGTCGGGGAAGGAGCCGGACGTTATCCTTTTCGGAAAAAAGGCTCTGCCAAGAATGGATACGATGAGATCTTGCATCTCTGGGAAAGCACAGATCCCCAGGGCTGTTGTGCCTGTGAATAGGCTGCCAAGGGAAGGTGAAGAGCAGCAACAACTTTCAGGGCTGGCACCTTCCTTGCGGGAGAAGGAGCCGGACGTTTGCCATTTCAGAAAGAGGCTCTGCCGAGAACAGGCGCCTTGAGATGTTGTGTCTCTGGGAAAGCACAGATCCCCAGGGCTGTTGTGCCTGTGAATAGGCTGCCAAGGGAAGGTGAAGAGCAGCAACAGCTGTCAGGGCTGGCACCTTCCTTGTGGGAGAAGGAGCCGGACGTTTGCCTTTTCGGATAAAAGGCTCTGCCGAGAACAGGCGCCTTGAGATGTTGCATCTCTGGGAAAGCACAGATCCCCAGTGCTGTTGTTCCTGTGAATAGGCTGCCAAGGGAAGGTGAAGAACAGCAACAACTTTCAGGGCTGGCACCTTCCATGTGGGAGAAGGAGCCGGACGTTTGCCATTTCAGAAAGAGGCTCTGCCGAGAACAGGCGCCTTGAGATGTTGCATCTCTGGGAAAGCACAGATCCCCAGGGCTGTTGTGCCTGTGAATAGGCTGCCAAGGGAAGGTGAAGAGCAGCAACAGCTGTCAGGGCTGTCCCCTTCCTTGTCGGGGAAGGAGCCGGACGTTTGCCTTTTTGGAAAAAAGGCTCTGCCGAGAATGGGTACGATGAGATGTTGCGTCTCTGGGAAAGCACAGATCCCCAGGGCTGTTGTGCCTGTGAATAGGCTGCCAAGGGAAGGTGAAGAGCAGCAACAACTTTCAGGGCTGGCACCTTCCATGTGGGAGAAGGAGCCGGACATTTGCCATTTCATAAAGAGGCTCTGCCGAGAACAGGCGCCTTGAGATGTTGCATCTCTGGGAAAGCACAGATCCCCAGGGCTGTTGTGCCTGTGAATAGGCTGCCAAGGGAAGGTGAAGAGCAGCAACAGCTTTCAGGGCTGGCACCTTCCTTGTGGGAGAAGGAGCCGGACGTTTGCCTTTTCGGAAAAAAGGCTCTGCCGAGAACAGGCGCCTTGAGATGTTGCATCTCTGGGAAAGCACAGATCCCCAGGGCTGTTGTGCCTGTGAATAGGCTGCCAAGGGAAGGTGAAGAGCAGCAACAGCTGTCAGGGCTGTCCCCTTCCTTGTCGGGGAAGGAGCCGGACGTTATCCTTTTCGGAAAAGAGGCTCTGCCAAGAATGGATACGATGAGATGTTGCGTCTCTGGGAAAGCACAGATCCCCAGGGCTGTTGTGCCTGTGAATAGGCTGCCAAGGGAAGGTGAAGAGCAGCAACAACTTTCAGGGCTGGCACCTTCCTTGTCGGGGAAGGAGCCGGACGTTTGCCTTTTCGGAAAAAAGGCTCTGCCAAGAATGGATACGATGAGATGTTGCATCTCTGGGAAAGCACAGATCCCCAGGGCTGTTGTGCCTGTGAATAGGCTGCCAAGGGAAGGTGAAGAACAGCCACAACTTTCAGCGCTGTCCCCTTCCTTGTCGGGGAAGGAGCCGGACGTTTGCCTTTTTGGAAAAAAGGCTCTGCCGAGAATGGGTACGATGAGATGTTGCGTCTCTGGGAAAGCACAGATCCCCAGGGCTGTTGTGCCTGTGAATAGGCTGCCAAGGGAAGGTGAAGAGCAGCAACAACTTTCAGGGCTGGCACCTTCCTTGTCGGGGAAGGAGCCGGACGTTTGCCTTTTCGGAAAAAAGTCTCTGCCGAGAACAGGCGCCTTGAGATGTTGCATCTCTGGGAAAGCACAGATCCCCAGGGCTGTTGTGCCTGTGAATAGGCTGCCAAGGGAAGGTGAAGAGCAGCAACAGCTGTCAGGGCTGGCACCTTCCTTGTGGGAGAAGGAGCCGGACGTTTGCCTTTTCGGAAAAAAGGCTCTGCCGAGAACAGGCGCCTTGAGATGTTGCATCTCTGGGAAAGCACAGATCCCCAGGGCTGTTGTGCCTGTGAATAGGCTGCCAAGGGAAGGTGAAGAGCAGCAACAACTTTCAGGGCTGGCCCCTTCCTTGTGGGAGAAGGAGCCGGACGTTTGCCTTTTCGGAAAAAAGGCTCTGCCAAGAATGGGTACGATGAGATGTTGCGTCTCTGGGAAAGCACAGATCCCCAGGGCTGTTGTGCCTGTGAATAGGCTGCCAAGGGAAGGTGAAGAGCAGCAACAGCTGTCAGGGCTGGCCCCTTCCTTGTGGGAGAAGGAGCCGGACGTTTGCCTTTTTGGAAAAAAGGCTCTGCCGAGAATGGGTACGATGAGATGTTGCGTCTCTGGGAAAGCACAGATCCCCAGGGCTGTTGTGCCTGTGAATAGGCTGCCAAGGGAAGGTGAAGAGCAGCAACAGCTGTCAGGCCTGGCACCTTCCTTGTGGGAGAAGGAGCCGGACGTTTGCCGTTTCGGAAAAAAGGCTCTGCCGAGAATGGGTACGATGAGATGTTGTGTCTCTGGGAAAGCAGAGATCCCCAGGGCTGTTGTGCCTGTGAATAGGCTGCCAAGGGAAGGTGAAGAACAGCAACAGATTTCAGGGCTGGCCCCTTCCTTGTGGGAGAAGGAGCCGGACGTTTGCCTTTTTGGAAAAAAGGCTCTGCCGAGAATGGGTACGATGAGATGTTGCGTCTCTGGGAAAGCACAGATCCCCAGGGCTGTTGTGCCTGTGAATAGGCTGCCAAGGGAAGGTGAAGAGCAGCAACAACTTTCAGGGCTGGCACCTTCCTTGTCGGGGAAGGAGCCGGACGTTTGCCTTTTCGGAAAAAAGGCTCTGCCAAGAATGGATACGATGAGATGTTGCATCTCTGGGAAAGCACAGATCCCCAGGGCTGTTGTGCCTGTGAATAGGCTGCCAAGGGAAGGTGAAGAACAGCAACAACTTTCAGCGCTGTCCCCTTCCTTGTCGGGGAAGGAGCCGGACGTTTGCCTTTTTGGAAAAAAGGCTCTGCCGAGAATGGTTACGATGAGATGTTGCGTCTCTGGGAAAGCACAGATCCCCAGGGCTGTTGTGCCTGTGAATAGGCTGCCAAGGGAAGGTGAAGAGCAGCAACAACTTTCAGGCCTGGCACCTTCCATGTGGGAGAAGGAGCCGGACGTTTGCCTTTTCGGAAAAAAGTCTCTGCCGAGAACAGGCGCCTTGAGATGTTGCATCTCTGGGAAAGCACAGATCCCCAGGGCTGTTGTTCCTGTGAATAGGCTGCCAAGGAAGGTGAAGAGCAGCAACAACTTTCAGGGCTGTCCCCTTCCTTGTGGGAGAAGGAGCCGGACGTTTGCCATTTCAGAAAGAGGCTCTGCCGAGAACAGGCGCCTTGAGATGTTGCATCTCTGGGAAAGCACAGATCCCCAGGGCTGTTGTGCCTGTGAATAGGCTGCCAAGGGAAGGTGAAGAGCAGCAACAACTTTCAGGGCTGGCACCTTCCTTGTGGGAGAAGGAGCCGGACGTTTGCCTTTTCGGAAATAAGTCTCGGCCAAGAATGGGTACGATGAGATGTTGCGTCTCTGGGAAAGCACAGATCCCCAGGGCTGTTGTGCCTGTGAATAGGCTGCCAAGGGAAGGTGAAGAGCAGCAACAACTTTCAGGGCTGGCCCCTTCCTTGTGGGAGAAGGAGCCGGACGTTTGCCATTTCAGAAAGAGGCTCTGCCGAGAACAGGCGCCTTGAGATGTTGCGCCTCTGGGAAAGCACAGATCCCCAGGGCTGTTGTGCCTGTGAATAAGCTGCCAAGGGAAGGTGAAGAGCAGCAACAGCTGTCAGGGCTGGCACCTTCCTTGTCGGGGAAGGAGCCGGACGTTTGCCTTTTCGGAAAAAAGGCTCTGCCGAGAACAGGCGCCTTGAGATGTTGCATCTCTGGGAAAGCACAGATCCCCAGGGCTGTTGTGCCTGTGAATAGGCTGCCAAGGGAAGGTGAAGAGCAGCAACACCTTTCAGGGCTGTCCCCTTCCTTGTGGGAGAAGGAGCCGGACGTTTGCCATTTCAGAAAGAGGCTCTGCCGAGAACAGGCGCCTTGAGATGTTGCATCTCTGGGAAAGCACAGATCCCCAGGGCTGTTGTGCCTGTGAATAGGCTGCCAAGGGAAGGTGAAGAGCAGCAACAGCTTTCAGGGCTGGCACCTTCCTTGTCGGGGAAGGAGCCGGACGTTATCCTTTTCGGAAAAAAGGCTCTGCCGAGAACAGGCGCCTTGAGATGTTGCATCTCTGGGAAAGCACAGATCCCCAGGGCTGTTGTGCCTGTGAATAGGCTGCCAAGGGAAGGTGAAGAGCAGCAACAACTTTCAGGGCTGGCACCTTCCTTGTGGGAGAAGGAGCCGGACGTTATCCTTTTCGGAAAAAAGGCTCTGCCAAGAATGGATACGATGAGATGTTGCGTCTCTGGGAAAGCACAGATCCCCAGGGCTGTTGTGCCTGTGAATAGGCTGCCAAGGGAAGGTGAAGAACAGCAACAACTTTCAGCGCTGTCCCCTTCCTTGTCGGGGAAGGAGCCGGACGTTTGCCTTTTTGGAAAAAAGGCTCTGCCGAGAATGGGTACGATGAGATGTTGCGTCTCTGGGAAAGCACAGATCCCCAGGGCTGTTGTGCCTGTGAATAGGCTGCCAAGGGAAGGTGAAGAGCAGCAACAACTTTCAGGGCTGGCACCTTCCTTGTGGGAGAAGGAGCCGGACGTTTGCCATTTCAGAAAGAGGCTCTGCCGAGAACAGGCGCCTTGAGATGTTGCATCTCTGGGAAAGCACAGATCCCCAGGGCTGTTGTGCCTGTGAATAGGCTGCCAAGGGAAGGTGAAGAGCAGCAACAGCTTTCAGGGCTGGCACCTTCCTTGTGGGAGAAGGAGCCGGACGTTTGCCTTTTCGAAAAAAGGCTCTGCCGAGAACAGGCGCCTTGAGATGTTGCATCTCTGGGAAAGCACAGATCCCCAGGGCTGTTGTGCCTGTGAATAGGCTGCCAAGGGAAGGTGAAGAGCAGCAAAAACTTTCAGGGCTGGCACCTTCCTTGTGGGAGAAGGAGCCGGACGTTTCCCTTTTCGGAAAAAAGGCTCTGCCGAGAACAGGCGCCTTGAGATTTTGCATCTCTGGGAAAGCACAGATCCCCAGTGCTGTTGTGCCTGTGAATAGGCTGCCAAGGGAAGGTGAGAACAGCAACAGATTTCAGGGCTGGCACCTTCCTTGTGGGAGAAGGAGCCGGACGTTATCCTTTTCGGAAAAAAGGCTCTGCCAAGAATGGAATCGATGAGATGTTGCGTCTCTGGGAAAGCACAGATCCCCAGGGCTGTTGTGCCTGTGAATAGGCTGCCAAGGGAAGGTGAAGAGCAGCAACAACTTTCAGGGCTGGCACCTTCCTTGTCGGGGAAGGAGCCGGACGTTATCCTTTTCGGAAAAAAGGCTCTGCCAAGAATGGATACGATGAGATGTTGCATCTCTGGGAAAGCACAGATCCCCAGGGCTGTTGTGCCTGTGAATAGGCTGCCAAGGGAAGGTGAAGAGCAGCAACAACTTTCAGGGCTGGCACCTTCCTTGCGGGAGAAGGAGCCGGACGTTTGCCATTTCAGAAAGAGGCTCTGCCGAGAACAGGCGCCTTGAGATGTTGTGTCTCTGGGAAAGCACAGATCCCCAGGGCTGTTGTGCCTGTGAATAGGCTGCCAAGGGAAGGTGAAGAGCAGCAACAGCTGTCAGGGCTGGCACCTTCCTTGTGGGAGAAGGAGCCGGACGTTTGCCTTTTCGGATAAAAGGCTCTGCCGAGAACAGGCGCCTTGAGATGTTGCATCTCTGGGAAAGCACAGATCCCCAGTGCTGTTGTTCCTGTGAATAGGCTGCCAAGGGAAGGTGAAGAACAGCAACAACTTTCAGGGCTGGCACCTTCCATGTGGGAGAAGGAGCCGGACGTTTGCCATTTCAGAAAGAGGCTCTGCCGAGAACAGGCGCCTTGAGATGTTGCATCTCTGGGAAAGCACAGATCCCCAGGGCTGTTGTGCCTGTGAATAGGCTGCCAAGGGAAGGTGAAGAGCAGCAACAGCTGTCAGGGCTGTCCCCTTCCTTGTCGGGGAAGGAGCCGGACGTTTGCCTTTTTGGAAAAAAGGCTCTGCCGAGAATGGGTACGATGAGATGTTGCGTCTCTGGGAAAGCACAGATCCCCAGGGCTGTTGTGCCTGTGAATAGGCTGCCAAGGGAAGGTGAAGAGCAGCAACAACTTTCAGGGCTGGCACCTTCCATGTGGGAGAAGGAGCCGGACATTTGCCATTTCAGAAAGAGGCTCTGCCGAGAACAGGCGCCTTGAGATGTTGCATCTCTGGGAAAGCACAGATCCCCAGGGCTGTTGTGCCTGTGAATAGGCTGCCAAGGGAAGGTGAAGAGCAGCAACAACTTTCAGGGCTGGCACCTTCCTTGTGGGAGAAGGAGCCGGACGTTTGCCTTTTCGGAAAAAAGGCTCTGCCGAGAACAGGCGCCTTGAGATGTTGCATCTCTGGGAAAGCACAGATCCCCAGGGCTGTTGTGCCTGTGAATAGGCTGCCAAGGGAAGGTGAAGAGCAGCAACAGCTGTCAGGGCTGTCCCCTTCCTTGTCGGGGAAGGAGCCGGACGTTATCCTTTTCGGAAAAGAGGCTCTGCCAAGAATGGATACGATGAGATGTTGCGTCTCTGGGAAAGCACAGATCCCCAGGGCTGTTGTGCCTGTGAATAGGCTGCCAAGGGAAGGTGAAGAGCAGCAACAACTTTCAGGGCTGGCACCTTCCTTGTCGGGGAAGGAGCCGGACGTTTGCCTTTTCGGAAAAAAGGCTCTGCCAAGAATGGATACGATGAGATGTTGCATCTCTGGGAAAGCACAGATCCCCAGGGCTGTTGTGCCTGTGAATAGGCTGCCAAGGGAAGGTGAAGAACAGCCACAACTTTCAGCGCTGTCCCCTTCCTTGTCGGGGAAGGAGCCGGACGTTTGCCTTTTTGGAAAAAAGGCTCTGCCGAGAATGGGTACGATGAGATGTTGCGTCTCTGGGAAAGCACAGATCCCCAGGGCTGTTGTGCCTGTGAATAGGCTGCCAAGGGAAGGTGAAGAGCAGCAACAACTTTCAGGGCTGGCACCTTCCTTGTCGGGGAAGGAGCCGGACGTTTGCCTTTTCGGAAAAAAGTCTCTGCCGAGAACAGGCGCCTTGAGATGTTGCATCTCTGGGAAAGCACAGATCCCCAGGGCTGTTGTGCCTGTGAATAGGCTGCCAAGGGAAGGTGAAGAGCAGCAACAGCTGTCAGGGCTGGCACCTTCCTTGTGGGAGAAGGAGCCGGACGTTTGCCTTTTCGGAAAAAAGGCTCTGCCGAGAACAGGCGCCTTGAGATGTTGCATCTCTGGGAAAGCACAGATCCCCAGGGCTGTTGTGCCTGTGAATAGGCTGCCAAGGGAAGGTGAAGAGCAGCAACAACTTTCAGGGCTGGCCCCTTCCTTGTGGGAGAAGGAGCCGGACGTTTGCCTTTTCGGAAAAAAGGCTCTGCCAAGAATGGGTACGATGAGATGTTGCGTCTCTGGGAAAGCACAGATCCCCAGGGCTGTTGTGCCTGTGAATAGGCTGCCAAGGGAAGGTGAAGAGCAGCAACAGCTGTCAGGCCTGGCACCTTCCTTGTGGGAGAAGGAGCCGGACGTTTGCCTTTTTGGAAAAAAGGCTCTGCCGAGAATGGGTACGATGAGATGTTGCGTCTCTGGGAAAGCACAGATCCCCAGGGCTGTTGTGCCTGTGAATAGGCTGCCAAGGGAAGGTGAAGAGCAGCAACAGCTGTCAGGCCTGGCACCTTCCTTGTGGGAGAAGGAGCCGGACGTTTGCCGTTTCGGAAAAAAGGCTCTGCCGAGAATGGGTACGATGAGATGTTGTGTCTCTGGGAAAGCAGAGATCCCCAGGGCTGTTGTGCCTGTGAATAGGCTGCCAAGGGAAGGTGAAGAACAGCAACAGATTTCAGGGCTGGCCCCTTCCTTGTGGGAGAAGGAGCCGGACGTTTGCCTTTTTGGAAAAAAGGCTCTGCCGAGAATGGGTACGATGAGATGTTGCGTCTCTGGGAAAGCACAGATCCCCAGGGCTGTTGTGCCTGTGAATAGGCTGCCAAGGGAAGGTGAAGAGCAGCAACAGCTGTCAGGGCTGTCCCCTTCCTTGTCGGGGAAGGAGCCGGACGTTTGCCTTTTTGGAAAAAAGGCTCTGCCGAGAATGGGTACGATGAGATGTTGCGTCTCTGGGAAAGCACAGATCCCCAGGGCTGTTGTGCCTGTGAATAGGCTGCCAAGGGAAGGTGAAGAGCAGCAACAACTTTCAGGGCTGGCACCTTCCATGTGGGAGAAGGAGCCGGACATTTGCCATTTCAGAAAGAGGCTCTGCCGAGAACAGGCGCCTTGAGATGTTGCATCTCTGGGAAAGCACAGATCCCCAGGGCTGTTGTGCCTGTGAATAGGCTGCCAAGGGAAGGTGAAGAGCAGCAACAACTTTCAGGGCTGGCACCTTCCTTGTGGGAGAAGGAGCCGGACGTTTGCCTTTTCGGAAAAAAGGCTCTGCCGAGAACAGGCGCCTTGAGATGTTGCATCTCTGGGAAAGCACAGATCCCCAGGGCTGTTGTGCCTGTGAATAGGCTGCCAAGGGAAGGTGAAGAGCAGCAACAGCTGTCAGGGCTGTCCCCTTCCTTGTCGGGGAAGGAGCCGGACGTTATCCTTTTCGGAAAAGAGGCTCTGCCAAGAATGGATACGATGAGATGTTGCGTCTCTGGGAAAGCACAGATCCCCAGGGCTGTTGTGCCTGTGAATAGGCTGCCAAGGGAAGGTGAAGAGCAGCAACAACTTTCAGGGCTGGCACCTTCCTTGTCGGGGAAGGAGCCGGACGTTTGCCTTTTCGGAAAAAAGGCTCTGCCAAGAATGGATACGATGAGATGTTGCATCTCTGGGAAAGCACAGATCCCCAGGGCTGTTGTGCCTGTGAATAGGCTGCCAAGGGAAGGTGAAGAACAGCCACAACTTTCAGCGCTGTCCCCTTCCTTGTCGGGGAAGGAGCCGGACGTTTGCCTTTTTGGAAAAAAGGCTCTGCCGAGAATGGGTACGATGAGATGTTGCGTCTCTGGGAAAGCACAGATCCCCAGGGCTGTTGTGCCTGTGAATAGGCTGCCAAGGGAAGGTGAAGAGCAGCAACAACTTTCAGGGCTGGCACCTTCCTTGTCGGGGAAGGAGCCGGACGTTTGCCTTTTCGGAAAAAAGTCTCTGCCGAGAACAGGCGCCTTGAGATGTTGCATCTCTGGGAAAGCACAGATCCCCAGGGCTGTTGTGCCTGTGAATAGGCTGCCAAGGGAAGGTGAAGAGCAGCAACAGCTGTCAGGGCTGGCACCTTCCTTGTGGGAGAAGGAGCCGGACGTTTGCCTTTTCGGAAAAAAGGCTCTGCCGAGAACAGGCGCCTTGAGATGTTGCATCTCTGGGAAAGCACAGATCCCCAGGGCTGTTGTGCCTGTGAATAGGCTGCCAAGGGAAGGTGAAGAGCAGCAACAACTTTCAGGGCTGGCCCCTTCCTTGTGGGAGAAGGAGCCGGACGTTTGCCTTTTCGGAAAAAAGGCTCTGCCAAGAATGGGTACGATGAGATGTTGCGTCTCTGGGAAAGCACAGATCCCCAGGGCTGTTGTGCCTGTGAATAGGCTGCCAAGGGAAGGTGAAGAGCAGCAACAGCTGTCAGGCCTGGCACCTTCCTTGTGGGAGAAGGAGCCGGACGTTTGCCTTTTTGGAAAAAAGGCTCTGCCGAGAATGGGTACGATGAGATGTTGCGTCTCTGGGAAAGCACAGATCCCCAGGGCTGTTGTGCCTGTGAATAGGCTGCCAAGGGAAGGTGAAGAGCAGCAACAGCTGTCAGGCCTGGCACCTTCCTTGTGGGAGAAGGAGCCGGACGTTTGCCGTTTCGGAAAAAAGGCTCTGCCGAGAATGGGTACGATGAGATGTTGTGTCTCTGGGAAAGCAGAGATCCCCAGGGCTGTTGTGCCTGTGAATAGGCTGCCAAGGGAAGGTGAAGAACAGCAACAGATTTCAGGGCTGGCCCCTTCCTTGTGGGAGAAGGAGCCGGACGTTTGCCTTTTTGGAAAAAAGGCTCTGCCGAGAATGGGTACGATGAGATGTTGCGTCTCTGGGAAAGCACAGATCCCCAGGGCTGTTGTGCCTGTGAATAGGCTGCCAAGGGAAGGTGAAGAGCAGCAACAACTTTCAGGGCTGGCACCTTCCTTGTCGGGGAAGGAGCCGGACGTTTGCCTTTTCGGAAAAAAGGCTCTGCCAAGAATGGATACGATGAGATGTTGCATCTCTGGGAAAGCACAGATCCCCAGGGCTGTTGTGCCTGTGAATAGGCTGCCAAGGGAAGGTGAAGAACAGCAACAACTTTCAGCGCTGTCCCCTTCCTTGTCGGGGAAGGAGCCGGACGTTTGCCTTTTTGGAAAAAAGGCTCTGCCGAGAATGGTTACGATGAGATGTTGCGTCTCTGGGAAAGCACAGATCCCCAGGGCTGTTGTGCCTGTGAATAGGCTGCCAAGGGAAGGTGAAGAGCAGCAACAACTTTCAGGCCTGGCACCTTCCATGTGGGAGAAGGAGCCGGACGTTTGCCTTTTCGGAAAAAAGTCTCTGCCGAGAACAGGCGCCTTGAGATGTTGCATCTCTGGGAAAGCACAGATCCCCAGGGCTGTTGTGCCTGTGAATAGGCTGCCAAGGGAAGGTGAAGAGCAGCAACAACTTTCAGGGCTGGCACCTTCCTTGTGGGAGAAGGAGCCGGACGTTTGCCTTTTCGGAAATAAGTCTCGGCCAAGAATGGGTACGATGAGATGTTGCGTCTCTGGGAAAGCACAGATCCCCAGGGCTGTTGTGCCTGTGAATAGGCTGCCAAGGGAAGGTGAAGAGCAGGAACAACTTTCAGGGCTGGCACCTTCCTTGTGGGAGAAGGAGCCGGACGTTTGCCATTTCAGAAAGAGGCTCTGCCGAGAACAGGCGCCTTGAGATGTTGCGCCTCTGGGAAAGCACAGATCCCCAGGGCTGTTGTGCCTGTGAATAAGCTGCCAAGGGAAGGTGAAGAGCAGCAACAGCTGTCAGGGCTGGCACCTTCCTTGTCGGGGAAGGAGCCGGACGTTTGCCTTTTCGGAAAAAAGGCTCTGCCGAGAACAGGCGCCTTGAGATGTTGCATCTCTGGGAAAGCACAGATCCCCAGGGCTGTTGTGCCTGTGAATAGGCTGCCAAGGGAAGGTGAAGAGCAGCAACACCTTTCAGGGCTGTCCCCTTCCTTGTGGGAGAAGGAGCCGGACGTTTGCCATTTCAGAAAGAGGCTCTGCCGAGAACAGGCGCCTTGAGATGTTGCATCTCTGGGAAAGCACAGATCCCCAGGGCTGCTGTGCCTGTGAATAGGCTGCCAAGGGAAGGTGAAGAGCAGCAACAACTTTCAGGACTGGCACCTTCCTTGTCGGGGAAGGAGCCGGACGTTTGCCTTTTTGGAAAAAAGGCTCTGCCAAGAATGGATACGATGAGATGTTGCGTCTCTGGGAAAGCACAGATCCCCAGGGCTGTTGTGCCTGTGAATAGGCTGCCAAGGGAAGGTGAAGAGCAGCAACAGCTTTCAGGGCTGGCCCCTTCCTTGTGGGAGAAGGAGCCGGACGTTTGCCTTTTCGGAAAAAAGGCTCTGCCGACAACATGCGCCTTGAGATGTTGCATCTCTGGGAAAGCACAGATCCCCAGGGCTGTTGTGCCTGTGAATAGGCTGCCAAGGGAAGGTGAAGAGCAGCAACAGCTGTCAGGGCTGTCCCCTTCCTTGTGGGAGAAGGAGCCGGACGTTTGCCATTTCAGAAAGAGGCTCTGCCGAGAACAGGCGCCTTGAGATGTTGCATCTCTGGGAAAGCACAGATCCCCAGGGCTGCTGTGCCTGTGAATAGGCTGCCAAGGGAAGGTGAAGAACAGCAACAACTTTCAGGGCTGGCCCCTTCCTTGCGGGAGAAGGAGCCGGACGTTTTCCTTTTTGGAAAAAAGGCTCTGCCGAGAACAGGCGCCTTTGAATGTCGCATCTCTGGGAAAGCACAGATCCCCAGGGCTGTTGTGCCTGTGAATAGGCTGCCAAGGGAAGGTGAAGAGCAGCAACAGCTTTCAGGCCTGGCACCATCCTTGTGGGAGAAGGAGCCGGACGTTTGCCTTTTCGGATAATAGGCTCTGCCGAGAACAGGCGCCTTGAGATGTTGCGTCTCTGGGAAAGCACAGATCCCCAGGGCTGTTGTGCCTGTGAATAGGCTGCCAAGGGAAAGTGAAGAGCAGCAAAAACTTTCAGGCCTAGCACCTTCCTTGTCGGGGAAGGAGCCGGACGTTTGCCTTTTCGGAAAAAAGGCTCTGCCGAGAATGGGTACGATGAGATGTTGTGTCTCTGGGAAAGCACAGATCCCCAGGGCTGTTGTGCCTGTGAATAGGCTGCCAAGGGAAGGTGAAGAGCAGCAACAGCTTTCAGGGCTGGCCCCTTCCTTGTGGGAGAAGGAGCCGGACGTTTTCCTTTTTGGAAAAAAGGCTCTGACGAGAACAGGGGCCTTTGAATGTTGCATCTCTGGGAAAGCACAGATCCCCAGGGCTGTTGTGCCTGTGAATAGGCTGCCAAGGGAAGGTGAAGAGCAGCAACAGCTGTCAGGCCTGGCCCCTTCCTTGTGGGAGAAGGAGCCGGACGTTTTCCTTTTTGGAAAAAAGGCTCTGTCGAGAACAGGCGCCTTTGAATGTTGCATCTCTGGGAAAGCACAGATCCCCAGGGCTGTTGTGCCTGTGAATAGGCTGCCAAGGGAAGGTGAAGAGCAGCAACAGCTGTCAGGGCTGGCACCATCCTTGTGGGAGAAGGAGCCGGACGTTTGCCTTTTCGGATAATAGGCTCTGCCGAGAACAGGCGCCTTGAGATATTGCATCTCTGGGAAAGCACAGATCCCCAGGGCTGTTGTGCCTGTGAATAGGCTGCCAAGGGAAGGTGAAGAGCAGCAAAAACTTTCAGGCCTAGCACCTTCCTTGTCGGGGAAGGAGCCGGACGTTTGCCTTTTCGGAAAAAAGGCTCTGCCGAGAATGGGTACGATGAGATGTTGTGTCTCTGGGAAAGCAGAGATCCCCAGGGCTGTTGTGCCTGTGAATAGGCTGCCAAGGGAAGGTGAAGAGCAGCAACAGCTGTCAGGGCTGGCCCCTTCCTTGTGGGAGAAGGAGCCGGACGTTTTCCTTTTTGGAAAAAAGGCTCTGACGAGAACAGGGGCCTTTGAATGTTGCATCTCTGGGAAAGCACAGATCCCCAGGGCTGTTGTGCCTGTGAATAGGCTGCCAAGGGAAGGTGAAGAGCAGCAACAGCTGTCAGGCCTGGCCCCTTCCTTGTGGGAGAAGGAGCCGGACGTTTTCCTTTTTGGAAAAAAGGCTCTGTCGAGAACAGGCGCCTTTGAATGTTGCATCTCTGGGAAAGCACAGATCCCCAGGGCTGTTGTGCCTGTGAATAGGCTGCCAAGGGAAGGTGAAGAGCAGCAACAGCTGTCAGGGCTGGCCCCTTCCTTGTGGGAGAAGGAGCCGGACGTTTGCCTTTTTGGAAAAAAGGCTCTGCCGAGAATGGGTACGATGAGATGTTGCGTCTCTGGGAAAGCACAGATCCCCAGGGCTGTTGTGCCTGTGAATAGGCTGCCAAGGGAAGGTGAAGAGCAGCAACAACTTTCAGGGCTGGCACCTTCCTTGTCGGGGAAGGAGCCGGACGTTTGCCTTTTCGGAAAAAAGTCTCTGCCGAGAACAGGCGCCTTGAGATGTTGCATCTCTGGGAAAGCACAGATCCCCAGGGCTGTTGTGCCTGTGAATAGGCTGCCAAGGGAAGGTGAAGAGCAGCAACAGCTGTCAGGGCTGGCACCTTCCTTGTGGGAGAAGGAGCCGGACGTTTGCCTTTTCGGAAAAAAGGCTCTGCCGAGAACAGGCGCTTTGAGATGTTGCATCTCTGGGAAAGCACAGATCCCCAGGGCTGTTGTGCCTGTGAATAGGCTGCCAAGGGAAGGTGAAGAGCAGCAACAGCTGTCAGGGCTGGCCCCTTCCTTGTGGGAGAAGGAGCCGGACGTTTGCCTTTTCGGAAAAAAGGCTCTGCCAAGAATGGGTACGATGAGATGTTGCGTCTCTGGGAAAGCACAGATCCCCAGGGCTGTTGTGCCTGTGAATAGGCTGCCAAGGGAAGGTGAAGAGCAGCAACAGCTGTCAGGGCTGGCCCCTTCCTTGTGGGAGAAGGAGCCGGACGTTTGCCTTTTTGGAAAAAAGGCTTTGCCGAGAATGGGTACGATGAGATGTTGCGTCTCTGGGAAAGCACAGATCCCCAGGGCTGTTGTGCCTGTGAATAGGCTGCCAAGGGAAGGTGAAGAGCAGCAACAGCTGTCAGGCCTGGCACCTTCCTTGTGGGAGAAGGAGCCGGACGTTTGCCTTTTCGGAAAAAAGGCTCTGCCGAGAATGGGTACGATGAGATGTTGTGTCTCTGGGAAAGCAGAGATCCCCAGGGCTGTTGTGCCTGTGAATAGGCTGCCAAGGGAAGGTGAAGAACAGCAACAGATTTCAGGGCTGGCCCCTTCCTTGTGGGAGAAGGAGCCGGACGTTTTCCTTTTTGGAAAAAAGGCTCAGCCGAGAACAGGCGCCTTGAGATGTTGCATCTCTGGGAAAGCACAGATCCCCAGGGCTGTTGTGCCTGTGAATAGGCTGCCAAGGGAAGGTGAAGAGCAGCAACAGCTGTCAGGGCTGGCACCTTCCTTGTCGGGGAAGGAGCCGGACGTTTGCCTTTTCGGAAAAAAACTCTGCCGAGAATGGGTACGATGAGATGTTGCATCTCTGGGAAAGCACAGATCCCCAGGGCTGTTGTGCCTGTGAATAGGCTGCCAAGGGAAGGTGAAGAGCAGCAACAGCTGTCAGGCCTGTCCCCTTCCTCGTGGGAGAAGGAGCCGGACGTTTGCCATTTCAGAAAGAGGCTCTGCCGAGAACAGGCGCCTTGAGATGTTGTGTCTCTGGGAAAGCACAGATCCCCAGGGCTGTTGTGCCTGTGAATAGGCTGCCAAGGGAAGGTGAAGAGCAGCAACAACTTTCAGGGCTGGCACCTTCCATGTGGGAGAAGGAGCCGGACGTTTGCCATTTCAGAAAGAGGCTCTGCCGAGAACAGGCGCCTTGAGATGTTGCGTCTCTGGGAAAGCACAGATCCCCAGGGCTGTTGTGCCTGTGAATAGGCTGCCAAGGGAAGGTGAAGAGCAGCAACAGCTTTCAGGGCTGGCACCTTCCTTGTGGGAGAAGGAGCCGGACGTTTGCCTTTTCGGAAAAAAGGCTCTGCCGAGAACAGGCGCCTTGAGATGTTGCATCTCTGGGAAAGCACAGATCCCCAGGGCTGTTGTGCCTGTGAATAGGCTGCCAAGGGAAGGTGAAGAGCAGCAACAACTTTCAGGGCTGGCACCTTCCTTGTGGGAGAAGGAGCCGGACGTTATCCTTTTCGGAAAAAAGGCTCTGCCAAGAATGGATACGATGAGATGTTGCGTCTCTGGGAAAGCACAGATCCCCAGGGCTGTTGTGCCTGTGAATAGGCTGCCAAGGGAAGGTGAAGAGCAGCAACAACTTTCAGGGCTGGCACCTTCCTTTTCGGGGAAGGAGCCGGACGTTTGCCTTTTCGGAAAAAAGGCTCTGCCAAGAATGGATACGATGAGATGTTGCATCTCTGGGAAAGCACAGATCCCCAGGGCTGTTGTGCCTGTGAATAGGCTGCCAAGGGAAGGTGAAGAACAGCCACAACTTTCAGCGCTGTCCCCTTCCTTGTCGGGGAAGGAGCCGGACGTTTGCCTTTTTGGAAAAAAGGCTCTGCCAAGAATGGGTACGATGAGATGTTGCGTCTCTGGGAAAGCACAGATCCCCAGGGCTGTTGTGCCTGTGAATAGGCTGCCAAGGGAAGGTGAAGAGCAGCAACAACTTTCAGGGCTGGCACCTTCCTTGTCGGGGAAGGAGCCGGACGTTTGCCTTTTCGGAAAAAAGTCTCTGCCGAGAACAGGCGCCTTGAGATGTTGCATCTCTGGGAAAGCACAGATCCCCAGGGCTGTTGTGCCTGTGAATAGGCTGCCAAGGGAAGGTGAAGAGCAGCAACAGCTTTCAGGGCTGGCACCTTCCTTGTGGGAGAAGGAGCCGGACGTTTGCCTTTTCGGAAAAAAGGCTCTGCCGAGAACAGGCGCCTTGAGATGTTGCATCTCTGGGAAAGCACAGATCCCCAGGGCTGTTGTGCCTGTGAATAGGCTGCCAAGGGAAGGTGAAGAGCAGCAACAACTTTCAGGGCTGGCACCTTCCTTGTCGGGGAAGGAGCCGGACGTTTGCCTTTTCGGAAAAAAGGCTCTGCCAAGAATGGGTACGATGAGATGTTGCATCTCTGGGAAAGCACAGATCCCCAGGGCTGTTGTGCCTGTGAATAGGCTGCCAAGGGAAGGTGAAGAGCAGCAACAGCTGTCAGGCCTGGCACCTTCCTTGTCGGGGAAGGAGGCGGACGTTTGCCTTTTCGGAAAAAAACTCTGCCGAGAATGGGTACGATGAGATGTTGCATCTCTGGGAAAGCACAGATCCCCAGGGCTGTTGTGCCTGTGAATAGGCTGCCAAGGGAAGGTGAAGAGCAGCAACAGCTGTCAGGGCTGGCACCTTCCATGTGGGAGAAGGAGCCGGACGTTTGCCTTTTCGGAATGAGGCTCAGCCGAGAACAGGCGCCTTGAGATGTTGCGTCTCTGGGAAAGCACAGATCCCCAGGGCTGTTGTGCCTGTGAATAGGCTGCCAAGGGAAGGTGAAGAGCAGCAACAGCTGTCAGGCCTGTCCCCTTCCTTGTGGGAGAAGGAGCCGGACGTTTGCCATTTCAGAAAGAGGCTCTGCCGAGAACAGGCGCCTTGAGATGTTGTGTCTCTGGGAAAGCACAGATCCCCAGGGCTGTTGTGCCTGTGAATAGGCTGCCAAGGGAAGGTGAAGAGCAGCAACAGCTTTCAGGCCTGGCACCTTCATTGTGGGAGAAGGAGCCGGACGTTTGCTTTTCGGAAAAAAGGCTCTGCCGAGAACAGGCGCCTTGAGATGTTGCATCTCTGGGAAAGCACAGATCCCCAGGGCTGTTGTGCCTGTGAATAGGCTGCCAAGGGAAGGTGAAGAGCAGCAACAGCTGTCAGGGCTGTCCCCTTCCTTGTCGGGGAAGGAGCCGGACGTTTGCCTTTTTGGAAAAAAGGCTCTGCCGAGAATGGGTACGATGAGATGTTGCGTCTCTGGGAAAGCACAGATCCCCAGGGCTGTTGTGCCTGTGAATAGGCTGCCAAGGGAAGGTGAAGAGCAGCAACAACTTTCAGGGCTGGCACCTTCCATGTGGGAGAAGGAGCCGGACGTTTGCCATTTCAGAAAGAGGCTCTGCCGAGAACAGGCGCCTTGAGATGTTGCATCTCTGGGAAAGCACAGATCCCCAGGGCTGTTGTGCCTGTGAATAGGCTGCCAAGGGAAGGTGAAGAGCAGCAACAGCTTTCAGGGCTGGCACCTTCCTTGTCGGGGAAGGAGCCGGACGTTATCCTTTTCGGAAAAAAGGCTCTGCCGAGAACAGGCGCCTTGAGATGTTGCATCTCTGGGAAAGCACAGATCCCCAGGGCTGTTGTGCCTGTGAATAGGCTGCCAAGGGAAGGTGAAGAGCAGCAACAACTTTCAGGGCTGGCACCTTCCTTGTGGGAGAAGGAGCCGGACGTTATCCTTTTCGGAAAAAAGGCTCTGCCAAGAATGGATACGATGAGATGTTGCGTCTCTGGGAAAGCACAGATCCCCAGGGCTGTTGTGCCTGTGAATAGGCTGCCAAGGGAAGGTGAAGAGCAGCAACAACTTTCAGGGCTGGCACCTTCCTTGTCGGGGAAGGAGCCGGACGTTTGCCTTTTCGGAAAAAAGGCTCTGCCAAGAATGGATACGATGAGATGTTGCATCTCTGGGAAAGCACAGATCCCCAGGGCTGTTGTGCCTGTGAATAGGCTGCCAAGGGAAGGTGAAGAGCAGCAACAACTTTCAGCGCTGTCCCCTTCCTTGTCGGGGAAGGAGCCGGACGTTTGCCTTTTTGGAAAAAAGGCTCTGCCGAGAATGGGTACGATGAGATGTTGCGTCTCTGGGAAAGCACAGATCCCCAGGGCTGTTGTGCCTGTGAATAGGCTGCCAAGGGAAGGTGAAGAGCAGCAACAACTTTCAGGCCTGGCACCTTCCATGTGGGAGAAGGAGCCGGACGTTTGCCTTTTCGGAAAAAAGTCTCTGCCGAGAACAGGCGCCTTGAGATGTTGCATCTCTGGGAAAGCACAGATCCCCAGGGCTGTTGTTCCTGTGAATAGGCTGCCAAGGAAGGTGAAGAGCAGCAACAACTTTCAGGGCTGTCCCCTTCCTTGTGGGAGAAGGAGCCGGACGTTTGCCATTTCAGAAAGAGGCTCTGCCGAGAACAGGCGCCTTGAGATGTTGCATCTCTGGGAAAGCACAGATCCCCAGGGCTGTTGTGCCTGTGAATAGGCTGCCAAGGGAAGGTGAAGAGCAGCAACAGCTTTCAGGGCTGGCCCCTTCCTTGTGGGAGAAGGAGCCGGACGTTTGCCTTTTCGGAAAAAAGGCTCTGCCGACAACATGCGCCTTGAGATGTTGCATCTCTGGGAAAGCACAGATCCCCAGGGCTGTTGTGCCTGTGAATAGGCTGCCAAGGGAAGGTGAAGAGCAGCAACAGCTGTCAGGGCTGTCCCCTTCCTTGTGGGAGAAGGAGCCGGACGTTTGCCATTTCAGAAAGAGGCTCTGCCGAGAACAGGCGCCTTGAGATGTTGCATCTCTGGGAAAGCACAGATCCCCAGGGCTGTTGTGCCTGTGAATAGGCTGCCAAGGGAAGGTGAAGAACAGCAACAGATTTCAGGGCTGGCACCTTCCTTGTGAGAGAAGGAGCCGGACGTTATCCTTTTCGGAAAAAAGGCTCTGCCGAGAATGAGTACGATGAGATGTTGTGTCTCTGGGAAAGCACAGATCCCCAGGGCTGTTGTGCCTGTGAATAGGCTGCCAAGGGAAGGTGAAGAGCAGCAACAACTTTCAGGGCTGGCACCTTCCTTGTCGGGGAAGGAGCCGGACGTTATCCTTTTCGGAAAAAAGGGTCTGCCGAGAACAGGCGCCTTGAGATGTTGCATCTCTGGGAAAGCACAGATCCCCAGGGCTGTTGTGCCTGTGAATAGGCTGCCAAGGGAAGGTGAAGAGCAGCAACAACTTTCAGGGCTGGCACCTTCCTTGTCGGGGAAGGAGCCGGACGTTATCCTTTTCGGAAATAAGTCTCGGCCAAGAATGGGTACGATGAGATGTTGCGTCTCTGGGAAAGCACAGATCCCCAGGGCTGTTGTGCCTGTGAATAGGCTGCCAAGGGAAGGTGAAGAGCAGCAACAGCTGTCAGGCCTGGCACCTTCCATGTGGGAGAAGGAGCCGGACGTTTGCCTTTTCGGAATGAGGCTCTGCCGAGAACAGGCGCTTTGAGATGTTGCGTCTCTGGGAAAGCACAGATCCCCAGGGCTGTTGTGCCTGTGAATAGGCTGCCAAGGGAAGGTGAAGAGCAGCAACAGCTTTCAGGCCTGGCACCTTCCTTAACGGGGAAGGAGCCAGACGTTATCCTTTTCGGAAAGAAGTCTCTGCCAAGAATGGGTACGATGAGATGTTGCGTCTCTGGGAAAGCACAGATCCCCAGGGCTGTTGTGCCTGTGAATAGGCTGCCAAGGGAAGGTGAAGAGCAGCAACAACTTTCAGGGCTGGCACCTTCCTTGTGGGAGAAGGAGCCGGACGTTTGCCATTTCAGAAAGAGGCTCTGCCGAGAACAGGCGCCTTGAGATGTTGCATCTCTGGGAAAGCACAGATCCCCAGGGCTGTTGTGCCTGTGAACAGGCTGCCAAGGGAAGGTGAAGAACAGCAACAGATTTCAGGGCTGGCACCTTCCTTGTGAGAGAAGGAGCCGGACGTTATCCTTTTCGGAAAAAAGGCTCTGCCAAGAATGGATACGATGAGATGTTGCGTCTCTGGGAAAGCACAGATCCCCAGGGCTGTTGTGCCTGTGAATAGGCTGCCAAGGGAAGGTGAAGAGCAGCAACAGCTGTCAGGCCTGGCACCTTCCTTGTGGGAGAAGGAGCCGGATGTTTGCCTTTTCGGCATGAGGCTCAGCCGAGAACAGGCGCTTTGAGATGTTGCGTCTCTGGGAAAGCACAGATCCCCAGGGCTGTTGTGCCTGTGAATAGGCTGCCAAGGGAAGGTGAAGAGCAGCAACAGCTTTCAGGCCTGGCACCTTCCTTATCGGGGAAGGAGCCAGACGTTATCCTTTTCGGAAAAAAGTCTCTGCCAAGAATGGGTACCATGAGATGTTGCGTCTCTGGGAAAGCACAGATCCCCAGGGCTGTTGTGCCTGTGAATAGGCTGCCAAGGGAAGGTGAAGAGCAGCAACAGCTGTCAGGGCTGGCACCTTCCTTGTGGGAGAAGGAGCCGGACGTTTGCCTTTTCGGAAAAAAGGCTCTGCCCAGAACAGGCGCCTTGAGATGTTGCATCTCTGGGAAAGCACAGATCCCCAGGGCTGTTGTGCCTGTGAATAGGCTGCCAAGGGAAGGTGAAGAGAAGCAACAGCTTTCAGGGCTGTCCCCTTCCTTGTGAGAGAAGGAGCCGGACGTTATCCTTTTCGGAAAAAAGGCTCTGCCGAGAATGGGTACGATGAGATGTTGCGTCTCTGGGAAAGCACAGATCCCCAGGGCTGTTGTGCCTGTGAATAGGCTGCCAAGGGAAGGTGAAGAGCAGCAACAGCTTTCAGGGCTGGCACCTTCCTTGCGGGAGAAGGAGCCGGACGTTTGCCTTTTCGGAAAAAAGGCTCTGCCGAGAACAGGCGCCTTTGAATGTTGCATCTCTGGGAAAGCACAGATCCCCAAGGCTGTTGTGCCTGTGAATAGGCTGCCAAGGGAAGGTGAAGAGCAGCAACAGCTGTCAGGGCTGGCACCTTCCATGTGGGAGAAGGAGCCGGACGTTTGCCTTTTCGGAATGAGGCTCAGCCGAGAACAGGCGCCTTGAGATGTTGCGTCTCTGGGAAAGCACAGATCCCCAGGGCTGTTGTGCCTGTGAATAGGCTGCCAAGGGAAGGTGAAGAGCAGCAACAGCTTTCAGGCCTGTCCCCTTCCTTGTGGGAGAAGGAGCCGGACGTTTGCCATTTCAGAAAGAGGCTCTGCCGAGAACAGGCGCCTTGAGATGTTGTGTCTCTGGGAAAGCACAGATCCCCAGGGCTGTTGTGCCTGTGAATAGGCTTCCAAGGGAAGGTGAAGAGCAGCAACAGCTTTCAGGCCTGGCACCTTCCTTGTGGGAGAAGGAGCCGGACGTTTGCTTTTCGGATAAAAGGCTCTGCCGAGAACAGGCGCCTTGAGATGTTGCATCTCTGGGAAAGCACAGATCCCCAGGGCTGTTGTGCCTGTGAATAGGCTGCCAAGGGAAGGTGAAGAGCAGCAACAGCTGTCAGGGCTGTCCCCTTCCTTGTCGGGGAAGGAGCCGGACGTTTGCCTTTTTGGAAAAAAGGCTCTGCCGAGAATGGGTACGATGAGATGTTGCGTCTCTGGAAAAGCACAGATCCCCAGGGCTGTTGTGCCTGTGAATAGGCTGCCAAGGGAAGGTGAAGAGCAGCAACAACTTTCAGGGCTGGCACCTTCCATGTGGGAGAAGGAGCCGGACGTTTGCCATTTCAGAAAGAGGCTCTGCCGAGAACAGGCGCCTTGAGATGTTGCATCTCTGGGAAAGCACAGATCCCCAGGGCTGTTGTGCCTGTGAATAGGCTGCAAAGGGAAGGTGAAGAGCAGCAACAGCTTTCAGGGCTGGCACCTTCCTTGTGGAAGAAGGAGCCGGACGTTTGCCTTTTCGGAAAAAAGGCTCTGCCGAGAACAGGCGCCTTGAGATGTTGCATCTCTGGGAAAGCACAGATCCCCAGGGCTGTTGTGCCTGTGAATAGGCTGCCAAGGGAAGGTGAAGAGCAGCAACAACTTTCAGGGCTGGCACCTTCCTTGTGGGAGAAGGAGCCGGACGTTATCCTTTTCGGAAAAAAGGCTCTGCCAAGAATGGATACGATGAGATGTTGCGTCTCTGGGAAAGCACAGATCCCCAGGGCTGTTGTGCCTGTGAATAGGCTGCCAAGGGAAGGTGAAGAGCAGCAACAGCTGTCAGGGCTGGCACCTTCCTTGTCGGGGAAGGAGCCGGACGTTTGCCTTTTCGGAAAAAAACTCTGCCGAGAATGCGTACGATGAGATGTTGTGTCGCTGGGAAAGCACAGATCCCCAGGGCTGTTGTGCCTGTGAATAGGCTGCCAAGGGAAGGTGAAGAGCAGCAACAGCTGTCAGGGCTGTCCCCTTCCTTGTGGGAGAAGAAGCAGGACGTTTGCCTTTTCGGAATGAGGCTCAGCCGAGAACAGGCGCCTTGAGATGTTGCATCTCTGGGAAAGCACAGATCCCCAGGGCTGTTGTGCCTGTGAATAGGCTGCCAAGGGAAGGTGAAGAGCAGCAACAGCTGTCAGGCCTGGCCCCTTCCATGCGGGAGAAGGAGCCGGAAGTTATCCTTTTCGGAAAAAAGGCTCTGCCAAGAATGGGTACGATGAGATGTTGCGTCTCTGGGAAAGCACATATCCCCAGGGCTGTTGTGCCTGTGAATAGGCTGCCAAGGGAAGGTGAAGAGCAGCAACAGCTGTCAGGGCTGGCAACTTCCTTGTCGGGGAAGGAGCCGGACGTTTGCCTTTTCGGAAAAAAGGCTCTGCCGAGAACAGGCGCCTTGAGATGTTGCATCTCTGGGAAAGCACAGATCCCCAGGGCTGTTGTGCCTGTGAATAGGCTGCCAAGGGAAGGTGAAGAACAGCAACAGATTTCAGGGCTGGCACCTTCCTTGTGGGAGAAGGAGCCGGACGTTTGCATTTTCGGAAAAAAGGCTCTGCCGAGAATGGATACGATGAAATGTTGCGTCTCTGGGAAAGCACAGATCCCCAGGGCTGTTGTGCCTGTGAATAGGCTGCCAAGGGAAGGTGAAGAGCAGCAACAACTTTCAGGGCTGGCACCTTCCTTGTGGGAGAAGGAGCCGGACGTTTGCCTTTTCGGATAATAGGCTCTGCCAAGAACAGGCGCCTTGAGATATTGCATCTCTGGGAAAGCACAGATCCCCAGTGCTGTTGTGCCTGTTAATAGGCTGCCAAGGGAAGGTGAAGAGCAGCAACAACCTTCAGGGGTCGCCCCTTCCATGTGGAAGAAGGAGCCGGACGTTTGCCTTTTCGGAAAAAAGGCTCTGCCAAGAATGGGTACGATGAAATGTTGCATCTCTGGGAAAGCACAGATCCCCAGGGCTGTTGTGCCTGTGAATAGGCTGCCAAGGGAAGGTGAAGAGCAGCAACAGCTGTCAGGGCTGGCACCTTCCTTGTCGGGGAAGGAGCCGGACGTTTGCCTTTTCGGAAAAAAACTCTGCCGAGAATGGGTACGATGAGATGTTGCATCTCTGGGAAAGCACAGATCCCCAGGGCTGTTGTGCCTGTGAATAGGCTGCCAAGGGAAGGTGAAGAGCAGCAACAGCTGTCAGGGCTGGCATCTTCCATGTGGGAGAAGGAGCCGGACGTTTGCCTTTTCGGAATGAGGCTCAGCCGAGAACAGGCGCCTTGAGATGTTGCGACTCTGGGAAAGCACAGATCCCCAGGGCTGTTGTGCCTGTGAATAGGCTGCCAAGGGAAGGTGAAGAGCAGCAACAGCTTTCAGGCCTGGCCCCTTCCATGCGGGAGAAGGAGCCGGAAGTTATCCTTTTCGGAAAAAAGGCTCTGCCAAGAATGGGTACGATGAGATGTTGCGTCTCTGGGAAAGCACATATCCCCAGGGCTGTTGTGCCTGTGAATAGGCTGCCAAGGGAAGGTGAAGAGCAGCAACAGCTGTCAGGGCTGGCACCTTCCTTGTCGGGGAAGGAGCCGGACGTTTGCCTTTTCGGAAAAAAGGCTCTGCCGAGAACAGGCGCCTTGAGATGTTGCATCTCTGGGAAAGCACAGATCCCCAGGGCTGTTGTGCCTGTGAATAGGCTGCCAAGGGAAGGTGAAGAACAGCAACAGATTTCAGGGCTGGCACCTTCCTTGTGGGAGAAGGAGCCGGACGTTTGCATTTTCGGAAAAAAGGCTCTGCCGAGAATGGATACGATGAAATGTTGCTTCTCTGGGAAAGCACAGATCCCCAGGGCTGTTGTGCCTGTGAATAGGCTGCCAAGGGAAGGTGAAGAGCAGCAACAACTTTCAGGGCTGGCACCTTCCTTGTGGGAGAAGGAGCCGGACGTTTGCCTTTTCGGATAATAGGCTCTGCCAAGAACAGGCGCCTTGAGATATTGCATCTCTGGGAAAGCACAGATCCCCAGTGCTGTTGTGCCTGTTAATAGGCTGCCAAGGGAAGGTGAAGAGCAGCAACAACCTTCAGGGGTCGCCCCTTCCATGTGGAAGAAGGAGCCGGACGTTTGCCTTTTCGGAAAAAAGGCTCTGCCAAGAATGGGTACGATGAAATGTTGCATCTCTGGGAAAGCACAGATCCCCAGGGCTGTTGTGCCTGTGAATAGGCTGCCAAGGGAAGGTGAAGAGCAGCAACAGCTGTCAGGGCTGGCACCTTCCTTGTCGGGGAAGGAGCCGGACGTTTGCCTTTTCGGAAAAAAACTCTGCCGAGAATGGGTACGATGAGATGTTGCATCTCTGGGAAAGCACAGATCCCCAGGGCTGTTGTGCCTGTGAATAGGCTGCCAAGGGAAGGTGAAGAGCAGCAACAGCTGTCAGGGCTGGCATCTTCCATGTGGGAGAAGGAGCCGGACGTTTGCCTTTTCGGAATGAGGCTCAGCCGAGAACAGGCGCCTTGAGATGTTGCGACTCTGGGAAAGCACAGATCCCCAGGGCTGTTGTGCCTGTGAATAGGCTGCCAAGGGAAGGTGAAGAGCAGCAACAGCTTTCAGGCCTGGCACCTTCCTTGTGGGAGAAGGAGCCGGACGTTTGCCATTTCAGAAAGAGGCTCTGCCGAGAACAGGCGCCTTGAGATGTTGTGTCTCTGGGAAAGCACAGATCCCCAGGGCTGTTGTGCCTGTGAATAGGCTGCCAAGGGAAGGTGAAGAGCAGCAACAACTTTCAGGGCTGGCACCTTCCATGTGGGAGAAGGAGCCAGACGTTTGCCATTTCAGAAAGAGGCTCTGCCGAGAACAGGCGCCTTGAGATGTTGCATCTCTGGGAAAGCACAGATCCCCAGGGCTGTTGTGCCTGTGAATAGGCTGCCAAGGGAAGGTGAAGAACAGCAACAAGTTTCAGGGCTGTCCCCTTCCTTGTCGGGGAAGGAGCCGGACGTTTCCCTTTTTGGAAAAAAGGCTCTGCCGAGAATGGGTACGATGAGATGTTGCGTCTCTGGGAAAGCACAGATCCCCAGGGCTGTTGTGCCTGTGAATAGGCTGCCAAGGGAAGGTGAAGAGCAGCAACAGCTTTCAGGCCTGGCACCTTCCATGTGGGAGAAGGAGCCGGACGTTTGCCATTTCAGAAAGAGGCTCTGCCGAGAACAGGCGCCTTGAGATGTTGCATCTCTGGGAAAGCACAGATCCCCAGGGCTGCTGTGCCTGTGAATAGGCTGCCAAGGGAAGGTGAAGAGCAGCAACAACTTTCAGGACTGGCACCTTCCTTGTCGGGGAAGGAGCCGGACGTTTGCCTTTTTGGAAAAAAGGCTCTGCCGAGAATGGGTACGATGAGATGTTGTGTCTCTGGGAAAGCACAGATCCCCAGGGCTGTTGTGCCTGTGAATAGGCTGCCAAGGGAAGGTGAAGAACAGCAACAGATTTCAGGGCTGGCACCTTCCTTGTGGGAGAAGGAGCCGGACGTTTGCATTTTCGGAGAAAAGGCTCTGCCGAGAATGGATACGATGAAATGTTGCGTCTCTGGGAAAGCACAGATCCCCAGGGCTGTTGTGCCTGTGAATAGGCTGCCAAGGGAAGGTGAAGAGCAGCAACAACTTTCAGGGCTGGCACCTTCCTTGTCGGGGAAGGAGCCGGACGTTTGCCATTTCAGAAAGAGGCTCTGCCGAGAACAGGCGCCTTGAGATGTTGCATCTCTGGGAAAGCACAGATCCCCAGGGCTGTTGTGCCTGTGAATAGGCTGCCAAGGGAAGGTGAAGAACAGCAACAAGTTTCAGGGCTGTCCCCTTCCTTGTCGGGGAAGGAGCCGGACGTTTGCCTTTTGGAAAAAAGGCTCTGCCGAGAATGGGTACGATGAGATGTTGCGTCTCTGGGAAAGCACAGATCCCCAGGGCTGTTGTGCCTGTGAATAGGCTGCCAAGGGAAGGTGAAGAGCAGCAACAGCTTTCAGGCCTGGCACCTTCCATGTGGGAGAAGGAGCCGGACGTTTGCCATTTCAGAAAGAGGCTCTGCCGAGAACAGGCGCCTTGAGATGTTGCATCTCTGGGAAAGCACAGATCCCCAGGGCTGCTGTGCCTGTGAATAGGCTGCCAAGGGAAGGTGAAGAGCAGCAACAACTTTCAGGACTGGCACCTTCCTTGTCGGGGAAGGAGCCGGACGTTTGCCTTTTTGGAAAAAAGGCTCTGCCGAGAATGGGTACGATGAGATGTTGTGTCTCTGGGAAAGCACAGATCCCCAGGGCTGTTGTGCCTGTGAATAGGCTGCCAAGGGAAGGTGAAGAGCAGCAACAGCTGTCAGGCCTGGCACCTTCCTTGTGGGAGAAGGAGCCGGATGTTTGCCTTTTCGGCATGAGGCTCAGCCGAGAACAGGCGCTTTGAGATGTTGCGTCTCTGGGAAAGCACAGATCCCCAGGGCTGTTGTGCCTGTGAATAGGCTGCCAAGGGAAGGTGAAGAGCAGCAACAGCTGTCAGGGCTGGCACCTTCCTTGTGGGAGAAGGAGCCGGACGTTTGCCTTTTCGGAAAAAAGGCTCTGCCGAGAACAGGCGCCTTGAGATGTTGCATCTCTGGGAAAGCACAGATCCCCAGGGCTGTTGTGCCTGTGAATAGGCTGCCAAGGGAAGGTGAAGAACAGCAACAGATTTCAGGGCTGGCAACTTCCTTGTGAGAGAAGGAGCCGGACGTTATCCTTTTCGGAAAAAAGGCTCTGCCGAGAATGGGTACGATGAGATGTTGCGTCTCTGGGAAAGCACAGATCCCCAGGGCTGTTGTGCCTGTGAATAGGCTGCCAAGGGAAGGTGAAGAGCAGCAACAGCTTTCAGGGCTGGCACCTTCCTTGCGGGAGAAGGAGCCGGACGTTTGCCTTTTCGGAAAAAAGGCTCTGCCGAGAACAGGCGCCTTTGAATGTTGCATCTCTGGGAAAGCACAGATCCCCAGGGCTGTTGTGCCTGTGAATAGGCTGCCAAGGGAAGGTGAAGAGCAGCAACAGCTGTCAGGGCTGGCACCTTCCTTGTGGGAGAAGGAGCCGGACGTTTGCCTTTTCGGATAATAGGCTCTGCCAAGAACAGGCGCCTTGAGATATTGCATCTCTGGGAAAGCACAGATCCCCAGTGCTGTTGTGCCTGTTAATAGGCTGCCAAGGGAAGGTGAAGAGCAGCAACAACCTTCAGGGGTCGCCCCTTCCATGTGGAAGAAGGAGCCGGACGTTTGCCTTTTCGGAAAAAAGGCTCTGCCAAGAATGGGTACGATGAGATGTTGCATCTCTGGGAAAGCACAGATCCCCAGGGCTGTTGTGCCTGTGAATAGGCTGCCAAGGGAAGGTGAAGAGCAGCAACAGCTGTCAGGGCTGGCACCTTCCTTGTCGGGGAAGGAGCCGGACGTTTGCCTTTTCGGAAAAAAACTCTGCCGAGAATGCGTACGATGAGATGTTGTGTCGCTGGGAAAGCACAGATCCCCAGGGCTGTTGTGCCTGTGAATAGGCTGCCAAGGGAAGGTGAAGAGCAGCAACAGCTGTCAGGCCTGGCACCTTCCTTGTGGGAGAAGAAGCTGGACGTTTGCCTTTTCGGAATGAGGCTCAGCCGAGAACAGGCGCCTTGAGATGTTGCATCTCTGGGAAAGCACAGATCCCCAGGGCTGTTGTGCCTGTGAATAGGCTGCCAAGGGAAGGTGAAGAGCAGCAACAGCTTTCAGGCCTGGCCCCTTCCATGTGGGAGAAGGAGCCGGACGTTATCCTTTTCGGAAAAAAGGCTCTGCCAAGAATGGGTACGATGAGATGTTGCGTCTCTGGGAAAGCACAGATCCCCAGGGCTGTTGTGCCTGTGAATAGGCTGCCAAGGGAAGGTGAAGAACAGCAACAGATTTCAGGGCTGGCACCTTCCTTGTGGGAGAAGGAGCCGGACGTTTGCCTTTTCGGAAAAAAGGCTCTGCCGAGAACAGGCGCCTTGAGATGTTGCATCTCTGGGAAAGCACAGATCCCCAGGGCTGTTGTGCCTGTGAATAGGCTGCCAAGGGAAGGTGAAGAACAGCAACAGATTTCAGGGCTGGCACCTTCCTTGTGGGAGAAGGAGCCGGACGTTTGCATTTTCGGAAAAAAGGCTCTGCCGAGAATGGATACGATGAAATGTTGCGTCTCTGGGAAAGCACAGATCCCCAGGGCTGTTGTGCCTGTGAATAGGCTGCCAAGGGAAGGTGAAGAGCAGCAACAACTTTCAGGGCTGGCACCTTCCTTGTCGGGGAAGGAGCCGGACGTTATCCTTTTCGGAAAAAAGGCTCTGCCAAGAATGGATACGATGAGATGTTGCATCTCTGGGAAAGCACAGATCCCCAGGGCTGTTGTGCCTGTGAATAGGCTGCCAAGGGAAGGTGAAGAACAGCAACAACTTTCAGGGCTGGCACCTTCCATGTGGGAGAAGGAGCCGGACGTTTGCCATTTCAGAAAGAGGCTCTGCCGAGAACAGGCGCCTTGAGATGTTGCATCTCTGGGAAAGCACAGATCCCCAGGGCTGTTGTGCCTGTGAATAGGCTGCCAAGGGAAGGTGAAGAACAGCAACAACTTTCAGGGCTGTCCCCTTCCTTGTCGGGGAAGGAGCCGGACGTTTGCCTTTTTGGAAAAAAGGCTCTGCCGAGAACAGGCGCCTTGAGATGTTGTGTCTCTGGGAAAGCACAGATCCCCAGTGCTGTTGTTCCTGTGAATAGGCTGCCAAGGAAGGTGAAGAGCAGCAACAACTTTCAGGGCTGTCCCCTTCCTTGTGGGAGAAGGAGCCGGACGTTTGCCATTTCAGAAAGAGGCTCTGCTGAGAACAGGCGCCTTGAGATGTTGCATCTCTGGGAAAGCACAGATCCCCAGGGCTGTTGTGCCTGTGAATAGGCTGCCAAGGGAAGGTGAAGAACAGCAACAGATTTCAAGCCAGGCCCCTTCCATGTGGGAGAAGGAGCCGGACGTTATCCTTTTCGGAAAAAAGGCTCTGCCAAGAATGGGTACGATGAGATGTTGCGTCTCTGGGAAAGCACAGATCCCCAGGGCTGTTGTGCCTGTGAATAGGCTGCCAAGGGAAGGTGAAGAGCAGCAACAGCTTTCAGGCCTGGCACCTTCCTTATCGGGGAAGGAGCCAGACGTTATCCTTTTCGGAAAAAAGTCTCTGCCAAGAATGGGTACGATGAGATGTTGCGTCTCTGGGAAAGCACAGATCCCCAGGGCTGTTGTGCCTGTGAATAGGCTGCCAAGGGAAGGTGAAGAGCAGCAACAGCTTTCAGGGCTGGCACGTTCCTTGTGGGAGAAGGAGCCGGACGTTTGCCTTTTCGGAAAAAAGGCTCTGCCGAGAACAGGCGCCTTGAGATGTTGCATCTCTGGGAAAGCACAGATCCCCAGGGCTGTTGTGCCTGTGAATAGGCTGCCAAGGGAAGGTGAAGAGCAGCAACAGCTGTCAGGCCTGGCACCTTCCTTGTGGGAGAAGGAGCCGGACGTTTGCCTTTTCGGAAAAAAGGCTCTGCCGAGAACAGGCGCCTTGAGATGTTGTGTCTCTGGGAAAGCACAGATCCCCAGGGCTGTTGTGCCTGTGAATAGGCTGCCAAGGGAAGGTGAAGAACAGCAACACATTTCAGGGCTGGCACCTTCCTTGTGGGAGAAGGAGCCGGACGTTTGCCTTTTCGGAAAAAAGGCTCTGCCAAGAATGGATACGATGAGATGTTGCGTCTCTGGGAAAGCACAGATCCCCAGGGCTGTTGTGCCTGTGAATAGGCTGCCAAGGGAAGGTGAAGAGCAGCAACAGCTGTCAGGGCTGGCACCTTCCATGTGGGAGAAGGAGCCAGACGTTTGCCTTTTTGGAAAAAAGGCTCAGCCGAGAACAGGCGCCTTGAGATGTTGCATCTCTGGGAAAGCACAGATCCCCAGGGCTGTTGTGCCTGTGAATAGGCTGCCAAGGGAAGGTGAAGAGCAGCAACAACTTTCAGGGCTGGCACCTTCCTTGTCGGGGAAGGAGCCGGACGTTTGCATTTTCGGAAAAAAGGCTCTGCCGAGAATGGGTACGATGAGATGTTGTGTCTCTGGGAAAGCACAGATCTCCAGGGCTGTTGTGCCTGTGAATAGGCTGCCAAGGGAAGGTGAAGAGCAGCAACAACTTTCAGGGCTGGCACCTTCCTTGTCGGGGAAGGAGCCGGACGTTATCCTTTTCGGAAAAAAGGCTCTGCCAAGAATGGGTACGATGAGATGTTGCGTCTCTGGGAAAGCACAGATCCCCAGGGCTGTTGTGCCTGTGAATAGGCTGCCAAGGGAAGGTGAAGAGCAGCAACAGCTGTCAGGCCTGGCACCTTCCTTGTGGGAGAAGGAGCCGGATGTTTGCCTTTTCGGAATGAGGCTCAGCCGAGAACAGGCGCCTTGAGATGTTGCATCTCTGGGAAAGCACAGATCCCCAGGGCTGTTGTGCCTGTGAATAGGCTGCCAAGGGAAGGTGAAGAGCAGCAACAGCTGTCAGGGCTGACACCTTCCTTGTGGGAGAAGGAGCCAGACGTTATCCTTTTCGGCAAAAAGTCTCTGCCAAGAATGGATACGATGAGATGTTGCGTCTCTGGGAAAGCACAGATCCCCAGGGCTGTTGTGCCTGTGAATAGGCTGCCAAGGGAAGGTGAAGAGCAGCAACAACTTTCAGGGCTGGCACCTTCCATGTGTGAGAAGGAGCCGGACGTTTGCCATTTCAGAAAGAGGCTCTGCCGAGAACAGGCGCCTTGAGATGTTGCATCTCTGGGAAAGCACAGATCCCCAGGGCTGTTGTGCCTGTGAATAGGCTGCCAAGGGAAGGTGAAGAGCAGCAACAGCTTTCAGGGCTGGCACCTTCCTTGTGGGAGAAGGAGCCGGACGTTTGCCATTTCAGAAAGAGGCTCTGCCGAGAACAGGCGCCTTGAGATGTTGCATCTCTGGGAAAGCACAGATCCCCAGGGCTGTTGTTCCTGTGAATAGGCTGCCAAGGAAGGTGAAGAGCAGCAACAACTTTCAGGGCTGTCCCCTTCCTTGTGGGAGAAGGAGCCGGACGTTTGCATTTCAGAAAGAGGCTCTGCCGAGAACAGGCGCCTTGAGATGTTGCATCTCTGGGAAAGCACAGATCCCCAGGGCTGTTGTGCCTGTGAATAGGCTGCCAAGGGAAGGTGAAGAACAGCAACAGATTTCAAGCCAGGCCCCTTCCATGTGGGAGAAGGAGCCGGACGTTTGCCTTTTCGGAAAAAAGGCTCTGCCAAGAATGGGTACGATGAGATGTTGCGTCTCTGGGAAAGCACAGATCCCCAGGGCTGTTGTGCCTGTGAATAGGCTGCCAAGGGAAGGTGAAGAGCAGCAACAGCTTTCAGGCCTGGCACCTTCCTTATCGGGGAAGGAGCCAGACGTTATCCTTTTCGGAAAAAAGTCTCTGCCAAGAATGGGTACGATGAGATGTTGCGTCTCTGGGAAAGCACAGATCCCCAGGGCTGTTGTGCCTGTGAATAGGCTGCCAAGGGAAGGTGAAGAGCAGCAACAGCTTTCAGGGCTGGCACGTTCCTTGTGGGAGAAGGAGCCGGACGTTTGCCTTTTCGGAAAAAAGGCTCTGCCGAGAACAGGCGCCTTGAGATGTTGCATCTCTGGGAAAGCACAGATCCCCAGGGCTGTTGTGCCTGTGAATAGGCTGCCAAGGGAAGGTGAAGAGCAGCAACAGCTGTCAGGCCTGGCACCTTCCTTGTGGGAGAATGAGCCGGACGTTTGCCTTTTCGGAAAAAAGGCTCTGCCGAGAACAGGCGCCTTGAGATGTTGTGTCTCTGGGAAAGCACAGATCCCCAGGGCTGTTGTGCCTGTGAATAGGCTGCCAAGGGAAGGTGAAGAACAGCAACACATTTCAGGGCTGGCACCTTCCTTGTGGGAGAAGGAGCCGGACGTTATCCTTTTCGGAAAAAAGGCTCTGCCAAGAATGGATACGATGAGATGTTGCGTCTCTGGGAAAGCACAGATCCCCAGGGCTGTTGTGCCTGTGAATAGGCTGCCAAGGGAAGGTGAAGAGCAGCAACAACTTTCAGGGCTGGCACCTTCCATGTGGGAGAAGGAGCCGGACGTTTGCCATTTCAGAAAGAGGCTCTGCCGAGAACAGTCGCCTTGAGATGTTGCATCTCTGGGAAAGCACAGATCCCCAGGGCTGTTGTGCCTGTGAATAGGCTGCCAAGGGAAGGTGAAAAACAGCAACAACTTTCAGGGCTGTCCCCTTCCTTGTCGGGGAAGGAGCCAGACGTTTGCCTTTTTGGAAAAAAGCCTCAGCCGAGAACAGGCGCCTTGAGATGTTGCATCTCTGGGAAAGCACAGATCCCCAGGGCTGTTGTGCCTGTGAATAGGCTGCCAAGGGAAGGTGAAGAGCAGCAACAACTTTCAGGGCTGGCACCTTCCTTGTCGGGGAAGGAGCCGGACGTTTGCCTTTTCGGAAAAAAGGCTCTGCCGAGAATGGGTACGATGAGATGTTGTGTCTCTGGGAAAGCACAGATCTCCAGGGCTGTTGTGCCTGTGAATAGGCTGCCAAGGGAAGGTGAAGAGCAGCAACAACTTTCAGGCCTGGCACCTTCCTTGTCGGGGAAGGAGCCGGACGTTATCCTTTTCGGAAAAAAAGGCTCTGCCAAGAATGGGTACGATGAGATGTTGCGTCTCTGGGAAAGCACAGATCCCCAGGGCTGTTGTGCCTGTGAATAGGCTGCCAAGGGAAGGTGAAGAGCAGCAACAGATTTCAGGCCTGGCACCTTCCTTGTGGGAGAAGGAGCCGGATGTTTGCCTTTTCGGAATGAGGCTCAGCCGAGAACAGGCGCCTTGAGATGTTGCATCTCTGGGAAAGCACAGATCCCCAGGGCTGTTGTGCCTGTGAATAGGCTGCCAAGGGAAGGTGAAGAGCAGCAACAGCTGTCAGGGCTGACACCTTCCTTGTGGGAGAAGGAGCCAGACGTTATCCTTTTCGGCAAAAAGTCTCTGCCAAGAATGGATACGATGAGATGTTGCGTCTCTGGGAAAGCACAGATCCCCAGGGCTGTTGTGCCTGTGAATAGGCTGCCAAGGGAAGGTGAAGAGCAGCAACAACTTTCAGGGCTGGCACCTTCCATGTGTGAGAAGGAGCCGGACGTTTGCCATTTCAGAAAGAGGCTCTGCCGAGAACAGGCGCCTTGAGATGTTGCATCTCTGGGAAAGCACAGATCCCCAGGGCTGTTGTGCCTGTGAATAGGCTGCCAAGGGAAGGTGAAGAGCAGCAACAGCTGTCAGGGCTGGCACCTTCCTTGTCGGGGAAGGAGCCGGACGTTTGCCTTTTCGGAAAAAAGGCTCTGCCGAGAACAGGCGCCTTGAGATGTTGCATCTCTGGGAAAGCACAGATCCCCAGGGCTGTTGTGCCTGTGAATAGGCTGCTAAGGGAAGGTGAAGAGCAGCAACAGCTGTCAGGCCTGGCACCTTCCTTGTGGGAGAAGGAGCCGGACGTTTGCCATTTCAGAAAGAGGCTCTGCCGAGAACAGGCGCCTTGAGATGTTGCATCTCTGGGAAAGCATAGATCCCCAGGCCTGCTGTGCCTGTGAATAGGCTGCCAAGGGAAGGTGAAGAGCAGCAACACCTTTCAGGGCTGTCCCCTTCCTTGTGGGAGAAGGAGCCGGACGTTTGCCATTTCAGAAAGAGGCTCTGCCGAGAACAGGCGCCTTGAGATGTTGCATCTCTGGGAAAGCACAGATCCCCAGGGCTGTTGTGCCTGTGAATAGGCTGCCAAGGGAAGGTGAAGAGCAGCAACAGCTTTCAGGCCTGGCACCTTCCATGTGGGAGAAGGAGCCGGACGTTTGCCTTTTCGGAAAAAAGTCTCTGCCGAGAACAGGCGCCTTGAGATGTTGTGTCTCTGGGAAAGCACAGATCCCCAGGGCTGTTGTTCCTGTGAATAGGCTGCCAAGGAAGGTGAAGAGCAGCAACAACTTTCAGGGCTGTCCCCTTCCTTGTGGGAGAAGGAGCCGGACGTTTGCCATTTCAGAAAGAGGCTCTGCCGAGAACAGGCGCCTTGAGATGTTGCATCTCTGGGAAAGCACAGATCCCCAGGGCTGTTGTGCCTGTCAATAGGCTGCCAAGGGAACGTGAAGAACAGCAACAGATTTCAAGCCAGGCCCGTTCCATGTGGGAGAAGGAGCCGGACGTTTGCCTTTTCGGATAATAGGCTCTGCCGAGAACAGGCGCCTTGAGATGTTGCGTCTCTGGGAAAGCACAGATCCCCAGGGCTGTTGTGCCTGTGAATAGGCTGCCAAGGGAAGGTGAAGAGCAGCAACAGCTTTCAGGCCTGGCACCTTCCTTATCGGGGAAGGAGCCAGACGTTATCCTTTTCGGAAAAAAGTCTCTGCCAAGAATGGGTACGATGAGATGTTGCGTCTCTGGGAAAGCACAGATCCCCAGGGCTGTTGTGCCTGTGAATAGGCTGCCAAGGGAAGGTGAAGAGCAGCAACAACTTTCAGGGCTGGCACCTTCCATGTGTGAGAAGGAGCCGGACGTTTGCCATTTCAGAAAGAGGCTCTGCCGAGAACAGGCGCCTTGAGATGTTGCATCTCTGGGAAAGCACAGATCCCCAGGGCTGTTGTGCCTGTGAATAGGCTGCCAAGGGAAGGTGAAGAGCAGCAACAGCTTTCAGGGCTGGCACCTTCCTTGTGGGAGAAGGAGCCGGACGTTTGCCTTTTCGGAAAAAAGGCTCTGCCGAGAACAGGCGCCTTGAGATGTTGCATCTCTGGGAAAGCACAGATCCCCAGGGCTGTTGTGCCTGTGAATAGGCTGCCAAGGGAAGGTGAAGAGCAGCAACAGCTTTCAGGGCTGGCCCCTTCCTTGCGGGAGAAGGAGCCGGACGTTTGCCTTTTCGGAAAAAAGGCTCTGCCAAGAATGGGTACGATGAGATGTTGTGTCTCTGGGAAAGCACAGATCCCCAGGGCTGTTGTGCCTGTGAATAGGCTGCCAAGGGAAGGTGAAGAGCAGCAACAACTTTCAGGGCTGGCCCCTTCCTTGTGGGAGAATGAGCCGGACGTTTGCCTTTTCGGAAAAAAGGCTCTGCCGAGAACAGGCGCCTTTGAATGTTGCATCTCTGGGAAAGCACAGATCCCCAGGGCTGTTGTGCCTGTGAATAGGCTGCCAAGGGAAGGTGAAGAGCAGCAACAGCTGTCAGGGCTGGCACCTTCCTTGTCGGGGAAGGAGCCGGACGTTATCCTTTTCGGAAAAAAGGCTCTGCCAAGAATGGGTACGATGAGATGTTGCATCTCTGGGAAAGCACAGATCCCCAGGGCTGTTGTGCCTGTGAATAGGCTGCCAAGGGAAGGTGAAGAGCAGCAACAGCTGTCAGGGCTGGCACCTTCCTTGTCGGGGAAGGAGCCGGACGTTTGCCTTTTCGGAAAAAAACTCTGCCGAGAATGCGTACGATGAGATGTTGTGTCGCTGGGAAAGCACAGATCCCCAGGGCTGTTGTGCCTGTGAATAGGCTGCCAAGGGAAGGTGAAGAGCAGCAACAGCTGTCAGGCCTGGCACCTTCCTTGTGGGAGAAGAAGCCGGACGTTTGCCTTTTCGGAATGAGGCTCAGCCGAGAACAGGCGCCTTGAGATGTTGCATCTCTGGGAAAGCACAGATCCCCAGGGCTGTTGTGCCTGTGAATAGGCTGCCAAGGGAAGGTGAAGAGCAGCAACAGCTGTCAGGCCTGGCACCTTCCTTGTGGGAGAAGGAGCCGGACGTTTGCCTTTTCGGAAAAAAGGCTCTGCCAAGAATGGGTACGATGAGATGTTGCGTCTCTGGGAAAGCACAGATCCCCAGGGCTGTTGTGCCTGTGAATAGGCTGCCAAGGGAAGGTGAAGAACAGCAACAGATTTCAGGGCTGGCACCTTCCTTGTGGGAGAAGGAGCCGGACGTTTGCCTTTTCGGAAAAAAGGCTCTGCCGAGAACAGGCGCCTTGAGATGTTGCATCTCTGGGAAAGCACAGATCCCCAGGGCTGTTGTGCCTGTGAATAGGCTGCCAAGGGAAGGTGAAGAACAGCAACAGATTTCAGGGCTGGCACCTTCCTTGTGGGAGAAGGAGCCGGACGTTTGCATTTTCGGAAAAAAGGCTCTGCCGAGAATGGATACGATGAAATGTTGCGTCTCTGGGAAAGCACAGATCCCCAGGGCTGTTGTGCCTGTGAATAGGCTGCCAAGGGAAGGTGAAGAGCAGCAACAACTTTCAGGGCTGGCACCTTCCTTGTCGGGGAAGGAGCCGGACGTTATCCTTTTCGGAAAAAAGGCTCTGCCAAGAATGGATACGATGAGATGTTGCATCTCTGGGAAAGCACAGATCCCCAGGGCTGTTGTGCCTGTGAATAGGCTGCCAAGGGAAGGTGAAGAGCAGCAACAACTTTCAGGGCTGGCACCTTCCATGTGGGAGAAGGAGCCGGACGTTTGCCATTTCAGAAAGAGGCTCTGCCGAGAACAGGCGCCTTGAGATGTTGCATCTCTGGGAAAGCACAGATCCCCAGGGCTGTTGTGCCTGTGAATAGGCTGCCAAGGGAAGGTGAAGAACAGCAACAACTTTCAGGGCTGTCCCCTTCCTTGTCGGGGAAGGAGCCGGACGTTTGCCTTTTTGGAAAAAAGGCTCTGCCAAGAATGGGTACGATGAGATGCTGCGTCTCTGGGAAAGCACAGATCCCCAGGGCTGTTGTGCCTGTGAATAGGCTGCCAAGGGAAGGTGAAGAGCAGCAACAGCTTTCAGGCCTGGCACCTTCCATGTGGGAGAAGGAGCCGGACGTTTGCCTTTTCGGAAAAAAGGCTCTGCCGAGAACAGGCGCCTTGAGATGTTGTGTCTCTGGGAAAGCACAGATCCCCAGGGCTGTTGTTCCTGTGAATAGGCTGCCAAGGAAGGTGAAGAGCAGCAACAACTTTCAGGGCTGTCCCCTTCCTTGTGGGAGAAGGAGCCGGACGTTTGCCATTTCAGAAAGAGGCTCTGCCGAGAACAGGCGCCTTGAGATGTTGCATCTCTGGGAAAGCACAGATCCCCAGGGCTGTTGTGCCTGTGAATAGGCTGCCAAGGGAAGGTGAAGAACAGCAACAGATTTCAAGCCAGGCCCCTTCCATGTGGGAGAAGGAGCCGGACGTTATCCTTTTCGGAAAAAAGGCTCTGCCAAGAATGGGTACGATGAGATGTTGCGTCTCTGGGAAAGCACAGATCCCCAGGGCTGTTGTGCCTGTGAATAGGCTGCCAAGGGAAGGTGAAGAGCAGCAACAGCTTTCAGGCCTGGCACCTTCCTTTTCGGGGAAGGAGCCAGACGTTATCCTTTTCGGAAAAAAGTCTCTGCCAAGAATGGGTACGATGAGATGTTGCGTCTCTGGGAAAGCACAGATCCCCAGGGCTGTTGTGCCTGTGAATAGGCTGCCAAGGGAAGGTGAAGAGCAGCAACAACTTTCAGGGCTGTCCCCTTCCTTGTCGGGGAAGGAGCCAGACGTTTGCCTTTTTGGAAAAAAGGCTCAGCCGAGAACAGGCGCCTTGAGATGTTGCATCTCTGGGAAAGCACAGATCCCCAGGGCTGTTGTGCCTGTGAATAGGCTGCCAAGGGAAGGTGAAGAGCAGCAACAACTTTCAGGGCTGGCACCTTCCTTGTCGGGGAAGGAGCCGGACGTTTGCCTTTTCGGAAAAAAGGCTCTGCCGAGAATGGGTACGATGAGATGTTGTGTCTCTGTGAAAGCACAGATCTCCAGGGCTGTTGTGCCTGTGAATAGGCTGCCAAGGGAAGGTGAAGAGCAGCAACAACTTTCAGGGCTGGCACCTTCCTTGTCGGGGAAGGAGCCGGACGTTTGCCTTTTCGGAAAAAAGGCTCTGCCAAGAATGGGTACGATGAGATGTTGCGTCTCTGGGAAAGCACAGATCCCCAGGGCTGTTGTGCCTGTGAATAGGCTGCCAAGGGAAGGTGAAGAGCAGCAACAGCTGTCAGGCCTGGCACCTTCCTTGTGGGAGAAGGAGCCGGATGTTTGCCTTTTCGGAATGAGGCTCAGCCGAGAACAGGCGCCTTGAGATGTTGCATCTCTGGGAAAGCACAGATCCCCAGGGCTGTTGTGCCTGTGAATAGGCTGCCAAGGGAAGGTGAAGAGCAGCAACAGCTGTCAGGGCTGACACCTTCCTTGTGGGAGAAGGAGCCAGACGTTATCCTTTTCGGCAAAAAGTCTCTGCCAAGAATGGATACGATGAGATGTTGCGTCTCTGGGAAAGCACAGATCCCCAGGGCTGTTGTGCCTGTGAATAGGCTGCCAAGGGAAGGTGAAGAGCAGCAACAACTTTCAGGGCTGGCACCTTCCATGTGTGAGAAGGAGCCGGACGTTTGCCATTTCAGAAAGAGTCTCTGCCGAGAACAGGCGCCTTGAGATGTTGCATCTCTGGGAAAGCACAGATCCCCAGGGCTGTTGTGCCTGTGAATAGGCTGCCAAGGGAAGGTGAAGAGCAGCAACAGCTTTCAGGGCTGGCACCTTCCTTGTGGGAGAAGGAGCCGGACGTTTGCCATTTCAGAAAGAGGCTCTGCCGAGAACAGGCGCCTTGAGATGTTGCATCTCTGGGAAAGCACAGATCCCCAGGGCTGTTGTGCCTGTGAATAGGCTGCCAAGGGAAGGTGAAGAACAGCAACAACTTTCAGGGCTGGCACCTTCCTTGTCGGGGAAGGAGCCGGACGTTTGCCTTTTTGGAAAAAAGGCTCTGCCGAGAATGGGTACGATGAGATGTTGCGTCTCTGGGAAAGCACAGATCCCCAGGGCTGTTGTGCCTGTGAATAGGCTGCCAAGGGAAGGTGAAGAGCAGCAACAGCTGTCAGGGCTGGCACCTTCCTTGTCGGGGAAGGAGCCGGACGTTTGCCTTTTCGGAAAAAAGGCTCTGCCGAGAACAGGCGCCTTGAGATGTTGCATCTCTGGGAAAGCACAGATCCCCAGGGCTGTTGTGCCTGTGAATAGGCTGCCAAGGGAAGGTGAACAACAGCAACAGATTTCAGGCCTGGCCCCTTCCATGTGGGAGAAGGAGCCGGACGTTATCCTTTTCGGAAAAAAGGCTCTGCCGAGAACAGGCGCCTTGAGATGTTGCATCTCTGGGAAAGCACAGATCCCCAGGGCTGTTGTGCCTGTGAATAGGCTGCCAAGGGAAGGTGAAGAGCAGCAACAGCTGTCAGGCCTGGCACCTTCCTTGTGGGAGAAGGAGCCGGACGTTTGCCATTTCAGAAAGAGGCTCTGCCGAGAACAGGCGCCTTGAGATGTTGCATCTCTGGGAAAGCATAGATCCCCAGGCCTGCTGTGCCTGTGAATAGGCTGCCAAGGGAAGGTGAAGAGCAGCAACAGCTGTCAGGGCTGGCACCTTCCTTGTCGGGGAAGGAGCCGGACGTTTGCCTTTTTGGAAAAAAGGCTCTGCCAAGAATGGGTAGGATGAGATGTTGTGTCTCTGGGAAAGCACAGATCCCCAGGGCTGTTGTGCCTGTGAATAGGCTGCCAAGGGAACGTGAAGAGCAGCAACAGCTGTCAGGCCTGGCACCATCCTTGTGGGAGAAGGAGCCGGACGTTTGCCTTTTCGGATAATAGGCTCTGCCGAGAACAGGCGCCTTGAGATATTGCATCTCTGGGAAAGCACAGATCCCCAGTGCTGTTGTGCCTGTTAATAGGCTGCCAAGGGAAGGTGAAGAACAGCAACAACCTTCAGGGGTCGCCCGTTCCATGTGGGAGAAGGAGCCGGACGTTTGCCTTTTCGGAAAAAAGGCTCTGCCAAGAATGGGTACGATGAGATGTTGCATCTCTGGGAAAGCACAGATCCCAGGGCTGTTGTGCCTGTGAATAGGCTGCCAAGGGAAGGTGAAGAGCAGCAACAGCTGTCAGGCCTGGCACCTTCCTTGTCGGGGAAGGAGCCGGACGTTTGCCTTTTCGGAAAAAAACTCTGCCGAGAATGGGTACGATGAGATGTTGTGTCGCTGGGAAAGCACAGATCCCCAGGGCTGTTGTGCCTGTGAATAGGCTGCCAAGGGAAGGTGAAGAGCAGCAACAGCTGTCAGGGCTGGCACCTTCCTTGTGGGAGAAGGAGCCGGACGTTGCCTTTTCAGAAAAAAGGCTCTGCCGAGAACAGGCGCCTTGAGATGTTGCATCTCTGGGAAAGCACAGATCCCCAGGGCTGTTGTGCCTGTGAATAGGCTGCCAAGGGAAGGTGAAGAGCAGCAACAACTTTCAGGGCTGGCACCTTCCTTGTGGGAGAAGGAGCCGGACGTTTGCCATTTCAGAAAGAGGCTCTGCCGAGAACAGGCGCCTTGAGATGTTGCATCTCTGGGAAAGCATAGATCCCCAGGCCTGCTGTGTCTGTGAATAGGCTGCCAAGGGAAGGTGAAGAGCAGCAACAGCTGTCAGGCCTGGCACCTTCCTTGTCGGGGAAGGAGCCGGACGTTTGCCTTTTTGGAAAAAAGTCTCTGCCGAGAATGGGTACGATGAGATGTTGCGTCTCTGGGAAAGCACAGATCCCCAGGGCTGTTGTGCCTGTGAATAGGCTGCCAAGGGAAGGTGAAGAGCAGCAACAGCTGTCAGGACTGGCACCTTCCATGTGGGAGAAGGAGCCGGACGTTTGCCTTTTCGGAAAAAAGGCTCTGCCGAGAACAGGTGCCTTGAGATGTTGTGTCGCTGGGAAAGCACAGATCCCCAGGGCTGTTGTGCCTGTGAATAGGCTGCCAAGGGAAGGTGAAGAACAGCAACAACTTTCAGGCCTGGCCCCTTCCTTGTCGGGGAAGGAGCCGGACGTTTGCCTTTTCGGAAAAAAGGCTCAGCCGAGAACAGGCGCCTTGAGATGTTGCGTCTCTGGGAAAGCACAGATCCCCAGGGCTGTTGTGCCTGTGAATAGGCTGCCAAGGGAAGGTGAAGAGCAGCAACACCTTTCAGGGCTGTCCCCTTCCTTGTGGGAGAAGGAGCCGGACGTTTGCCATTTCAGAAAGAGGCTCTGCCGAGAACAGGCGACTTGAGATGTTGCATCTCTGGGAAAGCACAGATCCCCAGGGCTGTTGTGCCTGTGAATAGGCTGCCAAGGGAAGGTGAAGAGCAGCAACACCTTTCAGGCCTGGCACCTTCCATGTGGGAGAAGGAGCCGGACGTTTGCCTTTTCGGAAAAAAGTCTCTGCCGAGAACAGGCGCCTTGAGATGTTGTGTCTCTGGGAAAGCACAGATCCCCAGGGCTGTTGTTCCTGTGAATAGGCTGCCAAGGAAGGTGAAGAGCAGCAACAACTTTCAGGGCTGTCCCCTTCCTTGTGGGAGAAGGAGCCGGACGTTTGCCATTTCAGAAAGAGGCTCTGCCGAGAACAGGCGCCTTGAGATGTTGCATCTCTGGGAAAGCACAGATCCCCAGGGCTGTTGTGCCTGTGAATAGGCTGCCAAGGGAACGTGAAGAACAGCAACAGATTTCAAGCCAGGCCCCTTCCATGTGGGAGAAGGAGCCGGACGTTTGCCTTTTCGGATAATAGGCTCTGCCAAGAATGGGTACGATGAGATGTTGCGTCTCTGGGAAAGCACAGATCCCCAGGGCTGTTGTGCCTGTGAATAGGCTGCCAAGGGAAGGTGAAGAGCAGCAACAGCTTTCAGGCCTGGCACCTTCCTTATCGGGGAAGGAGCCAGACGTTATCCTTTTCGGAAAAAAGTCTCTGCCAAGAATGGGTACGATGACATGTTGCGTCTCTGGGAAAGCACAGATCCCCAGGGCTGTTGTGCCTGTGAATAGGCTGCCAAGGGAAGGTGAAGAGCAGCAACAACTTTCAGGGCTGGCACCTTCCATGTGTGAGAAGGAGCCGGACGTTTGCCATTTCAGAAAGAGGCTCTGCCGAGAACAGGCGCCTTGAGATGTTGCATCTCTGGGAAAGCACAGATCCCCAGGGCTGTTGTGCCTGTGAATAGGCTGCCAAGGGAAGGTGAAGAGCAGCAACAGCTTTCAGGGCTGGCACCTTCCTTGTGGGAGAAGGAGCCGGACGTTTGCCTTTTCGGAAAAAAGGCTCTGCCGAGAACAGGCGCCTTGAGATGTTGCATCTCTGGGAAAGCACAGATCCCCAGGGCTGTTGTGCCTGTGAATAGGCTGCCAAGGGAAGGTGAAGAGCAGCAACAGCTGTCAGGGCTGGCACCTTCCTTGTGGGAGAAGGAGCCGGACGTTTGCCTTTTCGGAAAAAAGGCTCTGCCGAGAACAGGCGCCTTGAGATGTTGTGTCTCTGGGAAAGCACAGATCCCCAGGGCTGTTGTGCCTGTGAATAGGCTGCCAAGGGAAGGTGAAGAGCAGCAACAACTTTCAGGGCTGGCACCTTCCTTGTCGGGGAAGGAGCCGGACGTTTGCCTTTTCGGAAAAAAGGCTCTGCCGAGAATGGGTACGATGAGATGTTGTGTCTCTGGGAAAGCACAGATCCCCAGGGCTGTTGTGCCTGTGAATAGGCTGCCAAGGGAAGGTGAAGAGCAGCAACAACTTTCAGGGCTGGCACCTTCCTTGTGGGAGAAGGAGCCGGACGTTTGCCTTTTCGGAAAAAAGTCTCGGCCAAGAATGGGTACGATGAGATGTTGCGTCTCTGGGAAAGCACAGATCCCCAGGGCTGTTGTGCCTGTGAATAGGCTGCCAAGGGAAGGTGAAGAGCAGCAACAACTTTCAGGGCTGGCACCTTCCTTGTCGGGGAAGGAGCCGGACGTTATCCTTTTCGGAAAAAAGGCTCTGCCGAGAATGGGTACGATGAGATGTTGCGTCTCTGGGAAAGCACAGATCCCCAGGGCTGTTGTGCCTGTGAATAGGCTGCCAAGGGAAGGTGAAGAGCAGCAACAGCTGTCAGGGCTGGCCCCTTCCTTGCGGGAGAAGGAGCCGGACGTTTGCCTTTTCGGAAAAAAGGCTCTGCCGAGAATGGGTACGATGAGATGTTGTGTCTCTGGGAAAGCACAGATGCCCAGGGCTGTTGTGCCTGTGAATAGGCTGCCAAGGGAAGGTGAAGAGCAGCAACAGCTGTCAGGGCTGGCACCTTCCTTGTGGGAGAAGGAGCCGGACGTTTGCCTTTTTGAAAAAAAGTCTCTGCCGAGAACAGACACCTTTGAATGTTGCATCTCTGGGAAAGCACAGATCCCCAGGGCTGTTGTGCCTGTGAATAGGCTGCCAAGGGAAGGTGAAGAGCAGCAACAGCTGTCAGGGCTGGCACCTTCCTTGTGGGAGAAGGAGCCGGACGTTTGCCTTTTCGGATAATAGGCTCTGCCGAGAACAGGCGCCTTGAGATGTTGCGTCTCTGGGAAAGCACAGATCCCCAGTGCTGTTGTGCCTGTTAATAGGCTGCCAAGGGAAGGTGAAGAGCAGCAACAACGTTCAGGGGTCGCCCCTTCCTTGTGGGAGAAGGAGCCGGACGTTTGCCATTTCAGAAAGAGGCTCTGCCGAGAACAGTCGCCTTGAGATGTTGCATCTCTGGGAAAGCACAGATCCCCAGGGCTGTTGTGCCTGTGAATAGGCTGCCAAGGGAAGGTGAAGAGCAGCAACAGCTGTCAGGACTGGCACCTTCCATGTGGGAGAAGGAGCCGGACGTTTGCCTTTTCGGAAAAAAGGCTCTGCCGAGAACAGGTGCCTTGAGATGTTGTGTCTCTGGGAAAGCACAGATCCCCAGGGCTGTTGTGCCTGTGAATAGGCTGCCAAGGGAAGGTGAAGAACAGCAACAACTTTCAGGCCTGGCCCCTTCCTTGTCGGGGAAGGAGCCGGACGTTTGCCTTTTCGGAAAAAAGGCTCTGCCGAGAACAGGCGCCTTGAGATGTTGCGTCTCTGGGAAAGCACAGATCCCCAGGGCTGTTGTGCCTGTGAATAGGCTGCCAAGGGAAGGTGAAGAGCAGCAACACCTTTCAGGCCTGGCACCTTCCATGTGGGAGAAGGAGCCGGACGTTTGCCTTTTCGGAAAAAAGTCTCTGCCGAGAACAGGCGCCTTGAGATGTTGTGTCTCTGGGAAAGCACAGATCCCCAGGGCTGTTGTTCCTGTGAATAGGCTGCCAAGGAAGGTGAAGAGCAGCAACAACTTTCAGGGCTGTCCCCTTCCTTGTGGGAGAAGGAGCCGGACGTTTGCCATTTCAGAAAGAGGCTCTGCCGAGAACAGGCGCCTTGAGATGTTGCATCTCTTGGAAAGCACAGATCCCCAGGGCTGTTGTGCCTGTGAATAGGCTGCCAAGGGAACGTGAAGAACAGCAACAGATTTCAAGCCAGGCCCCTTCCATGTGGGAGAAAGAGCCGGACGTTTGCCTTTTCGGATAATAGGCTCTGCCAAGAATGGGTACGATGAGATGTTGCGTCTCTGGGAAAGCACAGATCCCCAGGGCTGTTGTGCCTGTGAATAGGCTGCCAAGGGAAGGTGAAGAGCAGCAACAGCTTTCAGGCCTGGCACCTTCCTTATCGGGGAAGGAGCCAGACGTTATCCTTTTCGGAAAAAAGTCTCTGCCAAGAATGGGTACGATGAGATGTTGCGTCTCTGGGAAAGCACAGATCCCCAGGGCTGTTGTGCCTGTGAATAGGCTGCCAAGGGAAGGTGAAGAGCAGCAACAACTTTCAGGGCTGGCACCTTCCTTGTGGGAGAAGGAGCCGGACGTTTGCCTTTTCGGAAAAAAGGCTCTGCCGAGAACAGGCGCCTTGAGATGTTGTGTCTCTGGGAAAGCACAGATCCCCAGGGCTGTTGTGCCTGTGAATAGGCTGCCAAGGGAAGGTGAAGAGCAGCAACAACTTTCAGGGCTGGCACCTTCCTTGTCGGGGAAGGAGCCGGACGTTTGCCTTTTCGGAAAAAAGGCTCTGCCGAGAATGGGTACGATGAGATGTTGCGTCTCTGGGAAAGCACAGATCCCCAGGGCTGTTGTGCCTGTGAATAGGCTGCCAAGGGAAGGTGAAGAGCAGCAACAACTTTCAGGGCTGGCACCTTCCTTGTGGGAGAAGGAGCCGGACGTTTGCCTTTTCGGAAAAAAGTCTCGGCCAAGAATGGGTACGATGAGATGTTGCGTCTCTGGGAAAGCACAGATCCCCAGGGCTGTTGTGCCTGTGAATAGGCTGCCAAGGGAAGGTGAAGAGCAGCAACAACTTTCAGGGCTGGCACCTTCCTTGTCGGGGAAGGAGCCGGACGTTATCCTTTTCGGAAAAAAGGCTCTGCCGAGAATGGGTACGATGAGATGTTGCGTCTCTGGGAAAGCACAGATCCCCAGGGCTGTTGTGCCTGTGAATAGGCTGCCAAGGGAAGGTGAAGAGCAGCAACAGCTGTCAGGGCTGGCCCCTTCCTTGCGGGAGAAGGAGCCGGACGTTTGCCTTTTCGGAAAAAAGGCTCTGCCGAGAATGGGTACGATGAGATGTTGTGTCTCTGGGAAAGCACAGATGCCCAGGGCTGTTGTGCCTGTGAATAGGCTGCCAAGGGAAGGTGAAGAGCAGCAACAGCTGTCAGGGCTGGCCCCTTCCTTGTGGGAGAAGGAGCCGGACGTTTGCCTTTTTGAAAAAAAGGCTCTGCCGAGAACAGACGCCTTTGAATGTTGCATCTCTGGGAAAGCACAGATCCCCAGGGCTGTTGTGCCTGTGAATAGGCTGCCAAGGGAAGGTGAAGAGCAGCAACAGCTGTCAGGCCTGGCACCTTCCTTGTGGGAGAAGGAGCCGGACGTTTGCCTTTTCGGATAATAGGCTCTGCCGAGAACAGGCGCCTTGAGATGTTGCGTCTCTGGGAAAGCACAGATCCCCAGTGCTGTTGTGCCTGTTAATAGGCTGCCAAGGGAAGGTGAAGAGCAGCAACAACCTTCAGGGGTCGCCCCTTCCTTGTGGGAGAAGGAGCCGGACGTTTGCCATTTCAGAAAGAGGCTCTGCCGAGAACAGTCGCCTTGAGATGTTGCATCTCTGGGAAAGCACAGATCCCCAGGGCTGTTGTGCCTGTGAATAGGCTGCCAAGGGAAGGTGAAGAGCAGCAACAGCTGTCAGGACTGGCACCTTCCATGTGGGAGAAGGAGCCGGACGTTTGCCTTTTCGGAAAAAAGGCTCTGCCGAGAACAGGTGCCTTGAGATGTTGTGTCTCTGGGAAAGCACAGATCCCCAGGGCTGTTGTGCCTGTGAATAGGCTGCCAAGGGAAGGTGAAGAACAGCAACAACTTTCAGGCCTGGCCCCTTCCTTGTCGGGGAAGGAGCCGGACGTTTGCCTTTTCGGAAAAAAGGCTCTGCCGAGAACAGGCGCCTTGAGATGTTGCGTCTCTGGGAAAGCACAGATCCCCAGGGCTGTTGTGCCTGTGAATAGGCTGCCAAGGGAAGGTGAAGAGCAGCAACACCTTTCAGGCCTGGCACCTTCCATGTGGGAGAAGGAGCCGGACGTTTGCCTTTTCGGAAAAAAGTCTCTGCCGAGAACAGGCGCCTTGAGATGTTGTGTCTCTGGGAAAGCACAGATCCCCAGGGCTGTTGTTCCTGTGAATAGGCTGCCAAGGAAGGTGAAGAGCAGCAACAACTTTCAGGGCTGTCCCCTTCCTTGTGGGAGAAGGAGCCGGACGTTTGCCATTTCAGAAAGAGGCTCTGCCGAGAACAGGCGCCTTGAGATGTTGCATCTCTGGGAAAGCACAGATCCCCAGGGCTGTTGTGCCTGTGAATAGGCTGCCAAGGGAACGTGAAGAACAGCAACAGATTTCAAGCCAGGCCCCTTCCATGTGGGAGAAAGAGCCGGACGTTATCCTTTTCGGAAAAAAGGCTCTGCCAAGAATGGGTACGATGAGATGTTGCGTCTCTGGGAAAGCACAGATCCCCAGGGCTGTTGTGCCTGTGAATAGGCTGCCAAGGGAAGGTGAAGAGCAGCAACAGTTTTCAGGCCTGGCACCTTCCTTATCGGGGAAGGAGCCAGACGTTATCCTTTTCGGAAAAAAGTCTCTGCCAAGAATGGGTACGATGAGATGTTGCGTCTCTGGGAAAGCACAGATCCCCAGGGCTGTTGTGCCTGTGAATAGGCTGCCAAGGGAAGGTGAAGAGCAGCAACAACTTTCAGGGCTGGCACCTTCCATGTGTGAGAAGGAGCCGGACGTTTGCCATTTCAGAAAGAGGCTCTGCCGAGAACAGGCGCCTTGAGATGTTGCATCTCTGGGAAAGCACAGATGCCCAGGGCTGTTGTGCCTGTGAATAGGCTGCCAAGGGAAGGTGAAGAGCAGCAACAGCTGTCAGGGCTGGCACCTTCCTTGTGGGAGAAGGAGCCGGACGTTTGCCTTTTCGGAAAAAAGGCTCTGCCGAGAACAGGCGCCTTGAGATGTTGTGTCTCTGGGAAAGCACAGATCCCCAGGGCTGTTGTGCCTGTGAATAGGCTGCCAAGGGAAGGTGAAGAGCAGCAACAACTTTCAGGGCTGGCACCTTCCTTGTCGGGGAAGGAGCCGGACGTTTGCCTTTTCGGAAAAAAGGCTCTGCCGAGAATGGGTACGATGAGATGTTGCGTCTCTGGGAAAGCACAGATCCCCAGGGCTGTTGTGCCTGTGAATAGGCTGCCAAGGGAAGGTGAAGAGCAGCAACAACTTTCAGGGCTGGCACCTTCCTTGTGGGAGAAGGAGCCGGACGTTTGCCTTTTCGGAAAAAAGTCTCGGCCAAGAATGGGTACGATGAGATGTTGCGTCTCTGGGAAAGCACAGATCCCCAGGGCTGTTGTGCCTGTGAATAGGCTGCCAAGGGAAGGTGAAGAGCAGCAACAACTTTCAGGGCTGGCACCTTCCTTGTCGGGGAAGGAGCCGGACGTTATCCTTTTCGGAAAAAAGGCTCTGCCGAGAATGGGTACGATGAGATGTTGCGTCTCTGGGAAAGCACAGATCCCCAGGGCTGTTGTGCCTGTGAATAGGCTGCCAAGGGAAGGTGAAGAGCAGCAACAGCTGTCAGGGCTGGCCCCTTCCTTGCGGGAGAAGGAGCCGGACGTTTGCCTTTTCGGAAAAAAGGCTCTGCCGAGAATGGGTACGATGAGATGTTGTGTCTCTGGGAAAGCACAGATGCCCAGGGCTGTTGTGCCTGTGAATAGGCTGCCAAGGGAAGGTGAAGAGCAGCAACAGCTGTCAGGGCTGGCCCCTTCCTTGTGGGAGAAGGAGCCGGACGTTTGCCTTTTTGAAAAAAAGGCTCTGCCGAGAACAGACGCCTTTGAATGTTGCATCTCTGGGAAAGCACAGATCCCCAGGGCTGTTGTGCCTGTGAATAGGCTGCCAAGGGAAGGTGAAGAGCAGCAACAGCTGTCAGGGCTGGCACCTTCCTTGTGGGAGAAGGAGCCGGACGTTTGCCTTTTCGGATAATAGGCTCTGCCGAGAACAGGCGCCTTGAGATATTGCATTTCTGGGAAAGCACAGATCCCCAGTGCTGTTGTGCCTGTTAATAGGCTGCCAAGGGAAGGTGAAGAGCAGCAACAACCTTCAGGGGTCGCCCCTTCCTTGTGGGAGAAGGAGCCGGACGTTTGCCATTTCATAAAGAGGCTCTGCCGAGAACAGTCGCCTTGAGATGTTGCATCTCTGGGAAAGCACAGATCCCCAGGGCTGTTGTGCCTGTGAATAGGCTGCCAAGGGAAGGTGAAGAACAGCAACAACTTTCAGGGCTGGCCCCTTCCTTGTGGGAGAAGGAGCCGGACGTTTGCCATTTCAGAAAGAGGCTCTGCCGAGAACAGGCGCCTTGAGATGTTGCATCTCTGGGAAAGCACAGATCCCCAGGGCTGTTGTGCCTGTGAATAGGCTGCCAAGGGAAGGTGAAGAGCAGCAACAGCTGTCAGGGCTGGCACCTTCCTTGTCGGGGAAGGAGCCGGACGTTTGCCTTTTTGGAAAAAAGGCTCTGCCGAGAATGGGTACGATGAGATGTTGTGTCTCTGGGAAAGCACAGATCCCCAGGGCTGTTGTGCCTGTGAATAGGCTGCCAAGGGAAGGTGAAGAGCAGCAACAGCTTTCAGGCCTGGCACCTTCCTTGTGGGAGAAGGAGCCGGACGTTTGCCTTTTCGGAAAAAAGGCTCTGCCGAGAACAGGCGCCTTGAGATGTTGCATCTCTGGGAAAGCACAGATCCCCAGGGCTGTTGTGCCTGTGAATAGGCTGCCAAGGGAAGGTGAAGAGCAGCAACAGCTGTCAGGGCTGGCACCTTCCTTGTAGGGGAAGGAGCCGGACGTTTGCCTTTTTGGAAAAAAGGCTCTGCCGAGAACAGGCGCCTTGAGATATTGCATCTCTGGGAAAGCACAGATCCCCAGGGCTGTTGTGCCTGTGAATAGGCTGCCAAGGGAAGGTGAAGAGCAGCAACAGCTGTCAGGCCTGGCACCATCCTTGTGGGAGAAGGAGCCGGACGTTTGCCTTTTCGGATAATAGGCTCTGCCGAGAACAGGCGCCTTGAGATATTGCATCTCTGGGAAAGCACAGATCCCCAGTGCTGTTGTGCCTGTGAATAGGCTGCCAAGGGAAGGTGAAGAACAGCAACAACCTTCAGGGGTCGCCCGTTCCATGTGGGAGAAGGAGCCGGACGTTTGCCTTTTCGGAAAAAAGGCTCTGCCAAGAATGGGTACGATGAGATGTTGCATCTCTGGGAAAGCACAGATCCCCAGGGCTGTTGTGCCTGTGAATAGGCTGCCAAGGGAAGGTGAAGAGCAGCAACAGCTGTCAGGCCTGGCACCTTCCTTGTCGGGGAAGGAGCCGGACGTTTGCCTTTTCGGAAAAAAACTCTGCCGAGAATGGGTACGATGAGATGTTGTGTCGCTGGGAAAGCACAGATCCCCAGGGCTGTTGTTCCTGTGAATAGGCTGCCAAGGGAATGTGAAGAGCAGTAACAGCTGTCAGGGCTGGCACCTTCCTTGTGGGAGAAGGAGCCGGACGTTGCCTTTTCAGAAAAAAGGCTCTGCCGAGAACAGGCGCCTTGAGATGTTGCATCTCTGGGAAAGCACAGATCCCCAGGGCTGTTGTGCCTGTGAATAGGCTGCCAAGGGAAGGTGAAGAGCAGCAACAGCTGTCAGGCCTGGCACCTTCCTTGTGGGAGAAGGAGCCGGACGTTTGCCTTTTCGGAATGAGGCTCTGGCGAGAACAGGCGCCTTGAGATGTTGCGTCTCTGGGAAAGCACAGATCCCCAGGGCTGTTGTGCCTGTGAATAGGCTGCCAAGGGAAGGTGAAGAGCAGCAACAGCTTTCAGGCCTGGCACCTTCCTTGTGGGAGAAGGAGCCGGACGTTTGCCTTTTCGGATAAAAGGCTCTGACGAGAACAGGCGCCTTGAGATGTTGCATCTCTGGGAAAGCACAGATCCCCAGGGCTGTTGTGCCTGTGAATAGGCTGCCAAGGGAAGGTGAAGAGCAGCAACAGCTTTCAGGGCTGGCCCCTTCCTTGTCGGGGAAGGAGCCGGACGTTTGCCTTTTCGGAAAAAAGGCTCTGCCGAGAACAGGCGCCTTGAGATGTTGCATCTCTGGGAAAGCACAGATCCCCAGGGCTGTTGTGCCTGTGAATAGGCTGCCAAGGGAAGGTGAAGAGCAGCAACAACTTTCAGGGCTGGCACCTTCCTTGTGGGAGAAGGAGCCGGACGTTTGCCATTTCAGAAAGAGGCTCTGCCGAGAACAGGCGCCTTGAGATGTTGCATCTCTGGGAAAGCATAGATCCCCAGGCCTGCTGTGTCTGTGAATAGGCTGCCAAGGGAAGGTGAAGAGCAGCAACAGCTGTCAGGCCTGGCACCTTCCTTGTCGGGGAAGGAGCCGGACGTTTGCCTTTTTGGAAAAAAGTCTCTGCCGAGAATGGGTACGATGAGATGTTGCGTCTCTGGGAAAGCACAGATCCCCAGGGCTGTTGTGCCTGTGAATAGGCTGCCAAGGGAAGGTGAAGAGCAGCAACAGCTGTCAGGACTGGCACCTTCCATGTGGGAGAAGGAGCCGGACGTTTGCCTTTTCGGAAAAAAGGCTCTGCCGAGAACAGGTGCCTTGAGATGTTGTGTCTCTGGGAAAGCACAGATCCCCAGGGCTGTTGTGCCTGTGAATAGGCTGCCAAGGGAAGGTGAAGAACAGCAACAACTTTCAGGGCTGGCCCCTTCCTTGTGGGAGAATGAGCCGGACGTTTGCCTTTTCGGAAAAAAGGCTCTGCCGAGAACAGGCGCCTTGAGATGTTGCGTCTCTGGGAAAGCACAGATCCCCAGGGCTGTTGTGCCTGTGAATAGGCTGCCAAGGGAAGGTGAAGAGCAGCAACACCTTTCAGGGCTGTCCCCTTCCTTGTGGGAGAAGGAGCCGGACGTTTGCCATTTCAGAAAGAGGCTCTGCCGAGAACAGGCGCCTTGAGATGTTGCATCTCTGGGAAAGCACAGATCCCCAGGGCTGTTGTGCCTGTGAATAGGCTGCCAAGGGAAGGTGAAGAGCAGCAACACCTTTCAGGCCTGGCACCTTCCATGTGGGAGAAGGAGCCGGACGTTTGCCTTTTCGGAAAAAAGTCTCTGCCGAGAACAGGCGCCTTGAGATGTTGTGTCTCTGGGAAAGCACAGATCCCCAGGGCTGTTGTTCCTGTGAATAGGCTGCCAAGGAAGGTGAAGAGCAGCAACAACTTTCAGGGCTGTCCCCTTCCTTGTGGGAGAAGGAGCCGGACGTTTGCCATTTCAGAAAGAGGCTCTGCCGAGAACAGGCGCCTTGAGATGTTGCATCTCTGGGAAAGCACAGATCCCCAGGGCTGTTGTGCCTGTGAATAGGCTGCCAAGGGAAGGTGAAGAACAGCAACAGATTTCAAGCCAGGCCCCTTCCATGTGGGAGAAGGAGCCGGACGTTTGCCTTTTCGGATAATAGGCTCTGCCAAGAATGGGTACGATGAGATGTTGCGTCTCTGGGAAAGCACAGATCCCCAGGGCTGTTGTGCCTGTGAATAGGCTGCCAAGGGAAGGTGAAGAGCAGCAACAACTTTCAGGGCTGGCACCTTCCATGTGGGAGAAGGAGCCGGACGTTTGCCATTTCAGAAAGAGGCTCTGCCGAGAACAGGCGCCTTGAGATGTTGCATCTCTGGGAAAGCACAGATCCCCAGGGCTGTTGTGCCTGTGAATAGGCTGCCAAGGGAAGGTGAAGAGCAGCAACAGCTTTCAGGGCTGGCACCTTCCTTGTGGGAGAAGGAGCCGGACGTTTGCCTTTTCGGAAAAAAGGCTCTGCCGAGAACAGGCGCCTTGAGATGTTGCATCTCTGGGAAAGCACAGATCCCCAGGGCTGTTGTGCCTGTGAATAGGCTGCCAAGGGAAGGTGAAGAGCAGCAACAGCTGTCAGGGCTGGCACCTTCCTTGTGGGAGAAGGAGCCGGACGTTTGCCTTTTCGGAAAAAAGGCTCTGCCGAGATTGGGTACAATGAGATGTTGTGTCTCTGGGAAAGCACAGATCCCCAGGGCTGTTGTGCCTGTGAATAGGCTGCCAAGGGAAGGTGAAGAGCAGCAACAACTTTCAGGGCTGGCACCTTCCTTGTGGGAGAAGGAGCCGGACGTTTGCCTTTTCGGAAAAAAGTCTCGGCCAAGAATGGGTACGATGAGATGTTGCGTCTCTGGGAAAGCACAGATCCCCAGGGCTGTTGTGCCTGTGAATAGGCTGCCAAGGGAAGGTGAAGAGCAGCAACAACTTTCAGGGCTGGCACCTTCCTTGTCGGGGAAGGAGCCGGACGTTATCCTTTTCGGAAAAAAGGCTCTGCCGAGAATGGGTACGATGAGATGTTGCGTCTCTGGGAAAGCACAGATCCCCAGGGCTGTTGTGCCTGTGAATAGGCTGCCAAGGGAAGGTGAAGAGCAGCAACAGCTGTCAGGGCTGGCCCCTTCCTTGCGGGAGAAGGAGCCGGACGTTTGCCTTTTCGGAAAAAAGGCTCTGCCGAGAATGGGTACGATGAGATGTTGTGTCTCTGGGAAAGCACAGATGCCCAGGGCTGTTGTGCCTGTGAACAGGCTGCCAAGGGAAGGTGAAGAGCAGCAACAGCTGTCAGGGCTGGCCCCTTCCTTGTGGGAGAAGGAGCCGGACGTTTGCCTTTTTGGAAAAAAGGCTCTGCCGAGAACAGACGCCTTTGAATGTTGCATCTCTGGGAAAGCACAGATCCCCAGGGCTGTTGTGCCTGTGAATAGGCTGCCAAGGGAAGGTGAAGAGCAGCAACAGCTGTCAGGGCTGGCACCTTCCTTGTGGGAGAAGGAGCCGGACGTTTGCCTTTTCGGATAATAGGCTCTGCCGAGAACAGGCGCCTTGAGATATTGCATTTCTGGGAAAGCACAGATCCCCAGTGCTGTTGTGCCTGTTAATAGGCTGCCAAGGGAAGGTGAAGAGCAGCAACAACCTTCAGGGGTCGCCCCTTCCTTGTGGGAGAAGGAGCCGGACGTTTGCCATTTCAGAAAGAGGCTCTGCCGAGAACAGTCGCCTTGAGATGTTGCATCTCTGGGAAAGCACAGATCCCCAGGGCTGTTGTGCCTGTGAATAGGCTGCCAAGGGAAGGTGAAGAACAGCAACAACTTTCAGGGCTGTCCCCTTCCTTGTGGGAGAAGGAGCCGGACGTTTGCCATTTCAGAAAGAGGCTCTGCCGAGAACAGGCGCCTTGAGATGTTGCATCTCTGGGAAAGCACAGATCCCCAGGGCTGTTGTGCCTGTGAATAGGCTGCCAAGGGAAGGTGAAGAGCAGCAACAGCTGTCAGGGCTGGCACCTTCCTTGTCGGGGAAGGAGCCGGACGTTTGCCTTTTTGGAAAAAAGGCTCTGCCGAGAATGGGTACGATGAGATGTTGTGTCTCTGGGAAAGCACAGATCCCCAGGGCTGTTGTGCCTGTGAATAGGCTGCCAAGGGAAGGTGAAGAGCAGCAACAGCTGTCAGGCCTGGCACCTTCCTTGTGGGAGAAGGAGCCGGACGTTTGCCTTTTCGGAAAAAAGGCTCTGCCGAGAACAGGCGCCTTGAGATGTTGCATCTCTGGGAAAGCACAGATCCCCAGGACTGTTGTGCCTGTGAATAGGCTGCCAAGGGAAGGTGAAGAACAGCAACAGCTGTCAGGGCTGGCACCTTCCATGTGGGAGAAGGAGCCGGACGTTATCCTTTTCGGAAAAAAGGCTCTGCCAAGAATGGGTACGATGAGATGTTGCGTCTCTGGGAAAGCACAGATCCCCAGGGCTGTTGTGCCTGTGAATAGGCTGCCAAGGGAAGGTGAAGAGAAGCAACAGCTGTCAGGCCTGGCACCTTCCTTGTCGGGGAAGGAGCCGGACGTTTGCCTTTTCGGAAAAAAGGCTCTGCCAAGAATGGGTACGATGAGATGTTGCGTCTCTGGGAAAGCACAGATCCCCAGGGCTGTTGTGCCTGTGAATAGGCTGCCAAGGGAAGGTGAAGAGCAGCAACAGCTGTCAGGCCTGGCACCTTCCTTGTGGGAGAAGGAGCCGGACGTTTGCCTTTTCGGAATGAGGCTCAGCCGAGAACAGGCGCTTTGAGATGTTGCGTCTCTGGGAAAGCACAGATCCCCAGGGCTGTTGTGCCTGTGAATAGGCTGCCAAGGGAAGGTGAAGAGCAGCAACAGCTTTCAGGCCTGGCACCTTCCTTATCGGGGAAGGAGCCAGACGTTATCCTTTTCGGAAAAAAGTCTCTGCCAAGAATGGGTACGATGAGATATTGCGTCTCTGGGAAAGCACAGATCCCCAGGGCTGTTGTGCCTGTGAATAGGCTGCCAAGGGAAGGTGAAGAGCAGCAACAACTTTCAGGGCTGGCACCTTCCATGTGGGAGAAGGAGCCGGACGTTTGCCATTTCAGAAAGAGGCTCTGCCGAGAACAGGCGCCTTGAGATGTTGCATCTCTGGGAAAGCACAGATCCCCAGGGCTGTTGTGCCTGTGAATAGGCTGCCAAGGGAAGGTGAAGAGCAGCAACAACTTTCAGGGCTGGCACCTTCCTTGTCGGGGAAGGAGCCGGACGTTATCCTTTTCTGAAAAAAGGCTCTGCCGAGAATGGATACGATGAGATGTTGCGTCTCTGGGAAAGCACAGATCCCCAGGGCTGTTGTGCCTGTGAATAGGCTGCCAAGGGAAGGTGAAGAGCAGCAACAGCTGTCAGGGCTGGCCCCTTCCTTGCGGGAGAAAGAGCCGGACGTTTGCCTTTTCGGAAAAAAGGCTCTGCCAAGAATGGATACGATGAGATGTTGCGTCTCTGGGAAAGCACAGATGCCCAGGGCTGTTGTGCCTGTGAATAGGCTGCCAAGGGAAGGTGAAGAGCAGCAACAGCTGTCAGGCCTGGCACCTTCCTTGTCGGGGAAGGAGCCGGACTTTTGCCTTTTCGGAAAAAAGGCTCTGCCAAGAATGGGTACGATGAGATGTTGCGTCTCTGGGAAAGCACAGATCCCCAGGGCTGTTGTGCCTGTGAATAGGCTGCCAAGGGAAGGTGAAGAGCAGCAACAGCTGTCAGGCCTGGCACCTTCCTTGTGGGAGAAGGAGCTGGACGTTTGCCTTTTCGGAATGAGGCTCAGCCGAGAACAGGCGCTTTGAGATGTTGCGTCTCTGGGAAAGCACAGATCCCCAGGGCTGTTGTGCCTGTGAATAGGCTGCCAAGGGAAGGTGAAGAGCAGCAACAGCTGTCAGGCCTGGCACCTTCCTTATCGGGGAAGGAGCCAGACGTTATCCTTTTTGGAAAAAAGTCTCTGCCAAGAATGGGTACGATGAGATGTTGCGTCTCTGGGAAAGCACAGATCCCCAGGGCTGTTGTGCCTGTGAATAGGCTGCCAAGGGAAGGTGAAGAGCAGCAACAACTTTCAGGGCTGGCACCTTCCATGTGGGAGAAGGAGCCGGACGTTTGCCATTTCAGAAAGAGGCTCTGCCGAGAACAGGCGCCTTGAGATGTTGCATCTCTGGGAAAGCACAGATCCCCAGGGCTGTTGTGCCTGTGAATAGGCTGCCAAGGGAAGGTGAAGAGCAGCAACAGCTTTCAGGGCTGGCACCTTCCTTGTGGGAGAAGGAGCCGGACGTTTGCCTTTTCGGAAAAAAGGCTCTGCCGAGAACAGGCGCCTTGAGATGTTGCATCTCTGGGAAAGCACAGATCCCCAGGGCTGTTGTGCCTGTGAATAGGCTGCCAAGGGAAGGTGAAGAACAGCAACAACTTTCAGGGCTGGCCCCTTCCTTGTGGGAGAAGGAGCCGGATGTTATCCTTTTCGGAAAAAAGGCTCTGCCAAGAATGGATACGATGAGATGTTGCGTCTCTGGGAAAGCACAGATCCCCAGGGCTGTTGTGCCTGTGAATAGGCTGCCAAGGGAAGGTGAAGAGCAGCAACAACTTTCAGGGCTGGCACCTTCCTTGTCGGGGAAGGAGCCGGACGTTTGCCTTTTCGGAAAAAAGGCTCTGCCAAGAATGGATACGATGAGATGTTGCATCTCTGGGAAAGCACAGATCCCCAGGGCTGTTGTGCCTGTGAATAGGCTGCCAAGGGAAGGTGAAGAACAGCAACAACTTTCAGCGCTGTCCCCTTCCTTGTCGGGGAAGGAGCCGGACGTTTGCCTTTTTGGAAAAAAGGCTGTGCCAAGAATGGGTACGATGAGATGTTGCGTCTCTGGGAAAGCACAGATCCCCAGGGCTGTTGTGCCTGTGAATAGGCTGCCAAGGGAAGGTGAAGAGCAGCAACAACTTTCAGGCCTGGCACCTTCCATGTGGGAGAAGGAGCCGGACGTTTGCCTTTTCGGAAAAAAGTCTCTGCCGAGAACAGGCGCCTTGAGATGTTGTGTCACTGGGAAAGCACAGATCCCCAGGGCTGTTGTTCCTGTGAATAGGCTGCCAAGGAAGGTGAAGAGCAGCAACAACTTTCAGGGCTGTCCCCTACCTTGTGGGAGAAGGAGCCGGACGTTTGCCATTTCAGAAAGAGGCTCTGCCGAGAACAGGCGCCTTGAGATGTTGCATCTCTGGGAAAGCACAGATCCCCAGGGCTGTTGTGCCTGTGAATAGGCTGCCAAGGGAAGGTGAAGAGCAGCAACAACTTTCAGGGCTGGCACCTTCCTTGTCGGGGAAGGAGCCGGACGTTTGCCTTTTCGGAAAAAAGGCTCTGCCGAGAATGGGTACGATGACATGTGGCGTCTCTGGGAAAGCACAGATCCCCAGGGCTGTTGTGCCTGTGAATAGGCTGCCAAGGGAAGGTGAAGAGCAGCAACAACTTTCAGGGCTGGCACCTTCCTTGTGGGAGAAGGAGCCGGACGTTTGCCTTTTCGGAAATAAGTCTCGGCCAAGAATGGGTACGATGAGATGTTGCGTCTCTGGGAAAGCACAGATCCCCAGGGCTGTTGTGCCTGTGAATAGGCTGCCAAGGGAAGGTGAAGAACAGCAACAGATTTCAGGGCTGGCACCTTCCTTGTGAGAGAAGGAGCCGGACGTTATCCTTTTCGGAAAAAAGGCTCTGCCGAGAATGGGTACGATGAGATGTTGCGTCTCTGGGAAAGCACAGATGCCCAGGGCTGTTGTGCCTGTGAATAGGCTGCCAAGGGAAGGTGAAGAGCAGCAACAACTTTCAGGGCTGGCACCTTCCTTGTCGGGGAAGGAGCCGGACGTTTGCCTTTTCGGAAAAAAGTCTCTGCCGAGAACAGGCGCCTTGAGATGTTGTGTCACTGGGAAAGCACAGATCCCCAGGGCTGTTGTTCCTGTGAATAGGCTGCCAAGGAAGGTGAAGAGCAGCAACAACTTTCAGGGCTGGCACCTTCCTTGTCGGGGAAGGAGCCGGACGTTTGCCTTTTCGGAAAAAAGGCTCTGCCGAGAATGGGTACGATGACATGTGGCGTCTCTGGGAAAGCACAGATCCCCAGGGCTGTTGTGCCTGTGAATAGGCTGCCAAGGGAAGGTGAAGAGCAGCAACAACTTTCAGGGCTGGCACCTTCCTTGTGGGAGAAGGAGCCGGACGTTTGCCTTTTCGGAAATAAGTCTCGGCCAAGAATGGGTACGATGAGATGTTGCGTCTCTGGGAAAGCACAGATCCCCAGGGCTGTTGTGCCTGTGAATAGGCTGCCAAGGGAAGGTGAAGAACAGCAACAGATTTCAGGGCTGGCACCTTCCTTGTGAGAGAAGGAGCCGGACGTTTGCCTTTTCGGAAAAAAGGCTCTGCCGAGAATGGGTACGATGAGATGTTGCGTCTCTGGGAAAGCACAGATCCCCAGGGCTGTTGTGCCTGTGAATAGGCTGCCAAGGGAAGGTGAAGAGCAGCAACAGCTTTCAGGGCTGGCACCTTCCTTGTCGGGGAAGGAGCCGGACGTTTGCCTTTTCGGAAAAAAGGCTCTGCCGAGAACAGGCGCCTTGAGATGTTGCATCTCTGGGAAAGCACAGATCCCCAGGGCTGCTGTGCCTGTGAATAGGCTGCCAAGGGAAGGTGAAGAGCAGCAACAACTTTCAGGACTGGCACCTTCCTTGTCGGGGAAGGAGCCGGACGTTTGCCTTTTTGGAAAAAAGGCTCTGCCAAGAATGGATACGATGAGATGTTGCGTCTCTGGGAAAGCACAGATCCCCAGGGCTGTTGTGCCTGTGAATAGGCTGCCAAGGGAAGGTGAAGAGCAGCAACAACTTTCAGGGCTGGCACCTTCCTTGTGGGAGAAGGAGCCGGACGTTTGCCATTTCAGAAAGAGGCTCTGCCGAGAACAGGCGCATTGAGATGTTGCATCTCTGGGAAAGCACAGATCGCCAGGGCTGTTGTGCCTGTGAATAGGCTGCCAAGGGAAGGTGAAGAACAGCAACAAGTTTCAGGGCTGTCCCCTTCCTTGTCGGGGAAGGAGCCGGACGTTATCCTTTTCGGAAAAAAGTCTCTGCCAAGAATGGGTACGATGAGATGTTGCGTCTCTGGGAAAGCAGAGATCCCCAGGGCTGTTGTGCCTGTGAATAGGCTGCCAAGGGAAGGTGAAGAGCAGCAACAGCTTTCAGGCCTGGCACCTTCCATGTGGGAGAAGGAGCCGGACGTTTGCCATTTCAGAAAGAGGCTCTGCCGAGAACAGGCGCCTTGAGATGTTGCATCTCTGGGAAAGCACAGATCCCCAGGGCTGCTGTGCCTGTGAATAGGCTGCCAAGGGAAGGTGAAGAGCAGCAACAACTTTCAGGACTGGCACCTTCCTTGTCGGGGAAGGAGCCGGACGTTTGCCTTTTTGGAAAAAAGGCTCTGCCGAGAATGGGTACGATGAGATGTTGTGTCTCTGGGAAAGCACAGATCCCCAGGGCTGTTGTGCCTGTGAATAGGCTGCCAAGGGAAGGTGAAGAGCAGCAACAGCTGTCAGGCCTGGCACCTTCCATGTGGGAGAAGGAGCCGGACGTTTGCCTTTTCGGAATGAGGCTCAGCCGAGAACAGGCGCTTTGAGATGTTGCGTCTCTGGGAAAGCACAGATCCCCAGGGCTGTTGTGCCTGTGAATAGGCTGCCAAGGGAAGGTGAAGAGCAGCAACAGCTTTCAGGCCTGGCACCTTCCTTATCGGGGAAGGAGCCAGACGTTATCCTTTTCGGAAAAAAGTCTCTGCCAAGAATGGGTACGATGAGATGTTGCGTCTCTGGGAAAGCACAGATCCCCAGGGCTGTTGTGCCTGTGAATAGGCTGCCAAGGGAAGGTGAAGAGCAGCAACAACTTTCAGGGCTGGCACCTTCCATGTGGGAGAAGGAGCCGGACGTTTGCCATTTCAGAAAGAGGCTCTGCCGAGAACAGGCGCCTTGAGATGTTGCATCTCTGGGAAAGCACAGATCCCCAGGGCTGTTGTGCCTGTGAATAGGCTGCCAAGGGAAGGTGAAGAACAGCAACAGATTTCAGGGCTGGCACCTTCCTTGTGAGAGAAGGAGCCGGACGTTATCCTTTTCGGAAAAAAGGCTCTGCCAAGAATGGATACGATGAGATGTTGCGTCTCTGGGAAAGCACGGATCCCCAGGGCTGTTGTGCCTGTGAATAGGCTGCCAAGGGAAGGTGAAGAGCAGCAACAACTTTCAGGGCTGGCACCTTCCTTGTCGGGGAAGGAGCCAGACGTTATCCTTTTCGGAAAAAACTCTCTGCCGAGAATGGATACGATGAGATGTTGCGTCTCTGGGAAAGCACAGATCCCCAGGGCTGTTGTGCCTGTGAATAGGCTGCCAAGGGAAGGTGAAGAGCAGCAACAACTTTCAGGCCTGGCACCTTCCATGTGGGAGAAGGCGCCGGACGTTTGCCATTTCAGAAAGAGGCTCTGGCGAGAACAGGCGCCTTGAGATGTTGCATCTCTGGGAAAGCACAGATCCCCAGGGCTGTTGTGCCTGTGAATAAGCTGCCAAGGGAAGGTGAAGAGCAGCAACAGCTGTCAGGGCTGGCACCTTCCTTGTCGGGGAAGGAGCCGGACGTTTGCCTTTTCGGAATGAGGCTCAGCCGAGAACAGGCGCCTTGAGATGTTGCATCTCTGGGAAAGCACAGATCCCCAGGGCTGTTGTGCCTGTGAATAGGCTGCCAAGGGAAGGTGAAGAGCAGCAACAACTTTCAGGGGTGGCACCTTCCTTGTCGGGGAAGGAGCCGGACGTTTGCCTTTTTGGAAAAAAGGCTCTGCCGAGAATGGGTACGATGAGATGTTGTGTCTCTGGGAAAGCACAGATCCCCAGGGCTGTTGTGCCTGTGAATAGGCTGCCAAGGGAAGGTGAAGAGCAGCAACAGCTGTCAGGCCTGGCACCTTCCTTGTGGGAGAAGGAGCCGGATGTTTGCCTTTTCGGAATGAGGCTCAGCCGAGAACAGGCGCTTTGAGATGTTGCGTCTCTGGGAAAGCACAGATCCCCAGGGCTGTTGTGCCTGTGAATAGGCTGCCAAGGGAAGGTGAAGAGCAGCAACAGCTTTCAGGCCTGGCACCTTCCTTATCGGGGAAGGAGCCAGACGTTATCCTTTTCGGAAAAAAGTCTCTGCCAAGAATGGGTACGATGAGATGTTGCGTATCTGGGAAAGCACAGATCCCCAGGGCTGTTGTGCCTGTGAATAGGCTGCCAAGGGAAGGTGAAGAGCAGCAACAGCTGTCAGGGCTGGCACCTTCCTTGTGGGAGAAGGAGCCGGACGTTTGCCTTTTCGGAAAAAAGGCTCTGCCGAGAACAGGCGCCTTGAGATGTTGCATCTCTGGGAAAGCACAGATCCCCAGGGCTGTTGTGCCTGTGAATAGGCTGCCAAGGGAAGGTGAAGAACAGCAACAGATTTCAGGGCTGGCACCTTCCTTGTGAGAGAAGGAGCCGGACGTTATCCTTTTCGGAAAAAAGGCTCTGCCGAGAATGGGTACGATGAGATGTTGCGTCTCTGGGAAAGCACAGATCCCCAGGGCTGTTGTGCCTGTGAATAGGCTGCCAAGGGAAGGTGAAGAGCAGCAACAGCTTTCAGGGCTGGCCCCTTCCTTGCGGGAGAAGGAGCCGGACGTTTGCCTTTTCGGAAAAAAGGCTCTGCCAAGAATGGGTACGATGAGATGTTGTGTCTCTGGGAAAGCACAGATGCCCAGGGCTGTTGTGCCTGTGAATAGGCTGCCAAGGGAAGGTGAAGAGCAGCAACAGCTGTCAGGGCTGGCCCCTTCCTTGTGGGAGAAGGAGCCGGACGTTTGCCTTTTCGGAAAAAAGGCTCTGCCGAGAACAGGCGCCTTTGAATGTTGCATCTCTGGGAAAGCACAGATCCCCAGGGCTGTTGTGCCTGTGAATAGGCTGCCAAGGGAAGGTGAAGAGCAGCAACAGCTTTCAGGGCTGGCCCCTTCCTTGTGGGAGAAGGAGCCGGACGTTTGCCTTTTCGGATAATAGGCTCTGCCAAGAACAGGCGCCTTGAGATATTGCATCTCTGGGAAAGCACAGATCCCCAGTGCTGTTGTGCCTGTTAATAGGCTGCCAAGGGAAGGTGAAGAGCAGCAACAACCTTCAGGGGTCGCCCCTTCCATGTGGAAGAAGGAGCCGGACGTTTGCCTTTTCGGAAAAAAGGCTCTGCCAAGAATGGGTACGATGAGATGTTGCATCTCTGGGAAAGCACAGATCCCCAGGGCTGTTGTGCCTGTGAATAGGCTGCCAAGGGAAGGTGAAGAGCAGCAACAGCTGTCAGGGCTGGCACCTTCCTTGTCGGGGAAGGAGCCGGACGTTTGCCTTTTCGGAAAAAAACTCTGCCGAGAATGCGTACGATGAGATGTTGTGTCGCTGGGAAAGCACAGATCCCCAGGGCTGTTGTGCCTGTGAATAGGCTGCCAAGGGAAGGTGAAGAGCAGCAACAGCTGTCAGGCCTGGCACCTTCCTTGTGGGAGAAGAAGCCGGACGTTTGCCTTTTCGGAATGAGGCTCAGCCGAGAACAGGCGCCTTGAGATGTTGCGTCTCTGGGAAAGCACAGATCCCCAGGGCTGTTGTGCCTGTGAATAGGCTGCCAAGGGAAGGTGAAGAGCAGCAACAGCTTTCAGGCCTGGCACCTTCCTTGTGGGAGAAGGAGCCGGACGTTTGCCTTTTCGGATAAAAGGCTCTGACGAGAACAGGCGCCTTGAGATGTTGCATCTCTGGGAAAGCACAGATCCCCAGGGCTGTTGTGCCTGTGAATAGGCTGCCAAGGGAAGGTGAAGAACAGCAACAGATTTCAGGCCTGGCACCTTCCATGTGGGAGAAGGAGCCGGACGTTATCCTTTTCGGAAAAAAGTCTCTGCCAAGAATGGGTACGATGAGATGTTGCGTCTCTGGGAAAGCACAGATCCCCAGGGCTGTTGTGCCTGTGAATAGGCTGCCAAGGGAAGGTGAAGAGCAGCAACAACTTTCAGGGCTGGCACCTTCCTTGTCGGGGAAGGAGCCGGACGTTTGCCTTTTCGGAAAAAAGGCTCTGCCAAGAATGGGTACGATGAGATGTTGCGTCTCTGGGAAAGCACAGATCCCCAGGGCTGTTGTGCCTGTGAATAGGCTGCCAAGGGAAGGTGAAGAACAGCAACAGATTTCAGGGCTGGCACCTTCCTTGTGGGAGAAGGAGCCGGACGTTTGCCTTTTCGGATAAAAGGCTCTGCCGAGAACAGGCGCCTTGAGATGTTGCATCTCTGGGAAAGCACAGATCCCCAGGGCTGTTGTGCCTGTGAATAGGCTGCCAAGGGAAGGTGAAGAACAGCAATAGATTTCAGGCCTGGCACCTTCCTTGTGGGAGAAGGAGCCGGACGTTTGCATTTTCGGAAAAAAGGCTCTGCCGAGAATGGATACGATGAAATGTTGCGTCTCTGGGAAAGCACAGATCCCCAGGGCTGTTGTGCCTGTGAATAGGCTGCCAAGGGAAGGTGAAGAGCAGCAACAACTTTCAGGGCTGGCACCTTCCTTGTCGGGGAAGGAGCCGGACGTTTGCCTTTTCGGAAAAAAGGCTCTGCCAAGAATGGATACGATGAGATGTTGCATCTCTGGGAAAGCACAGATCCCCAGGGCTGTTGTGCCTGTGAATAGGCTGCCAAGGGAAGGTGAAGAGCAGCAACAACTTTCAGGGCTGGCACCTTCCATGTGGGAGAAGGAGCCGGACGTTTGCCATTTCAGAAAGAGGCTCTGCCGAGAACAGGCGCCTTGAGATGTTGCATCTCTGGGAAAGCACAGATCCCCAGGGCTGTTGTGCCTGTGAATAGGCTGCCAAGGGAAGGTGAAGAACAGCAACAACTTTCAGGGCTGTCCCCTTCCTTGTCGGGGAAGGAGCCGGACGTTTGCCTTTTTGGAAAAAAGGCTCTGCCAAGAATGGGTACGATGAGATGTTGCGTCTCTGGGAAAGCACAGATCCCCAGGGCTGTTGTGCCTGTGAATAGGCTGCCAAGGGAAGGTGAAGAGCAGCAACAGCTTTCAGGCCTGGCACCTTCCATGTGGGAGAAGGAGCCGGACGTTTGCCTTTTCGGAAAAAAGGCTCTGCCGAGAACTGGCGCCTTGAGATGTTGTGTCTCTGGGAAAGCACAGATCCCCAGGGCTGTTGTTCCTGTGAATAGGCTGCCAAGGGAAGGTGAAGAGCAGCAACAACTTTCAGGGCTGTCCCCTTCCTTGTGGGAGAAGGAGCCGGACGTTTGCCATTTCAGAAAGAGGCTCTGCCGAGAACAGGCGCCTTGAGATGTTGCATCTCTGGGAAAGCACAGATCCCCAGGGCTGTTGTGCCTGTGAATAGGCTGCCAAGGGAAGGTGAAGAACAGCAACAGATTTCAAGCCAGGCCCCTTCCATGTGGGAGAAGGAGCCGGACGTTATCCTTTTCGGAAAAAAGGCTCTGCCAAGAATGGGTACGATGAGATGTTGCGTCTCTGGGAAAGCACAGATCCCCAGGGCTGTTGTGCCTGTGAATAGGCTGCCAAGGGAAGGTGAAGAGCAGCAACAGCTTTCAGGGCTGGCACCTTCCTTATCGGGGAAGGAGCCAGACGTTATCCTTTTCGGAAAAAAGTCTCTGCCAAGAATGGGTACGATGAGATGTTGCGTCTCTGGGAAAGCACAGATCCCCAGGGCTGTTGTGCCTGTGAATAGGCTGCCAAGGGAAGGTGAAGAGCAGCAACAACTTTCAGGGCTGGCACCTTCCATGTGGGAGAAGGAGCCGGACGTTTGCTATTTCAGAAAGAGGCTCTGCCGAGAACAGGCGCCTTGAGATGTTGCATCTCTGGGAAAGCACAGATCCCCAGGGCTGTTGTGCCTGTGAATAGGCTGCCAAGGGAAGGTGAAGAGCAGCAACAGCTTTCAGGGCTGGCCCCTTCCTTGTGGGAGAAGGAGCCGGACGTTTGCCTTTTCGGAAAAAAGGCTCTGCCGAGAACAGGCGCCTTGAGATGTTGCATCTCTGGGAAAGCACAGATCCCCAGGGCTGTTGTGCCTGTGAATAGGCTGCCAAGGGAAGGTGAAGAGCAGCAACAGCTGTCAGGGCTGGCACCTTCCTTGTGGGAGAAGGAGCCGGACTTTTGCCTTTTCGGAAAAAAGGCTCTGCCGAGAACAGGTGCCTTGAGATGTTGTGTCTCTGGGAAAGCACAGATCCCCAGGGCTGTTGTGCTTGTGAATAGGCTGCCAAGGGAAGGTGAAGAACAGCAACACATTTCAGGGCTGGCACCTTCCTTGTGGGAGAAGGAGCCGGACGTTATCCTTTTCGGAAAAAAGGCTCTGCCAAGAATGGATACGATGAGATGTTGCGTCTCTGGGAAAGCACAGATCCCCAGGGCTGTTGTGCCTGTGAATAGGCTGCCAAGGGAAGGTGAAGAGCAGCAACAACTTTCAGGGCTGGCACCTTCCATGTGGGAGAAGGAGCCGGACGTTTGCCATTTCAGAAAGAGGCTCTGCCGAGAACAGTCGCCTTGAGATGTTGCATCTCTGGGAAAGCACAGATCCCCAGGGCTGTTGTGCCTGTGAATAGGCTGCCAAGGGAAGGTGAAGAACAGCAACAACTTTCAGGGCTGTCCCCTTCCTTGTCGGGGAAGGAGCCAGACGTTTGCCTTTTTGGAAAAAACGCTCAGCCGAGAACAGGCGCCTTGAGATGTTGCATCTCTGGGAAAGCACAGATCCCCAGGGCTGTTGTGCCTGTGAATAGGCTGCCAAGGGAAGGTGAAGAACAGCAACAGATTTCAGGGCTGGCACCTTCCTTGTCGGGGAAGGAGCCGGACGTTTGCCTTTTCGGAAAAAAGGCTCTGCCGAGAATGGGTACAATGAGATGTTGTGTCTCTGGGAAAGCACAGATCCCCAGGGCTGTTGTGCCTGTGAATAGGCTGCCAAGGGAAGGTGAAGAGCAGCAACAACTTTCAGGGCTGGCACCTTCCTTGTGGGAGAAGGAGCCGGACGTTTGCCTTTTCGGAAAAAAGTCTCGGCCAAGAATGGGTACGATGAGATGTTGCGTCTCTGGGAAAGCACAGATCCCCAGGGCTGTTGTGCCTGTGAATAGGCTGCCAAGGGAAGGTGAAGAGCAGCAACAACTTTCAGGGCTGGCACCTTCCTTGTCGGGGAAGGAGCCGGACGTTATCCTTTTCGGAAAAAAGGCTCTGCCGAGAATGGGTACGATGAGATGTTGCGTCTCTGGGAAAGCACAGATCCCCAGGGCTGTTGTGCCTGTGAATAGGCTGCCAAGGGAAGGTGAAGAGCAGCAACAGCTGTCAGGGCTGGCCCCTTCCTTGCGGGAGAAGGAGCCGGACGTTTGCCTTTTCGGAAAAAAGGCTCTGCCAAGAATGGGTACGATGAGATGTTGTGTCTCTGGGAAAGCACAGATGCCCAGGGCTGTTGTGCCTGTGAATAGGCTGCCAAGGGAAGGTGAAGAGCAGCAACAGCTGTCAGGGCTGGCCCCTTCCTTGTGGGAGAAGGAGCCGGATGTTATCCTTTTCGGAAAAAAGGCTCTGCCGAGAACAGGCGCCTTGAGATGTTGCATCTCTGGGAAAGCACAGATCCCCAGGGCTGTTGTGCCTGTGAATAGGCTGCCAAGGGAAGGTGAAGAACAGCAACAACTTTCAGGGCTGTCCCCTTCCTTGTCGGGGAAGGAGCCAGACGTTTGCCTTTTTGGAAAAAAGGCTCAGCCGAGAACAGGCGCCTTGAGATGTTGCATCTCTGGGAAAGCACAGATCCCCAGGGCTGTTGTGCCTGTGAATAGGCTGCCAAGGGAAGGTGAAGAGCAGCAACAACTTTCAGGGCTGGCACCTTCCTTGTCGGGGAAGGAGCCGGACGTTTGCCTTTTCGGAAAAAAGGCTCTGCCGAGAATGGGTACAATGAGATGTTGTGTCTCTGGGAAAGCACAGATCCCCAGGGCTGTTGTGCCTGTGAATAGGCTGCCAAGGGAAGGTGAAGAGCAGCAACAACTTTCAGGGCTGGCACCTTCCTTGTGGGAGAAGGAGCCGGACGTTTGCCTTTTCGGAAAAAAGTCTCGGCCAAGAATGGGTACGATGAGATGTTGCGTCTCTGGGAAAGCACAGATCCCCAGGGCTGTTGTGCCTGTGAATAGGCTGCCAAGGGAAGGTGAAGAGCAGCAACAACTTTCAGGGCTGGCACCTTCCTTGTCGGGGAAGGAGCCGGACGTTATCCTTTTCGGAAAAAAGGCTCTGCCGAGAATGGGTACGATGAGATGTTGCGTCTCTGGGAAAGCACAGATCCCCAGGGCTGTTGTGCCTGTGAATAGGCTGCCAAGGGAAGGTGAAGAGCAGCAACAGCTGTCAGGGCTGGCCCCTTCCTTGCGGGAGAAGGAGCCGGACGTTTGCCTTTTCGGAAAAAAGGCTCTGCCAAGAATGGGTACGATGAGATGTTGTGTCTCTGGGAAAGCACAGATGCCCAGGGCTGTTGTGCCTGTGAATAGGCTGCCAAGGGAAGGTGAAGAGCAGCAACAGCTGTCAGGGCTGGCCCCTTCCTTGTGGGAGAAGGAGCCGGACGTTTGCCTTTTTGGAAAAAAGGCTCTGCCGAGAACAGGCGCCTTTGAATGTTGCATCTCTGGGAAAGCACAGATCCCCAGGGCTGTTGTGCCTGTGAATAGGCTGCCAAGGGAAGGTGAAGAGCAGCAACAGCTGTCAGGCCTGGCACCTTCCTTGTGGGAGAAGGAGCCGGACGTTTGCCTTTTCGGATAATAGGCTCTGCCGAGAACAGGCGCCTTGAGATATTGCATCTCTGGGAAAGCACAGATCCCCAGTGCTGTTGTTCCTGTGAATAGGCTGCCAAGGGAAGGTGAACAGCAGCAACAACCTTCAGGGGTCGCCCCTTCCTTGTGGGAGAAGGAGCCGGACGTTTGCCATTTCAGAAAGAGGCTCTGCCGAGAACAGGCGCCTTGAGATGTTGCATGTCTGGGAAAGCACAGATCCCCAGTGCTGTTGTTCCTGTGAATAGGCTGCCAAGGGAAGGTGAAGAACAGCAACAACTTTCAGGGCTGGCCCCTTCCTTGTGGGAGAAGGAGCCGGACGTTTGCCATTTCAGAAAGAGGCTCTGCCGAGAACAGGCGCCTTGAGATGTTGCATCTCTGGGAAAGCACAGATCCCCAGGGCTGTTGTGCCTGTGAATAGGCTGCCAAGGGAAGGTGAAGAGCAGCAACAGCTGTCAGGGCTGGCACCTTCCTTGTGGGAGAAGGAGCCGGACGTTTGCCTTTTCGGAAAAAAGGCTCTGCCGAGAACAGGCGCCTTGAGATGTTGCATCTCTGGGAAAGCACAGATCCCCAGGGCTGTTGTGCCTGTGAATAGGCTGCCAAGGGAAGGTGAAGAACAGCAACAGCTGTCAGGGCTGGCACCTTCCATGTGGGAGAAGGAGCCGGACGTTATCCTTTTCGGAAAAAAGGCTCTGCCAAGAATGGATACGATGAGATGTTGCGTCTCTGGGAAAGCACAGATCCCCAGGGCTGTTGTGCCTGTGAATAGGCTGCCAAGGGAAGGTGAAGAGAAGCAACAGCTGTCAGGCCTGGCACCTTCCTTGTCGGGGAAGGAGCCGGACGTTTGCCTTTTCGGAAAAAAGGCTCTGCCAAGAATGGGTACGATGAGATGTTGCGTCTCTGGGAAAGCACATATCCCCAGGGCTGTTGTGCCTGTGAATAGGCTGCCAAGGGAAGGTGAAGAGCAGCAACAGCTGTCAGGCCTGGCACCTTCCTTGTGGGAGAAGGAGCCGGACGTTTGCCTTTTCGGAATGAGGCTCAGCCGAGAACAGGCGCCTTGAGATGTTGCGTCTCTGGGAAAGCACAGATCCCCAGGGCTGTTGTGCCTGTGAATAGGCTGCCAAAGGAAGGTGAAGAGCAGCAACAGCTTTCAGGCCTGGCACCTTCCTTATCGGGGAAGGAGCCAGACGTTATCCTTTTCGGAAAAAAGTCTCTGCCAAGAATGGGTACGATGAGATGTTGCGTCTCTGGGAAAGCACAGATCCCCAGGGCTGTTGTGCCTGTGAATAGGCTGCCAAGGGAAGGTGAAGAGCAGCAACAACTTTCAGGCCTGGCCCCTTCCTTGTGGGAGAAGGAGCCGGACGTTTGCCATTTCAGAAAGAGGCTCTGCCGAGAACAGGCGCCTTGAGATGTTGCATCTCTGGGAAAGCACAGATCCCCAGGGCTGTTGTGCCTGTGAATAGGCTGCCAAGGGAAGGTGAAGAGAAGCAACAGCTTTCAGGGCTGGCACCTTCCTTGTGGGAGAAGGAGCCGGACGTTTGCCATTTCAGAAAGAGGCTCTGCCGAGAACAGGCGCCTTGAGATGTTGCATCTCTCTGAAAGCACAGATCCCCAGGGCTGTTGTGCCTGTGAATAGGCTGCCAAGGGAAGGTGAAGAGCAGCAACAACTTTCAGGGCTGGCACCTTCCTTGTCGGGGAAGGAGCCGGACGTTATCCTTTTCTGAAAAAAGGCTCTGCCGAGAATGGGTACGATGAGATGTTGCGTCTCTGGGAAAGCACAGATCCCCAGGGCTGTTGTGCCTGTGAATAGGCTGCCAAGGGAAGGTGAAGAGCAGCAACAGCTGTCAGGGCTGGCCCCTTCCTTGCGGGAGAAGGAGCCGGACGTTTGCCTTTTCGGAAAAAAGGCTCTGCCAAGAATGGGTACGATGAGATGTTGTGTCTCTGGGAAAGCACAGATGCCCAGGGCTGTTGTGCCTGTGAATAGGCTGCCAAGGGAAGGTGAAGAGCAGCAACAGCTGTCAGGGCTGGCCCCTTCCTTGTGGGAGAAGGAGCCGGACGTTTGCCTTTTCGGAAAAAAGGCTCTGCCGAGAACAGGCGCCTTTGAATGTTGCATCTCTGGGAAAGCACAGATCCCCAGGGCTGTTGTGCCTGTGAATAGGCTGCCAAGGGAAGGTGAAGAGCAGCAACAGCTGTCAGGGCTGGCACCTTCCTTGTGGGAGAAGGAGCCGGACGTTTGCCTTTTCGGATAATAGGCTCTGCCGAAAACAGGCGCCTTGAGATATTGCATCTCTGGGAAAGCACAGATCCCCAGTGCTGTTGTGCCTGTTAATAGGCTGCCAAGGGAAGGTGAAGAGCAGCAACAACCTTCAGGGGTCGCCCGTTCCATGTGGGAGAAGGAGCCGGACGTTTGCCATTTCAGAAAGAGGCTCTGCCGAGAACAGGCGCCTTGAGATGTTGCATGTCTGGGAAAGCACAGATCCCCAGGGCTGTTGTGCCTGTGAATAGGCTGCCAAGGGAAGGTGAAGAGCAGCAACAACTTTCAGGGCTGGCACCTTCCTTGTCGGGGAAGGAGCCAGACGTTATCCTTTTCGGAAAAAAGGCTCTGCCAAGAATGGGTACGATGAGATGTTGCGTCTCTGGGAAAGCACAGATCCCCAGGGCTGTTGTGCCTATGAATAGGCTGCCAAGGGAAGGTGAAGAGCAGCAACAACTTTCAGGGCTGGCACCTTCCATGTGGGAGCAGGAGCTGGACGTTTGACATTTCAGAAAGAGGCTCTGCCGAGAACAGGCGCCTTGAGATGTTGCATCTCTGGGAAAGCACAGATCCCCAGGGCTGTTGTGCCTGTGAATAGGCTGCCAAGGGAAGGTGAAGAGCAGCAACAGCTGTCAGGGCTGGCACCTTCCTTGTCGGGGAAGGAGCCGGACGTTTGCCTTTTTGGAAAAAATCCTCTGCCGAGAATGGGTACGATGAGATGTTGCGTCTCTGGGAAAGCACAGATCCCCAGGGCTGTTGTGCCTGTGAATAGGCTGCCAAGGGAAGGTGAAGAGCAGCAACAGCTTTCAGGGCTGGCACCTTCCTTGTGGGAGAAGGAGCCGGACGTTTGCCTTTTCGGATAAAAGGCTCTGCCGAGAACAGGCGCCTTGAGATGTTGCATCTCTGGGAAAGCACAGATCCCCAGTGCTGTTGTTCCTGTGAATAGGCTGCCAAGGGAAGGTGAAGAGCAGCAACAACTTTCAGGGCTGGCCCCTTCCTTGTGGGAGAAGGAGCCGGACGTTTGCCATTTCAGAAAGAGGCTCTGCCGAGAACAGGCGCCTTGAGATGTTGCATCTCTGGGAAAGCACAGATCCCCAGGGCTGTTGTGCCTGTGAATAGGCTGCCAAGGGAAGGTGAAGAGCAGCAACAGCTGTCAGGGCTGGCACCTTCCATGTGGGAGAAGGAGCCAGACGTTATCCTTTTCGGAAAAAAGGCTCTGCCAAGAATGGATACGATGAGATGTTGCGTCTCTGGGAAAGCACAGATCCCCAGGGCTGTTGTGCCTGTGAATAGGCTGCCAAGGGAAGGTGAAGAGCAGCAACAGCTTTCAGGCCTGGCACCTTCCTTATCGGGGAAGGAGCCAGACGTTATCCTTTTCGGAAAAAAGTCTCTGCCAAGAATGGGTACGATGAGATGTTGCGTCTCTGGGAAAGCACAGATCCCCAGGGCTGTTGTGCCTGTGAATAGGCTGCCAAGGGAAGGTGAAGAGCAGCAACAACTTTCAGGGCTGGCACCTTCCATGTGGGAGAAGGAGCCGGACGTTTGCCATTTCAGAAAGAGGCTCTGCCGAGAACAGGCGCCTTGAGATGTTGCATCTCTGGGAAAGCACAGATCCCCAGGGCTGTTGTGCCTGTGAATAGGCTGCCAAGGGAAGGTGAAGAGCAGCAACAGCTGTCAGGGCTGGCACCTTCCATGTGGGAGAAGGAGCCAGACGTTATCCTTTTCGGAAAAAAGGCTCTGCCAAGAATGGATACGATGAGATGTTGTGTCTCTGGGAAAGCACAGATGCCCAGGGCTGTTGTGCCTGTGAATAGGCTGCCAAGGGAAGGTGAAGAGCAGCAACAGCTGTCAGGGCTGGCCCCTTCCTTGTGGGAGAAGGAGCCGGACGTTTGCCTTTTTGGAAAAAAGGCTCTGCCGAGAACAGACGCCTTTGAATGTTGCATCTCTGGGAAAGCACAGATCCCCAGGGCTGTTGTGCCTGTGAATAGGCTGCCAAGGGAAGGTGAAGAGCAGCAACAGCTGTCAGGGCTGGCACCTTCCTTGTGGGAGAAGGAGCCGGACGTTTGCCTTTTCGGATAATAGGCTCTGCCGAGAACAGGCGCCTTGAGATATTGCATCTCTGGGAAAGCACAGATCCCCAGTGCTGTTGTGCCTGTTAATAGGCTGCCAAGGGAAGGTGAAGAGCAGCAACAACCTTCAGGGGTCGCCCCTTCCTTGTGGGAGAAGGAGCCGGACGTTTGCCATTTCAGAAAGAGGCTCTGCCGAGAACAGTCGCCTTGAGATGTTGCATCTCTGGGAAAGCACAGATCCCCAGGGCTGTTGTGCCTGTGAATAGGCTGCCAAGGGAAGGTGAAGAACAGCAACAACTTTCAGGGCTGGCCCCTTCCTTGTGGGAGAAGGAGCCGGACGTTTGCCATTTCAGAAAGAGGCTCTGCCGAGAACAGGCGCCTTGAGATGTTGCATCTCTGGGAAAGCACAGATCCCCAGGGCTGTTGTGCCTGTGAATAGGCTGCCAAGGGAAGGTGAAGAGCAGCAACAGCTGTCAGGGCTGGCACCTTCCTTGTCGGGGAAGGAGCCGGACGTTTGCCTTTTTGGAAAAAAGCCTCTGCCGAGAATGGGTACGATGAGATGTTGTGTCTCTGGGAAAGCACAGATCCCCAGGGCTGTTGTGCCTGTGAATAGGCTGCCAAGGGAAGGTGAAGAGCAGCAACAGCTGTCAGGCCTGGCACCTTCCTTGTGGGAGAAGGAGCCGGACGTTTGCCTTTTCGGAAAAAAGGCTCTGCCGAGAACAGGCGCCTTTGAATGTTGCATCTCTGGGAAAGCACAGATCCCCAGGGCTGTTGTGCCTGTGAATAGGCTGCCAAGGGAAGGTGAAGAGCAGCAACAGCTGTCAGGGCTGGCACCTTCCTTGTGGGAGAAGGAGCCGGACGTTTGCCTTTTCGGAAAAAAGGCTCTGCCGAGAATGGATACGATGAGATGTTGCGTCTCTGGGAAAGCACAGATCCCCAGGGCTGTTGTGCCTGTGAATAGGCTGCCAAGGGAAGGTGAAGAGAAGCAACAGCTGTCAGGCCTGGCACCTTCCTTGTCGGGGAAGGAGCCGGACGTTTGCCATTTCAGAAAGAGGCTCTGGCGAGAACAGGCGCCTTGAGATGTTGCATCTCTGGGAAAGCACAGATCCCCAGGGCTGTTGTGCCTGTGAATAGGCTGCCAAGGGAAGGTGAAGAGCAGCAACAGCTGTCAGGGCTGGCACCTTCCTTGTCGGGGAAGGAGCCGGACGTTTGCCTTTTTGGAAAAAAGGCTCTGCCGAGAATGGGTACGATGAGATGTTGCGTCTCTGGGAAAGCACAGATCCCCAGGGCTGTTGTGCCTGTGAATAGGCTGCCAAGGGAAGGTGAAGAGCAGCAACAGCTGTCAGGGCTGGCACCTTCCTTGTCGGGGAAGGAGCCGGACGTTTGCCTTTTCGGAAAAAAGGCTCTGCCGAGAACAGGCGCCTTGAGATGTTGCATCTCTGGGAAAGCACAGATCCCCAGGGCTGTTGTGCCTGTGAATAGGCTGCCAAGGGAAGGTGAACAACAGCAACAGATTTCAGGCCTGGCCCCTTCCATGTGGGAGAAGGAGCCGGACGTTATCCTTTTCGGAAAAAAAGCTCTGCCGAGAACAGGCGCCTTGAGATGTTGCATCTCTGGGAAAGCACAGATCCCCAGGGCTGTTGTGCCTGTGAATAGGCTGCCAAGGGAAGGTGAAGAGCAGCAACAGCTTTCAGGGCTGGCACCTACCTTGTGGGAGAAGGAGCCGGACGTTATCCTTTTCGGAAAAAAGGCTCTGCCGAGAACAGGCGCCTTGAGATGTTGCATCTCTGGGAAAGCACAGATCCCCAGGGCTGTTGTGCCTGTGAATAGGCTGCCAAGGGAAGGTGAAGAACAGCAACAACCTTCAGGGGTGGCACCTTCCTTGTGGGAGAAGGAGCCGGACGTTTGCCATTTCAGAAAGAGGCTCTGCCGAGAACAGGCGCCTTGAGATTTTGCATCTCTGGGAAAGCATAGATCCCCAGGCCTGCTGTGCCTGTGAATAGGCTGCCAAGGGAAGGTGAAGAGCAGCAACAGCTGTCAGGCCTGGCCCCTTCCTTGTCGGGGAAGGAGCCGGACGTTTGCCTTTTTGGAAAAAAGGCTCTGCCGAGAATGGGTACGATGAGATGTTGCGTCTCTGGGAAAGCACAGATCCCCAGGGCTGTTGTGCCTGTGAATAGGCTGCCAAGGGAAGGTGAAGAGCAGCAACAGCTGTCAGGACTGGCACCTTCCATGTGGGAGAAGGAGCCGGACGTTTGCCTTTTCGGAAAAAAGGCTCTGCCGAGAACAGGTGCCTTGAGATGTTGTGTCTCTGGGAAAGCACAGATCCCCAGGGCTGTTGTGCCTGTGAATAGGCTGCCAAGGGAAGGTGAAGAACAGCAACAACTTTCAGGCCTGGCCCCTTCCTTGTCGGGGAAGGAGCCGGACATTTGCCTTTTCGGAAAAAAGGCTCTGCCGAGAACAGGCGCCTTGAGATGTTGCGTCTCTGGGAAAGCACAGATCCCCAGGGCTGTTGTGCCTGTGAATAGGCTGCCAAGGGAAGGTGAAGAGCAGCAACAACTTTCAGGGCTGGCACCTTCCTTGCGGGAGAAGGAGCCGGACGTTTGCCATTTCAGAAAGAGGCTCTGCCGAGAACAGGCGCCTTGAGATGTTGCATCTCTGGGAAAGCACAGATCCCCAGGGCTGTTGTGCCTGTGAATAGGCTGCCAAGGGAAGGTGAAGAGCAGCAACAACTTTCAGGGCTGGCACCTTCCTTGTCGGGGAAGGAGCCAGACGTTATCCTTTTTGGAAAAAAGGCTCTGCCAAGAATGGGTACGATGAGATGTTGCGTCTCTGGGAAAGCACAGATCCCCAGGGCTGTTGTGCCTGTGAATAGGCTGCCAAGGGAAGGTGAAGAGCAGCAACAACTTTCAGGGCTGGCACCTTCCATGTGGGAGAAGGAGCTGGACGTTTGACATTTCAGAAAGAGGCTCTGCCGAGAACAGGCGCCTTGAGATGTTGCATCTCTGGGAAAGCACAGATCCCCAGGGCTGTTGTGCCTGTGAATAGGCTGCCAAGGGAAGGTGAAGAGCAGCAACACCTTTCAGGCCTGGCACCTTCCATGTGGGAGAAGGAGCCGGACGTTTGCCTTTTCGGAAAAAAGTCTCTGCCGAGAACAGGCGCCTTGAGATGTTGTGTCTCTGGGAAAGCACAGATCCCCAGGGCTGTTGTTCCTGTGAATAGGCTGCCAAGGAAGGTGAAGAGCAGCAACAACTTTCAGGGCTGTCCCCTTCCTTGTGGGAGAAGGAGCCGGACGTTTGCCATTTCAGAAAGAGGCTCTGCCGAGAACAGGCGCCTTGAGATGTTGCATCTCTGGGAAAGCACAGATCCCCAGTGCTGTTGTGCCTGTGAATAGGCTGCCAAGGGAAGGTGAAGAACAGCAACAGATTTCAAGCCAGGCCCCTTCCATGTGGGAGAAGGAGCCGGACGTTTGCCTTTTCGGGTAATAGGCTCTGCCAAGAATGGGTACGATGAGATGTTGCGTCTCTGGGAAAGCACAGATCCCCAGGGCTGTTGTGCCTGTGAATAGGCTGCCAAGGGAAGGTGAAGAGCAGCAACAACTTTCAGGGCTGGCACCTTCCATGTGGGAGAAGGAGCCGGACGTTTGCCATTTCAGAAAGAGGCTCTGCCGAGAACAGGCGCCTTGAGATGTTGCATCTCTGGGAAAGCACAGATCCCCAGGGCTGTTGTGCCTGTGAATAGGCTGCCAAGGGAAGGTGAAGAGCAGCAACAGCTTTCAGGGCTGGCACCTTCCTTGTGGGAGAAGGAGCCGGACGTTTGCCTTTTCGGAAAAAAGGCTCTGCCGAGAACAGGCGCCTTGAGATGTTGCATCTCTGGGAAAGCACAGATCCCCAGGGCTGTTGTGCCTGTGAATAGGCTGCCAAGGGAAGGTGAAGAGCAGCAACAGCTGTCAGGGCTGGCACCTTCCTTGTGGGAGAAGGAGCCGGACGTTTGCCTTTTCGCAAAAAAGGCTCTGCCGAGAACAGGCGCCTTGAGATGTTGTGTCTCTGGGAAAGCACAGATCCCCAGGGCTGTTGTGCCTGTGAATAGGCTGCCAAGGGAAGGTGAAGAACAGCAACACATTTCAGGGCTGGCACCTTCCTTGTGGGAGAAGGAGCCGGACGTTATCCTTTTCGGAAAAAAGGCTCTGCCAAGAATGGATACGATGAGATGTTGCGTCTCTGGGAAAGCACAGATCCCCAGGGCTGTTGTGCCTGTGAATAGGCTGCCAAGGGAAGGTGAAGAGCAGCAACAACTTTCAGGGCTGGCACCTTCCATGTGGGAGAAGGAGCCGGACGTTTGCCATTTCAGAAAGAGGCTCTGCCGAGAACAGTCGCCTTGAGATGTTGCATCTCTGGGAAAGCACAGATCCCCAGGGCTGTTGTGCCTGTGAATAGGCTGCCAAGGGAAGGTGAAGAACAGCAACAACTTTCAGGGCTGTCCCCTTCCTTGTCGGGGAAGGAGCCGGACGTTTGCCTTTTTGGAAAAAAGGCTCTGCCGAGAACAGGCGCCTTGAGATGTTGCATCTCTGGGAAAGCACAGATCCCCAGGGCTGCTGTGCCTGTGAATAGGCTGCCAAGGGAAGGTGAAGAGCAGCAACAACTTTCAGGGCTGGCACCTTCCTTGTCGGGGAAGGAGCCGGACGTTTGCCTTTTCGGAAAAAAGGCTCTGCCGAGAATGGGTACGATGAGATGTTGTGTCTCTGGGAAAGCACAGATCCCCAGGGCTGTTGTGCCTGTGAATAGGCTGCCAAGGGAAGGTGAAGAGCAGCAACAACTTTCAGGGCTGGCACCTTCCTTGTGGGAGAAGGAGCCGGACGTTTGCCTTTTCGGAAAAAAGTCTCGGCCAAGAATGGGTACGATGAGATGTTGCGTCTCTGGGAAAGCACAGATCCCCAGGGCTGTTGTGCCTGTGAATAGGCTGCCAAGGGAAGGTGAAGAGCAGCAACAACTTTCAGGGCTGGCACCTTCCTTGTCGGGGAAGGAGCCGGACGTTATCCTTTTCGGAAAAAAGGCTCTGCCGAGAATGGGTACGATGAGATGTTGCGTCTCTGGGAAAGCACAGATCCCCAGGGCTGTTGTGCCTGTGAATAGGCTGCCAAGGGAAGGTGAAGAGCAGCAACAGCTGTCAGGGCTGGCCCCTTCCTTGCGGGAGAAGGAGCCGGACGTTTGCATTTTCGGAAAAAAGGCTCTGCCGAGAATGGGTACGATGAGATGTTGTGTCTCTGGGAAAGCACAGATGCCCAGGGCTGTTGTGCCTGTGAATAGGCTGCCAAGGGAAGGTGAAGAGCAGCAACAGCTGTCAGGGCTGGCCCCTTCCTTGTGGGAGAAGGAGCCGGACGTTTGCCTTTTTGGAAAAAAGGCTCTGCCGAGAACAGACGCCTTTGAATGTTGCATCTCTGGGAAAGCACAGATCCCCAGGGCTGTTGTGCCTGTGAATAGGCTGCCAAGGGAAGGTGAAGAGCAGCAACAGCTGTCAGGGCTGGCACCTTCCTTGTGGGAGAAGGAGCCGGACGTTTGCCTTTTCGGATAATAGGCTCTGCCGAGAACAGGCGCCTTGAGATATTGCATCTCTGGGAAAGCACAGATCCCCAGTGCTGTTGTGCCTGTTAATAGGCTGCCAAGGGAAGGTGAAGAGCAGCAACAACCTTCAGGGGTCGCCCCTTCCTTGTGGGAGAAGGAGCCGGACGTTTGCCATTTCAGAAAGAGGCTCTGCCGAGAACAGTCGCCTTGAGATGTTGCATCTCTGGGAAAGCACAGATCCCCAGGGCTGTTGTGCCTGTGAATAGGCTGCCAAGGGAAGGTGAAGAACAGCAACAACTTTCAGGGCTGGCCCCTTCCTTGTGGGAGAAGGAGCCGGACGTTTGCCATTTCAGAAAGAGGCTCTGCCGAGAACAGGCGCCTTGAGATGTTGCATCTCTGGGAAAGCACAGATCCCCAGGGCTGTTGTGCCTGTGAATAGGCTGCCAAGGGAAGGTGAAGAGCAGCAACAGCTGTCAGGGCTGGCACCTTCCTTGTCGGGGAAGGAGCCGGACGTTTGCCTTTTTGGAAAAAAGGCTCTGCCGAGAATGGGTACGATGAGATGTTGTGTCTCTGGGAAAGCACAGATCCCCAGGGCTGTTGTGCCTGTGAATAGGCTGCCAAGGGAAGGTGAAGAGCAGCAACAGCTGTCAGGCCTGGCACCTTCCTTGTGGGAGAAGGAGCCGGACGTTTGCCTTTTCGGAAAAAAGGCTCTGCCGAGAACAGGCGCCTTTGAATGTTGCATCTCTGGGAAAGCACAGATCCCCAGGGCTGTTGTGCCTGTGAATAGGCTGCCAAGGGAAGGTGAAGAACAGCAACAGCTGTCAGGGCTGGCACCTTCCATGTGGGAGAAGGAGCCGGACGTTATCCTTTTCGGAAAAAAGGCTCTGCCAAGAATGGATACGATGAGATGTTGCGTCTCTGGGAAAGCACAGATCCCCAGGGCTGTTGTGCCTGTGAATAGGCTGCCAAGGGAAGGTGAAGAGAAGCAACAGCTGTCAGGCCTGGCACCTTCCTTGTCGGGGAAGGAGCCGGACGTTTGCCTTTTCGGAAAAAAGGCTCTGCCAAGAATGGGTACGATGAGATGTTGCGTCTCTGGGAAAGCACAGATCCCCAGGGCTGTTGTGCCTGTGAATAGGCTGCCAAGGGAAGGTGAAGAGCAGCAACAGCTGTCAGGCCTGGCACCTTCCTTGTGGGAGAAGGAGCCGGACGTTTGCCTTTTCGGAATGAGGCTCAGCCGAGAACAGGCGCTTTGAGATGTTGCGTCTCTGGGAAAGCACAGATCCCCAGGGCTGTTGTGCCTGTGAATAGGCTGCCAAGGGAAGGTGAAGAGCAGCAACAGCTTTCAGGCCTGGCACCTTCCTTATCGGGGAAGGAGCCAGACGTTATCCTTTTCGGAAAAAAGTCTCTGCCAAGAATGGGTACGATGAGATATTGCGTCTCTGGGAAAGCACAGATCCCCAGGGCTGTTGTGCCTGTGAATAGGCTGCCAAGGGAAGGTGAAGAGCAGCAACAACTTTCAGGGCTGGCACCTTCCATGTGGGAGAAGGAGCCGGACGTTTGCCATTTCAGAAAGAGGCTCTGCCGAGAACAGGCGCCTTGCGATGTTGCATCTCTGGGAAAGCACAGATCCCCAGGGCTGTTGTGCCTGTGAATAGGCTGCCAAGGGAAGGTGAAGAGCAGCAACAGCTTTCAGGGCTGGCACCTTCCTTGTGGGAGAAGGAGCCGGCCGTTTGCCTTTTCGGAAAAAAGTCTCTGCCGAGAACAGGCGCCTTGAGATGTTGTGTCTCTGGGAAAGCACAGATCCCCAGGGCTGTTGTGCCTGTGAATAGGCTGCCAAGGGAAGGTGAAGAGCAGCAACACCTTTCAGGGCTGTCCCCTTCCTTGTGGGAGAAGGAGCCGGACGTTTGCCATTTCAGAAAGAGGCTCTGCCGAGAACAGGCGCCTTGAGATGTTGCATCTCTGGGAAAGCACAGATCCCCAGGGCTGTTGTGCCTGTGAATAGGCTGCCAAGGGAAGGTGAAGAGCAGCAACAACTTTCAGGGCTGGCACCTTCCTTGTCGGGGAAGGAGCCGGACGTTATCCTTTTCTGAAAAAAGGCTCTGCCGAGAATGGGTACGATGAGATGTTGCGTCTCTGGGAAAGCACAGATCCCCAGGGCTGTTGTGCCTGTGAATAGGCTGCCAAGGGAAGGTGAAGAGCAGCAACAGCTGTCAGGGCTGGCCCCTTCCTTGCGGGAGAAGGAGCCGGACGTTTGCCTTTTCGGAAAAAAGGCTCTGCCAAGAATGGGTACGATGAGATGTTGTGTCTCTGGGAAAGCACAGATGCCCAGGGCTGTTGTGCCTGTGAATAGGCTGCCAAGGGAAGGTGAAGAGCAGCAACAGCTGTCAGGGCTGGCCCCTTCCTTGTGGGAGAAGGAGCCGGACGTTTGCCTTTTCGGAAAAAAGGCTCTGCCGAGAACAGGCGCCTTTGAATGTTGCATCTCTGGGAAAGCACAGATCCCCAGGGCTGTTGTGCCTGTGAATAGGCTGCCAAGGGAAGGTGAAGAGCAGCAACAGCTGTCAGGGCTGGCACCTTCCTTGTGGGAGAAGGAGCCGGACGTTTGCCTTTTCGGATAATAGGCTCTGCCGAGAACAGGTGCCTTGAGATATTGTGTCTCTGGGAAAGCACAGATCCCCAGTGCTGTTGTGCCTGTGAATAGGCTGCCAAGGGAAGGTGAAGAGCAGCAACAACCTTCAGGGGTCGCCCCTTCCTTGTGGGAGAAGGAGCCGGACGTTTGCCATTTCAGAAAGAGGCTCTGCCGAGAACAGGCGCCTTGAGATGTTGCATGTCTGGGAAAGCACAGATCCCCAGGGCTGTTGTGCCTGTGAATAGGCTGCCAAGGGAAGGTGAAGAGCAGCAACAACTTTCAGGGCTGGCCCCTTCCTTGTCGGGGAAGGAGCCAGACGTTATCCTTTTCGGAAAAAAGGCTCTGCCAAGAATGGGTACGATGAGATGTTGCGTCTCTGGGAAAGCACAGATCCCCAGGGCTGTTGTGCCTATGAATAGGCTGCCAAGGGAAGGTGAAGAGCAGCAACAACTTTCAGGGCTGGCACCTTCCATGTGGGAGAAGGAGCTGGACGTTTGACATTTCAGAAAGAGGCTCTGCCGAGAACAGGCGCCTTGAGATGTTGCATCTCTGGGAAAGCACAGATCCCCAGGGCTGTTGTGCCTGTGAATAGGCTGCCAAGGGAAGGTGAAGAGCAGCAACAGCTGTCAGGGCTGGCACCTTCCTTGTCGGGGAAGGAGCCGGACGTTTGCCTTTTTGGAAAAAAGGCTCTGCCGAGAATGGGTACGATGAGATGTTGCGTCTCTGGGAAAGCACAGATCCCCAGGGCTGTTGTGCCTGTGAATAGGCTGCCAAGGGAAGGTGAAGAGCAGCAACAGCTTTCAGGGCTGGCACCTTCCTTGTGGGAGAAGGAGCCGGACGTTTGCCTTTTCGGAAAAAAGGCTCTGCCGAGAACAGGCGCCTTGAGATGTTGTGTCTCTGGGAAAGCACAGATCCCCAGTGCTGTTGTTCCTGTGAATAGGCTGCCAAGGGAAGGTGAAGAGCAGCAACAACTTTCAGGGCTGGCACCTTCCATGTGGGAGAAGGAGCCGGACGTTTGCCATTTCAGAAAGAGGCTCTGCCGAGAACAGGCGCCTTGCGATGTTGCATCTCTGGGAAAGCACAGATCCCCAGGGCTGTTGTGCCTGTGAATAGGCTGCCAAGGGAAGGTGAAGAGCAGCAACAGCTGTCAGGGCTGGCACCTTCCATGTGGGAGAAGGAGCCGGACGTTATCCTTTTCGGAAAAAAAGCTCTGCCAAGAATGGATACGATGAGATGTTGCGTCTCTGGGAAAGCACAGATCCCCAGGGCTGTTGTGCCTGTGAATAGGCTGCCAAGGGAAGGTGAAGAGCAGCAACAGCTGTCAGGCCTGGCACCTTCCTTGTCGGGGAAGGAGCCGGACGTTTGCCTTTTCGGAAAAAAGGCTCTGCCAAGAATGGGTACGATGAGATGTTGCGTCTCTGGGAAAGCACAGATCCCCAGGGCTGTTGTGCCTGTGAATAGGCTGCCAAGGGAAGGTGAAGAGCAGCAACAGCTTTCAGGCCTGGCACCTTCCTTATCGGGGAAGGAGCCAGACGTTATCCTTTTTGGAAAAAAGTCTCTGCCAAGAATGGGTACGATGAGATGTTGCGTCTCTGGGAAAGCACAGATCCCCAGGGCTGTTGTGCCTGTGAATAGGCTGCCAAGGGAAGGTGAAGAGCAGCAACAACTTTCAGGGCTGGCACCTTCCATGTGGGAGAAGGAGCCGGACGTTTGCCATTTCAGAAAGAGGCTCTGCCGAGAACAGGCGCCTTGAGATGTTGCATCTCTGGGAAAGCACAGATCCCCAGGGCTGCTGTGCCTGTGAATAGGCTGCCAAGGGAAGGTGAAGAGCAGCAACAGCTTTCAGGGCTGGCACCTTCCTTGTGGGAGAAGGAGCCGGACGTTTGCCTTTTCGGAAAAAAGGCTCTGCCGAGAACAGGCGCCTTGAGATGTTGTGTCTCTGGGAAAGCACAGATCCCCAGGGCTGTTGTGCCTGTGAATAGGCTGCCAAGGGAAGGTGAAGAACAACAACAACTTTCAGGGCTGGCACCTTCCTTGTCGGGGAAGGAGCCGGACGTTTGCCTTTTCGGAAAAAAGGCTCTGCCGAGAACAGGCGCCTTGAGATGTTGCGTCTCTGGGAAAGCACAGATCCCCAGGGCTGTTGTGCCTGTGAATAGGCTGCCAAGGGAAGGTGAAGAGCAGCAACAACTTTCAGGGCTGGCACCTTCCTTGCGGGAGAAGGAGCCAGACGTTTGCCATTTCAGAAAGAGGCTCTGCCGAGAACAGGCGCCTTGAGATGTTGTGTCTCTGGGAAAGCACAGATCCCCAGGGCTGTTGTGCCTGTGAATAAGCTGCCAAGGGAAGGTGAAGAGCAGCAACAACTTTCAGGGCTGGCACCTTCCTTGTCGGGGAAGGAGCCGGACGTTTGCCTTTTCGGAAAAAAACTCTGCCGAGAATGGGTACGATGAGATGTTGTGTCGCTGGGAAAGCACAGATCCCCAGGGCTGTTGTGCCTGTGAATAGGCTGCCAAGGGAAGGTGAAGAGCAGCAACAACTTTCAGGGCTGGCACCTTCCATGTGGGAGAAGGAGCTGGACGTTTGACATTTCAGAAAGAGGCTCTGCCGAGAACAGGCGCCTTTGAATGTCGCATCTCTGGGAAAGCACAGATCCCCAGGGCTGTTGTGCCTGTGAATAGGCTGCCAAGGGAAGGTGAAGAGCAGCAACAGCTGTCAGGGCTGGCACCTTCCTTGTCGGGGAAGGAGCCGGACGTTTGCCTTTTCGGAAAAAAACTCTGCCGAGAATGGGTACGATGAGATGTTGTGTCTCTGGGAAAGCACAGATCCCCAGGGCTGTTGTGCCTGTGAATAGGCTGCCAAGGGAAGGTGAAGAGCAGCAACACCTTTCAGGGCTGTCCCCTTCCTTGTGGGAGAAGGAGCCGGACGTTTGCCATTTCAGAAAGAGGCTCTGCCGAGAACAGGCGCCTTGAGATGTTGCATCTCTGGGAAAGCACAGATCCCCAGGGCTGTTGTGCCTGTGAATAGGCTGCCAAGGGAAGGTGAAGAGCAGCAACAACTTTCAGGGCTGGCACCTTCCTTGTCGGGGAAGGAGCCGGACGTTATCCTTTTCTGAAAAAAGGCTCTGCCGAGAATGGGTACGATGAGATGTTGCGTCTCTGGGAAAGCACAGATCCCCAGGGCTGTTGTGCCTGTGAATAGGCTGCCAAGGGAAGGTGAAGAGCAGCAACAGCTGTCAGGGCTGGCCCCTTCCTTGCGGGAGAAGGAGCCGGACGTTTGCCTTTTCGGAAAAAAGGCTCTGCCAAGAATGGGTACGATGAGATGTTGTGTCTCTGGGAAAGCACAGATGCCCAGGGCTGTTGTGCCTGTGAATAGGCTGCCAAGGGAAGGTGAAGAGCAGCAACAGCTGTCAGGGCTGGCACCTTCCTTGTGGGAGAAGGAGCCGGACGTTTGCCTTTTCGGATAATAGGCTCTGCCGAGAACAGGCGCCTTGAGATATTGCATCTCTGGGAAAGCACAGATCCCCAGTGCTGTTGTGCCTGTTAATAGGCTGCCAAGGGAAGGTGAAGAGCAGCAACAACCTTCAGGGGTCGCCCCTTCCTTGTGGGAGAAGGAGCCGGACGTTTGCCATTTCAGAAAGAGGCTCTGCCGAGAACAGGCGCCTTGAGATGTTGCATGTCTGGGAAAGCACAGATCCCCAGGGCTGTTGTGCCTGTGAATAGGCTGCCAAGGGAAGGTGAAGAGCAGCAACAACTTTCAGGGCTGGCACCTTCCTTGTCGGGGAAGGAGCCAGACGTGATCCTTTTCGGAAAAAAGGCTCTGCCAAAAATGGATACGATGAGATGTTGCGTCTCTGGGAAAGCACAGATCCCCAGGGCTGTTGTGCCTGTGAATAGGCTGCCAAGGGAAGGTGAAGAGCAGCAACAACTTTCAGGGCTGGCACCTTCCATGTGGGAGCAGGAGCTGGACGTTTGACATTTCAGAAAGAGGCTCTGCCGAGAACAGGCGCCTTGAGATGTTGCATCTCTGGGAAAGCACAGATCCCCAGGGCTGTTGTGCCTGTGAATAGGCTGCCAAGGGAAGGTGAAGAGCAGCAACAGCTGTCAGGCCTGGCACCTTCCTTGTCAGGGAAGGAGCCGGACGTTTGCCTTTTTGGAAAAAAGGCTCTGCCGAGAATGGGTACGATGAGATGTTGCGTCTCTGGGAAAGCACAGATCCCCAGGGCTGTTGTGCCTGTGAATAGGCTGCCAAGGGAAGGTGAAGAGCAGCAACAGCTTTCAGGGCTGGCACCTTCCTTGTGGGAGAAGGAGCCGGACGTTTGCCTTTTCGGAAAAAAGGCTCTGCCGAGAACAGGCGCCTTGAGATGTTGCATCTCTGGGAAAGCACAGATCCCCAGGGCTGTTGTGCCTGTGAATAGGCTGCCAAGGGAAGGTGAAGAGCAGCAACAGCTGTCAGGGCTGGCACCTTCCATGTGGGAGAAGGAGCCGGACGTTATCCTTTTCGGAAAAAAGGCTCTGCCAAGAATGGATACGATGAGATGTTGCGTCTCTGGGAAAGCACAGATCCCCAGGGCTGTTGTGCCTGTGAATAGGCTGCCAAGGGAAGGTGAAGAGCAGCAACAGCTGTCAGGCCTGGCACCTTCCTTGTCGGGGAAGGAGCCGGACGTTTGCCTTTTCGGAAAAAAGGCTCTGCCAAGAATGGGTACGATGAGATGTTGCGTCTCTGGGAAAGCACAGATCCCCAGGGCTGTTGTGCCTGTGAATAGGCTGCCAAGGGAAGGTGAAGAGCAGCAACAGCTTTCATGCCTGGCACCTTCCTTATCGGGGAAGGAGCCAGACGTTATCCTTTTTGGAAAAAAGTCTCTGCCAAGAATGGGTACGATGAGATGTTGCGTCTCTGGGAAAGCACAGATCCCCAGGGCTGTTGTGCCTGTGAATAGGCTGCCAAGGGAAGGTGAAGAGCAGCAACAACTTTCAGGGCTGGCACCTTCCATGTGGGAGAAGGAGCCGGACGTTTGCCATTTCAGAAAGAGGCTCTGCCGAGAACAGGCGCCTTGAGATGTTGCATCTCTGGGAAAGCACAGATCCCCAGGGCTGCTGTGCCTGTGAATAGGCTGCCAAGGGAAGGTGAAGAGCAGCAACAGCTTTCAGGGCTGGCACCTTCCTTGTGGGAGAAGGAGCCGGACGTTTGCCTTTTCGGAAAAAAGGCTCTGCCGAGAACAGGCGCCTTGAGATGTTGTGTCTCTGGGAAAGCACAGATCCCCAGGGCTGTTGTGCCTGTGAATAGGCTGCCAAGGGAAGGTGAAGAACAGCAACAACTTTCAGGGCTGGCACCTTCCTTGTCGGGGAAGGAGCCGGACGTTTGCCTTTTCGGAAAAAAGGCTCTGCCGAGAACAGGCGCCTTGAGATGTTGCGTCTCTGGGAAAGCACAGATCCCCAGGGCTGTTGTGCCTGTGAATAGGCTGCCAAGGGAAGGTGAAGAGCAGCAACAACTTTCAGGGCTGGCACCTTCCTTGCGGGAGAAGGAGCCGGACGTTTGCCATTTCAGAAAGAGGCTCTGCCGAGAACAGGCGCCTTGAGATGTTGTGTCTCTGGGAAAGCACAGATCCCCAGGGCTGTTGTGCCTGTGAATAAGCTGCCAAGGGAAGGTGAAGAGCAGCAACAACTTTCAGGGCTGGCACCTTCCTTGTCGGGGAAGGAGCCGGACGTTTGCCTTTTCGGAAAAAAACTCTGCCGAGAATGGGTACGATGAGATGTTGTGTCGCTGGGAAAGCACAGATCCCCAGGGCTGTTGTGCCTGTGAATAGGCTGCCAAGGGAAGGTGAAGAGCAGCAACAACTTTCAGGGCTGGCACCTTCCATGTGGGAGAAGGAGCTGGACGTTTGACATTTCAGAAAGAGGCTCTGCCGAGAACAGGCGCCTTTGAATGTTGCATCTCTGGGAAAGCACAGATCCCCAGGGCTGTTGTGCCTGTGAATAGGCTGCCAAGGGAAGGTGAAGAGCAGCAACAGCTGTCAGGGCTGGCACCTTCCTTGTCGGGGAAGGAGCCGGACATTTGCCTTTTCGGAAAAAAACTCTGCCGAGAATGGGTACGATGAGATGTTGTGTCTCTGGGAAAGCACAGATCCCCAGGGCTGTTGTGCCTGTGAATAGGCTGCCAAGGGAAGGTGAAGAGCAGCAACACCTTTCAGGGCTGTCCCCTTCCTTGTGGGAGAAGGAGCCGGACGTTTGCCATTTCAGAAAGAGGCTCTGCCGAGAACAGGCGCCTTGAGATGTTGCATCTCTGGGAAAGCACAGATCCCCAGGGCTGTTGTGCCTGTGAATAGGCTGCCAAGGGAAGGTGAAGAGCAGCAACAACTTTCAGGGCTGGCACCTTCCTTGTCGGGGAAGGAGCCGGACGTTATCCTTTTCTGAAAAAAGGCTCTGCCGAGAATGGGTACGATGAGATGTTGCGTCTCTGGGAAAGCACAGATCCCCAGGGCTGTTGTGCCTGTGAATAGGCTGCCAAGGGAAGGTGAAGAGCAGCAACAGCTGTCAGGGCTGGCCCCTTCCTTGCGGGAGAAGGAGCCGGACGTTTGCCTTTTCGGAAAAAAGGCTCTGCCAAGAATGGGTACGATGAGATGTTGTGTCTCTGGGAAAGCACAGATGCCCAGGGCTGTTGTGCCTGTGAATAGGCTGCCAAGGGAAGGTGAAGAGCAGCAACAGCTGTCAGGCCTGGCACCTTCCTTGTGGGAGAAGGAGCCGGACGTTTGCCTTTTCGGATAATAGGCTCTGCCGAGAACAGGCGCCTTGAGATATTGCATCTCTGGGAAAGCACAGATCCCCAGTGCTGTTGTGCCTGTTAATAGGCTGCCAAGGGAAGGTGAAGAGCAGCAACAACCTTCAGGGGTCGCCCCTTCCTTGTGGGAGAAGGAGCCGGACGTTTGCCATTTCAGAAAGAGGCTCTGCCGAGAACAGGCGCCTTGAGATGTTGCATCTCTGGGAAAGCACAGATCCCCAGGGCTGTTGTGCCTGTGAATAGGCTGCCAAGGGAAGGTGAAGAGCAGCAACAACTTTCAGGGCTGGCACCTTCCTTGTCGGGGAAGGAGCCAGACGTTATCCTTTTCGGAAAAAAGGCTCTGCCAAGAATGGATACGATGAGATGTTGCGTCTCTGGGAAAGCACAGATCCCCAGGGCTGTTGTGCCTGTGAATAGGCTGCCAAGGGAAGGTGAAGAGCAGCAACAACTTTCAGGGCTGGCACCTTCCATGTGGGAGCAGGAGCTGGACGTTTGACATTTCAGAAAGAGGCTCTGCCGAGAACAGGCGCCTTGAGATGTTGCATCTCTGGGAAAGCACAGATCCCCAGGGCTGTTGTGCCTGTGAATAGGCTGCCAAGGGAAGGTGAAGAGCAGCAACAGCTGTCAGGCCTGGCACCTTCCTTGTCGGGGAAGGAGCCGGACGTTTGCCTTTTTGGAAAAAAGGCTCTGCCGAGAATGGGTACGATGAGATGTTGCGTCTCTGGGAAAGCACAGATCCCCAGGGCTGTTGTGCCTGTGAATAGGCTGCCAAGGGAAGGTGAAGAGCAGCAACAGCTTTCAGGGCTGGCACCTTCCTTGTGGGAGAAGGAGCCGGACGTTTGCCTTTTCGGATAAAAGGCTCTGCCGAGAACAGGCGCCTTGAGATGTTGCATCTCTGGGAAAGCACAGATCCCCAGTGCTGTTGTTCCTGTGAATAGGCTGCCAAGGGAAGGTGAAGAACAGCAACAACTTTCAGGGCTGGCCCCTTCCTTGTGGGAGAAGGAGCCGGACGTTTGCCATTTCAGAAAGAGGCTCTGCCGAGAACAGGCGCCTTGAGATGTTGCATCTCTGGGAAAGCACAGATCCCCAGGGCTGTTGTGCCTGTGAATAGGCTGCCAAGGGAAGGTGAAGAGCAGCAACAGCTGTCAGGGCTGGCACCTTCCATGTGGGAGAAGGAGCCGGACGTTATCCTTTTCGGAAAAAAGGCTCTGCCAAGAATGGATACGATGAGATGTTGCGTCTCTGGGAAAGCACAGATCCCCAGGGCTGTTGTGCCTGTGAATAGGCTGCCAAGGGAAGGTGAAGAGCAGCAACAGCTGTCAGGCCTGGCACCTTCCTTGTCGGGGAAGGAGCCGGACGTTTGCCTTTTCGGAAAAAAGGCTCTGCCAAGAATGGGTACGATGAGATGTTGCGTCTCTGGGAAAGCACAGATCCCCAGGGCTGTTGTGCCTGTGAATAGGCTGCCAAGGGAAGGTGAAGAGCAGCAACAGCTTTCAGGCCTGGCACCTTCCTTATCGGGGAAGGAGCCAGACGTTATCCTTTTTGGAAAAAAGTCTCTGCCAAGAATGGATACGATGAGATGTTGCGTCTCTGGGAAAGCACAGATCCCCAGGGCTGTTGTGCCTGTGAATAGGCTGCCAAGGGAAGGTGAAGAGCAGCAACAACTTTCAGGGCTGGCACCTTCCATGTGGGAGAAGGAGCCGGACGTTTGCCATTTCAGAAAGAGGCTCTGCCGAGAACAGGCGCCTTGAGATGTTGCATCTCTGGGAAAGCACAGATCCCCAGGGCTGTTGTGCCTGTGAATAGGCTGCCAAGGGAAGGTGAAGAGCAGCAACAGCTTTCAGGGCTGGCACCTTCCTTGTGGGAGAAGGAGCCGGACGTTTGCCTTTTTGGAAAAAAGGCTCTGACGAGAACAGGCGCCTTGAGATGTTGCATCTCTGGGAAAGCACAGATCCCCAGGGCTGTTGTGCCTGTGAATAGGCTGCCAAGGGAAGGTGAAGAACAGCAACAACTTTCAGGGCTGGCCCCTTCCTTGTGGGAGAAGGAGCCGGACGTTATCCTTTTCGGAAAAAAGGCTCTGCCAAGAATGGATACGATGAGATGTTGCGTCTCTGGGAAAGCACAGATCCCCAGGGCTGTTGTGCCTGTGAATAGGCTGCCAAGGGAAGGTGAAGAGCAGCAACAACTTTCAGGGCTGGCACCTTCCTTGTCGGGGAAGGAGCCGGACGTTATCCTTTTCGGAAAAAAGGCTCTGCCAAGAATGGGTACGATGAGATGTTGCGTCTCTGGGAAAGCACAGATCCCCAGGGCTGTTGTGCCTGTGAATAGGCTGCCAAGGGAAGGTGAAGAGCAGCAACAGCTGTCAGGCCTGGCACCTTCCTTGTGGGAGAAGGAGCCGGATGTTTGCCTTTTCGGAATGAGGCTCAGCCGAGAACAGGCGCCTTGAGATGTTGCATCTCTGGGAAAGCACAGATCCCCAGGGCTGTTGTGCCTGTGAATAGGCTGCCAAGGGAAGGTGAAGAGCAGCAACAGCTGTCAGGGCTGGCACCTTCCTTGTGGGAGAAGGAGCCGGACGTTTGCCTTTTCGGCAAAAAGTCTCTGCCAAGAATGGATACGATGAGATGTTGCGTCTCTGGGAAAGCACAGATCCCCAGGGCTGTTGTGCCTGTGAATAGGCTGCCAAGGGAAGGTGAAGAGCAGCAACAACTTTCAGGGCTGGCACCTTCCATGTGGGAGAAGGAGCCGGACGTTTGCCATTTCAGAAAGAGGCTCTGCCGAGAACAGGCGCCTTGAGATGTTGCATCTCTGGGAAAGCACAGATCCCCAGGGCTGTTGTGCCTGTGAATAGGCTGCCAAGGGAAGGTGAAGAGCAGCAACAGCTTTCAGGGCTGGCACCTTCCTTGTGGGAGAAGGAGCCGGACGTTTGCCATTTCAGAAAGAGGCTCTGCCGAGAACAGGCGCCTTGAGATGTTGCATCTCTGGGAAAGCACAGATCCCCAGGGCTGTTGTGCCTGTGAATAGGCTGCCAAGGGAAGGTGAAGAGCAGCAACAGCTTTCAGGGCTGGCACCTTCCTTGTGGGAGAAGGAGCCGGACGTTTGCCATTTCAGAAAGAGGCTCTGCCGAGAACAGGCGCCTTGAGATGTTGCATCTCTGGGAAAGCACAGATCCCCAGGGCTGTTGTGCCTGTGAATAGGCTGCCAAGGGAAGGTGAAGAGCAGCAACAGCTGTCAGGGCTGGCACCTTCCTTGTCGGGGAAGGAGCCGGACGTTTGCCTTTTTGGAAAAAAGGCTCTGCCGAGAATGGGTACGATGAGATGTTGCATCTCTGGGAAAGCACAGATCCCCAGGGCTGTTGTGCCTGTGAATAGGCTGCCAAGGGAAGGTGAAGAGCAGCAACAGCTGTCAGGGCTGGCACCTTCCTTGTCGGGGAAGGAGCCGGACGTTTGCCTTTTCGGAAAAAAGGCTCTGCCGAGAACAGGCGCCTTGAGATGTTGCATCTCTGGGAAAGCACAGATCCCCAGGGCTGTTGTGCCTGTGAATAGGCTGCCAAGGGAAGGTGAACAACAGCAACAGATTTCAGGCCTGGCCCCTTCCATGTGGGAGAAGGAGCCGGACGTTATCCTTTTCGGAAAAAAGTCTCTGCCATGAATGGATACGATGAGATGTTGCGTCTCTGGGAAAGCACAGATCCCCAGGGCTGTTGTGCCTGTGAATAGGCTGCCAAGGGAAGGTGAAGAGCAGCAACAACTTTCAGGGCTGGCACCTTCCTTGTGGGAGAAGGAGCCGGACGTTTCCCATTTCAGAAAGAGGCTCTGCCGAGAACAGGCGCCTTGAGATGTTGCATCTCTGGGAAAGCATAGATCCCCAGGGCTGTTGTGCCTGTGAATAGGCTGCCAAGGGAAGGTGAAGAGCAGCAACAGCTGTCAGGCCTGGCACCTTCCTTGTCGGGGAAGGAGCCGGACGTTTGCCTTTTTGGAAAAAAGGCTCTGCCGAGAATGGGTACGATGAGATGTTGCGTCTCTGGGAAAGCACAGATCCCCAGGGCTGTTGTGCCTGTGAATAGGCTGCCAAGGGAAGGTGAAGAGCAGCAACAGCTGTCAGGCCTGGCACCTTCCATGTGGGAGAAGGAGCCGGACGTTTGCCTTTTCGGAAAAAAGGCTCTGCCGAGAACAGGTGCCTTGAGATGTTGTGTCTCTGGGAAAGCACAGATCCCCAGGGCTGTTGTGCCTGTGAATAGGCTGCCAAGGGAAGGTGAAGAACAGCAACAACTTTCAGGCCTGGCCCCTTCCTTGTCGGGGAAAGAGCCGGACGTTTGCCTTTTCGGAAAAAAGGCTCTGCCGAGAACAGGCGCCTTGAGATGTTGCGTCTCTGGGAAAGCACAGATCCCCAGGGCTGTTGTGCCTGTGAATAGGCTGCCAAGGGAAGGTGAAGAGCAGCAACAACTTTCAGGGCTGGCACCTTCCTTGCGGGAGAAGGAGCCGGACGTTTGCCATTTCAGAAAGAGGCTCTGCCGAGAACAGGCGCCTTGAGATGTTGCATCTCTGGGAAAGCACAGATCCCCAGGGCTGTTGTGCCTGTGAATAAGCTGCCAAGGGAAGGTGAAGAGCAGCAACAACTTTCAGGGCTGGCACCTTCCTTGTCGGGGAAGGAGTCAGACGTTATCCTTTTCGGAAAAAAGGCTCTGCCAAGAATGGGTACGATGAGATGTTGTGTCGCTGGGAAAGCACAGATCCCCAGGGCTGTTGTGCCTGTGAATAGGCTGCCAAGGGAAGGTGAAGAGCAGCAACAGCTGTCAGGCCTGGCACCATCCTTGTGGGAGAAGGAGCCGGACGTTTGCCTTTTCGGATAATAGGCTCTGCGGAGAACAGGCGCCTTGAGATATTGCAACTCTGGGAAAGCACAGATCCCCAGTGCTGTTGTTCCTGTGAATAGGCTGCCAAGGGAAGGTGAAGAACAGCAACAACCTTCAGGGGTCGCCCGTTCCATGTGGGAGAAGGAGCCGGACGTTTGCCTTTTCGGAAAAAAGGCTCTGCCAAGAATGGGTACGATGAGATGTTGCATCTCTGGGAAAGCACAGATCCCCAGGGCTGTTGTGCCTGTGAATAGGCTGCCAAGGGAAGGTGAAGAACAGCAACAGATTTCAGGCCTGGCCCCTTCCATGTGGGAGAAGGAGCCAGACGTTATCCTTTTCGGAAAAAAGGCTCTGCCGAGAATGGGTACGATGAGATGTTGCGTCTCTGGGAAAGCACAGATCCCCAGGGCTGTTGTGCCTGTGAATAGGCTGCCAAGGGAAGGTGAAGAGCAGCAACAACTTTCAGGGCTGGCACCTTCCTTGTGGGAGAAGGAGCCGGACGTTTGCCATTTCAGAAAGAGGCTCTGCCGAGAACAGGCGCCTTGAGATGTTGCATCTCTGGGAAAGCATAGATCCCCAGGCCTGCTGTGCCTGTGAATAGGCTGCCAAGGGAAGGTGAAGAGCAGCAACAGCTGTCAGGCCTGGCACCTTCCATGTGGGAGAAGGAGCCGGACGTTATCCTTTTCGGAAAAAAGGCTCTGCCAAGAATGGATACGATGAGATGTTGCGTCTCTGGGAAAGCACAGATCCCCAGGGCTGTTGTGCCTGTGAATAGGCTGCCAAGGGAAGGTGAAGAGCAGCAACAGCTGTCAGGCCTGGCACCTTCCTTGTCGGGGAAGGAGCCGGACGTTTGCCTTTTCGGAAAAAAGGCTCTGCCAAGAATGGGTACGATGAGATGTTGCGTCTCTGGGAAAGCACAGATCCCCAGGGCTGTTGTGCCTGTGAATAGGCTGCCAAGGGAAGGTGAAGAGCAGCAACAGCTGTCAGGCCTGGCACCTTCCTTGTGGGAGAAGGAGCCGGACGTTTGCCTTTTCGGAATGAGGCTCAGCCGAGAACAGGCGCTTTGAGATGTTGCGTCTCTGGGAAAGCACAGATCCCCAGGGCTGTTGTGCCTGTGAATAGGCTGCCAAGGGAAGGTGAAGAGCAGCAACAGCTTTCAGGCCTGGCACCTTCCTTATCAGGGAAGGAGCCAGACGTTATCCTTTTTGGAAAAAAGGCTCTGCCAAGAATGGGTACGATGAGATGTTGCGTCTCTGGGAAAGCACAGATCCCCAGGGCTGTTGTGCCTGTGAATAGGCTGCCAAGGGAAGGTGAAGAGCAGCAACAACTTTCAGGGCTGGCACCTTCCATGTGGGAGAAGGAGCCGGACGTTTGCCATTTCAGAAAGAGGCTCTGCCGAGAACAGGCGCCTTGAGATGTTGCATCTCTGGGAAAGCACAGATCCCCAGGGCTGTTGTGCCTGTGAATAGGCTGCCAAGGGAAGGTGAAGAGCAGCAACAGCTGTCAGGGCTGGCACCTTCCTTGTGGGAGAAGGAGCCGGACGTTTGCCTTTTCGGAAAAAAGGCTCTGACGAGAACAGGCGCCTTGAGATGTTGCATCTCTGGGAAAGCACAGATCCCCAGGGCTGTTGTGCCTGTGAATAGGCTGCCAAGGGAAGGTGAAGAACAGCAACAACTTTCAGGGCTGGCCCCTTCCTTGTGGGAGAAGGAGCCGGACGTTATCCTTTTCGGAAAAAAGGCTCTGCCAAGAATGGATACGATGAGATGTTGCGTCTCTGGGAAAGCACAGATCCCCAGGGCTGTTGTGCCTGTGAATAGGCTGCCAAGGGAAGGTGAAGAGCAGCAACAACTTTCAGGGCTGGCACCTTCCTTGTCGGGGAAGGAGCCGGACGTTATCCTTTTCGGAAAAAAGGCTCTGCCAAGAATGGGTACGATGAGATGTTGCGTCTCTGGGAAAGCACAGATCCCCAGGGCTGTTGTGCCTGTGAATAGGCTGCCAAGGGAAGGTGAAGAGCAGCAACAGCTGTCAGGCCTGGCACCTTCCATGTGGGAGAAGGAGCCGGATGTTTGCCTTTTCGGAATGAGGCTCAGCCGAGAACAGGCGCCTTGAGATGTTGCATCTCTGGGAAAGCACAGATCCCCAGGGCTGTTGTGCCTGTGAATAGGCTGCCAAGGGAAGGTGAAGAGCAGCAACAGCTGTCAGGGCTGGCACCTTCCTTGTGGGAGAAGGAGCCAGACGTTATCCTTTTCGGCAAAAAGTCTCTGCCAAGAATGGATACGATGAGATGTTGCGTCTCTGGGAAAGCACAGATCCCCAGGGCTGTTGTGCCTGTGAATAGGCTGCCAAGGGAAGGTGAAGAGCAGCAACAACTTTCAGGGCTGGCACCTTCCATGTGGGAGAAGGAGCCGGACGTTTGCCATTTCAGAAAGAGGCTCTGCCGAGAACAGGCGCCTTGAGATGTTGCATCTCTGGGAAAGCACAGATCCCCAGGGCTGTTGTGCCTGTGAATAGGCTGCCAAGGGAAGGTGAAGAGCAGCAACAGCTTTCAGGGCTGGCACCTTCCTTGTGGGAGAAGGAGCCGGACGTTTGCCATTTCAGAAAGAGGCTCTGCCGAGAACAGGCGCCTTGAGATGTTGCATCTCTGGGAAAGCACAGATCCCCAGGGCTGTTGTGCCTGTGAATAGGCTGCCAAGGGAAGGTGAAGAACAGCAACAACTTTCAGGGCTGGCACCTTCCTTGTGGGAGAAGGAGCCGGACGTTTGCCATTTCAGAAAGAGGCTCTGCCGAGAACAGGCGCCTTGAGATGTTGCATCTCTGGGAAAGCACAGATCCCCAGGGCTGTTGTGCCTGTGAATAGGCTGCCAAGGGAAGGTGAAGAGCAGCAACAGCTGTCAGGGCTGGCACCTTCCTTGTCGGGGAAGGAGCCGGACGTTTGCCTTTTCGGAAAAAAGGCTCTGCCGAGAATGGGTACGATGAGATGTTGCATCTCTGGGAAAGCACAGATCCCCAGGGCTGTTGTGCCTGTGAATAGGCTGCCAAGGGAAGGTGAAGAGCAGCAACAGCTGTCAGGGCTGGCACCTTCCTTGTCGGGGAAGGAGCCGGACGTTTGCCTTTTCGGAAAAAAGGCTCTGCCGAGAACAGGCGCCTTGAGATGTTGCATCTCTGGGAAAGCACAGATCCCCAGGGCTGTTGTGCCTGTGAATAGGCTGCCAAGGGAAGGTGAACAACAGCAACAGATTTCAGGCCTGGCCCCTTCCATGTGGGAGAAGGAGCCGGACGTTATCCTTTTCGGAAAAAAGTCTCTGCCATGAATGGATACGATGAGATGTTGCGTCTCTGGGAAAGCACAGATCCCCAGGGCTGTTGTGCCTGTGAATAGGCTGCCAAGGGAAGGTGAAGAGCAGCAACAACTTTCAGGGCTGGCACCTTCCTTGTGGGAGAAGGAGCCGGACGTTTGCCATTTCAGAAAGAGGCTCTGCCGAGAACAGGCGCCTTGAGATGTTGCATCTCTGGGAAAGCATAGATCCCCAGGGCTGTTGTGCCTGTGAATAGGCTGCCAAGGGAAGGTGAAGAGCAGCAACAGCTGTCAGGCCTGGCACCTTCCTTGTCGGGGAAGGAGCCGGACGTTTGCCTTTTTGGAAAAAAGGCTCTGCCGAGAATGGGTACGATGAGATGTTGCGTCTCTGGGAAAGCACAGATCCCCAGGGCTGTTGTGCCTGTGAATAGGCTGCCAAGGGAAGGTGAAGAGCAGCAACAGCTGTCAGGCCTGGCACCTTCCATGTGGGAGAAGGAGCCGGACGTTTGCCTTTTCGGAAAAAAGGCTCTGCCGAGAACAGGTGCCTTGAGATGTTGTGTCTCTGGGAAAGCACAGATCCCCAGGGCTGTTGTGCCTGTGAATAGGCTGCCAAGGGAAGGTGAAGAACAGCAACAACTTTCAGGCCTGGCCCCTTCCTTGTCGGGGAAAGAGCCGGACGTTTGCCTTTTCGGAAAAAAGGCTCTGCCGAGAACAGGCGCCTTGAGATGTTGCGTCTCTGGGAAAGCACAGATCCCCAGGGCTGTTGTGCCTGTGAATAGGCTGCCAAGGGAAGGTGAAGAGCAGCAACAACTTTCAGGGCTGGCACCTTCCTTGTGGGAGAAGGAGCCGGACGTTTGCCTTTTCGGAATGAGGCTCAGCCGAGAACAGGCGCCTTGAGATGTTGCATCTCTGGGAAAGCACAGATCCCCAGGGCTGTTGTGCCTGTGAATAGGCTGCCAAGGGAAGGTGAAGAGCAGCAACAGCTTTCAGGCCTGGCACCTTCCTTATCGGGGAAGGAGCCAGACGTTATCCTTTTTGGAAAAAAGTCTCTGCCAAGAATGGGTACGATGAGATGTTGCGTCTCTGGGAAAGCACAGATCCCCAGGGCTGTTGTGCCTGTGAATAGGCTGCCAAGGGAAGGTGAAGAGCAGCAACAACTTTCAGGGCTGGCACCTTCCATGTGGGAGAAGGAGCCGGACGTTTGCCATTTCAGAAAGAGGCTCTGCCGAGAACAGGCGCCTTGAGATGTTGCATCTCTGGGAAAGCACAGATCCCCAGGGCTGTTGTGCCTGTGAATAGGCTGCCAAGGGAAGGTGAAGAGCAGCAACAGCTGTCAGGGCTGGCACCTTCCTTGTGGGAGAAGGAGCCGGACGTTTGCCTTTTCGGAAAAAAGGCTCTGACGAGAACAGGCGCCTTGAGATGTTGCATCTCTGGGAAAGCACAGATCCCCAGGGCTGTTGTGCCTGTGAATAGGCTGCCAAGGGAAGGTGAAGAACAGCAACAACTTTCAGGGCTGGCCCCTTCCTTGTGGGAGAAGGAGCCGGACGTTATCCTTTTCGGAAAAAAGTCTCTGCCAAGAATGGATACGATGAGATGTTGCGTCTCTGGGAAAGCACAGATCCCCAGGGCTGTTGTGCCTGTGAATAGGCTGCCAAGGGAAGGTGAAGAGCAGCAACAACTTTCAGGGCTGGCACCTTCCTTGTCGGGGAAGGAGCCGGACGTTATCCTTTTCGGAAAAAAGGCTCTGCCAAGAATGGGTACGATGAGATGTTGCGTCTCTGGGAAAGCACAGATCCCCAGGGCTGTTGTGCCTGTGAATAGGCTGCCAAGGGAAGGTGAAGAGCAGCAACAGCTGTCAGGCCTGGCACCTTCCATGTGGGAGAAGGAGCCGGATGTTTGTCTTTTCGGAATGAGGCTCAGCCGAGTACAGGCGCCTTGAGATGTTGCATCTCTGGGAAAGCACAGATCCCCAGGGCTGTTGTGCCTGTGAATAGGCTGCCAAGGGAAGGTGAAGAGCAGCAACAGCTGTCAGGGCTGGCACCTTCCTTGTGGGAGAAGGAGCCAGACGTTATCCTTTTCGGCAAAAAGTCTCTGCCAAGAATGGATACGATGAGATGTTGCGTCTCTGGGAAAGCACAGATCCCCAGGGCTGTTGTGCCTGTGAATAGGCTGCCAAGGGAAGGTGAAGAGCAGCAACAACTTTCAGGGCTGGCACCTTCCATGTGGGAGAAGGAGCCGGACGTTTGCCATTTCAGAAAGAGGCTCTGCCGAGAACAGGCGCCTTGAGATGTTGCATCTCTGGGAAAGCACAGATCCCCAGGGCTGTTGTGCCTGTGAATAGGCTGCCAAGGGAAGGTGAAGAGCAGCAACAACTTTCAGGGCTGGCACCTTCCTTGTGGGAGAAGGAGCCGGACGTTTGCCATTTCAGAAAGAGGCTCTGCCGAGAACAGGCGCCTTGAGATGTTGCATCTCTGGGAAAGCACAGATCCCCAGGGCTGTTGTGCCTGTGAATAGGCTGCCAAGGGAAGGTGAAGAACAGCAACAACTTTCAGGGCTGGCACCTTCCTTGTGGGAGAAGGAGCCGGACGTTTGCCATTTCAGAAAGAGGCTCTGCCGAGAACAGGCGCCTTGAGATGTTGCATCTCTGGGAAAGCACAGATCCCCAGGGCTGTTGTGCCTGTGAATAGGCTGCCAAGGGAAGGTGAAGAGCAGCAACAGCTGTCAGGGCTGGCACCTTCCTTGTCGGGGAAGGAGCCGGACGTTTGCCTTTTTGGAAAAAAGGCTCTGCCGAGAATGGGTACGATGAGATGTTGCATCTCTGGGAAAGCACAGATCCCCAGGGCTGTTGTGCCTGTGAATAGGCTGCCAAGGGAAGGTGAAGAGCAGCAACAGCTGTCAGGGCTGGCACCTTCCTTGTCGGGGAAGGAGCCGGACGTTTGCCTTTTCGGAAAAAAGGCTCTGCCGAGAACAGGCGCCTTGAGATGTTGCATCTCTGGGAAAGCACAGATCCCCAGGGCTGTTGTGCCTGTGAATAGGCTGCCAAGGGAAGGTGAACAACAGCAACAGATTTCAGGCCTGGCCCCTTCCATGTGGGAGAAGGAGCCGGACGTTATCCTTTTCGGAAAAAAGTCTCTGCCATGAATGGATACGATGAGATGTTGCGTCTCTGGGAAAGCACAGATCCCCAGGGCTGTTGTGCCTGTGAATAGGCTGCCAAGGGAAGGTGAAGAGCAGCAACAACTTTCAGGGCTGGCACCTTCCTTGCGGGAGAAGGAGCCGGACGTTTGCCATTTCAGAAAGAGGCTCTGCCGAGAACAGGCGCCTTGAGATGTTGCATCTCTGGGAAAGCACAGATCCCCAGGGCTGTTGTGCCTGTGAATAAGCTGCCAAGGGAAGGTGAAGAGCAGCAACAACTTTCAGGGCTGGCACCTTCCTTGTCGGGGAAGGAGTCAGACGTTATCCTTTTCGGAAAAAAGGCTCTGCCAAGAATGGGTACGATGAGATGTTGTGTCGCTGGGAAAGCACAGATCCCCAGGGCTGTTGTGCCTGTGAATAGGCTGCCAAGGGAAGGTGAAGAGCAGCAACAGCTGTCAGGCCTGGCACCATCCTTGTGGGAGAAGGAGCCGGACGTTTGCCTTTTCGGATAATAGGCTCTGCCGAGAACAGGCGCCTTGAGATATTGCAACTCTGGGAAAGCACAGATCCCCAGTGCTGTTGTTCCTGTGAATAGGCTGCCAAGGGAAGGTGAAGAACAGCAACAACCTTCAGGGGTCGCCCGTTCCATGTGGGAGAAGGAGCCGGACGTTTGCCTTTTCGGAAAAAAGGCTCTGCCAAGAATGGGTACGATGAGATGTTGCATCTCTGGGAAAGCACAGATCCCCAGGGCTGTTGTGCCTGTGAATAGGCTGCCAAGGGAAGGTGAAGAGCAGCAACAGCTGTCAGGCCTGGCACCTTCCTTGTCGGGGAAGGAGCCGGACGCTTGCCTTTTCGGAAAAAAACTCTGCCGAGAATGGGTACGATGAGATGTTGTGTCGCTGGGAAAGCACAGATCCCCAGGGCTGTTGTGCCTGTGAATAGGCTGCCAAGGGAATGTGAAGAGCAGCAACAGCTGTCAGGGCTGGCACCTTCCTTGTGGGAGAAGGAGCCGGACGTTGCCTTTTCAGAAAAAAGGCTCTGCCGAGAACAGGCGCCTTGAGATGTTGCATCTCTGGGAAAGCACAGATCCCCAGGGCTGTTGTGCCTGTGAATAGGCTGCCAAGGGAAGGTGAAGAGCAGCAACAGCTGTCAGGCCTGGCACCTTCCTTGTGGGAGAAGGAGCCGGACGTTTGCCTTTTCGGAATGAGGCTCAGCCGAGAACAGGCGCCTTGAGATGTTGCGTCTCTGGGAAAGCACAGATCCCCAGGGCTGTTGTGCCTGTGAATAGGCTGCCAAGGGAAGGTGAAGAGCAGCAACAGCTTTCAGGCCTGGCACCTTCCTTGTGGGAGAAGGAGCCGGACGTTTGCCTTTTCGGATAAAAGGCTCTGACGAGAACAGGCGCCTTGAGATGTTGCATCTCTGGGAAAGCACAGATCCCCAGGGCTGTTGTGCCTGTGAATAGGCTGCCAAGGGAAGGTGAAGAACAGCAACAGATTTCAGGCCTGGCCCCTTCCATGTGGGAGAAGGAGCCAGACGTTATCCTTTTCGGAAAAAAGGCTCTGCCGAGAATGGGTACGATGAGATGTTGCGTCTCTGGGAAAGCACAGATCCCCAGGGCTGTTGTGCCTGTGAATAGGCTGCCAAGGGAAGGTGAAGAGCAGCAACAACTTTCAGGGCTGGCACCTTCCATGTGGGAGAAGGAGCCGGACGTTTGCCTTTTCGGAAAAAAGGCTCTGCCGAGAACAGGTGCCTTGAGATGTTGTGTCTCTGGGAAAGCACAGATCCCCAGGGCTGTTGTGCCTGTGAATAGGCTGCCAAGGGAAGGTGAAGAACAGCAACATCTTTCAGGGCTGGCCCCTTCCTTGTCGGGGAAGGAGCCGGACGTTTGCCTTTTCGGAAAAAAGGCTCTGCCGAGAACAGGCGCCTTGAGATGTTGCGTCTCTGGGAAAGCACAGATCCCCAGGGCTGTTGTGCCTGTGAATAGGCTGCCAAGGGAAGGTGAAGAGCAGCAACAGCTTTCAGGGCTGGCACCTTCCTTGTCGGGGAAGGAGCCGGACGTTATCCTTTTCGGAAAAAAGGCTCTGCCGAGAATGGGTACGATGAGATGTTGTGTCGCTGGGAAAGCACAGATCCCCAGGGCTGTTGTGCCTGTGAATAGGCTGCCAAGGGAAGGTGAAGAGCAGCAACAACTTTCAGGGCTGGCACCTTCCATGTGGGAGAAGGAGCCGGACGTTGCCTTTTCAGAAAGAGGCTCTGCCGAGAACAGGCGCCTTGAGATGTTGCATCTCTGGGAAAGCACAGATCCCCAGGGCTGTTGTGCCTGTGAATAGGCTGCCAAGGGAAGGTGAAGAGCAGCAACAGCTGTCAGGCCTGGCACCTTCCTTGTGGGAGAAGGAGCCGGACGTTTGCCTTTTCGGAATGAGGCTCAGCCGAGAACAGGCGCCTTGAGATGTTGCGTCTCTGGGAAAGCACAGATCCCCAGGGCTGTTGTGCCTGTGAATAGGCTGCCAAGGGAAGGTGAAGAGCAGCAACAACTTTCAGGGCTGGCACCTTCCATGTGGGAGAAGGAGCTGGACGTTTGACATTTCAGAAAGAGGCTCTGCCGAGAACAGGCGCCTTGAGATGTTGCATCTCTGGGAAAGCACAGATCCCCAGGGCTGTTGTGCCTGTGAATAGGCTGCCAAGGGAAGGTGAAGAGCAGCAACAGCTGTCAGGGCTGGCACCTTCCTTGTCGGGGAAGGAGCCGGACGTTTGCCTTTTCGGAAAAAAACTCTGCCGAGAATGGGTACGATGAGATGTTGTGTCGCTGGGAAAGCACAGATCCCCAGGGCTGTTGTGCCTGTGAATAGGCTGCCAAGGGAATGTGAAGAGCAGCAACAGCTTTCAGGGCTGGCACCTTCCTTGTGGGAGAAGGAGCCGGACGTTGCCTTTTCAGAAAAAAGGCTCTGCCGAGAACAGGCGCCTTGAGATGTTGCATCTCTGGGAAAGCACAGATCCCCAGGGCTGTTGTGCCTGTGAATAGGCTGCCAAGGGAAGGTGAAGAGCAGCAACAGCTGTCAGGCCTGGCACCTTCCTTGTGGGAGAAGGAGCCGGACGTTTGCCTTTTCGGAAAAAAGGCTCTGCCGAGAACAGGCGCCTTGAGATGTTGTGTCTCTGGGAAAGCACAGATCCCCAGGGCTGTTGTGCCTGTGAATAGGCTGCCAAGGGAAGGTGAAGAGCAGCAACAGCTTTCAGGCCTGGCACCTTCCTTGTGGGAGAAGGAGCCGGACGTTTGCCTTTTCGGAAACAAGGCTCTGCCGAGAACAGGCGCCTTGAGATGTTGCGTCTCTGGGAAAGCACAGATCCCCAGGGCTGTTGTGCCTGTGAATAGGCTGCCAAGGGAAGGTGAAGAGCAGCAACAACTTTCAGGGCTGTCCCCTTCCTTGTGGGAGAAGGAGCCGGACGTTTGCCATTTCGGATAAAAGGCTCTGACGAGAACAGGCGCCTTGAGATGTTGCATCTCTGGGAAAGCACAGATCCCCAGGGCTGTTGTGCCTGTGAATAGGCTGCCAAGGGAAGGTGAAGAGCAGCAACAACTTTCAGGGCTGGCACCTTCCTTGTCGGGGAAGGAGTCAGACGTTATCCTTTTCGGAAAAAAGGCTCTGCCAAGAATGGGTACGATGAGATGTTGTGTCGCTGGGAAAGCACAGATCCCCAGGGCTGTTGTGCCTGTGAATAGGCTGCCAAGGGAAGGTGAAGAGCAGCAACAGCTGTCAGGCCTGGCACCATCCTTGTGGGAGAAGGAGCCGGACGTTTGCCTTTTCGGATAATAGGCTCTGCCGAGAACAGGCGCCTTGAGATATTGCAACTCTGGGAAAGCACAGATCCCCAGTGCTGTTGTTCCTGTGAATAGGCTGCCAAGGGAAGGTGAAGAACAGCAACAACCTTCAGGGGTCGCCCGTTCCATGTGGGAGAAGGAGCCGGACGTTTGCCTTTTCGGAAAAAAGGCTCTGCCAAGAATGGGTACGATGAGATGTTGCATCTCTGGGAAAGCACAGATCCCCAGGGCTGTTGTGCCTGTGAATAGGCTGCCAAGGGAAGGTGAAGAGCAGCAACAGCTGTCAGGCCTGGCACCTTCCTTGTCGGGGAAGGAGCCGGACGCTTGCCTTTTCGGAAAAAAACTCTGCCGAGAATGGGTACGATGAGATGTTGTGTCGCTGGGAAAGCACAGATCCCCAGGGCTGTTGTGCCTGTGAATAGGCTGCCAAGGGAATGTGAAGAGCAGCAACAGCTGTCAGGGCTGGCACCTTCCTTGTGGGAGAAGGAGCCGGACGTTGCCTTTTCAGAAAAAAGGCTCTGCCGAGAACAGGCGCCTTGAGATGTTGCATCTCTGGGAAAGCACAGATCCCCAGGGCTGTTGTGCCTGTGAATAGGCTGCCAAGGGAAGGTGAAGAGCAGCAACAGCTGTCAGGCCTGGCACCTTCCTTGTGGGAGAAGGAGCCGGACGTTTGCCTTTTCGGAATGAGGCTCAGCCGAGAACAGGCGCCTTGAGATGTTGCGTCTCTGGGAAAGCACAGATCCCCAGGGCTGTTGTGCCTGTGAATAGGCTGCCAAGGGAAGGTGAAGAGCAGCAACAGCTTTCAGGCCTGGCACCTTCCTTGTGGGAGAAGGAGCCGGACGTTTGCCTTTTCGGATAAAAGGCTCTGACGAGAACAGGCGCCTTGAGATGTTGCATCTCTGGGAAAGCACAGATCCCCAGGGCTGTTGTGCCTGTGAATAGGCTGCCAAGGGAAGGTGAAGAACAGCAACAGATTTCAGGCCTGGCCCCTTCCATGTGGGAGAAGGAGCCAGACGTTATCCTTTTCGGAAAAAAGGCTCTGCCGAGAATGGGTACGATGAGATGTTGCGTCTCTGGGAAAGCACAGATCCCCAGGGCTGTTGTGCCTGTGAATAGGCTGCCAAGGGAAGGTGAAGAGCAGCAACAACTTTCAGGGCTGGCACCTTCCTTGTGGGAGAAGGAGCCGGACGTTTGCCATTTCAGAAAGAGGCTCTGCCGAGAACAGGCGCCTTGAGATGTTGCATCTCTGGGAAAGCATAGATCCCCAGGCCTGCTGTGCCTGTGAATAGGCTGCCAAGGGAAGGTGAAGAGCAGCAACAGCTGTCAGGCCTGGCACCTTCCTTGTCGGGGAAGGAGCCGGACGTTTGCCTTTTTGGAAAAAAGGCTCTGCCGAGAATGGGTACGATGAGATGTTGCGTCTCTGGGAAAGCACAGATCCCCAGGGCTGTTCTGCCTGTGAATAGGCTGCCAAGGGAAGGTGAAGAGCAGCAACAGCTGTCAGGACTGGCACCTTCCATGTGGGAGAAGGAGACAGACGTTTGCCTTTTCGGAAAAAAGGCTCTGCCGAGAACAGGTGCCTTGAGATGTTGTGTCTCTGGGAAAGCACAGATCCGCAGGGCTGTTGTGCCTGTGAATAGGCTGCCAAGGGAAGGTGAAGAACAGCAACAACTGTCAGGCCTGGCCCCTTCCTTGTCGGGGAAGGAGCCGGACGTTTGCCTTTTCGGAAAAAAGGCTCTGCCGAGAACAGGCGCCTTGAGATGTTGCGTCTCTGGGAAAGCACAGATCCCCAGGGCTGTTGTGCCTGTGATTAGGCTGCCAAGGGAAGGTGAAGAGCAGCAACAACTTTCAGGGCTGGCACCTTCCTTGCGGGAGAAGGAGCCGGACGTTTGCCATTTCAGAAAGAGGCTCTGCCGAGAACAGGCGCCTTGAGATGTTGCATCTCTGGGAAAGCACAGATCCCCAGGGCTGTTGTGCCTGTGAATAGGCTGCCAAGGGAAGGTGAAGAGCAGCAACAACTTTCAGGGCTGGCACCTTCCTTGTCGGGGAAGGAGCCAGACGTTATCCTTTTCGGATAAAAGGCTCTGCCAAGAATGGGTACGATGAGATGTTGCGTCTCTGGGAAAGCACAGATCCCCAGGGCTGTTGTGCCTGTGAATAGGCTGCCAAGGGAAGGTGAAGAGCAGCAACAACTTTCAGGGCTGGCACCTTCCATGTGGGAGAAGGAGCTGGACGTTTGACATTTCAGAAAGATGCTCTGCCGAGAACAGGCGCCTTGAGATGTTGCATCTCTGGGAAAGCACAGATCCCCAGGGCTGTTGTGCCTGTGAATAGGCTGCCAAGGGAAGGTGAAGAGCAGCAACAGCTGTCAGGGCTGGCACCTTCCTTGTCGGGGAAGGAGCCGGACGTTTGCCTTTTCGGAAAAAAACTCTGCCGAGAATGGGTACGATGAGATGTTGTGTCGCTGGGAAAGCACAGATCCCCAGGGCTGTTGTGCCTGTGAATAGGCTGCCAAGGGAAGGTGAAGAGCAGCAACAACTTTCAGGGCTGGCACCTTCCATGTGGGAGAAGGAGCCGGACGTTGCCTTTTCAGAAAGAGGCTCTGCCGAGAACAGGCGCCTTGAGATGTTGCATCTCTGGGAAAGCACAGATCCCCAGGGCTGTTGTGCCTGTGAATAGGCTGCCAAGGGAAGGTGAAGAGCAGCAACAGCTGTCAGGCCTGGCACCTTCCTTGTGGGAGAAGGAGCCGGACGTTTGCCTTTTCGGAATGAGGCTCAGCCGAGAACAGGCGCCTTGAGATGTTGCGTCTCTGGGAAAGCACAGATCCCCAGGGCTGTTGTGCCTGTGAATAGGCTGCCAAGGGAAGGTGAAGAGCAGCAACAACTTTCAGGGCTGGCACCTTCCATGTGGGAGAAGGAGCTGGACGTTTGACATTTCAGAAAGAGGCTCTGCCGAGAACAGGCGCCTTGAGATGTTGCATCTCTGGGAAAGCACAGATCCCCAGGGCTGTTGTGCCTGTGAATAGGCTGCCAAGGGAAGGTGAAGAGCAGCAACAGCTGTCAGGGCTGGCACCTTCCTTGTCGGGGAAGGAGCCGGACGTTTGCCTTTTCGGAAAAAAACTCTGCCGAGAATGGGTACGATGAGATGTTGTGTCGCTGGGAAAGCACAGATCCCCAGGGCTGTTGTGCCTGTGAATAGGCTGCCAAGGGAATGTGAAGAGCAGCAACAGCTTTCAGGGCTGGCACCTTCCTTGTGGGAGAAGGAGCCGGACGTTGCCTTTTCAGAAAAAAGGCTCTGCCGAGAACAGGCGCCTTGAGATGTTGCATCTCTGGGAAAGCACAGATCCCCAGGGCTGTTGTGCCTGTGAATAGGCTGCCAAGGGAAGGTGAAGAGCAGCAACAGCTGTCAGGCCTGGCACCTTCCTTGTGGGAGAAGGAGCCGGACGTTTGCCTTTTCGGAAAAAAGGCTCTGCCGAGAACAGGTGCCTTGAGATGTTGTGTCTCTGGGAAAGCACAGATCCCCAGGGCTGTTGTGCCTGTGAATAGGCTGCCAAGGGAAGGTGAAGAACAGCAACATCTTTCAGGGCTGGCCCCTTCCTTGTCGGGGAAGGAGCCGGACGTTTGCCTTTTCGGAAAAAAGGCTCTGCCGAGAACAGGCGCCTTGAGATGTTGCGTCTCTGGGAAAGCACAGATCCCCAGGGCTGTTGTGCCTGTGAATAGGCTGCCAAGGGAATGTGAAGAGCAGCAACAGCTTTCAGGGCTGGCACCTTCCTTGTGGGAGAAGGAGCCGGACGTTGCCTTTTCGGAAAAAAGGCTCTGCCGAGAACAGGCGCCTTGAGATGTTGCATCTCTGGGAAAGCACAGATCCCCAGGGCTGTTGTGCCTGTGAATAGGCTGCCAAGGGAAGGTGAAGAGCAGCAACAGCTGTCAGGCCTGGCACCTTCCTTGTGGGAGAAGGAGCCGGACGTTTGCCTTTTCGGAATGAGGCTCAGCCGAGAACAGGCGCCTTGAGATGTTGCGTCTCTGGGAAAGCACAGATCCCCAGGGCTGTTGTGCCTGTGAATAGGCTGCCAAGGGAAGGTGAAGAGCAGCAACAGCTTTCAGGGCTGGCACCTTCCTTGTGGGAGAAGGAGCCGGACGTTTGCCTTTTCGGATAAAAGGCTCTGCCGAGAACAGGCGCCTTGAGATGTTGCATCTCTGGGAAAGCACAGATCCCCAGGGCTGTTGTGCCTGTGAATAGGCTGCCAAGGGAAGGTGAAGAACAGCAACAGATTTCAGGCCTGGCCCCTTCCATGTGGGAGAAGGAGCCAGACGTTATCCTTTTCGGAAAAAAGGCTCTGCCAAGAATGGGTACGATGAGATGTTGCGTCTCTGGGAAAGCACAGATCCGCAGGGCTGTTGTGCCTGTGAATAGGCTGCCAAGGGAAGGTGAAGAGCAGCAACAACTTTCAGGGCTGGCACCTTCCTTGTGGGAGAAGGAGCCGGACGTTTGCCATTTCAGAAAGAGGCTCTGCCGAGAACAGGCGCCTTGAGATGTTGCATCTCTGGGAAAGCATAGATCCCCAGGCCTGCTGTGCCTGTGAATAGGCTGCCAAGGGAAGGTGAAGAGCAGCAACAGCTGTCAGGCCTGGCACCTTCCTTGTCGGGGAAGGAGCCGGACGTTTGCCTTTTTGGAAAAAAGGCTCTGCCGAGAATGGGTACGATGAGATGTTGCGTCTCTGGGAAAGCACAGATCCCCAGGGCTGTTGTGCCTGTGAATAGGCTGCCAAGGGAAGGTGAAGAGCAGCAACAGCTGTCAGGCCTGGCACCTTCCATGTGGGAGAAGGAGCCGGACGTTTGCCTTTTCGGAAAAAAGGCTCTGCCGAGAACAGGCGCCTTGAGATGTTGTGTCTCTGGGAAAGCACAGATCCCCAGGGCTGTTGTGCCTGTGAATAGGCTGCCAAGGGAAGGTGAAGAGCAGCAACAGCTTTCAGGCCTGGCACCTTCCTTGTGGGAGAAGGAGCCGGACGTTTGCCTTTTCGGAAACAAGGCTCTGCCGAGAACAGGCGCCTTGAGATGTTGCGTCTCTGGGAAAGCACAGATCCCCAGGGCTGTTGTGCCTGTGAATAGGCTGCCAAGGGAAGGTGAAGAGCAGCAACAACTTTCAGGGCTGGCACCTTCCTTGTGGGAGAAGGAGCCGGACGTTTGCCATTTCGGATAAAAGGCTCTGACGAGAACAGGCGCCTTGAGATGTTGCATCTCTGGGAAAGCACAGATCCCCAGGGCTGTTGTGCCTGTGAATAGGCTGCCAAGGGAAGGTGAAGAGCAGCAACAACTTTCAGGGCTGGCACCTACCTTGTCGGGGAAGGAGCCAGACGTTATCCTTTTCGGAAAAAAGGCTCTGCCAAGAATGGGTACGATGAGATGTTGCGTCTCTGGGAAAGCACAGATCCCCAGGGCTGTTGTGCCTGTGAATAGGCTGCCAAGGGAAGGTGAAGAGCAGCAACAACTTTCAGGGCTGGCACCTTCCATGTGGGAGAAGGAGCTGGACGTTTGACATTTCAGAAAGAGGCTCTGCCGAGAACAGGCGCCTTGAGATGTTGCATCTCTGGGAAAGCACAGATCCCCAGGGCTGTTGTGCCTGTGAATAGGCTGCCAAGGGAAGGTGAAGAGCAGCAACAGCTGTCAGGGCTGGCACCTTCCTTGTCGGGGAAGGAGCCGGACGTTTGCCTTTTTGGAAAAAAGGCTCTGCCGAGAATGGGTACGATGAGATGTTGCGTCTCTGGGAAAGCACAGATCCCCAGGGCTGTTGTGCCTGTGAATAGGCTGCCAAGGGAAGGTGAAGAGCAGCAACAGCTTTCAGGCCTGGCACCTTCCATGTGGGAGAAGGAGCCGGACGTTTGCCATTTCAGAAAGAGGCTCTGCCGAGAACAGGCGCCTTGAGATGTTGTGTCCCTGGGAAAGCACAGATCCCCAGGGCTGTTGTGCCTGTGAATAGGCTGCCAAGGGAAGGTGAAGAGCAGCAACAGCTGTCAGGCCTGGCACCTTCCTTGTGGGAGAAGGAGCCGGACGTTTGCCTTTTCGGAAAAAAGGCTCTGCCGAGAACAGGTGCCTTGAGATGTTGTGTCTCTGGGAAAGCACAGATCCCCAGGGCTGTTGTGCCTGTGAATAGGCTGCCAAGGGAAGGTGAAGAACAGCAACAACTTTCAGGCCTGGCCCCTTCCTTGTCGGGGAAGGAGCCGGACGTTTGCCTTTTCGGAAAAAAGGCTCTGCCGAGAACAGGCGCCTTGAGATGTTGCGTCTCTGGGAAAGCACAGATCCCCAGGGCTGTTGTGCCTGTGAATAGGCTGCCAAGGGAAGGTGAAGAGCAGCAACAACTTTCAGGGCTGGCACCTTCCTTGTGGGAGAAGGAGCCGGACGTTTGCCATTTCAGAAAGAGGCTCTGCCGAGAACAAGCGCCTTGAGATGTTGCATCTCTGGGAAAGCACAGATCCCCAGGGCTGTTGTGCCTGTGAATAGGCTGCCAAGGGAAGGTGAAGAGCAGCAACAACTTTCAGGGCTGGCACCTTCCTTGTCGGGGAAGGAGCCAGACGTTATCCTTTTCGGAACAAAGGCTCTGCCAAGAATGGGTACGATGAGATGTTGCGTCTCTGGGAAAGCACAGATCCCCAGGGCTGTTGTGCCTGTGAATAGGCTGCCAAGGGAAGGTGAAGAGCAGCAACAACTTTCAGGGCTGGCACCTTCCTTGTGGGAGAAGGAGCCGGACGTTTGCCATTTCAGAAAGAGGCTCTGCCGAGAACAGGCGCCTTGAGATGTTGCATCTCTGGGAAAGCATAGATCCCCAGGCCTGCTGTGCCTGTGAATAGGCTGCCAAGGGAAGGTGAAGAGCAGCAACAGCTGTCAGGCCTGGCACCTTCCTTGTCGGGGAAGGAGCCGGACGTTTGCCTTTTTGGAAAAAAGGCTCTGCCGAGAATGGGTACGATGAGATGTTGCGTCTCTGGGAAAGCACAGATCCCCAGGGCTGTTGTGCCTGTGAATAGGCTGCCAAGGGAAGGTGAAGAGCAGCAACAGCTGTCAGGCCTGGCACCTTCCATGTGGGAGAAGGAGCCGGACGTTTGCCATTTCAGAAAGAGGCTCTGCCGAGAACAGGCGCCTTGAGATGTTGCATCTCTGGGAAAGCACAGATCCCCAGGGCTGTTGTGCCTGTGAATAGGCTGCCAAGGGAAGGTGAAGAGCAGCAACAGCTGTCAGGCCTGGCACCTTCCTTGTCGGGGAAGGAGCCGGACGTTTGCCTTTTCGGAAAAAAGGCTCTGCCGAGAACAGGCGCCTTGAGATGTTGCGTCTCTGGGAAAGCACAGATCCCCAGGGCTGTTGTGCCTGTGAATAGGCTGCCAAGGGAAGGTGAAGAGCAGCAACAACTTTCAGGGCTGGCACCTTCCTTGCGGGAGAAGGAGCCGGACGTTTGCCATTTCAGAAAGAGGCTCTGCCGAGAACAGGCGCCTTGAGATGTTGCATCTCTGGGAAAGCACAGATCCCCAGGGCTGTTGTGCCTGTGAATAGGCTGCCAAGGGAAGGTGAAGAGCAGCAACAACTTTCAGGGCTGGCACCTTCCTTGTCGGGGAAGGAGCCGGACGTTTGCCTTTTTGGAAAAAAGGCTATGCCGAGAATGGGTACGATGAGATGTTGCATCTCTGGGAAAGCACAGATCCCCAGGGCTGTTGTGCCTGTGAATAGGCTGCCAAGGGAAGGTGAAGAGCAGCAACAGCTGTCAGGCCTGGCACCTTCCTTGTGGGAGAAGGAGCCGGACGTTTGCCTTTTCGGAATGAGGCTCAGCCGAGAACAGGCGCTTTGAGATGTTGCGTCTCTGGGAAAGCACAGATCCCCAGGGCTGTTGTGCCTGTGAATAGGCTGCCAAGGGAAGGTGAAGAGCAGCAACAACTTTCAGGGCTGGCACCTTCCATGTGGGAGAAGGAGCCGGACGTTTGCCATTTCAGAAAGAGGCTCTGCCGAGAACAGGCACCTTGAGATGTTGCATCTCTGGGAAAGCACAGATCCCCAGGGCTGTTGTGCCTGTGAATAGGCTGCCAAGGGAAGGTGAAGAGCAGCAACAGCTTTCAGGGCTGGCACCTTCCTTGTGGGAGAAGGAGCCGGACGTTTGCCTTTTCGGAAAAAAGGCTCTGCCGAGAACAGGCGCCTTGAGATGTTGCATCTCTGGGAAAGCACAGATCCCCAGGGCTGTTGTGCCTGTGAATAGGCTGCCAAGGGAAGGTGAAGAACAGCAACAACTTTCAGGCCTGGCCCCTTCCTTGTGGGAGAAGGAGCCGGACGTTTGCCATTTCAGAAAGAGGCTCTGCCGAGAACAGGTGCCTTGAGATGTTGCATCTCTGGGAAAGCACAGATCCCCAGGGCTGTTGTGCCTGTGAATAGGCTGCCAAGGGAAGGTGAAGAGCAGCAAAAGCTGTCAGGGCTGGCACCTTCCTTGTGGGAGAAGGAGCCGGACGTTTGCCTTTTCGGAAAAAAGGCTCTGCCGAGAACAGGCGCCTTGAGATGTTGCATCTCTGGGAAAGCACAGATCCCCAGTGCTGTTGTGCCTGTGAATAGGCTGCCAAGGGAAGGTGAAGAACAGCAACAGATTTCAGGGCTGGCACCTTACTTGTGGGAGAAGGAGCCGGACGTTATCCTTTTCGGAAAAAAGGCTCTGCCAAGAATGGATACGATGAGATGTTGCGTCTCTGGGAAAGCACAGATCCCCAGGGCTGTTGTGCCTGTGAATAGGCTGCCAAGGGAAGGTGAAGAGCAGCAACAACTTTCAGGGCTGGCACCTTCCTTGTCGGGGAAGGAGCCGGACGTTATCCTTTTCGGAAAAAAGGCTCTGCCAAGAATGGATACGATGAGATGTTGCATCTCTGGGAAAGCACAGATCCCCAGGGCTGTTGTGCCTGTGAATAGGCTGCCAAGGGAAGGTGAAGAGCAGCAACAACTTTCAGGGCTGGCACCTTCCATGTGGGAGAAGGAGCCGGACGTTTGCCATTTCAGAAAGAGGCTCTGCCGAGAACAGGCGCCTTGAGATGTTGCATCTCTGGGAAAGCACAGATCCCCAGGGCTGTTGTGCCTGTGAATAGGCTGTCAAGGGAAGGTGAAGAACAGCAACAACTTTCAGGGCTGGCCCCTTCCTTGTCGGGGAAGGAGCCGGACGTTTGCCTTTTTGGAAAAAAGGCTCTGCCAAGAATGGGTACGATGAGATGTTGCGTCTCTGGGAAAGCACAGATCCCCAGGGCTGTTGTGCCTGTGAATAGGCTGCCAAGGGAAGGTGAAGAGCAGCAACAACTTTCAGGCCTGGCCCCTTCCTTGTCGGGGAAGGAGCCGGACGTTTGCCTTTTCGGAAAAAAGGTTCTGCCGAGAACAGACGCCTTGAGATGTTGCGTCTCTGGGAAAGCACAGATCCCCAGGGCTGTTGTGCCTGTGAATAGGCTGCCAAGGGAAGGTGAAGAGCAGCAACAACTTTCAGGGCTGGCCCCTTCCTTGCGGGAGAAGGAGCCGGACGTTTGCCATTTCAGAAAGAGGCTCTGCCGAGAACAGGCGCCTTGAGATGTTGCATCTCTGGGAAAGCACAGATCCCCAGGGCTGTTGTGCCTGTGAATAGGCTGCCAAGAGAAGGTGAAGAGCAGCAACAACTTTCAGGGCTGGCACCTTCCTTGTCGGGGAAGGAGCCAGACGTTATCCTTTTCGGAAAAAAGGCTCTGCCAAGAATGGGTACGATGAGATGTTGTGTCTCTGGGAAAGCACAGATCCCCAGGGCTGTTGTGCCTGTGAATAGGCTGCCAAGGGAAGGTGAAGAGCAGCAACAGCTTTCAGGGCTGGCACCTTCCATGTGGGAGAAGGAGCCGGACGTTTGCCATTTCAGAAAGAGGCTCTGCCGAGAACAGGCGCCTTGAGATGTTGCATCTCTGGGAAAGCACAGATCCCCAGGGCTGTTGTGCCTGTGAATAGGCTGCCAAGGGAAGGTGAAGAGCAGCAACAGCTGTCAGGCCTGGCACCTTCCTTGTGGGAGAAGGAGCCGGACGTTTGCCTTTTCGGAATGAGGCTCAGCCGAGAACAGGCGCCTTGAGATGTTGCGTCTCTGGGAAAGCACAGATCCCCAGGGCTGTTGTGCCTGTGAATAGGCTGCCAAGGGAAGGTGAAGAGCAGCAACAGCTTTCAGGCCTGGCACCTTCCTTGTGGGAGAAGGAGCCGGACGTTTGCCATTTCAGAAAGAGGCTCTGCCGAGAACAGGCGCCTTGAGATGTTGTGTCTCTGGGAAAGCACAGATCCCCAGGGCTGTTGTGCCTGTGAATAGGCTGCCAAGGGAAGGTGAAGAGCAGCATCAGCTTTCAGGCCTGGCACCTTCCTTGTGGGAGAAGGAGCCGGACGTTTGCCATTTCAGAAAGAGGCTCTGCCGAGAACAGGCGCCTTGAGATGTTGCATCTCTGGGAAAGCACAGATCCCCAGTGCTGTTGTTCCTGTGAATAGGCTGCCAAGGGAAGGTGAAGAACAGCAACAACTTTCAGGGCTGGCCCCTTCCTTGTGGGAGAAGGAGCCGGACGTTTGCCATTTCAGAAAGAGGCTCTGCCGAGAACAGGCGCCTTGAGATGTTGCATCTCTGGGAAAGCACAGATCCCCAGGGCTGTTGTGCCTGTGAATAGGCTGCCAAGGGAAGGTGAAGAGCAGCAACAGCTGTCAGGGCTGGCACCTTCCTTGTCGGGGAAGGAGCCGGACGTTTGCCTTTTTGGAAAAAAGGCTCTGCCGAGAATGGGTACGATGAGATGTTGTGTCTCTGGGAAAGCACAGATCCCCAGGGCTGTTGTGCCTATGAATAGGCTGCCAAGGGAAGGTGAAGAGCAGCAACAGCTGTCAGGCCTGGCACCTTCCTTGTGGGAGAAGGAGCCGGACGTTTGCCTTTTCGGAAAAAAGGCTCTGCCGAGAACAGGCGCCTTGAGATGTTGCATCTCTGGGAAAGCACAGATCCCCAGGGCTGTTGTGCCTGTGAATAGGCTGCCAAGGGAAGGTGAAGAACAGCAACAACTTTCAGGGCTGGCCCCTTCCTTGTGGGAGAAGGAGCCGGACGTTTGCCATTTCAGAAAGAGGCTCTGCCGAGAACAGGCGCCTTGAGATGTTGCATCTCTGGGAAAGCACAGATCCCCAGGGCTGTTGTGCCTGTGAATAGGCTGCCAAGGGAAGGTGAAGAGCAGCAACAGCTGTCAGGGCTGGCACCTTCCTTGTCGGGGAAGGAGCCGGACGTTTGCCTTTTTGGAAAAAAGGCTCTGCCGAGAATGGGTACGATGAGATGTTGTGTCTCTGGGAAAGCACAGATCCCCAGGGCTGTTGTGCCTATGAATAGGCTGCCAAGGGAAGGTGAAGAGCAGCAACAGCTGTCAGGCCTGGCACCTTCCTTGTGGGAGAAGGAGCCGGACATTTGCCTTTTCGGAAAAAAGGCTCTGCCGAGAACAGGCGCCTTGAGATGTTGCATCTCTGGGAAAGCACAGATCCCCAGGGCTGTTGTGCCTGTGAATAGGCTGCCAAGGGAAGGTGAAGAACAGCAACAACTTTCAGGGCTGGCCCCTTCCTTGTGGGAGAAGGAGCCGGACGTTTGCCATTTCAGAAAGAGGCTCTGCCGAGAACAGGCGCCTTGAGATGTTGCATCTCTGGGAAAGCACAGATCCCCAGGGCTGTTGTGCCTGTGAATAGGCTGCCAAGGGAAGGTGAAGAGCAGCAACAGCTGTCAGGGCTGGCACCTTCCTTGTGGGAGAAGGAGCCGGACGTTTGCCTTTTCGGAAAAAAGGCTCTGCCGAGAACAGGCGCCTTGAGATGTTGCATCTCTGGGAAAGCACAGATCCCCAGTGCTGTTGTGCCTGTTAATAGGCTGCCAAGGGAAGGTGAAGAACAGCAACAGATTTCAGGGCTGGCACCTTACTTGTGGGAGAAGGAGCCGGACGTTATCCTTTTCGGAAAAAAGGCTCTGCCAAGAATGGATACGATGAGATGTTGCGTCTCTGGGAAAGCACAGATCCCCAGGGCTGTTGTGCCTGTGAATAGGCTGCCAAGGGAAGGTGAAGAGCAGCAACAACTTTCAGGGCTGGCACCTTCCTTGTCGGGGAAGGAGCCGGACGTTATCCTTTTCGGAAAAAAGGCTCTGCCAAGAATGGATACGATGAGATGTTGCATCTCTGGGAAAGCACAGATCCCCAGGGCTGTTGTGCCTGTGAATAGGCTGCCAAGGGAAGGTGAAGAGCAGCAACAGCTGTCAGGGCTGTCCCCTTCCATGTGGGAGAAGGAGCCGGACGTTTGCCTTTTCGGAATGAGGCTCAGCCGAGAACAGGCGCTTTGAGATGTTGCGTCTCTGGGAAAGCACAGATCCCCAGGGCTGTTGTGCCTGTGAATAGGCTGCCAAGGGAAGGTGAAGAGCAGCAACAGCTTTCAGGCCTGGCACCTTCCTTATCGGGGAAGGAGCCAGACGTTATCCTTTTCGGAAAAAAGTCTCTGCCAAGAATGGGTACGATGAGATGTTGCGTCTCTGGGAAAGCACAGATCCCCAGGGCTGTTGTGCCTGTGAATAGGCTGCCAAGGGAAGGTGAAGAGCAGCAACAACTTTCAGGGCTGGCACCTTCCATGTGGGAGAAGGAGCCGGACGTTTGCCTTTTCGGAAAAAAGTCTCGGCCAAGAATGGGTACGATGAGATGTTGCGTCTCTGGGAAAGCACAGATCCCCAGTGCTGTTGTGCCTGTGAATAGGCTGCCAAGGGAAGGTGAAGAGCAGCAACAACTTTCAGGGCTGGCACCTTCCTTGTGGGAGAAGGAGCCAGACGTTTGCCATTTCAGAAAGAGGCTCTGCCGAGAACAGGCGCCTTGAGATGTTGCATCTCTGGGAAAGCACAGATCCCCAGGGCTGTTGTGCCTGTGAATAGGCTGCCAAGGGAAGGTGAAGAGCAGCAACAGCTGTCAGGGCTGGCACCTTCCTTGTCGGGGAAGGAGCCGGACGTTTGCCTTTTCGGATAAAAGGCTCTGACGAGAACAGGCGCCTTGAGATGTTGCATCTCTGGGAAAGCACAGATCCCCAGGGCTGTTGTGCCTGTGAATAGGCTGCCAAGGGAAGGTGAAGAACAGCAACAGATTTCAGGCCTGGCCCCTTCCATGTGGGAGAAGGAGCCGGACGTTATCCTTTTCGGAAAAAAGGCTCTGCTAAGAATGGGTACGATGAGATGTTGCATCTCTGGGAAAGCACAGATCCCCAGGGCTGTTGTGCCTGTGAATAGGCTGCCAAGGGAAGGTGAAGAACAGCAACAACTTTCAGGGCTGGCACCTTCCTTGTGGGAGAAGGAGCCGGACGTTTGCCTTTTCGGAAAAAAGGCTCTGCCAAGAATGGGTACGATGAGATGTTGCGTCTCTGGGAAAGCACAGATCCCCAGGGCTGTTGTGCCTGTGAATAGGCTGCCAAGGGAAGGTGAAGAGCAGCAACAACTTTCAGGGCTGGCACCTTCCTTGTGGGAGAAGGAGCCGGACGTTTGCCTTTTCGGAAAAAAGTCTCTTCCAAGAATGGGTACGATGAGACGTTGCGTCTCTGGGAAAGCACAGATCCCCAGGGCTGTTGTGCCTGTGAATAGGCTGCCAAGGGAAGGTGAAGAGCAGCAACAACTTTCAGGGGTGGCACCTTCCATGTGGGAGAAGGAGCCGGATGTTTGCCATTTCAGAAAGAGGCTCTGACGAGAACAGGCGCCTTGAGATGTTGCATCTCTGGGAAAGCACAGATCCCCAGGGCTGTTGTGCCTGTGAATAGGCTGCCAAGGGAAGGTGAAGAGCAGCAACAGCTGTCAGGCCTGGCACCTTCCTTGTGGGAGAAGGAGCCGGACGTTTGCCTTTTCGGAAAAAAGGCTCTGCCGAGAACAGGCGCCTTGAGATGTTGCATCTCTGGGAAAGCACAGATCCCCAGGGCTGTTGTGCCTGTGAATAGGCTGCCAAGGGAAGGTGAAGAACAGCAACAGATTTCAAGCCAGGCCCCTTCCATGTGGGAGAAGGAGCCGGACGTTATCCTTTTCGGAAAAAAGGCTCTGCCAAGAATGGATACGATGAGATGTTGCGTCTCTGGGAAAGCACAGATCCCCAGGGCTGTTGTGCCTGTGAATAGGCTGCCAAGGGAAGGTGAAGAGCAGCAACAGCTGTCAGGCCTGGCACCTTCCTTGTCGGGGAAGGAGCCGGACGTTATCCTTTTCGGAAAAAAGTCTCTGCCAAGAATGGGTACGATGAGATGTTGTGTCTCTGGGAAAGCACAGATCCCCAGGGCTGTTGTGCCTGTGAACAGGCTGCCAAGGGAAGGTGAAGAGCAGCAACAGCTGTCAGGGCTGGCACCTTCCTTGTCGGGGAAGGAGCCGGACGTTTGCCTTTTTGGAAAAAAGGCTCTGCCGAGGATGGGTACGATGAGATGTTGTGTCTCTGGGAAAGCACAGATCCCCAGGGCTGTTGTGCCTGTGAATAGGCTGCCAAGGGAAGGTGAAGAGCAGCAACAGCTGTCAGGGCTGGCACCTTCCTTGTGGGAGAAGGAGCCGGACGTTTGCCTTTTCGGAAAAAAGGCTCTGCCGAGAACAGGCGCCTTGAGATGTTGCATCTCTGGGAAAGCACAGATCCCCAGGGCTGTTGTGCCTGTGAATAGGCTGCCAAGGGAAGGTGAAGAACAGCAACAGATTTCAAGCCAGGCCCCTTCCATGTGGGAGAAGGAGCCGGACGTTTTCATTTTCGGAAAAAAGGCTCTGCCAAGAATGTATACGATGAGATGTTGCGTCTCTGGGAAAGCACAGATCCCCAGGGCTGTTGTGCCTGTGAATAGGCTGCCAAGGGAAGGTGAAGAGCAGCAACAGCTGTCAGGCCTGGCACCTTCCTTGTGGGAGAAGGAGCCGGACGTTTGCCTTTTCGGAATGAGGCTCAGCCGAGAACAGGCGCTTTGAGATGTTGTGTCTCTGGGAAAGCACAGATCCCCAGGGCTGTTGTGCCTGTGAATAGGCTGCCAAGGGAAGGTGAAGAGCAGCAACAGCTTTCAGGCCTGGCACCTTCCTTATCGGGGAAGGAGCCAGACGTTATCCTTTTCGGAAAAAAGTCTCTGCCAAGAATGGGTACGATGAGATGTTGCGTCTCTGGGAAAGCACAGATCCCCAGGGCTGTTGTGCCTGTGAATAGGCTGCCAAGGGAAGGTGAAGAGCAGCAACAACTTTCAGGGCTGGCACCTTCCATGTGGGAGAAGGAGCCGGACGTTTGCCATTTCAGAAAGAGGCTCTGCCGAGAACAGGCGCCTTGAGATGTTGCATCTCTGGGAAAGCACAGATCCCCAGGGCTGTTGTGCCTGTGAATAGGCTGCCAAGGGAAGGTGAAGAGCAGCAACAACTTTCAGGGCTGGCACCTTCCTTGTCGGGGAAGGAGCCGGACGTTATCCTTTTCGGAAAAAAGGCTCTGCCAAGAATGGATACGATGAGATGTTGCATCTCTGGGAAAGCACAGATCCCCAGGGCTGTTGTGCCTGTGAATAGGCTGCCAAGGGAAGGTGAAGAGCAGCAACAGCTGTCAGGGCTGTCCCCTTCCATGTGGGAGAAGGAGCCGGACGTTTGCCTTTTCGGAATGAGGCTCAGCCGAGAACAGGCGCTTTGAGATGTTGCGTCTCTGGGAAAGCACAGATCCCCAGGGCTGTTGTGCCTGTGAATAGGCTGCCAAGGGAAGGTGAAGAGCAGCAACAGCTTTCAGGCCTGGCACCTTCCTTATCGGGGAAGGAGCCAGACGTTATCCTTTTCGGAAAAAAGTCTCTGCCAAGAATGGGTACGATGAGATGTTGCGTCTCTGGGAAAGCACAGATCCCCAGGGCTGTTGTGCCTGTGAATAGGCTGCCAAGGGAAGGTGAAGAGCAGCAACAACTTTCAGGGCTGGCACCTTCCATGTGGGAGAAGGAGCCGGACGTTTGCCTTTTCGGAAAAAAGTCTCGGCCAAGAATGGGTACGATGAGATGTTGCGTCTCTGGGAAAGCACAGATCCCCAGTGCTGTTGTGCCTGTGAATAGGCTGCCAAGGGAAGGTGAAGAGCAGCAACAACTTTCAGGGCTGGCACCTTCCTTGTGGGAGAAGGAGCCAGACGTTTGCCATTTCAGAAAGAGGCTCTGCCGAGAACAGGCGCCTTGAGATGTTGCATCTCTGGGAAAGCACAGATCCCCAGGGCTGTTGTGCCTGTGAATAGGCTGCCAAGGGAAGGTGAAGAGCAGCAACAGCTGTCAGGGCTGGCACCTTCCTTGTCGGGGAAGGAGCCGGACGTTTGCCTTTTCGGATAAAAGGCTCTGACGAGAACAGGCGCCTTGAGATGTTGCATCTCTGGGAAAGCACAGATCCCCAGGGCTGTTGTGCCTGTGAATAGGCTGCCAAGGGAAGGTGAAGAACAGCAACAGATTTCAGGCCTGGCCCCTTCCATGTGGGAGAAGGAGCCGGACGTTATCCTTTTCGGAAAAAAGGCTCTGCTAAGAATGGGTACGATGAGATGTTGCATCTCTGGGAAAGCACAGATCCCCAGGGCTGTTGTGCCTGTGAATAGGCTGCCAAGGGAAGGTGAAGAACAGCAACAACTTTCAGGGCTGGCACCTTCCTTGTGGGAGAAGGAGCCGGACGTTTGCCTTTTCGGAAAAAAGGCTCTGCCAAGAATGGGTACGATGAGATGTTGCGTCTCTGGGAAAGCACAGATCCCCAGGGCTGTTGTGCCTGTGAATAGGCTGCCAAGGGAAGGTGAAGAGCAGCAACAACTTTCAGGGCTGGCACCTTCCTTGTGGGAGAAGGAGCCGGACGTTTGCCTTTTCGGAAAAAAGTCTCTTCCAAGAATGGGTACGATGAGACGTTGCGTCTCTGGGAAAGCACAGATCCCCAGGGCTGTTGTGCCTGTGAATAGGCTGCCAAGGGAAGGTGAAGAGCAGCAACAACTTTCAGGGGTGGCACCTTCCATGTGGGAGAAGGAGCCGGATGTTTGCCATTTCAGAAAGAGGCTCTGACGAGAACAGGCGCCTTGAGATGTTGCATCTCTGGGAAAGCACAGATCCCCAGGGCTGTTGTGCCTGTGAATAGGCTGCCAAGGGAAGGTGAAGAGCAGCAACAGCTGTCAGGCCTGGCACCTTCCTTGTGGGAGAAGGAGCCGGACGTTTGCCTTTTCGGAAAAAAGGCTCTGCCGAGAACAGGCGCCTTGAGATGTTGCATCTCTGGGAAAGCACAGATCCCCAGGGCTGTTGTGCCTGTGAATAGGCTGCCAAGGGAAGGTGAAGAACAGCAACAGATTTCAAGCCAGGCCCCTTCCATGTGGGAGAAGGAGCCGGACGTTATCCTTTTCGGAAAAAAGGCTCTGCCAAGAATGGATACGATGAGATGTTGCGTCTCTGGGAAAGCACAGATCCCCAGGGCTGTTGTGCCTGTGAATAGGCTGCCAAGGGAAGGTGAAGAGCAGCAACAGCTGTCAGGCCTGGCACCTTCCTTGTCGGGGAAGGAGCCGGACGTTATCCTTTTCGGAAAAAAGTCTCTGCCAAGAATGGGTACGATGAGATGTTGTGTCTCTGGGAAAGCACAGATCCCCAGGGCTGTTGTGCCTGTGAACAGGCTGCCAAGGGAAGGTGAAGAGCAGCAACAGCTGTCAGGGCTGGCACCTTCCTTGTCGGGGAAGGAGCCGGACGTTTGCCTTTTTGGAAAAAAGGCTCTGCCGAGAATGGGTACGATGAGATGTTGTGTCTCTGGGAAAGCACAGATCCCCAGGGCTGTTGTGCCTGTGAATAGGCTGCCAAGGGAAGGTGAAGAGCAGCAACAGCTGTCAGGGCTGGCACCTTCCTTGTGGGAGAAGGAGCCGGACGTTTGCCTTTTCGGAAAAAAGGCTCTGCCGAGAACAGGCGCCTTGAGATGTTGCATCTCTGGGAAAGCACAGATCCCCAGGGCTGTTGTGCCTGTGAATAGGCTGCCAAGGGAAGGTGAAGAGCAGCAACAGATTTCAAGCCAGGCCCCTTCCATGTGGGAGAAGGAGCCGGACGTTTTCATTTTCGGAAAAAAGGCTCTGCCAAGAATGTATACGATGAGATGTTGCGTCTCTGGGAAAGCACAGATCCCCAGGGCTGTTGTGCCTGTGAATAGGCTGCCAAGGGAAGGTGAAGAGCAGCAACAGCTGTCAGGCCTGGCACCTTCCTTGTGGGAGAAGGAGCCGGACGTTTGCCTTTTCGGAATGAGGCTCAGCCGAGAACAGGCGCTTTGAGATGTTGTGTCTCTGGGAAAGCACAGATCCCCAGGGCTGTTGTGCCTGTGAATAGGCTGCCAAGGGAAGGTGAAGAGCAGCAACAGCTTTCAGGCCTGGCACCTTCCTTATCGGGGAAGGAGCCAGACGTTATCCTTTTCGGAAAAAAGTCTCTGCCAAGAATGGGTACGATGAGATGTTGCGTCTCTGGGAAAGCACAGATCCCCAGGGCTGTTGTGCCTGTGAATAGGCTGCCAAGGGAAGGTGAAGAGCAGCAACAACTTTCAGGGCTGGCACCTTCCATGTGGGAGAAGGAGCCGGACGTTTGCCATTTCAGAAAGAGGCTCTGCCGAGAACAGGCGCCTTGAGATGTTGCATCTCTGGGAAAGCACAGATCCCCAGGGCTGTTGTGCCTGTGAATAGGCTGCCAAGGGAAGGTGAAGAGCAGCATCAGCTTTCAGGGCTGTCCCCTTCCTTGTGGGAGAAGGAGCCGGACGTTTGCCTTTTTGGAAAAAAGGCTCTGCCGAGAACAGGCGCCTTGAGATGTTGCATCTCTGGGAAAGCACAGATCCCCAGGGCTGTTGTGCCTGTGAATAGGCTGCCAAGGGAAGGTGAAGAACAGCAACAGATTTCAGGGCTGGCACCTTCCTTGTCGGGGAAGGAGCCGGACGTTATCCTTTTCGGAAAAAAGGCTCTGCCAAGAATGGGTACGATGAGATGTTGCATCTCTGGGAAAGCACAGATCCCCAGGGCTGTTGTGCCTGTGAATAGGCTGCCAAGGGAAGGTGAAGAACAGCAACAACTTTCAGGGCTGGCACCTTCCTTGTCGGGGAAGGAGCCGGACGTTATCCTTTTCGGAAAAAAGGGTCTGCCAAGAATGGATACGATGAGATGTTGCGTCTCTGGGAAAGCACAGATCCCCAGGGCTGTTGTGCCTGTGAATAGGCTGCCAAGGGAAGGTGAAGAGCAGCAACAACTTTCAGGGCTGGCCCCTTCCTTGTGGGAGAAGGAGCCGGACGTTTGCCATTTCAGAAAGAGGCTCTGCCGAGAACAGGCGCCTTGAGATGTTGTGTCTCTGGGAAAGCACAGATCCCCAGGGCTGTTGTGCCTGTGAATAGGCTGCCAAGGGAAGGTGAAGAGCAGCAACAGCTGTCAGGGCTGTCCCCTTCCATGTGGGAGAAGGAGCCGGACGTTTGCCTTTTCGGAATGAGGCTCAGCCGAGAACAGGCGCTTTGAGATGTTGCGTCTCTGGGAAAGCACAGATCCCCAGGGCTGTTGTGCCTGTGAATAGGCTGCCAAGGGAAGGTGAAGAGCAGCAACAGCTTTCAGGGCTGGCACCTTCCTTATCGGGGAAGGAGCCAGACGTTATCCTTTTTGGAAAAAAGTCTCTGCCAAGAATGGGTACGATGAGATGTTGCGTCTCTGGGAAAGCACAGATCCCCAGGGCTGTTGTGCCTGTGAATAGGCTGCCAAGGGAAGGTGAAGAGCAGCAACAACTTTCAGGGCTGGCACCTTCCATGTGGGAGAAGGAGCCGGACGTTTGCCTTTTCGGAAAAAAGTCTCGGCCAAGAATGGGTACGATGAGATGTTGCGTCTCTGGGAAAGCACAGATCCCCAGTGCTGTTGTGCCTGTGAATAGGCTGCCAAGGGAAGGTGAAGAGCAGCAACAACTTTCAGGGCTGGCACCTTCCTTGTGGGAGAAGGAGCCGGACGTTTGCCATTTCAGAAAGAGGCTCTGCCGAGAACAGGCGCCTTGAGATGTTGCATCTCTGGGAAAGCACAGATCCCCAGGGCTGTTGTGCCTGTGAATAGGCTGCCAAGGGAAGGTGAAGAGCAGCAACAGCTGTCAGGGCTGGCACCTTCCTTGTCGGGGAAGGAGCCGGACGTTTGCCTTTTCGGATAAAAGGCTCTGACGAGAACAGGCGCCTTGAGATGTTGCATCTCTGGGAAAGCACAGATCCCCAGGGCTGTTGTGCCTGTGAATAGGCTGCCAAGGGAAGGTGAAGAACAGCAACAGATTTCAGGCCTGGCCCCTTCCATGTGGGAGAAGGAGCCGGACGTTATCCTTTTCGGAAAAAAGGCTCTGCTAAGAATGGGTACGATGAGATGTTGCGTCTCTGGGAAAGCACAGATCCCCAGGGCTGTTGTGCCTGTGAATAGGCTGCCAAGGGAAGGTGAAGAACAGCAACAACTTTCAGGGCTGTCCCCTTCCTTGTGGGAGAAGGAGCCGGACGTTTGCCTTTTCGGAAAAAAGGCTCTGCCAAGAATGGGTACGATGAGATGTTGCGTCTCTGGGAAAGCACAGATCCCCAGGGCTGTTGTGCCTGTGAATAGGCTGCCAAGGGAAGGTGAAGAGCAGCAACAACTTTCAGGGCTGGCACCTTCCTTGTGGGAGAAGGAGCCGGACGTTTGCCTTTTCGGAAAAAAGTCTCTTCCAAGAATGGGTACGATGAGACGTTGCGTCTCTGGGAAAGCACAGATCCCCAGGGCTGTTGTGCCTGTGAATAGGCTGCCAAGGGAAGGTGAAGAGCAGCAACAACTTTCAGGGGTGGCACCTTCCATGTGGGAGAAGGAGCCGGACGTTTGCCATTTCAGAAAGAGGCTCTGACGAGAACAGGCGCCTTGAGATGTTGCATCTCTGGGAAAGCACAGATCCCCAGGGCTGTTGTGCCTGTGAATAGGCTGCCAAGGGAAGGTGAAGAGCAGCAACAGCTGTCAGGCCTGGCACCTTCCTTGTGGGAGAAGGAGCCGGACGTTTGCCTTTTCGGAAAAAAGGCTCTGCCGAGAACAGGCGCCTTGAGATGTTGCATCTCTGGGAAAGCACAGATCCCCAGGGCTGTTGTGCCTGTGAATAGGCTGACAAGGGAAGGTGAAGAACAGCAACAGATTTCAAGCCAGGCCCCTTCCATGTGGGAGAAGGAGCCGGACGTTATCCTTTTCGGAAAAAAGGCTCTGCCAAGAATGGATACGATGAGATGTTGCGTCTCTGGGAAAGCACAGATCCCCAGGGCTGTTGTGCCTGTGAATAGGCTGCCAAGGGAAGGTGAAGAGCAGCAACAGCTGTCAGGCGTGGCACCTTCCTTGTCGGGGAAGGAGCCGGACGTTATCCTTTTCGGAAAAAAGTCTCTGCCAAGAATGGGTACGATGAGATGTTGTGTCTCTGGGAAAGCACAGATCCCCAGGGCTGTTGTGCCTGTGAACAGGCTGCCAAGGGAAGGTGAAGAGCAGCAACAGCTGTCAGGGCTGGCACCTTCCTTGTCGGGGAAGGAGCCGGACGTTATCCTTTTCGGAAAAAAGTCTCTGCCAAGAATGGGTACGATGAGATGTTGTGTCTCTGGGAAAGCACAGATCCCCAGGGCTGTTGTGCCTGTGAATAGGCTGCCAAGGGAAGGTGAAGAACAGCAACAGATTTCAAGCCAGGCCCCTTCCACGTGGGAGAAGGAGCCGGACGTTTTCCTTTTCGGAAAAAAGGCTCTGCCAAGAATGTATACGATGAGATGTTGCGTCTCTGGGAAAGCACAGATCCCCAGCGCTGTTGTGCCTGTGAATAGGCTGCCAAGGGAAGGTGAAGAGCAGCAACAGCTGTCAGGCCTGGCACCTTCCTTGTGGGAGAAGGAGCCGGACGTTTGCCTTTTCGGAATGAGGCTCAGCCGAGAACAGGCGCTTTGAGATGTTGCGTCTCTGGGAAAGCACAGATCCCCAGGGCTGTTGTGCCTGTGAATAGGCTGCCAAGGGAAGGTGAAGAGCAGCAACAGATTTCAGGCCTGGCACCTTCCTTATCGGGGAAGGAGCCAGACGTTATCCTTTTCGGAAAAAAGTCTCTGCCAAGAATGGGTACGATGAGATGTTGCGTCTCTGGGAAAGCACAGATCCCCAGGGCTGTTGTGCCTGTGAATAGGCTGCCAAGGGAAGGTGAAGAGCAGCAACAACTTTCAGGGCTGGCACCTTCCATGTGGGAGAAGGAGCCGGACGTTTGCCATTTCAGAAAGAGGCTCTGCCGAGAACAGGCGCCTTGAGATGTTGCATCTCTGGGAAAGCACAGATCCCCAGGGCTGTTGTGCCTGTGAATAGGCTGCCAAGGGAAGGTGAAGAGCAGCATCAGCTTTCAGGGCTGTCCCCTTCCTTGTGGGAGAAGGAGCCGGACGTTTGCCTTTTTGGAAAAAAGGCTCTGCCGAGAACAGGCGCCTTGAGATGTTGCATCTCTGGGAAAGCACAGATCCCCAGGGCTGTTGTGCCTGTGAATAGGCTGCCAAGGGAAGGTGAAGAACAGCAACAGATTTCAGGGCTGGCACCTTCCTTGTCGGGGAAGGAGCCGGACGTTATCCTTTTCGGAAAAAAGGCTCTGCCAAGAATGGGTACGATGAGATGTTGCGTCTCTGGGAAAGCACAGATCCCCAGGGCTGTTGTGCCTGTGAATAGGCTGCCAAGGGAAGGTGAAGAGCAGCAACAACTTTCAGGGCTGGCACCTTCCTTGTCGGGGAAGGAGCCGGACGTTATCCTTTTCGGAAAAAAGGGTCTGCCAAGAATGGATACGATGAGATGTTGCGTCTCTGGGAAAGCACAGATCCCCAGGGCTGTTGTGCCTGTGAATAGGCTGCCAAGGGAAGGTGAAGAGCAGCAACAACTTTCAGGGCTGGCCCCTTCCTTGTGGGAGAAGGAGCCGGACGTTTGCCATTTCAGAAAGAGGCTCTGCCGAGAACAGGCGCCTTGAGATGTTGCATCTCTGGGAAAGCACAGATCCCCAGGGCTGTTGTGCCTGTGAATAGGCTGCCAAGGGAAGGTGAAGAGCAGCAACAACTTTCAGGGCTGGCACCTTCCTTGTGGGAGAAGGAGCCGGACGTTTGCCTTTTCGGAAAAAAGGCTCTGCCGAGAATGGGTACGATGAGATGTTGCGTCTCTGGGAAAGCACAGATCCCCAGGGCTGTTGTGCCTGTGAATAGGCTGCCAAGGGAAGGTGAAGAGCAGCAACAACTTTCAGGGCTGGCCCCTTCCTTGTGGGAGAAGGAGCCGGACGTTTGCCATTTCAGAAAGAGGCTCTGCCGAGAACAGGCGCCTTGAGATGTTGCATCTCTGGGAAAGCACAGATCCCCAGGGCTGTTGTGCCTGTGAATAGGCTGCCAAGGGAAGGTGAAGAGCAGCAACAGCTTTCAGGGCTGTCCCCTTCCTTGTGGGAGAAGGAGCCGGACGTTTGCCTTTTTGGAAAAAAGGCTCTGCCGAGAACAGGCGCCTTGAGATGTTGCATCTCTGGGAAAGCACAGATCCCCAGGGCTGTTGTGCCTGTGAATAGGCTGCCAAGGGAAGGTGAAGAGCAGCAAAAGCTGTCAGGGCTGGCACCTTCCTTGTGGGAGAAGGAGCCGGACGTTTGCCTTTTCGGAAAAAAGGCTCTGCCGAGAACAGGCGCCTTGAGATGTTGCATCTCTGGGAAAGCACAGATCCCCAGGGCTGTTGTGCCTGTGAATAGGCTGCCAAGGGAAGGTGAACAACAGCAATAGATTTCAGGGCTGGCACCTTCCTTGTCGGGGAAGGAGCCGGACGTTATCCTTTTCGGAAAAAAGGCTCTGCCAAGAATGGGTACGATGAGATGTTGCATCTCTGGGAAAGCACAGATCCCCAGGGCTGTTGTGCCTGTGAATAGGCTGCCAAGGGAAGGTGAAGAACAGCAACAACTTTCAGGGCTGGCACCTTCCTTGTGGGAGAAGGAGCCGGACGTTTGCCTTTTCGGAAAAAAGGCTCTGCCAAGAATGGGTACGATGAGATGTTGCGTCTCTGGGAAAGCACAGATCCCCAGGGCTGTTGTGCCTGTGAATAGGCTGCCAAGGGAAGGTGAAGAGCAGCAACAACTTTCAGGGCTGTCCCCTTCCTTGTGGGAGAAGGAGCCGGACGTTTGCCTTTTCGGAAAAAAGTCTCTTCCAAGAATGGGTACGATGAGACGTTGCGTCTCTGGGAAAGCACAGATCCCCAGGGCTGTTGTGCCTGTGAATAGGCTGCCAAGGGAAGGTGAAGAGCAGCAACAACTTTCAGGGGTGGCACCTTCCATGTGGGAGAAGGAGCCGGATGTTTGCCATTTCAGAAAGAGGCTCTGCCGAGAACAGGCGCCTTGAGATGTTGCATCTCTGGGAAAGCACAGATCCCCAGTGCTGTTGTGCCTGTGAATAGGCTGCCAAGGGAAGGTGAAGAGCAGCAACAGCTGTCAGGCCTGGCACCTTCCTTGTGGGAGAAGGAGCCGGACGTTTGCCTTTTCGGAAAAAAGGCTCTGCCGAGAACAGGCGCCTTGAGATGTTGCATCTCTGGGAAAGCACAGATCCCCAGGGCTGTTGTGCCTGTGAATAGGCTGCCAAGGGAAGGTGAAGAACAGCAACAGATTTCAAGCCAGGCCCCTTCCATGTGGGAGAAGGAGCCGGACGTTATCCTTTTCGGAAAAAAGGCTCTGCCAAGAATGGATACGATGAGATGTTGCGTCTCTGGGAAAGCACAGATCCCCAGGGCTGTTGTGCCTGTGAATAGGCTGCCAAGGGAAGGTGAAGAGCAGCAACAGCTGTCAGGCCTGGCACCTTCCTTGTGGGAGAAGGAGCCGGACGTTTGCCTTTTCGGAATGAGGCTCAGCCGAGAACAGGCGCTTTGAGATGTTGCGTCTCTGGGAAAGCACAGATCCCCAGGGCTGTTGTGCCTGTGAATAGGCTGCCAAGGGAAGGTGAAGAGCAGCAACAGCTTTCAGGGCTGGCACCTTCCTTGTCGGGGAAGGAGCCGGATGTTTGCCTTTTTGGAAAAAAGGCTCTGCCGAGAATGGGTACGATGACATGTTGCGTCTCTGGGAAAGCACAGATCCCCAGGGCTGTTGTGCCTGTGAATAGGCTGCCAAGGGAAGGTGAAGAGCAGCAACAACTTTCAGGGCTGGCACCTTCCATGTGGGAGAAGGAGCCGGACGTTTGCCATTTCAGAAAGAGGCTCTGCCGAGAACAGGCGCCTTGAGATGTTGCATCTCTGGGAAAGCACAGATCCCCAGGGCTGTTGTGCCTGTGAATAGGCTGCCAAGGGAAGGTGAAGAGCAGCAACAGCTTTCAGGGCTGTCCCCTTCCTTGTGGGAGAAGGAGCCGGACGTTTGCCTTTTTGGAAAAAAGGCTCTGCCGAGAACAGGTGCCTTGAGATGTTGCATCTCTGGGAAAGCACAGATCCCCAGGGCTGTTGTGCCTGTGAATAGGCTGCCAAGGGAAGGTGAAGAGCAGCAAAAGCTGTCAGGGCTGGCACCTTCCTTGTGGGAGAAGGAGCCGGACGTTTGCCTTTTCGGAAAAAAGGCTCTGCCGAGAACAGGCGCCTTGAGATGTTGCATCTCTGGGAAAGCACAGATCCCCAGGGCTGTTGTGCCTGTGAATAGGCTGCCAAGGGAAGGTGAACAACAGCAATAGATTTCAGGGCTGGCACCTTCCTTGTCGGGGAAGGAGCCGGACGTTATCCTTTTCGGAAAAAAGGCTCTGCCAAGAATGGGTACGATGAGATGTTGCATCTCTGGGAAAGCACAGATCCCCAGGGCTGTTGTGCCTGTGAATAGGCTGCCAAGGGAAGGTGAAGAACAGCAACAACTTTCAGGGCTGGCACCTTCCTTGTCGGGGAAGGAGCCGGACGTTATCCTTTTCGGAAAAAAGGGTCTGCCAAGAATGGATACGATGAGATGTTGCGTCTCTGGGAAAGCACAGATCCCCAGGGCTGTTGTGCCTGTGAATAGGCTGCCAAGGGAAGGTGAAGAGCAGCAACAACTTTCAGGGCTGGCCCCTTCCTTGTGGGAGAAGGAGCCGGACGTTTGCCATTTCAGAAAGAGGCTCTGCCGAGAACAGGCGCCTTGAGATGTTGTGTCTCTGGGAAAGCACAGATCCCCAGGGCTGTTGTGCCTGTGAATAGGCTGCCAAGGGAAGGTGAAGAGCAGCAACAGCTGTCAGGGCTGTCCCCTTCCATGTGGGAGAAGGAGCCGGACGTTTGCCTTTTCGGAATGAGGCTCAGCCGAGAACAGGCGCTTTGAGATGTTGCGTCTCTGGGAAAGCACAGATCCCCAGGGCTGTTGTGCCTGTGAATAGGCTGCCAAGGGAAGGTGAAGAGCAGCAACAGCTTTCAGGGCTGGCACCTTCCTTATCGGGGAAGGAGCCAGACGTTATCCTTTTTGGAAAAAAGTCTCTGCCAAGAATGGGTACGATGAGATGTTGCGTCTCTGGGAAAGCACAGATCCCCAGGGCTGTTGTGCCTGTGAATAGGCTGCCAAGGGAAGGTGAAGAGCAGCAACAACTTTCAGGGCTGGCACCTTCCTTGTGGGAGAAGGAGCCGGACGTTTGCCATTTCAGAAAGAGGCTCTGCCGAGAACAGGCGCCTTGAGATGTTGCATCTCTGGGAAAGCACAGATCCCCAGGGCTGTTGTGCCTGTGAATAGGCTGCCAAGGGAAGGTGAAGAGCAGCAACAGCTGTCAGGGCTGGCACCTTCCTTGTCGGGGAAGGAGCCGGACGTTTGCCTTTTCGGATAAAAGGCTCTGACGAGAACAGGCGCCTTGAGATGTTGCATCTCTGGGAAAGCACAGATCCCCAGGGCTGTTGTGCCTGTGAATAGGCTGCCAAGGGAAGGTGAAGAACAGCAACAACTTTCAGGGCTGTCCCCTTCCTTGTGGGAGAAGGAGCCGGACGTTTGCCTTTTCGGAAAAAAGGCTCTGCCAAGAATGGGTACGATGAGATGTTGCGTCTCTGGGAAAGCACAGATCCCCAGGGCTGTTGTGCCTGTGAATAGGCTGCCAAGGGAAGGTGAAGAGCAGCAACAACTTTCAGGGCTGGCACCTTCCTTGTGGGAGAAGGAGCCGGACGTTTGCCTTTTCGGAAAAAAGTCTCTTCCAAGAATGGGTACGATGAGACGTTGCGTCTCTGGGAAAGCACAGATCCCCAGGGCTGTTGTGCCTGTGAATAGGCTGCCAAGGGAAGGTGAAGAGCAGCAACAACTTTCAGGGGTGGCACCTTCCATGTGGGAGAAGGAGCCGGACGTTTGCCATTTCAGAAAGAGGCTCTGACGAGAACAGGCGCCTTGAGATGTTGCATCTCTGGGAAAGCACAGATCCCCAGGGCTGTTGTGCCTGTGAATAGGCTGCCAAGGGAAGGTGAAGAGCAGCAACAGCTGTCAGGCCTGGCACCTTCCTTGTGGGAGAAGGAGCCGGACGTTTGCCTTTTCGGAAAAAAGGCTCTGCCGAGAACAGGCGCCTTGAGATGTTGCATCTCTGGGAAAGCACAGATCCCCAGGGCTGTTGTGCCTGTGAATAGGCTGACAAGGGAAGGTGAAGAACAGCAACAGATTTCAAGCCAGGCCCCTTCCATGTGGGAGAAGGAGCCGGACGTTATCCTTTTCGGAAAAAAGGCTCTGCCAAGAATGGATACGATGAGATGTTGCGTCTCTGGGAAAGCACAGATCCCCAGGGCTGTTGTGCCTGTGAATAGGCTGCCAAGGGAAGGTGAAGAGCAGCAACAGCTGTCAGGCGTGGCACCTTCCTTGTCGGGGAAGGAGCCGGACGTTATCCTTTTCGGAAAAAAGTCTCTGCCAAGAATGGGTACGATGAGATGTTGTGTCTCTGGGAAAGCACAGATCCCCAGGGCTGTTGTGCCTGTGAACAGGCTGCCAAGGGAAGGTGAAGAGCAGCAACAGCTGTCAGGGCTGGCACCTTCCTTGTCGGGGAAGGAGCCGGACGTTATCCTTTTCGGAAAAAAGTCTCTGCCAAGAATGGGTACGATGAGATGTTGTGTCTCTGGGAAAGCACAGATCCCCAGGGCTGTTGTGCCTGTGAATAGGCTGCCAAGGGAAGGTGAAGAACAGCAACAGATTTCAAGCCAGGCCCCTTCCACGTGGGAGAAGGAGCCGGACGCTTTCCTTTTCGGAAAAAAGGCTCTGCCAAGAATGTATACGATGAGATGTTGCGTCTCTGGGAAAGCACAGATCCCCAGCGCTGTTGTGCCTGTGAATAGGCTGCCAAGGGAAGGTGAAGAGCAGCAACAGCTGTCAGGCCTGGCACCTTCCTTGTGGGAGAAGGAGCCGGACGTTTGCCTTTTCGGAATGAGGCTCAGCCGAGAACAGGCGCTTTGAGATGTTGCGTCTCTGGGAAAGCACAGATCCCCAGGGCTGTTGTGCCTGTGAATAGGCTGCCAAGGGAAGGTGAAGAGCAGCAACAGATTTCAGGCCTGGCACCTTCCTTATCGGGGAAGGAGCCAGACGTTATCCTTTTCGGAAAAAAGTCTCTGCCAAGAATGGGTACGATGAGATGTTGCGTCTCTGGGAAAGCACAGATCCCCAGGGCTGTTGTGCCTGTGAATAGGCTGCCAAGGGAAGGTGAAGAGCAGCAACAACTTTCAGGGCTGGCACCTTCCATGTGGGAGAAGGAGCCGGACGTTTGCCATTTCAGAAAGAGGCTCTGCCGAGAACAGGCGCCTTGAGATGTTGCATCTCTGGGAAAGCACAGATCCCCAGGGCTGTTGTGCCTGTGAATAGGCTGCCAAGGGAAGGTGAAGAGCAGCATCAGCTTTCAGGGCTGTCCCCTTCCTTGTGGGAGAAGGAGCCGGACGTTTGCCTTTTTGGAAAAAAGGCTCTGCCGAGAACAGGCGCCTTGAGATGTTGCATCTCTGGGAAAGCACAGATCCCCAGGGCTGTTGTGCCTGTGAATAGGCTGCCAAGGGAAGGTGAAGAACAGCAACAGATTTCAGGGCTGGCACCTTCCTTGTCGGGGAAGGAGCCGGACGTTATCCTTTTCGGAAAAAAGGCTCTGCCAAGAATGGGTACGATGAGATGTTGCATCTCTGGGAAAGCACAGATCCCCAGGGCTGTTGTGCCTGTGAATAGGCTGCCAAGGGAAGGTGAAGAGCAGCAACAACTTTCAGGGCTGGCACCTTCCTTGTCGGGGAAGGAGCCGGACGTTATCCTTTTCGGAAAAAAGGGTCTGCCAAGAATGGATACGATGAGATGTTGCGTCTCTGGGAAAGCACAGATCCCCAGGGCTGTTGTGCCTGTGAATAGGCTGCCAAGGGAAGGTGAAGAGCAGCAACAACTTTCAGGGCTGGCCCCTTCCTTGTGGGAGAAGGAGCCGGACGTTTGCCATTTCAGAAAGAGGCTCTGCCGAGAACAGGCGCCTTGAGATGTTGCATCTCTGGGAAAGCACAGATCCCCAGGGCTGTTGTGCCTGTGAATAGGCTGCCAAGGGAAGGTGAAGAGCAGCAACAACTTTCAGGGCTGGCACCTTCCTTGTGGGAGAAGGAGCCGGACGTTTGCCTTTTCGGAAAAAAGGCTCTGCCGAGAATGGGTACGATGAGATGTTGCGTCTCTGGGAAAGCACAGATCCCCAGGGCTGTTGTGCCTGTGAATAGGCTGCCAAGGGAAGGTGAAGAGCAGCAACAACTTTCAGGGCTGGCCCCTTCCTTGTGGGAGAAGGAGCCGGACGTTTGCCATTTCAGAAAGAGGCTCTGCCGAGAACAGGCGCCTTGAGATGTTGCATCTCTGGGAAAGCACAGATCCCCAGGGCTGTTGTGCCTGTGAATAGGCTGCCAAGGGAAGGTGAAGAGCAGCAACAGCTTTCAGGGCTGTCCCCTTCCTTGTGGGAGAAGGAGCCGGACGTTTGCCTTTTTGGAAAAAAGGCTCTGCCGAGAACAGGCGCCTTGAGATGTTGCATCTCTGGGAAAGCACAGATCCCCAGGGCTGTTGTGCCTGTGAATAGGCTGCCAAGGGAAGGTGAAGAGCAGCAAAAGCTGTCAGGGCTGGCACCTTCCTTGTGGGAGAAGGAGCCGGACGTTTGCCTTTTCGGAAAAAAGGCTCTGCCGAGAACAGGCGCCTTGAGATGTTGCATCTCTGGGAAAGCACAGATCCCCAGGGCTGTTGTGCCTGTGAATAGGCTGCCAAGGGAAGGTGAACAACAGCAATAGATTTCAGGGCTGGCACCTTCCTTGTCGGGGAAGGAGCCGGACGTTATCCTTTTCGGAAAAAAGGCTCTGCCAAGAATGGGTACGATGAGATGTTGCATCTCTGGGAAAGCACAGATCCCCAGGGCTGTTGTGCCTGTGAATAGGCTGCCAAGGGAAGGTGAAGAACAGCAACAACTTTCAGGGCTGGCACCTTCCTTGTGGGAGAAGGAGCCGGACGTTTGCCTTTTCGGAAAAAAGGCTCTGCCAAGAATGGGTACGATGAGATGTTGCGTCTCTGGGAAAGCACAGATCCCCAGGGCTGTTGTGCCTGTGAATAGGCTGCCAAGGGAAGGTGAAGAGCAGCAACAACTTTCAGGGCTGTCCCCTTCCTTGTGGGAGAAGGAGCCGGACGTTTGCCTTTTCGGAAAAAAGTCTCTTCCAAGAATGGGTACGATGAGACGTTGCGTCTCTGGGAAAGCACAGATCCCCAGGGCTGTTGTGCCTGTGAATAGGCTGCCAAGGGAAGGTGAAGAGCAGCAACAACTTTCAGGGGTGGCACCTTCCATGTGGGAGAAGGAGCCGGATGTTTGCCATTTCAGAAAGAGGCTCTGCCGAGAACAGGCGCCTTGAGATGTTGCATCTCTGGGAAAGCACAGATCCCCAGGGCTGTTGTGCCTGTGAATAGGCTGCCAAGGGAAGGTGAAGAGCAGCAACAGCTGTCAGGCCTGGCACCTTCCTTGTGGGAGAAGGAGCCGGACGTTTGCCTTTTCGGAAAAAAGGCTCTGCCGAGAACAGGCGCCTTGAGATGTTGCATCTCTGGGAAAGCACAGATCCCCAGGGCTGTTGTGCCTGTGAATAGGCTGCCAAGGGAAGGTGAAGAACAGCAACAGATTTCAAGCCAGGCCCCTTCCATGTGGGAGAAGGAGCCGGACGTTATCCTTTTCGGAAAAAAGGCTCTGCCAAGAATGGATACGATGAGATGTTGCGTCTCTGGGAAAGCACAGATCCCCAGGGCTGTTGTGCCTGTGAATAGGCTGCCAAGGGAAGGTGAAGAGCAGCAACAGCTGTCAGGCCTGGCACCTTCCTTGTGGGAGAAGGAGCCGGACGTTTGCCTTTTCGGAATGAGGCTCAGCCGAGAACAGGCGCTTTGAGATGTTGCGTCTCTGGGAAAGCACAGATCCCCAGGGCTGTTGTGCCTGTGAATAGGCTGCCAAGGGAAGGTGAAGAGCAGCAACAGCTTTCAGGGCTGGCACCTTCCTTGTCGGGGAAGGAGCCGGATGTTTGCCTTTTTGGAAAAAAGGCTCTGCCGAGAATGGGTACGATGACATGTTGCGTCTCTGGGAAAGCACAGATCCCCAGGGCTGTTGTGCCTGTGAATAGGCTGCCAAGGGAAGGTGAAGAGCAGCAACAACTTTCAGGGCTGGCACCTTCCATGTGGGAGAAGGAGCCGGACGTTTGCCATTTCAGAAAGAGGCTCTGCCGAGAACAGGCGCCTTGAGATGTTGCATCTCTGGGAAAGCACAGATCCCCAGGGCTGTTGTGCCTGTGAATAGGCTGCCAAGGGAAGGTGAAGAGCAGCAACAGCTTTCAGGGCTGTCCCCTTCCTTGTGGGAGAAGGAGCCGGACGTTTGCCTTTTTGGAAAAAAGGCTCTGCCGAGAACAGGTGCCTTGAGATGTTGCATCTCTGGGAAAGCACAGATCCCCAGGGCTGTTGTGCCTGTGAATAGGCTGCCAAGGGAAGGTGAAGAGCAGCAAAAGCTGTCAGGGCTGGCACCTTCCTTGTGGGAGAAGGAGCCGGACGTTTGCCTTTTCGGAAAAAAGGCTCTGCCGAGAACAGGCGCCTTGAGATGTTGCATCTCTGGGAAAGCACAGATCCCCAGGGCTGTTGTGCCTGTGAATAGGCTGCCAAGGGAAGGTGAACAACAGCAATAGATTTCAGGGCTGGCACCTTCCTTGTCGGGGAAGGAGCCGGACGTTATCCTTTTCGGAAAAAAGGCTCTGCCAAGAATGGGTACGATGAGATGTTGCATCTCTGGGAAAGCACAGATCCCCAGGGCTGTTGTGCCTGTGAATAGGCTGCCAAGGGAAGGTGAAGAACAGCAACAACTTTCAGGGCTGGCACCTTCCTTGTGGGAGAAGGAGCCGGACGTTTGCCTTTTCGGAAAAAAGGCTCTGCCAAGAATGGGTACGATGAGATGTTGCGTCTCTGGGAAAGCACAGATCCCCAGGGCTGTTGTGCCTGTGAATAGGCTGCCAAGGGAAGGTGAAGAGCAGCAACAACTTTCAGGGCTGTCCCCTTCCTTGTGGGAGAAGGAGCCGGACGTTTGCCTTTTCGGAAAAAAGTCTCTTCCAAGAATGGGTACGATGAGACGTTGCGTCTCTGGGAAAGCACAGATCCCCAGGGCTGTTGTGCCTGTGAATAGGCTGCCAAGGGAAGGTGAAGAGCAGCAACAACTTTCAGGGGTGGCACCTTCCATGTGGGAGAAGGAGCCGGATGTTTGCCATTTCAGAAAGAGGCTCTGCCGAGAACAGGCGCCTTGAGATGTTGCATCTCTGGGAAAGCACAGATCCCCAGGGCTGTTGTGCCTGTGAATAGGCTGCCAAGGGAAGGTGAAGAGCAGCAACAGCTGTCAGGCCTGGCACCTTCCTTGTGGGAGAAGGAGCCGGACGTTTGCCTTTTCGGAAAAAAGGCTCTGCCGAGAACAGGCGCCTTGAGATGTTGCATCTCTGGGAAAGCACAGATCCCCAGGGCTGTTGTGCCTGTGAATAGGCTGCCAAGGGAAGGTGAAGAACAGCAACAGATTTCAAGCCAGGCCCCTTCCATGTGGGAGAAGGAGCCGGACGTTATCCTTTTCGGAAAAAAGGCTCTGCCAAGAATGGATACGATGAGATGTTGCGTCTCTGGGAAAGCACAGATCCCCAGGGCTGTTGTGCCTGTGAATAGGCTGCCAAGGGAAGGTGAAGAGCAGCAACAGCTGTCAGGCCTGGCACCTTCCTTGTCGGGGAAGGAGCCGGACGTTATCCTTTTCGGAAAAAAGTCTCTGCCAAGAATGGGTACGATGAGATGTTGTGTCTCTGGGAAAGCACAGATCCCCAGGGCTGTTGTGCCTGTGAACAGGCTGCCAAGGGAAGGTGAAGAGCAGCAACAGCTGTCAGGGCTGGCACCTTCCTTGTCGGGGAAGGAGCCGGACGTTTGCCTTTTTGGAAAAAAGGCTCTGCCGAGAATGGGTACGATGAGATGTTGCATCTCTGGGAAAGCACAGATCCCCAGGGCTGTTGTGCCTGTGAATAGGCTGCCAAGGGAAGGTGAAGAGCAGCAACAGCTGTCAGGGCTGGCACCTTCCTTGTGGGAGAAGGAGCCGGACGTTTGCCTTTTCGGAAAAAAGGCTCTGCCGAGAACAGGCGCCTTGAGATGTTGCATCTCTGGGAAAGCACAGATCCCCAGGGCTGTTGTGCCTGTGAATAGGCTGCCAAGGGAAGGTGAAGAACAGCAACAGATTTCAAGCCAGGCCCCTTCCATGTGGGAGAAGGAGCCGGACGTTTTCCTTTTCGGAAAAAAGGCTCTGCCGAGAATGGGTACGATGAGATGTTGCGTCTCTGGGAAAGCACAGATCCCCAGCGCTGTTGTGCCTGTGAATAGGCTGCCAAGGGAAGGTGAAGAGCAGCAACAGCTGTCAGGCCTGGCACCTTCCTTGTGGGAGAAGGAGCCGGACGTTTGCCTTTTCGGAATGAGGCTCAGCCGAGAACAGGCGCCTTGAGATGTTGCGTCTCTGGGAAAGCACAGATCCCCAGGGCTGTTGTGCCTGTGAATAGGCTGCCAAGGGAAGGTGAAGAGCAGCAACAGCTTTCAGGCCTGGCACCTTCCTTATCGGGGAAGGAGCCAGACGTTATCCTTTTCGGAAAAAAGTCTCTGCCAAGAATGGGTACGATGAGATGTTGCGTCTCTGGGAAAGCACAGATCCCCAGGGCTGTTGTGCCTGTGAATAGGCTGCCAAGGGAAGGTGAAGAGCAGCAACAACTTTCAGGGCTGGCACCTTCCATGTGGGAGAAGGAGCCGGACGTTTGCCATTTCAGAAAGAGGCTCTGCCGAGAACAGGCGCCTTGAGATGTTGCATCTCTGGGAAAGCACAGATCCCCAGGGCTGTTGTGCCTGTGAATAGGCTGCCAAGGGAAGGTGAAGAGCAGCATCAGCTTTCAGGGCTGTCCCCTTCCTTGTGGGAGAAGGAGCCGGACGTTTGCCTTTTTGGAAAAAAGGCTCTGCCGAGAACAGGCGCCTTGAGATGTTGCATCTCTGGGAAAGCACAGATCCCCAGGGCTGTTGTGCCTGTGAATAGGCTGCCAAGGGAAGGTGAAGAACAGCAACAGCTGTCAGGCCTGGCACCTTCCTTGTCGGGGAAGGAGCCGGACGTTATCCTTTTCGGAAAAAAGGCTCTGCCAAGAATGGATACGATGAGATGTTGCATCTCTGGGAAAGCACAGATCCCCAGGGCTGTTGTGCCTGTGAATAGGCTGCCAAGGGAAGGTGAAGAGCAGCAACAACTTTCAGGGCTGGCACCTTCCTTGTCGGGGAAGGAGCCGGACGTTATCCTTTTCGGAAAAAAGGGTCTGCCAAGAATGGATACGATGAGATGTTGCGTCTCTGGGAAAGCACAGATCCCCAGGGCTGTTGTGCCTGTGAATAGGCTGCCAAGGGAAGGTGAAGAGCAGCAACAACTTTCAGGGCTGGCCCCTTCCTTGTGGGAGAAGGAGCCGGACGTTTGCCATTTCAGAAAGAGGCTCTGCCGAGAACAGGCGCCTTGAGATGTTGCATCTCTGGGAAAGCACAGATCCCCAGGGCTGTTGTGCCTGTGAATAGGCTGCCAAGGGAAGGTGAAGAGCAGCAACAGCTGTCAGGGCTGTCCCCTTCCATGTGGGAGAAGGAGCCGGACGTTTGCCTTTTCGGAATGAGGCTCAGCCGAGAACAGGCGCTTTGAGATGTTGCGTCTCTGGGAAAGCACAGATCCCCAGGGCTGTTGTGCCTGTGAATAGGCTGCCAAGGGAAGGTGAAGAGCAGCAACAGCTTTCAGGGCTGGCACCTTCCTTATCGGGGAAGGAGCCAGACGTTATCCTTTTTGGAAAAAAGTCTCTGCCAAGAATGGGTACGATGAGATGTTGCGTCTCTGGGAAAGCACAGATCCCCAGGGCTGTTGTGCCTGTGAATAGGCTGCCAAGGGAAGGTGAAGAGCAGCAACAACTTTCAGGGCTGGCACCTTCCATGTGGGAGAAGGAGCCGGACGTTTGCCTTTTCGGAAAAAAGTCTCGGCCAAGAATGGGTACGATGAGATGTTGCGTCTCTGGGAAAGCACAGATCCCCAGTGCTGTTGTGCCTGTGAATAGGCTGCCAAGGGAAGGTGAAGAGCAGCAACAACTTTCAGGGCTGGCACCTTCCTTGTGGGAGAAGGAGCCGGACGTTTGCCATTTCAGAAAGAGGCTCTGCCGAGAACAGGCGCCTTGAGATGTTGCATCTCTGGGAAAGCACAGATCCCCAGGGCTGTTGTGCCTGTGAATAGGCTGCCAAGGGAAGGTGAAGAGCAGCAACAGCTGTCAGGGCTGGCACCTTCCTTGTCGGGGAAGGAGCCGGACGTTTGCCTTTTCGGATAAAAGGCTCTGACGAGAACAGGCGCCTTGAGATGTTGCATCTCTGGGAAAGCACAGATCCCCAGGGCTGTTGTGCCTGTGAATAGGCTGCCAAGGGAAGGTGAAGAAAAGCAACAGATTTCAGGCCTGGCCCCTTCCATGTGGGAGAAGGAGCCGGACGTTATCCTTTTCGGAAAAAAGGCTCTGCTAAGAATGGGTACGATGAGATGTTGCGTCTCTGGGAAAGCACAGATCCCCAGGGCTGTTGTGCCTGTGAATAGGCTGCCAAGGGAAGGTGAAGAACAGCAACAACTTTCAGGGCTGGCACCTTCCTTGTGGGAGAAGGAGCCGGACGTTTGCCTTTTCGGAAAAAAGGCTCTGCCAAGAATGGGTACGATGAGATGTTGCGTCTCTGGGAAAGCACAGATCCCCAGGGCTGTTGTGCCTGTGAATAGGCTGCCAAGGGAAGGTGAAGAGCAGCAACAACTTTCAGGGCTGGCACCTTCCTTGTGGGAGAAGGAGCCGGACGTTTGCCTTTTCGGAAAAAAGTCTCTTCCAAGAATGGGTACGATGAGACGTTGCGTCTCTGGGAAAGCACAGATCCCCAGGGCTGTTGTGCCTGTGAATAGGCTGCCAAGGGAAGGTGAAGAGCAGCAACAACTTTCAGGGGTGGCACCTTCCATGTGGGAGAAGAGCCGGACGTTTGCCATTTCAGAAAGAGGCTCTGACGAGAACAGGCGCCTTGAGATGTTGCATCTCTGGGAAAGCACAGATCCCCAGGGCTGTTGTGCCTGTGAATAGGCTGCCAAGGGAAGGTGAAGAGCAGCAACAGCTGTCAGGCCTGGCACCTTCCTTGTGGGAGAAGGAGCCGGACGTTTGCCTTTTCGGAAAAAAGGCTCTGCCGAGAACAGGCGCCTTGAGATGTTGCATCTCTGGGAAAGCACAGATCCCCAGGGCTGTTGTGCCTGTGAATAGGCTGCCAAGGGAAGGTGAAGAAAAGCAACAGATTTCAGGCCTGGCCCCTTCCATGTGGGAGAAGGAGCCGGACGTTATCCTTTTCGGAAAAAAGGCTCTGCTAAGAATGGGTACGATGAGATGTTGCGTCTCTGGGAAAGCACAGATCCCCAGGGCTGTTGTGCCTGTGAATAGGCTGCCAAGGGAAGGTGAAGAGCAGCAACAGCTGTCAGGCCTGGCACCTTCCTTGTCGGGGAAGGAGCCGGACGTTATCCTTTTCGGAAAAAAGTCTCTGCCAAGAATGGGTACGATGAGATGTTGTGTCTCTGGGAAAGCACAGATCCCCAGGGCTGTTGTGCCTGTGAACAGGCTGCCAAGGGAAGGTGAAGAGCAGCAACAGCTGTCAGGGCTGGCACCTTCCTTGTCGGGGAAGGAGCCGGACGTTATCCTTTTCGGAAAAAAGTCTCTGCCAAGAATGGGTACGATGAGATGTTGTGTCTCTGGGAAAGCACAGATCCTCAGGGCTGTTGTGCCTGTGAATAGGCTGCCAAGGGAAGGTGAAGAACAGCAACAGATTTCAAGCCAGGCCCCTTCCATGTGGGAGAAGGAGCCGGACGTTTTCCTTTTCGGAAAAAAGGCTCTGCCAAGAATGTATACGATGAGATGTTGCGTCTCTGGGAAAGCACAGATCCCCAGGGCTGTTGTGCCTGTGAATAGGCTGCCAAGGGAAGGTGAAGAGCAGCAACAGCTGTCAGGCCTGGCACCTTCCTTGTGGGAGAAGGAGCCGGACGTTTGTCTTTTCGGAATGAGGCTCAGCCGAGAACAGGCGCTTTGAGATGTTGTGTCTCTGGGAAAGCACAGATCCCCAGGGCTGTTGTGCCTGTGAATAGGCTGCCAAGGGAAGGTGAAGAGCAGCAACAGATTTCAGGCCTGGCACCTTCCTTATCGGGGAAGGAGCCAGACGTTATCCTTTTCGGAAAAAAGTCTCTGCCAAGAATGGGTACGATGAGATGTTGCGTCTCTGGGAAAGCACAGATCCCCAGGGCTGTTGTGCCTGTGAATAGGCTGCCAAGGGAAGGTGAAGAGCAGCAACAACTTTCAGGGCTGGCACCTTCCATGTGGGAGAAGGAGCCGGACGTTTGCCATTTCAGAAAGAGGCTCTGCCGAGAACAGGCGCCTTGAGATGTTGCATCTCTGGGAAAGCACAGATCCCCAGGGCTGTTGTGCCTGTGAATAGGCTGCCAAGGGAAGGTGAAGAGCAGCAACAGCTGTCAGGGCTGTCCCCTTCCTTGTGGGAGAAGGAGCCGGACGTTTGCCTTTTTGGAAAAAAGGCTCTGCCGAGAACAGGCGCCTTGAGATGTTGCATCTCTGGGAAAGCACAGATCCCCAGGGCTGTTGTGCCTGTGAATAGGCTGCCAAGGGAAGGTGAAGAACAGCAACAGATTTCAGGGCTGGCACCTTCCTTGTCGGGGAAGGAGCCGGACGTTATCCTTTTCGGAAAAAAGGCTCTGCCAAGAATGGGTACGATGAGATGTTGCATCTCTGGGAAAGCACAGATCCCCAGGGCTGTTGTGCCTGTGAATAGGCTGCCAAGGGAAGGTGAAGAGCAGCAACAACTTTCAGGGCTGGCACCTTCCTTGTCGGGGAAGGAGCCGGACGTTATCCTTTTCAGAAAAAAGGGTCTGCCAAGAATGGATACGATGAGATGTTGCGTCTCTGGGAAAGCACAGATCCCCAGGGCTGTTGTGCCTGTGAATAGGCTGCCAAGGGAAGGTGAAGAGCAGCAACAACTTTCAGGGCTGGCCCCTTCCTTGTGGGAGAAGGAGCCGGACGTTTGCCATTTCAGAAAGAGGCTCTGCCGAGAACAGGCGCCTTGAGATGTTGCATCTCTGGGAAAGCACAGATCCCCAGGGCTGTTGTGCCTGTGAATAGGCTGCCAAGGGAAGGTGAAGAGCAGCAACAACTTTCAGGGCTGGCACCTTCCTTGTGGGAGAAGGAGCCGGACGTTTGCCTTTTCGGAAAAAAGCTTCTGCCGAGAATGGGTACGATGAGATGTTGCGTCTCTGGGAAAGCACAGATCCCCAGGGCTGTTGTGCCTGTGAATAGGCTGCCAAGGGAAGGTGAAGAGCAGCAACAACTTTCAGGGCTGGCCCCTTCCTTGTGGGAGAAGGAGCCGGACGTTTGCCATTTCAGAAAGAGGCTCTGCCGAGAACAGGCGCCTTGAGATGTTGCATCTCTGGGAAAGCACAGATCCCCAGGGCTGTTGTGCCTGTGAATAGGCTGCCAAGGGAAGGTGAAGAGCAGCAACAGCTGTCAGGGCTGGCACCTTCCTTGTCGGGGAAGGAGCCGGACGTTTACCATTTCAGAAAGAGGCTCTGCCGAGAACAGGCGCCTTGAGATGTTGCATCTCTGGGAAAGCACAGATCCCCAGGGCTGTTGTGCCTGTGAATAGGCTGCCAAGGGAAGGTGAAGAGCAGCAACAGCTTTCAGGGCTGGCACCTTCCTTGTCGGGGAAGGAGCCGGATGTTTGCCTTTTTGGAAAAAAGGCTCTGCCGAGAATGGGTACGATGACATGTTGCGTCTCTGGGAAAGCACAGATCCCCAGGGCTGTTGTGCCTGTGAATAGGCTGCCAAGGGAAGGTGAAGAGCAGCAACAACTTTCAGGGCTGGCACCTTCCATGTGGGAGAAGGAGCCGGACGTTTGCCATTTCAGAAAGAGGCTCTGCCGAGAACAGGCGCCTTGAGATGTTGCATCTCTGGGAAAGCACAGATCCCCAGGGCTGTTGTGCCTGTGAATAGGCTGCCAAGGGAAGGTGAAGAGCAGCAACAGCTTTCAGGGCTGGCACCTTCCTTGTGGGAGAAGGAGCCGGACGTTTGCCTTTTTGGAAAAAAGGCTCTGCCGAGAACAGGCGCCTTGAGATGTTGCATCTCTGGGAAAGCACAGATCCCCAGGGCTGTTGTGCCTGTGAATAGGCTGCCAAGGGAAGGTGAAGAGCAGCAAAAGCAGTCAGGGCTGGCACCTTCCTTGTGGGAGAAGGAGCCGGACGTTTGCCTTTTCGGAAAAAAGGCTCTGCCGAGAACAGGCGCCTTGAGATGTTGCATCTCTGGGAAAGCACAGATCCCCAGGGCTGTTGTGCCTGTGAATAGGCTGCCAAGGGAAGGTGAACAACAGCAACAGATTTCAGGGCTGGCACCTTCCTTGTCGGGGAAGGAGCCGGACGTTATCCTTTTCGGAAAAAAGGCTCTGCCAAGAATGGGTACGATGAGATGTTGCATCTCTGGGAAAGCACAGATCCCCAGGGCTGTTGTGCCTGTGAATAGGCTGCCAAGGGAAGGTGAAGAGCAGCAACAACTTTCAGGGCTGGCACCTTCCTTGTCGGGGAAGGAACCGGACGTTATCCTTTTCGAAAAAAAGGGTCTGCCAAGAATGGATACGATGAGATGTTGCATCTCTGGGAAAGCACAGATCCCCAGGGCTGTTGTGCCTGTGAATAGGCTGCCAAGGGAAGGTGAAGAGCAGCAACAACTTTCAGGCCTGGCCCCTTCCTTGTGGGAGAAGGAGCCGGACGTTTGCCATTTCAGAAAGAGGCTCTGCCGAGAACAGGCGCCTTGAGATGTTGCATCTCTGGGAAAGCACAGATCCCCAGGGCTGTTGTGCCTGTGAATAGGCTGCCAAGGGAAGGTGAAGAGCAGCAACAACTTTCAGGGCTGGCACCTTCCTTGTGGGAGAAGGAGCCGGACGTTTGCCTTTTCGGAATGAGGCTCAGCCGAGAACAGGCGCTTTGAGATGTTGCGTCTCTGGGAAAGCACAGATCCCCAGGGCTGTTGTGCCTGTGAATAGGCTGCCAAGGGAAGGTGAAGAGCAGCAACAGCTTTCAGGGCTGGCACCTTCCTTATCGGGGAAGGAGCCAGACGTTATCCTTTTTGGAAAAAAGTCTCTGCCAAGAATGGGTACGATGAGATGTTGCGTCTCTGGGAAAGCACAGATCCCCAGGGCTGTTGTGCCTGTGAATAGGCTGCCAAGGGAAGGTGAAGAGCAGCAACAACTTTCAGGGCTGGCACCTTCCATGTGGGAGAAGGAGCCGGACGTTTGCCTTTTCGGAAAAAAGTCTCGGCCAAGAATGGGTACGATGAGATGTTGCGTCTCTGGGAAAGCACAGATCCCCAGGGCTGTTGTGCCTGTGAATAGGCTGCCAAGGGAAGGTGAAGAGCAGCAACAACTTTCAGGGCTGGCCCCTTCCTTGTGGGAGAAGGAGCCGGACGTTTGCCATTTCAGAAAGAGGCTCTGCCGAGAACAGGCGCCTTGAGATGTTGCATCTCTGGGAAAGCACAGATCCCCAGGGCTGTTGTGCCTGTGAATAGGCTGCCAAGGGAAGGTGAAGAGCAGCAACAGCTGTCAGGGCTGGCACCTTCCTTGTCGGGGAAGGAGCCGGACGTTTGCCTTTTCGGATAAAAGGCTCTGACGAGAACAGGCGCCTTGAGATGTTGCATCTCTGGGAAAGCACAGATCCCCAGGGCTGTTGTGCCTGTGAATAGGCTGCCAAGGGAAGGTGAAGAACAGCAACAGATTTCAAGCCAGGCCCCTTCCATGTGGGAGAAGGAGCCGGACGTTATCCTTTTCGGAAAAAAGGCTCTGCCAAGAATGGATACGATGAGATGTTGCGTCTCTGGGAAAGCACAGATCCCCAGGGCTGTTGTGCCTGTGAATAGGCTGCCAAGGGAAGGTGAAGAGCAGCAACAGCTGTCAGGCCTGGCACCTTCCTTGTCGGGGAAGGAGCCGGACGTTATCCTTTTCGGAAAAAAGTCTCTGCCAAGAATGGGTACGATGAGATGTTGTGTCTCTGGGAAAGCACAGATCCCCAGGGCTGTTGTGCCTGTGAATAGGCTGCCAAGGGAAGGTGAAGAGCAGCAACAGCTGTCAGGGCTGGCACCTTCCTTGTGGGAGAAGGAGCCGGACGTTTGCCTTTTCGGAAAAAAGGCTCTGCCGAGAACAGGCGCCTTGAGATGTTGCATCTCTGGGAAAGCACAGATCCCCAGGGCTGTTGTGCCTGTGAATAGGCTGCCAAGGGAAGGTGAAGAACAGCAACAGATTTCAAGCCAGGCCCCTTCCATGTGGGAGAAGGAGCCGGACGTTTTCCTTTTCGGAAAAAAGGCTCTGCCAAGAATGTATACGATGAGATGTTGCGTCTCTGGGAAAGCACAGATCCCCAGGGCTGTTGTGCCTGTGAATAGGCTGCCAAGGGAAGGTGAAGAGCAGCAACAGCTGTCAGGCCTGGCACCTTCCTTGTGGGAGAAGGAGCCGGACGTTTGCCTTTTCGGAATGAGGCTCAGCCGAGAACAGGCGCCTTGAGATGTTGCGTCTCTGGGAAAGCACAGATCCCCAGGGCTGTTGTGCCTGTGAATAGGCTGCCAAGGGAAGGTGAAGAGCAGCAACAGCTTTCAGGCCTGGCACCTTCCTTATCGGGGAAGGAGCCAGACGTTATCCTTTTCGGAAAAAAGTCTCTGCCAAGAATGGGTACGATGAGATGTTGCGTCTCTGGGAAAGCACAGATCCCCAGGGCTGTTGTGCCTGTGAATAGGCTGCCAAGGGAAGGTGAAGAGCAGCAACAACTTTCAGGGCTGGCACCTTCCTTGTGGGAGAAGGAGCCGGACGTTTGCCATTTCAGAAAGAGGCTCTGCCGAGAACAGGCGCCTTGAGATGTTGCATCTCTGGGAAAGCACAGATCCCCAGGGCTGTTGTGCCTGTGAATAGGCTGCCAAGGGAAGGTGAAGAGCAGCAACAGCTGTCAGGGCTGGCACCTTCCTTGTCGGGGAAGGAGCCGGACGTTTGCCTTTTCGGATAAAAGGCTCTGACGAGAACAGGCGCCTTGAGATGTTGCATCTCTGGGAAAGCACAGATCCCCAGGGCTGTTGTGCCTGTGAATAGGCTGCCAAGGGAAGGTGAAGAAAAGCAACAGATTTCAGGCCTGGCCCCTTCCATGTGGGAGAAGGAGCCGGACGTTATCCTTTTCGGAAAAAAGGCTCTGCCAAGAATGGGTACGATGAGATGTTGCGTCTCTGGGAAAGCACAGATCCCCAGGGCTGTTGTGCCTGTGAATAGGCTGCCAAGGGAAGGTGAAGAACAGCAACAACTTTCAGGGCTGGCACCTTCCTTGTGGGAGAAGGAGCCGGACGTTTGCCTTTTCGGAAAAAAGGCTCTGCCAAGAATGGGTACGATGAGATGTTGCGTCTCTGGGAAAGCACAGATCCCCAGGGCTGTTGTGCCTGTGAATAGGCTGCCAAGGGAAGGTGAAGAGCAGCAACAACTTTCAGGGCTGGCACCTTCCTTGTGGGAGAAGGAGCCGGACGTTTGCCTTTTCGGAAAAAAGTCTCTTCCAAGAATGGGTACGATGAGACGTTGCGTCTCTGGGAAAGCACAGATCCCCAGGGCTGTTGTGCCTGTGAATAGGCTGCCAAGGGAAGGTGAAGAGCAGCAACAACTTTCAGGGGTGGCACCTTCCATGTGGGAGAAGAGCCGGACGTTTGCCATTTCAGAAAGAGGCTCTGACGAGAACAGGCGCCTTGAGATGTTGCATCTCTGGGAAAGCACAGATCCCCAGGGCTGTTGTGCCTGTGAATAGGCTGCCAAGGGAAGGTGAAGAGCAGCAACAGCTGTCAGGCCTGGCACCTTCCTTGTGGGAGAAGGAGCCGGACGTTTGCCTTTTCGGAAAAAAGGCTCTGCCGAGAACAGGCGCCTTGAGATGTTGCATCTCTGGGAAAGCACAGATCCCCAGGGCTGTTGTGCCTGTGAATAGGCTGCCAAGGGAAGGTGAAGAAAAGCAACAGATTTCAGGCCTGGCCCCTTCCATGTGGGAGAAGGAGCCGGACGTTATCCTTTTCGGAAAAAAGGCTCTGCTAAGAATGGGTACGATGAGATGTTGCGTCTCTGGGAAAGCACAGATCCCCAGGGCTGTTGTGCCTGTGAATAGGCTGCCAAGGGAAGGTGAAGAGCAGCAACAGCTGTCAGGGCTGGCACCTTCCTTGTCGGGGAAGGAGCCGGACGTTATCCTTTTCGGAAAAAAGTCTCTGCCAAGAATGGGTACGATGAGATGTTGTGTCTCTGGGAAAGCACAGATCCCCAGGGCTGTTGTGCCTGTGAACAGGCTGCCAAGGGAAGGTGAAGAGCAGCAACAGCTGTCAGGGCTGGCACCTTCCTTGTCGGGGAAGGAGCCGGACGTTATCCTTTTCGGAAAAAAGTCTCTGCCAAGAATGGGTACGATGAGATGTTGTGTCTCTGGGAAAGCACAGATCCTCAGGGCTGTTGTGCCTGTGAATAGGCTGCCAAGGGAAGGTGAAGAACAGCAACAGATTTCAAGCCAGGCCCCTTCCTTGTGGGAGAAGGAGCCGGACGTTTTCCTTTTCGGAAAAAAGGCTCTGCCAAGAATGTATACGATGAGATGTTGCGTCTCTGGGAAAGCACAGATCCCCAGCGCTGTTGTGCCTGTGAATAGGCTGCCAAGGGAAGGTGAAGAGCAGCAACAGCTGTCAGGCCTGGCACCTTCCTTGTGGGAGAAGGAGCCGGACGTTTGTCTTTTCGGAATGAGGCTCAGCCGAGAACAGGCGCTTTGAGATGTTGTGTCTCTGGGAAAGCACAGATCCCCAGGGCTGTTGTGCCTGTGAATAGGCTGCCAAGGGAAGGTGAAGAGCAGCAACAGATTTCAGGCCTGGCACCTTCCTTATCGGGGAAGGAGCCAGACGTTATCCTTTTCGGAAAAAAGTCTCTGCCAAGAATGGGTACGATGAGATGTTGCGTCTCTGGGAAAGCACAGATCCCCAGGGCTGTTGTGCCTGTGAATAGGCTGCCAAGGGAAGGTGAAGAGCAGCAACAACTTTCAGGGCTGGCACCTTCCATGTGGGAGAAGGAGCCGGACGTTTGCCATTTCAGAAAGAGGCTCTGCCGAGAACAGGCGCCTTGAGATGTTGCATCTCTGGGAAAGCACAGATCCCCAGGGCTGTTGTGCCTGTGAATAGGCTGCCAAGGGAAGGTGAAGAGCAGCATCAGCTTTCAGGGCTGTCCCCTTCCTTGTGGGAGAAGGAGCCGGACGTTTGCCTTTTTGGAAAAAAGGCTCTGCCGAGAACAGGCGCCTTGAGATGTTGCATCTCTGGGAAAGCACAGATCCCCAGGGCTGTTGTGCCTGTGAATAGGCTGCCAAGGGAAGGTGAAGAACAGCAACAGATTTCAGGGCTGGCACCTTCCTTGTCGGGGAAGGAGCCGGACGTTATCCTTTTCGGAAAAAAGGCTCTGCCAAGAATGGGTACGATGAGATGTTGCATCTCTGGGAAAGCACAGATCCCCAGGGCTGTTGTGCCTGTGAATAGGCTGCCAAGGGAAGGTGAAGAGCAGCAACAACTTTCAGGGCTGGCACCTTCCTTGTCGGGGAAGGAGCCGGACGTTATCCTTTTCAGAAAAAAGGGTCTGCCAAGAATGGATACGATGAGATGTTGCGTCTCTGGGAAAGCACAGATCCCCAGGGCTGTTGTGCCTGTGAATAGGCTGCCAAGGGAAGGTGAAGAGCAGCAACAACTTTCAGGGCTGGCCCCTTCCTTGTGGGAGAAGGAGCCGGACGTTTGCCATTTCAGAAAGAGGCTCTGCCGAGAACAGGCGCCTTGAGATGTTGCATCTCTGGGAAAGCACAGATCCCCAGGGCTGTTGTGCCTGTGAATAGGCTGCCAAGGGAAGGTGAAGAGCAGCAACAACTTTCAGGGCTGGCACCTTCCTTGTGGGAGAAGGAGCCGGACGTTTGCCTTTTCGGAAAAAAGCTTCTGCCGAGAATGGGTACGATGAGATGTTGCGTCTCTGGGAAAGCACAGATCCCCAGGGCTGTTGTGCCTGTGAATAGGCTGCCAAGGGAAGGTGAAGAGCAGCAACAACTTTCAGGGCTGGCCCCTTCCTTGTGGGAGAAGGAGCCGGACGTTTGCCATTTCAGAAAGAGGCTCTGCCGAGAACAGGCGCCTTGAGATGTTGCATCTCTGGGAAAGCACAGATCCCCAGGGCTGTTGTGCCTGTGAATAGGCTGCCAAGGGAAGGTGAAGAGCAGCAACAGCTTTCAGGGCTGGCACCTTCCTTGTCGGGGAAGGAGCCGGATGTTTGCCTTTTTGGAAAAAAGGCTCTGCCGAGAATGGGTACGATGATATGTTGCGTCTCTGGGAAAGCACAGATCCCCAGGGCTGTTGTGCCTGTGAATAGGCTGCCAAGGGAAGGTGAAGAGCAGCAACAACTTTCAGGGCTGGCACCTTCCATGTGGGAGAAGGAGCCGGACGTTTGCCATTTCAGAAAGAGGCTCTGCCGAGAACAGGCGCCTTGAGATGTTGCATCTCTGGGAAAGCACAGATCCCCAGGGCTGTTGTGCCTGTGAATAGGCTGCCAAGGGAAGGTGAAGAGCAGCAACAGCTTTCAGGGCTGGCACCTTCCTTGTGGGAGAAGGAGCCGGACGTTTGCCTTTTTGGAAAAAAGGCTCTGCCGAGAACAGGCGCCTTGAGATGTTGCATCTCTGGGAAAGCACAGATCCCCAGGGCTGTTGTGCCTGTGAATAGGCTGCCAAGGGAAGGTGAACAACAGCAACAGATTTCAGGGCTGGCACCTTCCTTGTCGGGGAAGGAGCCGGACGTTATCCTTTTCGGAAAAAAGGCTCTGCCAAGAATGGGTACGATGAGATGTTGCATCTCTGGGAAAGCACAGATCCCCAGGGCTGTTGTGCCTGTGAATAGGCTGCCAAGGGAAGGTGAAGAGCAGCAACAACTTTCAGGGCTGGCACCTTCCTTGTCGGGGAAGGAGCCGGACGTTATCCTTTTCGGAAAAAAGGGTCTGCCAAGAATGGATATGATGAGATGTTGCATCTCTGGGAAAGCACAGATCCCCAGGGCTGTTGTGCCTGTGAATAGGCTGCCAAGGGAAGGTGAAGAGCAGCAACAACTTTCAGGCCTGGCCCCTTCCTTGTGGGAGAAGGAGCCGGACGTTTGCCATTTCAGAAAGAGGCTCTGCCGAGAACAGGCGCCTTGAGATGTTGCATCTCTGGGAAAGCACAGATCCCCAGGGCTGTTGTGCCTGTGAATAGGCTGCCAAGGGAAGGTGAAGAGCAGCAACAACTTTCAGGGCTGGCACCTTCCTTGTGGGAGAAGGAGCCGGACGTTTGCCTTTTCGGAATGAGGCTCAGCCGAGAACAGGCGCTTTGAGATGTTGCGTCTCTGGGAAAGCACAGATCCCCAGGGCTGTTGTGCCTGTGAATAGGCTGCCAAGGGAAGGTGAAGAGCAGCAACAGCTTTCAGGGCTGGCACCTTCCTTATCGGGGAAGGAGCCAGACGTTATCCTTTTTGGAAAAAAGTCTCTGCCAAGAATGGGTACGATGAGATGTTGCGTCTCTGGGAAAGCACAGATCCCCAGGGCTGTTGTGCCTGTGAATAGGCTGCCAAGGGAAGGTGAAGAGCAGCAACAACTTTCAGGGCTGGCACCTTCCATGTGGGAGAAGGAGCCGGACGTTTGCCTTTTCGGAAAAAAGTCTCGGCCAAGAATGGGTACGATGAGATGTTGCGTCTCTGGGAAAGCACAGATCCCCAGTGCTGTTGTGCCTGTGAATAGGCTGCCAAGGGAAGGTGAAGAGCAGCAACAACTTTCAGGGCTGGCCCCTTCCTTGTGGGAGAAGGAGCCGGACGTTTGCCATTTCAGAAAGAGGCTCTGCCGAGAACAGGCGCCTTGAGATGTTGCATCTCTGGGAAAGCACAGATCCCCAGGGCTGTTGTGCCTGTGAATAGGCTGCCAAGGGAAGGTGAAGAGCAGCAACAGCTGTCAGGGCTGGCACCTTCCTTGTCGGGGAAGGAGCCGGACGTTTGCCTTTTCGGATAAAAGGCTCTGACGAGAACAGGCGCCTTGAGATGTTGCATCTCTGGGAAAGCACAGATCCCCAGGGCTGTTGTGCCTGTGAATAGGCTGCCAAGGGAAGGTGAAGAACAGCAACAGATTTCAAGCCAGGCCCCTTCCATGTGGGAGAAGGAGCCGGACGTTATCCTTTTCGGAAAAAAGGCTCTGCCAAGAATGGATACGATGAGATGTTGCGTCTCTGGGAAAGCACAGATCCCCAGGGCTGTTGTGCCTGTGAATAGGCTGCCAAGGGAAGGTGAAGAGCAGCAACAGCTGTCAGGCCTGGCACCTTCCTTGTCGGGGAAGGAGCCGGACGTTATCCTTTTCGGAAAAAAGTCTCTGCCAAGAATGGGTACGATGAGATGTTGTGTCTCTGGGAAAGCACAGATCCCCAGGGCTGTTGTGCCTGTGAACAGGCTGCCAAGGGAAGGTGAAGAGCAGCAACAGCTGTCAGGGCTGGCACCTTCCTTGTCGGGGAAGGAGCCGGACGTTTGCCTTTTTGGAAAAAAGGCTCTGCCGAGAATGGGTACGATGAGATGTTGTGTCTCTGGGAAAGCACAGATCCCCAGGGCTGTTGTGCCTGTGAATAGGCTGCCAAGGGAAGGTGAAGAGCAGCAACAGCTGTCAGGGCTGGCACCTTCCTTGTGGGAGAAGGAGCCGGACGTTTGCCTTTTCGGAAAAAAGGCTCTGCCGAGAACAGGCGCCTTGAGATGTTGCATCTCTGGGAAAGCACAGATCCCCAGGGCTGTTGTGCCTGTGAATAGGCTGCCAAGGGAAGGTGAAGAACAGCAACAGATTTCAAGCCAGGCCCCTTCCATGTGGGAGAAGGAGCCGGACGTTTTCCTTTTCGGAAAAAAGGCTCTGCCAAGAATGTATACGATGAGATGTTGCGTCTCTGGGAAAGCACAGATCCCCAGCGCTGTTGTGCCTGTGAATAGGCTGCCAAGGGAAGGTGAAGAGCAGCAACAGCTGTCAGGCCTGGCACCTTCCTTGTGGGAGAAGGAGCCGGACGTTTGCCTTTTCGGAATGAGGCTCAGCCGAGAACAGGCGCCTTGAGATGTTGCGTCTCTGGGAAAGCACAGATCCCCAGGGCTGTTGTGCCTGTGAATAGGCTGCCAAGGGAAGGTGAAGAGCAGCAACAGCTTTCAGGCCTGGCACCTTCCTTATCGGGGAAGGAGCCAGACGTTATCCTTTTCGGAAAAAAGTCTCTGCCAAGAATGGGTACGATGAGATGTTGCGTCTCTGGGAAAGCACAGATCCCCAGGGCTGTTGTGCCTGTGAATAGGCTGCCAAGGGAAGGTGAAGAGCAGCAACAACTTTCAGGGCTGGCACCTTCCATGTGGGAGAAGGAGCCGGACGTTTGCCATTTCAGAAAGAGGCTCTGCCGAGAACAGGCGCCTTGAGATGTTGCATCTCTGGGAAAGCACAGATCCCCAGGGCTGTTGTGCCTGTGAATAGGCTGCCAAGGGAAGGTGAAGAGCAGCATCAGCTTTCAGGGCTGTCCCCTTCCTTGTGGGAGAAGGAGCCGGACGTTTGCCTTTTTGGAAAAAAGGCTCTGCCGAGAACAGGCGCCTTGAGATGTTGCATCTCTGGGAAAGCACAGATCCCCAGGGCTGTTGTGCCTGTGAATAGGCTGCCAAGGGAAGGTGAAGAACAGCAACAGCTGTCAGGCCTGGCACCTTCCTTGTCGGGGAAGGAGCCGGACGTTATCCTTTTCGGAAAAAAGGCTCTGCCAAGAATGGGTACGATGAGATGTTGCATCTCTGGGAAAGCACAGATCCCCAGGGCTGTTGTGCCTGTGAATAGGCTGCCAAGGGAAGGTGAAGAGCAGCAACAACTTTCAGGGCTGGCACCTTCCTTGTCGGGGAAGGAGCCGGACGTTATCCTTTTCGGAAAAAAGGGTCTGCCAAGAATGGATACGATGAGATGTTGCATCTCTGGGAAAGCACAGATCCCCAGGGCTGTTGTGCCTGTGAATAGGCTGCCAAGGGAAGGTGAAGAGCAGCAACAACTTTCAGGGCTGGCCCCTTCCTTGTGGGAGAAGGAGCCGGACGTTTGCCATTTCAGAAAGAGGCTCTGCCGAGAACAGGCGCCTTGAGATGTTGCATCTCTGGGAAAGCACAGATCCCCAGGGCTGTTGTGCCTGTGAATAGGCTGCCAAGGGAAGGTGAAGAGCAGCAACAGCTGTCAGGGCTGTCCCCTTCCATGTGGGAGAAGGAGCCGGACGTTTGCCTTTTCGGAATGAGGCTCAGCCGAGAACAGGCGCTTTGAGATGTTGCGTCTCTGGGAAAGCACAGATCCCCAGGGCTGTTGTGCCTGTGAATAGGCTGCCAAGGGAAGGTGAAGAGCAGCAACAGCTTTCAGGGCTGGCACCTTCCTTATCGGGGAAGGAGCCAGACGTTATCCTTTTTGGAAAAAAGTCTCTGCCAAGAATGGGTACGATGAGATGTTGCGTCTCTGGGAAAGCACAGATCCCCAGGGCTGTTGTGCCTGTGAATAGGCTGCCAAGGGAAGGTGAAGAGCAGCAACAACTTTCAGGGCTGGCACCTTCCATGTGGGAGAAGGAGCCGGACGTTTGCCTTTTCGGAAAAAAGTCTCGGCCAAGAATGGGTACGATGAGATGTTGCGTCTCTGGGAAAGCACAGATCCCCAGGGCTGTTGTGCCTGTGAATAGGCTGCCAAGGGAAGGTGAAGAGCAGCAACAACTTTCAGGGCTGGCACCTTCCTTGTGGGAGAAGGAGCCGGACGTTTGCCATTTCAGAAAGAGGCTCTGCCGAGAACAGGCGCCTTGAGATGTTGCATCTCTGGGAAAGCACAGATCCCCAGGGCTGTTGTGCCTGTGAATAGGCTGCCAAGGGAAGGTGAAGAGCAGCAACAGCTGTCAGGGCTGGCACCTTCCTTGTCGGGGAAGGAGCCGGACGTTTGCCTTTTCGGATAAAAGGCTCTGACGAGAACAGGCGCCTTGAGATGTTGCATCTCTGGGAAAGCACAGATCCCCAGGGCTGTTGTGCCTGTGAATAGGCTGCCAAGGGAAGGTGAAGAAAAGCAACAGATTTCAGGCCTGGCCCCTTCCATGTGGGAGAAGGAGCCGGACGTTATCCTTTTCGGAAAAAAGGCTCTGCTAAGAATGGGTACGATGAGATGTTGCGTCTCTGGGAAAGCACAGATCCCCAGGGCTGTTGTGCCTGTGAATAGGCTGCCAAGGGAAGGTGAAGAACAGCAACAACTTTCAGGGCTGGCACCTTCCTTGTGGGAGAAGGAGCCGGACGTTTGCCTTTTCGGAAAAAAGGCTCTGCCAAGAATGGGTACGATGAGATGTTGCGTCTCTGGGAAAGCACAGATCCCCAGGGCTGTTGTGCCTGTGAATAGGCTGCCAAGGGAAGGTGAAGAGCAGCAACAACTTTCAGGGCTGGCACCTTCCTTGTGGGAGAAGGAGCCGGACGTTTGCCTTTTCGGAAAAAAGTCTCTTCCAAGAATGGGTACGATGAGACGTTGCGTCTCTGGGAAAGCACAGATCCCCAGGGCTGTTGTGCCTGTGAATAGGCTGCCAAGGGAAGGTGAAGAGCAGCAACAACTTTCAGGGGTGGCACCTTCCATGTGGGAGAAGGAGCCGGACGTTTGCCATTTCAGAAAGAGGCTCTGACGAGAACAGGCGCCTTGAGATGTTGCATCTCTGGGAAAGCACAGATCCCCAGGGCTGTTGTGCCTGTGAATAGGCTGCCAAGGGAAGGTGAAGAGCAGCAACAGCTGTCAGGCCTGGCACCTTCCTTGTGGGAGAAGGAGCCGGACGTTTGCATTTTCGGAAAAAAGGCTCTGCCGAGAACAGGCACCTTGAGATGTTGCATCTCTGGGAAAGCACAGATCCCCAGGGCTGTTGTGCCTGTGAATAGGCTGCCAAGGGAAGGTGAAGAACAGCAACAGATTTCAAGCCAGGCCCCTTCCATGTGGGAGAAGGAGCCGGACGTTATCCTTTTCGGAAAAAAGGCTCTGCCAAGAATGGATACGATGAGATGTTGCGTCTCTGGGAAAGCACAGATCCCCAGGGCTGTTGTGCCTGTGAATAGGCTGCCAAGGGAAGGTGAAGAGCAGCAACAGATTTCAGGCCTGGCACCTTCCTTGTCGGGGAAGGAGCCGGACGTTATCCTTTTCGGAAAAAAGTCTCTGCCAAGAATGGGTACGATGAGATGTTGTGTCTCTGGGAAAGCACAGATCCCCAGGGCTGTTGTGCCTGTGAACAGGCTGCCAAGGGAAGGTGAAGAGCAGCAACAGCTGTCAGGGCTGGCACCTTCCTTGTCGGGGAAGGAGCCGGACGTTATCCTTTTCGGAAAAAAGTCTCTGCCAAGAATGGGTACGATGAGATGTTGTGTCTCTGGGAAAGCACAGATCCTCAGGGCTGTTGTGCCTGTGAATAGGCTGCCAAGGGAAGGTGAAGAGCAGCAACAGCTGTCAGGCCTGGCACCTTCCTTGTGGGAGAAGGAGCCGGACGTTTGTCTTTTCGGAATGAGGCTCAGCCGAGAACAGGCGCTTTGAGATGTTGTGTCTCTGGGAAAGCACAGATCCCCAGGGCTGTTGTGCCTGTGAATAGGCTGCCAAGGGAAGGTGAAGAGCAGCAACAGATTTCAGGCCTGGCACCTTCCTTATCGGGGAAGGAGCCAGACGTTATCCTTTTCGGAAAAAAGTCTCTGCCAAGAATGGGTACGATGAGATGTTGCGTCTCTGGGAAACCACAGATCCCCAGGGCTGTTGTGCCTGTGAATAGGCTGCCAAGGGAAGGTGAAGAGCAGCAACAACTTTCAGGGCTGGCACCTTCCATGTGGGAGAAGGAGCCGGACGTTTGCCATTTCAGAAAGAGGCTCTGCCGAGAACAGGCGCCTTGAGATGTTGCATCTCTGGGAAAGCACAGATCCCCAGGGCTGTTGTGCCTGTGAATAGGCTGCCAAGGGAAGGTGAAGAGCAGCATCAGCTTTCAGGGCTGTCCCCTTCCTTGTGGGAGAAGGAGCCGGACGTTTGCATTTTTGGAAAAAAGGCTCTGCCGAGAACAGGCGCCTTGAGATGTTGCATCTCTGGGAAAGCACAGATCCCCAGGGCTGTTGTGCCTGTGAATAGGCTGCCAAGGGAAGGTGAAGAACAGCAACAGATTTCAGGGCTGGCACCTTCCTTGTCGGGGAAGGAGCCGGACGTTATCCTTTTCGGAAAAAAGGCTCTGCCAAGAATGGGTACGATGAGATGTTGCATCTCTGGGAAAGCACAGATCCCCAGGGCTGTTGTGCCTGTGAATAGGCTGCCAAGGGAAGGTGAAGAGCAGCAACAACTTTCAGGGCTGGCACCTTCCTTGTCGGGGAAGGAGCCGGACGTTATCCTTTTCAGAAAAAAGGGTCTGCCAAGAATGGATACGATGAGATGTTGCGTCTCTGGGAAAGCACAGATCCCCAGGGCTGTTGTGCCTGTGAATAGGCTGCCAAGGGAAGGTGAAGAGCAGCAACAACTTTCAGGGCTGGCCCCTTCCTTGTGGGAGAAGGAGCCGGACGTTTGCCATTTCAGAAAGAGGCTCTGCCGAGAACAGGCGCCTTGAGATGTTGCATCTCTGGGAAAGCACAGATCCCCAGGGCTGTTGTGCCTGTGAATAGGCTGCCAAGGGAAGGTGAAGAGCAGCAACAACTTTCAGGGCTGGCACCTTCCTTGTGGGAGAAGGAGCCGGACGTTTGCCTTTTCGGAAAAAAGCTTCTGCCGAGAATGGGTACGATGAGATGTTGCGTCTCTGGGAAAGCACAGATCCCCAGGGCTGTTGTGCCTGTGAATAGGCTGCCAAGGGAAGGTGAAGAGCAGCAACAACTTTCAGGGCTGGCACCTTCCTTGTGGGAGAAGGAGCCGGACGTTTGCCATTTCAGAAAGAGGCTCTGCCGAGAACAGGCGCCTTGAGATGTTGCATCTCTGGGAAAGCACAGATCCCCAGGGCTGTTGTGCCTGTGAATAGGCTGCCAAGGGAAGGTGAAGAGCAGCAACAGCTGTCAGGGCTGGCACCTTCCTTGTCGGGGAAGGAGCCGGACGTTTACCATTTCAGAAAGAGGCTCTGCCGAGAACAGGCGCCTTGAGATGTTGCATCTCTGGGAAAGCACAGATCCCCAGGGCTGTTGTGCCTGTGAATAGGCTGCCAAGGGAAGGTGAAGAGCAGCAACAGCTTTCAGGGCTGGCACCTTCCTTGTCGGGGAAGGAGCCGGATGTTTGCCTTTTTGGAAAAAAGGCTCTGCCGAGAATGGGTACGATGACATGTTGCGTCTCTGGGAAAGCACAGATCCCCAGGGCTGTTGTGCCTGTGAATAGGCTGCCAAGGGAAGGTGAAGAGTAGCAACAACTTTCAGGGCTGGCACCTTCCATGTGGGAGAAGGAGCCGGACGTTTGCCATTTCAGAAAGAGGCTCTGCCGAGAACAGGCGCCTTGAGATGTTGCATCTCTGGGAAAGCACAGATCCCCAGGGCTGTTGTGCCTGTGAATAGGCTGCCAAGGGAAGGTGAAGAGCAGCAACAGCTTTCAGGGCTGTCCCCTTCCTTGTGGGAGAAGGAGCCGGACGTTTGCCTTTTTGGAAAAAAGGCTCTGCCGAGAACAGGCGCCTTGAGATGTTGCATCTCTGGGAAAGCACAGATCCCCAGGGCTGTTGTGCCTGTGAATAGGCTGCCAAGGGAAGGTGAAGAGCAGCAACAGCTGTCAGGGCTGGCACCTTCCTTGTGGGAGAAGGAGCCGGACGTTTGCCTTTTCGGAAAAAAGGCTCTGCCGAGAACAGGCGCCTTGAGATGTTGCATCTCTGGGAAAGCACAGATCCCCAGGGCTGTTGTGCCTGTGAATAGGCTGCCAAGGGAAGGTGAACAACAGCAACAGATTTCAGGGCTGGCACCTTCCTTGTCGGGGAAGGAGCCGGACGTTATCCTTTTCGGAAAAAAGGCTCTGCCAAGAATGGGTACGATGAGATGTTGCATCTCTGGGAAAGCACAGATCCCCAGGGCTGTTGTGCCTGTGAATAGGCTGCCAAGGGAAGGTGAAGAGCAGCAACAACTTGCAGGGCTGGCACCTTCCTTGTCGGGGAAGGAGCCGGACGTTATCCTTTTCGGAAAAAAGGGTCTGCCAAGAATGGATACGATGAGATGTTGCATCTCTGGGAAAGCACAGATCCCCAGGGCTGTTGTGCCTGTGAATAGGCTGCCAAGGGAAGGTGAAGAGCAGCAACAACTTTCAGGCCTGGCCCCTTCCTTGTGGGAGAAGGAGCCGGACGTTTGCCATTTCAGAAAGAGGCTCTGCCGAGAACAGGCGCCTTGAGATGTTGCATCTCTGGGAAAGCACAGATCCCCAGGGCTGTTGTGCCTGTGAATAGGCTGCCAAGGGAAGGTGAAGAGCAGCAACAACTTTCAGGGCTGGCACCTTCCTTGTGGGAGAAGGAGCCGGACGTTTGCCTTTTCGGAATGAGGCTCAGCCGAGAACAGGCGCTTTGAGATGTTGCGTCTCTGGGAAAGCACAGATCCCCAGGGCTGTTGTGCCTGTGAATAGGCTGCCAAGGGAAGGTGAAGAGCAGCAACAGCTTTCAGGGCTGGCACCTTCCTTATCGGGGAAGGAGCCAGACGTTATCCTTTTTGGAAAAAAGTCTCTGCCAAGAATGGGTACGATGAGATGTTGCGTCTCTGGGAAAGCACAGATCCCCAGGGCTGTTGTGCCTGTGAATAGGCTGCCAAGGGAAGGTGAAGAGCAGCAACAACTTTCAGGGCTGGCACCTTCCATGTGGGAGAAGGAGCCGGACGTTTGCCTTTTCGGAAAAAAGTCTCGGCCAAGAATGGGTACGATGAGATGTTGCGTCTCTGGGAAAGCACAGATCCCCAGTGCTGTTGTGCCTGTGAATAGGCTGCCAAGGGAAGGTGAAGAGCAGCAACAACTTTCAGGGCTGGCCCCTTCCTTGTGGGAGAAGGAGCCGGACGTTTGCCATTTCAGAAAGAGGCTCTGCCGAGAACAGGCGCCTTGAGATGTTGCATCTCTGGGAAAGCACAGATCCCCAGGGCTGTTGTGCCTGTGAATAGGCTGCCAAGGGAAGGTGAAGAGCAGCAACAGCTGTCAGGGCTGGCACCTTCCTTGTCGGGGAAGGAGCCGGACGTTTGCCTTTTCGGAAAAAAGGCTCTGACGAGAACAGGCGCCTTGAGATGTTGCATCTCTGGGAAAGCACAGATCCCCAGGGCTGTTGTGCCTGTGAATAGGCTGCCAAGGGAAGGTGAAGAACAGCAACAGATTTCAGGCCTGGCCCCTTCCATGTGGGAGAAGGAGCCGGACGTTATCCTTTTCGGAAAAAAGGCTCTGCTAAGAATGGGAACGATGAGATGTTGCGTCTCTGGGAAAGCACAGATCCCCAGGGCTGTTGTGCCTGTGAATAGGCTGCCAAGGGAAGGTGAAGAACAGCAACAACTTTCAGGGCTGGCACCTTCCTTGTGGGAGAAGGAGCCGGACGTTTGCCTTTTCGGAAAAAAGGCTCTGCCAAGAATGGGTACGATGAGATGTTGCGTCTCTGGGAAAGCACAGATCCCCAGGGCTGTTGTGCCTGTGAATAGGCTGCCAAGGGAAGGTGAAGAGCAGCAACAACTTTCAGGGCTGGCACCTTCCTTGTGGGAGAAGGAGCCGGACGTTTGCCTTTTCGGAAAAAAGTCTCTTCCAAGAATGGGTACGATGAGACGTTGCGTCTCTGGGAAAGCACAGATCCCCAGGGCTGTTGTGCCTGTGAATAGGCTGCCAAGGGAAGGTGAAGAGCAGCAACAACTTTCAGGGGTGGCACCTTCCATGTGGGAGAAGGAGCCGGACGTTTGCCATTTCAGAAAGAGGCTCTGACGAGAACAGGCGCCTTGAGATGTTGCATCTCTGGGAAAGCACAGATCCCCAGGGCTGTTGTGCCTGTGAATAGGCTGCCAAGGGAAGGTGAAGAGCAGCAACAGCTGTCAGGCCTGGCACCTTCCTTGTGGGAGAAGGAGCCGGACGTTTGCCTTTTCGGAAAAAAGGCTCTGCCGAGAACAGGCGCCTTGAGATGTTGCATCTCTGGGAAAGCACAGATCCCCAGGGCTGTTGTGCCTGTGAATAGGCTGCCAAGGGAAGGTGAAGAACAGCAACAGATTTCAAGCCAGGCCCCTTCCATGTGGGAGAAGGAGCCGGACGTTATCCTTTCCGGAAAAAAGGCTCTGCCAAGAATGGATACGATGAGATGTTGCGTCTCTGGGAAAGCACAGATCCCCAGGGCTGTTGTGCCTGTGAATAGGCTGCCAAGGGAAGGTGAAGAGCAGCAACAGCTGTCAGGCCTGGCACCTTCCTTGTCGGGGAAGGAGCCGGACGTTATCCTTTTCGGAAAAAAGTCTCTGCCAAGAATGGGTACGATGAGATGTTGTGTCTCTGGGAAAGCACAGATCCCCAGGGCTGTTGTGCCTGTGAACAGGCTGCCAAGGGAAGGTGAAGAGCAGCAACAGCTGTCAGGGCTGGCACCTTCCTTGTCGGGGAAGGAGCCGGACGTTATCCTTTTCGGAAAAAAGTCTCTGCCAAGAATGGGTACGATGAGATGTTGTGTCTCTGGGAAAGCACAGATCCTCAGGGCTGTTGTGCCTGTGAATAGGCTGCCAAGGGAAGGTGAAGAACAGCAACAGATTTCAAGCCAGGCCCCTTCCATGTGGGAGAAGGAGCCGGACGTTTTCCTTTTCGGAAAAAAGGCTCTGCCAAGAATGTATACGATGAGATGTTGCGTCTCTGGGAAAGCACAGATCCCCAGGGCTGTTGTGCCTGTGAATAGGCTGCCAAGGGAAGGTGAAGAGCAGCAACAGCTGTCAGGCCTGGCACCTTCCTTGTGGGAGAAGGAGCCGGACGTTTGTCTTTTCGGAATGAGGCTCAGCCGAGAACAGGCGCTTTGAGATGTTGCGTCTCTGGGAAAGCACAGATCCCCAGGGCTGTTGTGCCTGTGAATAGGCTGCCAAGGGAAGGTGAAGAGCAGCAACAGATTTCAGGCCTGGCACCTTCCTTATCGGGGAAGGAGCCGGACGTTATCCTTTTCGGAAAAAAGGCTCTGCCAAGAATGGGTACGATGAGATGTTGCATCTCTGGGAAAGCACAGATCCCCAGGGCTGTTGTGCCTGTGAATAGGCTGCCAAGGGAAGGTGAAGAGCAGCAACAACTTTCAGGGCTGGCACCTTCCTTGTCGGGGAAGGAGCCGGACGTTATCCTTTTCAGAAAAAAGGGTCTGCCAAGAATGGATACGATGAGATGTTGCGTCTCTGGGAAAGCACAGATCCCCAGGGCTGTTGTGCCTGTGAATAGGCTGCCAAGGGAAGGTGAAGAGCAGCAACAACTTTCAGGGCTGGCCCCTTCCTTGTGGGAGAAGGAGCCGGACGTTTGCCATTTCAGAAAGAGGCTCTGCCGAGAACAGGCGCCTTGAGATGTTGCATCTCTGGGAAAGCACAGATCCCCAGGGCTGTTGCGCCTGTGAATAGGCTGCCAAGGGAAGGTGAAGAGCAGCAACAACTTTCAGGGCTGGCACCTTCCTTGTGGGAGAAGGAGCCGGACGTTTGCCTTTTCGGAAAAAAGGTTCTGCCGAGAATGGGTACGATGAGATGTTGCGTCTCTGGGAAAGCACAGATCCCCAGGGCTGTTGTGCCTGTGAATAGGCTGCCAAGGGAAGGTGAAGAGCAGCAACAACTTTCAGGGCTGGCACCTTCCTTGTGGGAGAAGGAGCCGGACGTTTGCCATTTCAGAAAGAGGCTCTGCCGAGAACAGGCGCCTTGAGATGTTGCATCTCTGGGAAAGCACAGATCCCCAGGGCTGTTGTGCCTGTGAATAGGCTGCCAAGGGAAGGTGAAGAGCAGCAACAGCTTTCAGGGCTGTCCCCTTCCTTGTGGGAGAAGGAGCCGGACGTTTGCCTTTTTGGAAAAAAGGCTCTGCCGAGAACAGGCGCCTTGAGATGTTGCATCTCTGGGAAAGCACAGATCCCCAGGGCTGTTGTGCCTGTGAATAGGCTGCCAAGGGAAGGTGAAGAGCAGCAAAAGCTGTCAGGGCTGGCACCTTCCATGTGGGAGAAGGAGCCGGACGTTTGCCTTTTCGGAAAAAAGGCTCTGCCGAGAACAGGCGCCTTGAGATGTTGCATCTCTGGGAAAGCACAGATCCCCAGGGCTGTTGTGCCTGTGAATAGGCTGCCAAGGGAAGGTGAACAACAGCAACAGATTTCAGGGCTGGCACCTTCCTTGTCGGGGAAGGAGCCGGACGTTATCCTTTTCGGAAAAAAGGCTCTGCCAAGAATGGGTACGATGAGATGTTGCATCTCTGGGAAAGCACAGATCCCCAGGGCTGTTGTGCCTGTGAATAGGCTGCCAAGGGAAGGTGAAGAGCAGCAACAACTTTCAGGGCTGGCACCTTCCTTGTCGGGGAAGGAGCCGGACGTTATCCTTTTCGGAAAAAAGGGTCTGCCAAGAATGGATACGATGAGATGTTGCATCTCTGGGAAAGCACAGATCCCCAGGGCTGTTGTGCCTGTGAATAGGCTGCCAAGGGAAGGTGAAGAGCAGCAACAACTTTCAGGGCTGGCCCCTTCCTTGTGGGAGAAGGAGCCGGACGTTTGCCATTTCAGAAAGAGGCTCTGCCGAGAACAGGCGCCTTGAGATGTTGCATCTCTGGGAAAGCAGAGATCCCCAGGGCTGTTGTGCCTGTGAATAGGCTGCCAAGGGAAGGTGAAGAGCAGCAACAACTTTCAGGGCTGGCACCTTCCTTGTGGGAGAAGGAGCCGGACGTTTGCCTTTTCGGAAAAAAGGTTCTGCCGAGAATGGGTACGATGAGATGTTGCGTCTCTGGGAAAGCACAGATCCCCAGGGCTGTTGTGCCTGTGAATAGGCTGCCAAGGGAAGGTGAAGAGCAGCAACAACTTTCAGGGCTGGCACCTTCCTTGTGGGAGAAGGAGCCGGACGTTTGCCTTTTCGGAAAAAAGTCTCGGCCAAGAATGGGTACGATGAGATGTTGCGTCTCTGGGAAAGCACAGATCCCCAGGGCTGTTGTGCCTGTGAATAGGCTGCCAGGGAAGGTGAAGAGCAGCAACAACTTTCAGGGCTGGCACCTTCCTTGTGGGAGAAGGAGCCGGACGTTTGCCATTTCAGAAAGAGGCTCTGCCGAGAACAGGCGCCTTGAGATGTTGCATCTCTGGGAAAGCACAGATCCCCAGGGCTGTTGTGCCTGTGAATAGGCTGCCAAGGGAAGGTGAAGAGCAGCAACAGCTGTCAGGCCTGGCACCTTCCTTGTGGGAGAAGGAGCCGGACGTTTGCCTTTTCGGATAAAAGGCTCTGACGAGAACAGGCGCCTTGAGATGTTGCATCTCTGGGAAAGCACAGATCCCCAGGGCTGTTGTGCCTGTGAATAGGCTGCCAAGGGAAGGTGAAGAGCAGCAACAACTTTCAGGGCTGGCCCCTTCCTTGTGGGAGAAGGAGCCGGACGTTTGCCATTTCAGAAAGAGGCTCTGCCGAGAACAGGCGCCTTGAGATGTTGCATCTCTGGGAAAGCACAGATCCCCAGGGCTGTTGTGCCTGTGAATAGGCTGCCAAGGGAAGGTGAAGAGCAGCAACAGCTGTCAGGGCTGGCACCTTCCTTGTCGGGGAAGGAGCCGGACGTTTGCCTTTTTGGAAAAAAGGCTCTGCCGAGAACAAGCGCCTTGAGATGTTGCATCTCTGGGAAAGCACAGATCCCCAGGGCTGTTGTGCCTGTGAATAGGCTGCCAAGGGAAGGTGAAGAGCAGCAACAGCTTTCAGGGCTGGCACCTTCCTTGTCGGGGAAGGAGCCGGATGTTTGCCTTTTTGGAAAAAAGGCTCTGCCGAGAATGGGTACGATGACATGTTGCGTCTCTGGGAAAGCACAGATCCCCAGGGCTGTTGTGCCTGTGAATAGGCTGCCAAGGGAAGGTGAAGAGCAGCAACAACTTTCAGGGCTGGCACCTTCCTTGTCGGGGAAGGAGCCGGACGTTTGCCTTTTCGGAAAAAAGGCTCTGCCAAGAATGGGTACGATGAGATGTTGCGTCTCTGGGAAAGCACAGATCCCCAGGGCTGTTGTGCCTGTGAATAGGCTGCCAAGGGAAGGTGAAGAGCAGCAACAACTTTCAGGGCTGGCACCTTCCATGTGGGAGAAGGAGCCGGACGTTTGCCTTTTTGGAAAAAAGGCTCTGCCGAGAACAGGCGCCTTGAGATGTTGCATCTCTGGGAAAGCACAGATCCCCAGGGCTGTTGTTCCTGTGAATAGGCTTCCAAGGGAAGGTGAAGAACAGCAACAACTTTCAGGGCTGGCACCTTCCTTGTGGGAGAAGGAGCCGGACGTTTGCCATTTCAGAAAGAGGCTCTGCCGAGAACAGGCGCCTTGAGATGTTGCATCTCTGGGAAAGCACAGATCCGCAGGGCTGTTGTGCCTGTGAATAGGCTGCCAAGGGAAGGTGAAGAGCAGCAACAGCTGTCAGGGCTGGCACCTTCCTTGTCGGGGAAGGAGCCGGACGTTATCCTTTTTGGAAAAAAGGCTCTGCCAAGAATGGGTACGATGAGATGTTGCGTCTCTGGGAAAGCACAGATCCCCAGGGCTGTTGTGCCTGTGAATAGGCTGCCAAGGGATGGTGAAGAGCAGCAACAGCTGTCAGGGCTGGCCCCTTCCTTGCAGGAGAATGAGCCGGACGTTTGCCTTTTCGGAAAAAAGGCTCTGCCGAGAACAGGCGCTTTGAGATGTTGTGTCTCTGGGAAAGCACAGATCCCCAGGGCTGTTGTGCCTGTGAATAGGCTGCCAAGGGAAGGTGAAGAACAGCAACAACTTTCAGGGCTGGCCCCTTCCTTGTGGGAGAAGGAGCCGGACGTTTGCCATTTCAGAAAGAGGCTCTGCCGAGAACAGGCGCCTTGAGATGTTGCATCTCTGGGAAAGCACAGATCCCCAGGGCTGTTGTGCCTGTGAATAGGCTGCCAAGGGAAGGTGAAGAGCAGCAACAACTTGCAGGGCTGGCACCTTCCTTGTCGGGGAAGGAGCCGGACGTTATCCTTTTCGGAAAAAAGGCTCTGCCAAGAATGGATACGATGAGATGTTGCATCTCTGGGAAAGCACAGATGCCCAGGGCTGTTGTGCCTGTGAATAGGCTGCCAAGGGAAGGTGAAGAGCAGCAACAGCTGTCAGGGCTGGCACCTTCCTTGTGGGAGAAGGAGCCGGACGTTTGCCTTTTCGGATAATAGGCTCTGCCGAGAACAGGCGCCTTTGAATGTTGCATCTCTGGGAAAGCACAGATCCCCAGGGCTGTTGTGCCTGTGAATAGGCTGCCAAGGGAAGGTGAAGAGCAGCAACAACTTTCAGGGGTCGCCCCTTGCATGTGGGAGAAGGAGCCCGACGTTTGCCTTTTCGGAAAAAAGGCTCTGCCAAGAATGGGTACGATGAGATGTTGCATCTCTGGGAAAGCACAGATCCCCAGGGCTGTTGTGCCTGTGAATAGGCTGCCAAGGGAAGGTGAAGAGCAGCAACAGCTGTCAGGGCTGGCACCTTCCTTGTCGGGGAAGGTGCCGGACGTTTGCCTTTTCGGAAAGAAACTCTGCCGAGAATGCGTACGATAGAGATGTTGTGTCGCTGGGAAAGCACAGATCCCCAGGGCTGTTGTGCCTGTGAATAGGCTGCCAAGGGAAGGTGAAGAACAGCAACAACTTTCAGGGCTGGCACCTTCCTTGTGGGAGAAGGAGCCGGACGTTTGCCTTTTCGGATAAAAGGCTCTGACGAGAACAGGCGCCTTGAGATGTTGCATCTCTGGGAAAGCACAGATCCCCAGGGCTGTTGTGCCTGTGAATAGGCTGCCAAGGGAAGGTGAAGAGCAGCAACAGCTGTCAGGGCTGGCACCTTCCTTGTGGGAGAAGGAGCCGGACGTTTGCCATTTCAGAAAGAGGCTCTGCCGAGAACAGGCGCCTTGAGATGTTGCATCTCTGGGAAAGCACAGATCCCCAGGGCTGTTGTGCCTGTGAATAGGCTGCCAAGGGAAGGTGAAGAGCAGCAAGAAATTTCAGGGCTGGCACCTTCCTTGTCGGGGAAGGAGCCGGACGTTTGCCTTTTCGGAAAAAAGGCTCTGCCAAGAATGGGTACGATGAGATGTTGCGTCTCTGGGAAAGCACAGATCCCCAGGGCTGTTGTGCCTGTGAATAGGCTGCCAAGGGAAGGTGAAGAACAGCAACAACTTTCAGGGCTGGCACCTTCCTTGTGGGAGAAGGAGCCGGACGTTTGCCATTTCAGAAAGAGGCTCTGCCGAGAACAGGCGCCTTGAGATGTTGCATCTCTGGGAAAGCACAGATCCCCAGGGCTGTTGTGCCTGTGAATAGGCTGCCAAGGGAAGGTGAAGAGCAGCAACAGCTGTCAGGGCTGGCACCTTCCTTGTGGGAGAAGGAGCCGGACGTTTGCCATTTCAGAAAGAGGCTCTGCCGAGAACAGGCGCCTTGAGATGTTGCATCTCTGGGAAAGCACAGATCCCCAGGGCTGTTGTGCCTGTGAATAGGCTGCCAAGGGAAGGTGAAGAGCAGCAAGAAATTTCAGGGCTGGCACCTTCCTTGTCGGGGAAGGAGCCGGACGTTTGCCTTTTCGGAAAAAAGGCTCTGCCAAGAATGGGTACGATGAGATGTTGCGTCTCTGGGAAAGCACAGATCCCCAGGGCTGTTGTGCCTGTGAATAGGCTGCCAAGGGAAGGTGAAGAGCAGCAACAACTTTCAGGGCTGGCACCTTCCATGTGGGAGAAGGAGCCGGACGTTTGCCTTTTTGGAAAAAAGGCTCTGCCGAGAACAGGCGCCTTGAGATGTTGCATCTCTGGGAAAGCACAGATCCCCAGGGCTGTTGTTCCTGTGAATAGGCTTCCAAGGGAAGGTGAAGAACAGCAACAACTTTCAGGGCTGGCACCTTCCTTGTGGGAGAAGGAGCCGGACGTTTGCCATTTCAGAAAGAGGCTCTGCCGAGAACAGGCGCCTTGAGATGTTGCATCTCTGGGAAAGCACAGATCCCCAGGGCTGTTGTGCCTGTGAATAGGTTGCCAAGGGAAGGTGAAGAGCAGCAACAGCTGTCAGGCCTGGCACCTTCCTTGTCGGGGAAGGAGCCGGACGTTATCCTTTTTGGAAAAAAGGCTCTGCCAAGAATGGGTACGATGAGATGTTGCGTCTCTGGGAAAGCACAGATCCCCAGCGCTGTTGTGCCTGTGAATAGGCTGCCAAGGGATGGTGAAGAGCAGCAACAGCTGTCAGGGCTGGCCCCTTCCTTGCAGGAGAATGAGCCGGACGTTTGCCTTTTCGGAAAAAAGGCTCTGCCGAGAACAGGCGCCTTTGAATGTTGCATCTCTGGGAAAGCACAGATCCCCAGGGCTGTTGTGCCTGTGAATAGGCTGCCAAGGGAAGGTGAAGAGCAGCAACAACTTTCAGGGCTGGCACCTTCCTTGTCGGGGAAGGAGCCGGACGTTTGCCTTTTTGGAAAAATGGCTCTGCCGAGAATGGGTACGATGAGATGTTGCGTCTCTGGGAAAGCACAGATCCCCAGGGCTGTTGTGCCTGTGAATAGGCTGCCAAGGGAAGGTGAAGAGCAGCAACAGCTGTCAGGCCTGGCACCTTCCATGTGGGAGAAGGAGCCGGACGTTTGCCTTTTTGGAAAAAAGGCTCTGCCGAGAACAGGCGCTTTGAGATGTTGTGTCTCTGGGAAAGCACAGATCCCCAGGGCTGTTGTGCCTGTGAATAGGCTGCCAAGGGAAGGTGAAGAGCAGCAACAACTTTCAGGGCTGGCACCTTCCATGTGGGAGAAGGAGCCGGACGTTTGCCATTTCAGAAAGAGGCTCTGCCGAGAACAGGCGCCTTGAGATGTTGCATCTCTGGGAAAGCACAGATCCCCAGGGCTGTTGTGCCTGTGAATAGGCTGCCAAGGGAAGGTGAAGAGCAGCAACAACTTTCAGGGCTGTCCCCTTCCTTGTCGGGGAAGGAGCCGGACGTTTGCCTTTTTGGAAAAAAGGCTCTGCCGAGAATGGGTACGATGAGATGTTGCGTCTCTGGGAAAGCACAGATCCCCAGGGCTGTTGTGCCTGTGAATAGGCTGCCAAGGGAAGGTGAAGAGCAGCAACAACTTTCAGGGCTGGCACCTTCCATGTGGGAGAAGGAGCTGGACGTTTGCCATTTCAGAAAGAGGCTCTGCCGAGAACAGGCGCCTTGAGATGTTGCATCTCTGGGAAAGCACAGATCCCCAGGGCTGTTGTGCCTGTGAATAGGCTGCCAAGGGAAGGTGAAGAGCAGCAACAGCTGTCAGGGCTGGCACCTTCCTTGTCGGGGAAGGAGCCGGACGTTTGCCTTTTTGGAAAAAAGGCTCTGCCGAGAATGGGTACGATGAGATGTTGCGTCTCTGGGAAAGCACAGATCCCCAGGGCTGTTGTTCCTGTGAATAGGCTGCCAAGGGAAGGTGAAGAGCAGCAACAACTTTCAGGGCTGGCCCCTTCCTTGTCGGGGAAGGAGCCGGACGTTATCCTTTTCGGAAAAAAGGCTCTGCCGAGAATGGGTACGATGAGATGTTGCGTCTCTGGGAAAGCACAGATCCCCAGGGCTGTTGTGCCTGTGAATAGGCTGCCAAGGGAAGGTGAAGAGCAGCAACAGCTGTCAGGCCTGGCACCTTCCATGTGGGAGAAGGAGCCGGACGTTTGCCTTTTCGGAAAAAAGGCTCTGCCAAGAATGGATACGATGAGATGTTGCATCTCTGGGAAAGCACAGATCCCCAGGGCTGTTGTGCCTGTGAATAGGCTGCCAAGGGAAGGTGAAGAGCAGCAACAACTTTCAGGGCTGGCACCTTCCATGTGGGAGAAGGAGCCGGACGTTTGCCATTTCAGAAAGAGGCTCTGCCGAGAACAGGCGCCTTGAGATGTTGCATCTCTGGGAAAGCACAGATCCCCAGGGCTGTTGTGCCTGTGAATAGGCTGCCAAGGGAAGGTGAAGAGCAGCAACAGCTTTCAGGGCTGGCACCTTCCTTGTGGGAGAAGGAGCCGGACGTTTGCTATTTCAGAAAGAGGCTCTGCCGAGAACAGGCGCCTTGAGATGTTGCATCTCTGGGAAAGCACAGATCCCCAGGGCTGTTGTGCCTGTGAATAGGCTGCCAAGGGAAGGTGAAGAGCAGCAACAGCTGTCAGGCCTGGCACCTTCCATGTGGGAGAAGGAGCCGGACGTTTGCCTTTTCGGAAAAAAGGCTCTGCCAAGAATGGATACGATGAGATGTTGCGTCTCTGGGAAAGCACAGATCCCCAGGGCTGTTGTGCCTGTGAATAGGCTGCCAAGGGAAGGTGAAGAGCAGCAACAACTTTCAGGGCTGGCACCTTCCATGTGGGAGAAGGAGCCGGACGTTTGCCATTTCAGAAAGAGGCTCTGCCGAGAACAGGCGCCTTGAGATGTTGCATCTCTGGGAAAGCACAGATCCCCAGGGCTGTTGTGCCTGTGAATAGGCTGCCAAGGGAAGGTGAAGAGCAGCAACAGCTTTCAGGGCTGGCACCTTCCTTGTGGGAGAAGGAGCCGGACGTTTGCTATTTCAGAAAGAGGCTCTGCCGAGAACAGGCGCCTTGAGATGTTGCATCTCTGGGAAAGCACAGATCCCCAGGGCTGTTGTGCCTGTGAATAGGCTGCCAAGGGAAGGTGAAGAGCAGCAACAGCTGTCAGGGCTGGCACCTTCCTTGCGGGAGAAGGAGCCGGACGTTTGCCTTTTCGGAAAAAAGGCTCTGCCAAGAATGGGTACGATGAGATGTTGCATCTCTGGGAAAGCACAGATCCCCAGGGCTGTTGTGCCTGTGAATAGGCTGCCAAGGGAAGGTGAAGAGCAGCAACAGCTGTCAGGGCTGGCACCTTCCTTGTGGGAGAAGGAGCCGGACGTTTGCCTTTTCGGATAATAGGCTCTGCCGAGAACAGACGCCTTTGAATGTTGCGTCTCTGGGAAAGCACAGATCCCCAGGGCTGTTGTGCCTGTTAATAGGCTGCCAAGGGAAGGTGAAGAGCAGCAACAACCTTCAGGGGTCGCCCCTTCCATGTGGGAGAAGGAGCCGGACGTTTGCCTTTTCGGAAAAAAGGCTCTGCCAAGAATGGGTACGATGAGATGTTGCATCTCTGGGAAAGCACAGATCCCCAGGGCTGTTGTGCCTGTGAATAGGCTGCCAAGGGAAGGTGAAGAGCAGCAACAGCTGTCAGGGCTGGCACCTTCCTTGTCGGGGAAGGTGCCGGACGTTTGCCTTTTCGGAAAAAAACTCTGCCGAGAATGCGTACGATGAGATGTTGTGTCGCTGGGAAAGCACAGATCCCCAGGGCTGTTGTGCCTGTGAATAGGCTGCCAAGGGAAGGTGAAGAACAGCAACAACTTTCAGGGCTGGCACCTTCCATGTGGGAGAAGGAGCCGGACGTTTGCCATTTCAGAAAGAGGCTCTGCCGAGAACAGGCGCCTTGAGATGTTGCATCTCTGGGAAAGCACAGATCCCCAGGGCTGTTGTGCCTGTGAATAGGCTGCCAAGGGAAGGTGAAGAGCAGCAACAGCTGTCAGGGCTGGCACCTTCCTTGTGGGAGAAGGAGCCGGACGTTTGCCATTTCAGAAAGAGGCTCTGCCGAGAACAGGCGCCTTGAGATGTTGCGTCTCTGGGAAAGCACAGATCCCCAGGGCTGTTGTGCCTGTGAATAGGCTGCCAAGGGAAGGTGAAGAGCAGCAAGAAATTTCAGGGCTGGCACCTTCCTTGTCGGGGAAGGAGCCGGACGTTTGCCTTTTTGGAAAAAAGGCTCTGCCGAGAATGGGTACGATGAGATGTTGCGTCTCTGGGAAAGCACAGATCCCCAGGGCTGTTGTGCCTGTGAATAGGCTGCCAAGGGAAGGTGAAGAGCAGCAACAACTTTCAGGGCTGGCACCTTCCTTGTGGGAGAAGGAGCCGGACGTTTGCCATTTCAAAAAGAGGCTCTGCCGAGAACAGGCGCCTTGAGATGTTGCATCTCTGGGAAAGCACAGATCCCCAGGGCTGTTGTGCCTGTGAATAGGCTGCCAAGGGAAGGTGAAGAGCAGCAACAGCTGTCAGGGCTGGCCCCTTCCTTGTGGGAGAAGGAGCCGGACGTTTGCCTTTTCGGATAAAAGGCTCTGACGAGAACAGGCGCCTTGAGATGTTGCATCTCTGGGAAAGCACAGATCCCCAGGGCTGTTGTGCCTGTGAATAGGCTGCCAAGGGAAGGTGAAGAGCAGCAACAACTTGCAGGGCTGGCACCTTCCTTGTCGGGGAAGGAGCCGGACGTTTGCCTTTTTGGAAAAAAGGCTCTGCCGAGAATGGGTACGATGAGATGTTGCGTCTCTGGGAAAGCACAGATCCCCAGGGCTGTTGTGCCTGTGAATAGGCTGCCAAGGGAAGGTGAAGAACAGCAACAGATTTCAGGGCTGGCACCTTCCTTGTGGGAGAAGGAGCCGGACGTTTGCCTTTTCGGAAAAAAGGCTCTGCCAAGAATGGATACGATGAGATGTTGCGTCTCTGGGAAAGCACAGATCCCCAGGGCTGTTGTGCCTGTGAATAGGCTGCCAAGGGAAGGTGAAGAGCAGCAACAACTTTCAGGGCTGGCACCTTCCATGTGGGAGAAGGAGCCGGACGTTTGCCATTTCAGAAAGAGGCTCTGCCGAGAACAGGCGCCTTGAGATGTTGCATCTCTGGGAAAGCACAGATCCCCAGGGCTGTTGTGGCTGTGAATAGGCTGCCAAGGGAAGGTGAAGAGCAGCAACAACTTTCAGGGCTGGCACCTTCCATGTGGGAGAAGGAGCCGGACGTTTGCCATTTCAGAAAGAGGCTCTGCCGAGAACAGGCGCCTTGAGATGTTGCATCTCTGGGAAAGCACAGATCCCCAGGGCTGTTGTGCCTGTGAATAGGCTGCCAAGGGAAGGTGAAGAGCAGAAACAACTTTCAGGGCTGGCACCTTCCTTGTGGGAGAAGGAGCCGGACGTTTGCTATTTCAGAAAGAGGCTCTGCCGAGAACAGGCGCCTTGAGATGTTGCATCTCTGGGAAAGCACAGATCCCCAGGGCTGTTGTGCCTGTGAATAGGCTGCCAAGGGAAGGTGAAGAGCAGCAACAGCTGTCAGGGCTGGCACCTTCCTTGTCGGGGAAGGAGCCGGACGTTTGCCTTTTCGGAAAAAAGGCTCTGCCAAGAATGGGTACGATGAGATGTTGTGTCGCTGGGAAAGCACAGATCCCCAGGGCTGTTGTGCCTGTGAATAGGCTGCCAAGGGAAGGTGAAGAACAGCAACAACTTTCAGGCCTGGCACCTTCCATGTGGGAGAAGGAGCCGGACGTTTGCCATTTCAGAAAGAGGCTCTGCCGAGAACAGGCGCCTTGAGATGTTGCATCTCTGGGAAAGCACAGATCCCCAGGGCTGTTGTGCCTGTGAATAGGCTGCCAAGGGAAGGTGAAGAGCAGCAACAGCTGTCAGGGCTGGCACCTTCCTTGTGGGAGAAGGAGCCGGACATTTGCCATTTCAGAAAGAGGCTCTGCCGAGAACAGGCGCCTTGAGATGTTGCATCTCTGGGAAAGCACAGATCCCCAGGGCTGTTGTGCCTGTGAATAGGCTGCCAAGGGAAGGTGAAGAGCAGCAAGAAATTTCAGGGCTGGCACCTTCCTTGTCGGGGAAGGAGCCGGACGTTTGCCTTTTTGGAAAAAAGGCTCTGCCGAGAATGGGTACGATGAGATGTTGCGTCTCTGGGAAAGCACAGATCCCCAGGGCTGTTGTGCCTGTGAATAGGCTGCCAAGGGAAGGTGAAGAGCAGCAACAGCTGTCAGGGCTGGCACCTTCCTTGTGGGAGAAGGAGCCGGACGTTTGCCATTTCAAAAAGAGGCTCTGCCGAGAACAGGCGCCTTGAGATGTTGCATCTCTGGGAAAGCACAGATCCCCAGGGCTGTTGTGCCTGTGAATAGGCTGCCAAGGGAAGGTGAAGAGCAGCAACAGCTGTCAGGCCTGGCACCTTCCTTGTCGGGGAAGGAGCCGGACGTTATCCTTTTCGGAAAAAAGTCTCTGCCAAGAATGGGTACGATGAGATGTTGTGTCTCTGGGAAAGCACAGATCCCCAGGGCTGTTGTGCCTGTGAACAGGCTGCCAAGGGAAGGTGAAGAGCAGCAACAGCTGTCAGGGCTGGCACCTTCCTTGTCGGGGAAGGAGCCGGACGTTATCCTTTTCGGAAAAAAGTCTCTGCCAAGAATGGGTACGATGAGATGTTGTGTCTCTGGGAAAGCACAGATCCTCAGGGCTGTTGTGCCTGTGAATAGGCTGCCAAGGGAAGGTGAAGAACAGCAACAGATTTCAAGCCAGGCCCCTTCCATGTGGGAGAAGGAGCCGGACGTTTTCCTTTTCGGAAAAAAGGCTCTGCCAAGAATGTATACGATGAGATGTTGCGTCTCTGGGAAAGCACAGATCCCCAGCGCTGTTGTGCCTGTGAATAGGCTGCCAAGGGAAGGTGAAGAGCAGCAACAGCTGTCAGGCCTGGCACCTTCCTTGTGGGAGAAGGAGCCGGACGTTTGTCTTTTCGGAATGAGGCTCAGCCGAGAACAGGCGCTTTGAGATGTTGCGTCTCTGGGAAAGCACAGATCCCCAGGGCTGTTGTGCCTGTGAATAGGCTGCCAAGGGAAGGTGAAGAGCAGCAACAGATTTCAGGCCTGGCACCTTCCTTATCGGGGAAGGAGCCGGACGTTATCCTTTTCGGAAAAAAGGCTCTGCCAAGAATGGGTACGATGAGATGTTGCATCTCTGGGAAAGCACAGATCCCCAGGGCTGTTGTGCCTGTGAATAGGCTGCCAAGGGAAGGTGAAGAGCAGCAACAACTTTCAGGGCTGGCCCCTTCCTTGTGGGAGAAGGAGCCGGACGTTTGCCATTTCAGAAAGAGGCTCTGCCGAGAACAGGCGCCTTGAGATGTTGCATCTCTGGGAAAGCACAGATCCCCAGGGCTGTTGCGCCTGTGAATAGGCTGCCAAGGGAAGGTGAAGAGCAGCAACAACTTTCAGGGCTGTCCCCTTCCTTGTGGGAGAAGGAGCCGGACGTTTGCCTTTTCGGAAAAAAGGTTCTGCCGAGAATGGGTACGATGAGATGTTGCGTCTCTGGGAAAGCACAGATCCCCAGGGCTGTTGTGCCTGTGAATAGGCTGCCAAGGGAAGGTGAAGAGCAGCAACAACTTTCAGGGCTGGCACCTTCCTTGTGGGAGAAGGAGCCGGACGTTTGCCATTTCAGAAAGAGGCTCTGCCGAGAACAGGCGCCTTGAGATGTTGCATCTCTGGGAAAGCACAGATCCCCAGGGCTGTTGTGCCTGTGAATAGGCTGCCAAGGGAAGGTGAAGAGCAGCAACAGCTTTCAGGGCTGTCCCCTTCCTTGTGGGAGAAGGAGCCGGACGTTTGCCTTTTTGGAAAAAAGGCTCTGCCGAGAACAGGCGCCTTGAGATGTTGCATCTCTGGGAAAGCACAGATCCCCAGGGCTGTTGTGCCTGTGAATAGGCTGCCAAGGGAAGGTGAAGAGCAGCAAAAGCTGTCAGGGCTGGCACCTTCCTTGTGGGAGAAGGAGCCGGACGTTTGCCTTTTCGGAAAAAAGGCTCTGCCGAGAACAGGCGCCTTGAGATGTTGCATCTCTGGGAAAGCACAGATCCCCAGGGCTGTTGTGCCTGTGAATAGGCTGCCAAGGGAAGGTGAACAACAGCAACAGATTTCAGGGCTGGCACCTTCCTTGTCGGGGAAGGAGCCGGACGTTATCCTTTTCGGAAAAAAGGCTCTGCCAAGAATGGGTACGATGAGATGTTGCATCTCTGGGAAAGCACAGATCCCCAGGGCTGTTGTGCCTGTGAATAGGCTGCCAAGGGAAGGTGAAGAGCAGCAACAACTTTCAGGGCTGGCACCTTCCTTGTCGGGGAAGGAGCCGGACGTTATCCTTTTCGGAAAAAAGGGTCTGCCAAGAATGGATATGATGAGATGTTGCATCTCTGGGAAAGCACAGATCCCCAGGGCTGTTGTGCCTGTGAATAGGCTGCCAAGGGAAGGTGAAGAGCAGCAACAACTTTCAGGGCTGGCCCCTTCCTTGTGGGAGAAGGAGCCGGACGTTTGCCATTTCAGAAAGAGGCTCTGCCGAGAACAGGCGCCTTGAGATGTTGCATCTCTGGGAAAGCACAGATCCCCAGGGCTGTTGTGCCTGTGAATAGGCTGCCAAGGGAAGGTGAAGAGCAGCAACAACTTTCAGGGCTGGCACCTTCCTTGTGGGAGAAGGAGCCGGACGTTTGCCTTTTCGGAAAAAAGGTTCTGCCGAGAATGGGTACGATTAGATGTTGCGTCTCTGGGAAAGCACAGATCCCCAGGGCTGTTGTGCCTGTGAATAGGCTGCCAAGGGAAGGTGAAGAGCAGCAACAACTTTCAGGGCTGGCACCTTCCTTGTGGGAGAAGGAGCCGGACGTTTGCCTTTTCGGAAAAAAGTCTCGGCCAAGAATGGGTACGATGAGATGTTGCGTCTCTGGGAAAGCACAGATCCCCAGGGCTGTTGTGCCTGTGAATAGGCTGCCAAGGGAAGGTGAAGAGCAGCAACAACTTTCAGGGCTGGCACCTTCCTTGTGGGAGAAGGAGCCGGACGTTTGCCATTTCAGAAAGAGGCTCTGCCGAGAACAGGCGCCTTGAGATGTTGCATCTCTGGGAAAGCACAGATCCCCAGGGCTGTTGTGCCTGTGAATAGGCTGCCAAGGGAAGGTGAAGAGCAGCAACAACTTTCAGGGCTGGCCCCTTCCTTGTGGGAGAAGGAGCCGGACGTTATCCTTTCCGGAAAAAAGGCTCTGCCAAGAATGGATACGATGAGATGTTGCGTCTCTGGGAAAGCACAGATCCCCAGGGCTGTTGTGCCTGTGAATAGGCTGCCAAGGGAAGGTGAAGAGCAGCAACAGCTGTCAGGCCTGGCACCTTCCTTGTGGGAGAAGGAGCCGGACGTTTGCCTTTTCGGAAAAAAGGCTCTGCCAAGAATGGGTACGATGACATGTTGCGTCTCTGGGAAAGCACAGATCCCCAGGGCTGTTGTGCCTGTGAATAGGCTGCCAAGGGAAGGTGAAGAGCAGCAACAACTTTCAGGGGTGGCACCTTCCATGTGGGAGAAGGAGCCGGACGTTTGCCTTTTTGGAAAAAAGGCTCTGCCGAGAATGGGTACGATGAGATGTTGCATCTCTGGGAAAGCACAGATCCCCAGGGCTGTTGTTCCTGTGAATAGGCTTCCAAGGGAAGGTGAAGAACAGCAACAGCTGTCAGGGCTGGCCCCTTCCTTGTGGGAGAAGGAGCCGGACGTTTGCCATTTCAGAAAGAGGCTCTGCCGAGAACAGGCGCCTTGAGATGTTGCATCTCTGGGAAAGCACAGATCCCCAGGGCTGTTGTGCCTGTGAATAGGCTGCCAAGGGAAGGTGCAGAGCAGCAACAGCTGTCAGGCCTGGCACCTTCCTTGTCGGGGAAGGAGCCGGACGTTTGCCTTTTTGGAAAAAAGGCTCTGCCGAGAATGGGTACGATGAGATGTTGCGTCTCTGGGAAAGCACAGATCCCCAGGGCTGTTGTGCCTGTGAATAGGCTGCCAAGGGAAGGTGAAGAGCAGCAACAGCTGTCAGGCCTGGCACCTTCCATGTGGGAGAAGGAGCCGGACGTTTGCCTTTTCGGAAAAAAGGCTCTGCCAAGAATGGATACGATGAGATGTTGCGTCTCTGGGAAAGCACAGATCCCCAGGGCTGTTGTGCCTGTGAATAGGCTGCCAAGGGAAGGTGAAGAGCAGCAACAACTTTCAGGGCTGGCACCTTCCATGTGGGAGAAGGAGCCGGACGTTTGCCATTTCAGAAAGAGGCTCTGCCGAGAACAGGCGCCTTGAGATGTTGCATCTCTGGGAAAGCACAGATCCCCAGGGCTGTTGTGCCTGTGAATAGGCTGCCAAGGGAAGGTGAAGAGCAGCAACAGCTTTCAGGGCTGTCCCCTTCCTTGTCGGGGAAGGAGCCGGACGTTTGCCTTTTTGGAAAAAAGGCTCTGCCGAGAATGGGTACGATGAGATGTTGCGTCTCTGGGAAAGCACAGATCCCCAGGGCTGTTGTGCCTGTGAATAGGCTGCCAAGGGAAGGTGAAGAGCAGCAACAGCTGTCAGGCCTGGCACCTTCCATGTGGGAGAAGGAGCCGGACGTTTGCCTTTTCGGAAAAAAGGCTCTGCCAAGAATGGATATGATGAGATGTTGCGTCTCTGGGAAAGCACAGATCCCCAGGGCTGTTGTGCCTGTGAATAGGCTGCCAAGGGAAGGTGAAGAGCAGCAACAACTTTCAGGGCTGGCACCTTCCATGTGGGAGAAGGAGCCGGACGTTTGCCATTTCAGAAAGAGGCTCTGCCGAGAACAGGCGCCTTGAGATGTTGCATCTCTGGGAAAGCACAGATCCCCAGGGCTGTTGTGCCTGTGAATAGGCTGCCAAGGGAAGGTGAAGAGCAGCAACAACTTTCAGGGCTGTCCCCTTCCTTGTCGGGGAAGGAGCCGGACGTTTGCCTTTTTGGAAAAAAGGCTCTGCCGAGAATGGGTACGATGAGATGTTGCGTCTCTGGGAAAGCACAGATCCCCAGGGCTGTTGTTCCTGTGAATAGGCTGCCAAGGGAAGGTGAAGAGCAGCAACAACTTTCAGGGCTGGCCCCTTCCTTGTCGGGGAAGGAGCCGGACGTTTGCCTTTTTGGAAAAAAGGCTCTGCCGAGAATGGGTACGATGAGATGTTGCGTCTCTGGGAAAGCACAGATCCCCAGGGCTGTTGTGCCTGTGAATAGGCTGCCAAGGGAAGGTGAAGAGCAGCAACAGCTGTCAGGCCTGGCACCTTCCATGTGGGAGAAGGAGCCGGACGTTTGCCTTTTTGGAAAAAAGGCTCTGCCAAGAATGGATACGATGAGATGTTGCGTCTCTGGGAAAGCACAGATCCCCAGGGCTGTTGTGCCTGTGAATAGGCTGCCAAGGGAAGGTGAAGAGCAGCAACAACTTTCAGGGCTGGCACCTTCCATGTGGGAGAAGGAGCCGGACGTTTGCCATTTCAGAAAGAGGCTCTGCCGAGAACAGGCGCCTTGAGATGTTGCATCTCTGGGAAAGCACAGATCCCCAGGGCTGTTGTGCCTGTGAATATGCTGCCAAGGGAAGGTGAAGAGCAGCAACAACTTTCAGGGCTGTCCCCTTCCTTGTCGGGGAAGGAGCCGGACGTTTGCCTTTTTGGAAAAAAGGCTCTGCCGAGAATGGGTACGATGAGATGTTGCGTCTCTGGGAAAGCACAGATCCCCAGGGCTGTTGTGCCTGTGAATAGGCTGCCAAGGGAAGGTGAAGAGCAGCAACAGCTTTCAGGCCTGGCACCTTCCATGTGGGAGAAGGAGCCGGACGTTTGCCATTTCAGAAAGAGGCTCTGCCGAGAACAGGCGCCTTGAGATGTTGCATCTCTGGGAAAGCACAGATCCCCAGGGCTGTTTGTGCCTGTGAATAGGCTGCCAAGGGAAGGTGAAGAGCAGCAACAGCTTTCAGGCCTGGCACCTTCCTTGTGGGAGAAGGAGCCGGACGTTTGCCATTTCAGAAAGAGGCTCTGCCGAGAACAGGCGCCTTGAGATGTTGCATCTCTGGGAAAGCACAGATCCCCAGGGCTGTTGTGCCTGTGAATAGGCTGCCAAGGGAAGGTGAAGAGCAGCAAGAAATTTCAGGGCTGGCACCTTCCTTGTCGGGGAAGGAGCCGGACGTTTGCCTTTTTGGAAAAAAGGCTCTGCCGAGAATGGGTACGATGAGATGTTGCGTCTCTGGGAAAGCACAGATCCCCAGGGCTGTTGTGCCTGTGAATAGGCTGCCAAGGGAAGGTGAAGAGCAGCAACAACTTTCAGGGCTGGCACCTTCCTTGTGGGAGAAGGAGCCGGACGTTTGCCATTTCAAAAAGAGGCTCTGCCGAGAACAGGCGCCTTGAGATGTTGCATCTCTGGGAAAGCACAGATCCCCAGGGCTGTTGTGCCTGTGAATAGGCTGCCAAGGGAAGGTGAAGAGCAGCAACAGCTGTCAGGGCTGGCACCTTCCTTGTGGGAGAAGGAGCCGGACGTTTGCCTTTTCGGATAAAAGGCTCTGACGAGAACAGGCGCCTTGAGATGTTGCATCTCTGGGAAAGCACAGATCCCCAGGGCTGTTGTGCCTGTGAATAGGCTGCCAAGGGAAGGTGAAGAACAGCAACAGATTTCAGGGCTGGCACCTTCCTTGTGGGAGAAGGAGCCGGACGTTTGCCTTTTCGGAAAAAAGGCTCTGCCAAGAATGGATACGATGAGATGTTGCGTCTCTGGGAAAGCACAGATCCCCAGGGCTGTTGTGCCTGTGAATAGGCTGCCAAGGGAAGGTGAAGAGCAGCAACAACTTGCAGGGCTGGCACCTTCCTTGTCGGGGAAGGAGCCGGACGTTATCCTTTTCGGAAAAAAGGCTCTGCCAAGAATGGATACGATGAGATGTTGCATCTCTGGGAAAGCACAGATCCCCAGGGCTGTTGTGCCTGTGAATAGGCTGCCAAGGGAAGGTGAAGAGCAGCAACAGCTGTCAGGGCTGGCACCTTCCTTGTGGGAGAAGGAGCCGGACGTTTGCCTTTTCGGATAATAGGCTCTGCCGAGAACAGGCGCCTTTGAATGTTGCATCTCTGGGAAAGCACAGATCCCCAGGGCTGTTGTGCCTGTGAATAGGCTGCCAAGGGAAGGTGAAGAGCAGCAACAACTTTCAGGGGTCGCCCCTTGCATGTGGGAGAAGGAGCCCGACGTTTGCCTTTTCGGAAAAAAGGCTCTGCCAAGAATGGGTACGATGAGATGTTGCATCTCTGGGAAAGCACAGATCCCCAGGGCTGTTGTGCCTGTGAATAGGCTGCCAAGGGAAGGTGAAGAACAGCAACAACTTTCAGGGCTGGCACCTTCCTTGTGGGAGAAGGAGCCGGACGTTTGCCTTTTCGGAAAAAAGGCTCTGCCGAGAACAGGCGCCTTGAGATGTTGCATCTCTGGGAAAGCACAGATCCCCAGGGCTGTTGTGCCTGTGAATAGGCTGCCAAGGGAAGGTGAAGAGCAGCAACAGCTGTCAGGGCTGGCACCTTCCTTGTGGGAGAAGGAGCCGGACGTTTGCCATTTCAGAAAGAGGCTCTGCCGAGAACAGGCGCCTTGAGATGTTGCATCTCTGGGAAAGCACAGATCCCCAGGGCTGTTGTGCCTGTGAATAGGCTGCCAAGGGAAGGTGAAGAGCAGCAAGAAATTTCAGGGCTGGCACCTTCCTTGTCGGGGAAGGAGCCGGACGTTTGCCTTTTCGGAAAAAAGGCTCTGCCAAGAATGGGTACGATGAGATGTTGCGTCTCTGGGAAAGCACAGATCCCCAGGGCTGTTGTGCCTGTGAATAGGCTGCCAAGGGAAGGTGAAGAACAGCAACAACTTTCAGGGCTGGCACCTTCCTTGTGGGAGAAGGAGCCGGACGTTTGCCATTTCAGAAAGAGGCTCTGCCGAGAACAGGCGCCTTGAGATGTTGCATCTCTGGGAAAGCACAGATCCCCAGGGCTGTTGTGCCTGTGAATAGGCTGCCAAGGGAAGGTGAAGAGCAGCAACAGCTGTCAGGCCTGGCACCTTCCTTGTGGGAGAAGGAGCCGGACGTTTGCCATTTCAGAAAGAGGCTCTGCCGAGAACAGGCGCCTTGAGATGTTGCATCTCTGGGAAAGCACAGATCCCCAGGGCTGTTGTGCCTGTGAATAGGCTGCCAAGGGAAGGTGAAGAGCAGCAAGAAATTTCAGGGCTGGCACCTTCCTTGTCGGGGAAGGAGCCGGACGTTTGCCTTTTCGGAAAAAAGGCTCTGCCAAGAATGGGTACGATGAGATGTTGCGTCTCTGGGAAAGCACAGATCCCCAGGGCTGTTGTGCCTGTGAATAGGCTGCCAAGGGAAGGTGAAGAGCAGCAACAACTTTCAGGGCTGGCACCTTCCATGTGGGAGAAGGAGCCGGACGTTTGCCTTTTTGGAAAAAAGGCTCTGCCGAGAACAGGCGCCTTGAGATGTTGCATCTCTGGGAAAGCACAGATCCCCAGGGCTGTTGTTCCTGTGAATAGGCTTCCAAGGGAAGGTGAAGAACAGCAACAACTTTCAGGGCTGGCACCTTCCTTGTGGGAGAAGGAGCCGGACGTTTGCCATTTCAGAAAGAGGCTCTGCCGAGAACAGGCGCCTTGAGATGTTGCATCTCTGGGAAAGCACAGATCCCCAGGGCTGTTGTGCCTGTGAATAGGTTGCCAAGGGAAGGTGAAGAGCAGCAACAGCTGTCAGGCCTGGCACCTTCCTTGTCGGGGAAGGAGCCGGACGTTATCCTTTTTGGAAAAAAGGCTCTGCCGAGAATGGGTACGATGAGATGTTGCGTCTCTGGGAAAGCACAGATCCCCAGCGCTGTTGTGCCTGTGAATAGGCTGCCAAGGGATGGTGAAGAGCAGCAACAGCTGTCAGGGCTGGCCCCTTCCTTGCAGGAGAATGAGCCGGACGTTTGCCTTTTCGGAAAAAAGGCTCTGCCGAGAACAGGCGCCTTTGAATGTTGCATCTCTGGGAAAGCACAGATCCCCAGGGCTGTTGTGCCTGTGAATAGGCTGCCAAGGGAAGGTGAAGAGCAGCAACAACTTTCAGGGCTGGCACCTTCCTTGTCGGGGAAGGAGCCGGACGTTTGCCTTTTTGGAAAATGGCTCTGCCGAGAATGGGTACGATGAGATGTTGCGTCTCTGGGAAAGCACAGATCCCCAGGGCTGTTGTGCCTGTGAATAGGCTGCCAAGGGAAGGTGAAGAGCAGCAACAGCTGTCAGGCCTGGCACCTTCCATGTGGGAGAAGGAGCCGGACGTTTGCCTTTTTGGAAAAAAGGCTCTGCCGAGAACAGGCGCTTTGAGATGTTGTGTCTCTGGGAAAGCACAGATCCCCAGGGCTGTTGTGCCTGTGAATAGGCTGCCAAGGGAAGGTGAAGAACAGCAACAACTTTCAGGGCTGGCCCCTTCCTTGTCGGGGAAGGAGCCGGACGTTTGCTATTTCAGAAAGAGGCTCTGCCGAGAACAGGCGCCTTGAGATGTTGCATCTCTGGGAAAGCACAGATCCCCAGGGCTGTTGTGCCTGTGAATAGGCTGCCAAGGGAAGGTGAAGAGCAGCAACAACTTTCAGGGCTGGCACCTTCCATGTGGGAGAAGGAGCCGGACGTTTGCCATTTCAGAAAGAGGCTCTGCCGAGAACAGGCGCCTTGAGATGTTGCATCTCTGGGAAAGCACAGATCCCCAGGGCTGTTGTGCCTGTGAATAGGCTGCCAAGGGAAGGTGAAGAGCAGCAACAACTTTCAGGGCTGTCCCCTTCCTTGTCGGGGAAGGAGCCGGACGTTTGCCTTTTTGGAAAAAAGGCTCTGCCGAGAATGGGTACGATGAGATGTTGCGTCTCTGGGAAAGCACAGATCCCCAGGGCTGTTGTGCCTGTGAATAGGCTGCCAAGGGAAGGTGAAGAGCAGCAACAGCTGTCAGGCCTGGCACCTTCCATGTGGGAGAAGGAGCCGGACGTTTGCCTTTTCGGAAAAAAGGCTCTGCCAAGAATGGATACGATGAGATGTTGCGTCTCTGGGAAAGCACAGATCCCCAGGGCTGTTGTGCCTGTGAATAGGCTGCCAAGGGAAGGTGAAGAGCAGCAACAACTTTCAGGGCTGGCACCTTCCATGTGGGAGAAGGAGCTGGACGTTTGCCATTTCAGAAAGAGGCTCTGCCGAGAACAGGCGCCTTGAGATGTTGCATCTCTGGGAAAGCACAGATCCCCAGGGCTGTTGTGCCTGTGAATAGGCTGCCAAGGGAAGGTGAAGAGCAGCAACAGCTGTCAGGGCTGGCACCTTCCTTGTCGGGGAAGGAGCCGGACGTTTGCCTTTTTGGAAAAAAGGCTCTGCCGAGAATGGGTACGATGAGATGTTGCGTCTCTGGGAAAGCACAGATCCCCAGGGCTGTTGTTCCTGTGAATAGGCTGCCAAGGGAAGGTGAAGAGCAGCAACAACTTTCAGGGCTGGCCCCTTCCTTGTCGGGGAAGGAGCCGGACGTTATCCTTTTCGGAAAAAAGGCTCTGCCGAGAATGGGTACGATGAGATGTTGCGTCTCTGGGAAAGCACAGATCCCCAGGGCTGTTGTGCCTGTGAATAGGCTGCCAAGGGAAGGTGAAGAGCAGCAACAGCTGTCAGGCCTGGCACCTTCCATGTGGGAGAAGGAGCCGGACGTTTGCCTTTTCGGAAAAAAGGCTCTGCCAAGAATGGATACGATGAGATGTTGCGTCTCTGGGAAAGCACAGATCCCCAGGGCTGTTGTGCCTGTGAATAGGCTGCCAAGGGAAGGTGAAGAGCAGCAACAACTTTCAGGGCTGGCACCTTCCATGTGGGAGAAGGAGCCGGACGTTTGCCATTTCAGAAAGAGGCTCTGCCGAGAACAGGCGCCTTGAGATGTTGCATCTCTGGGAAAGCACAGATCCCCAGGGCTGTTGTGCCTGTGAATAGGCTGCCAAGGGAAGGTGAAGAGCAGCAACAGCTTTCAGGGCTGGCACCTTCCTTGTGGGAGAAGGAGCCGGACGTTTGCTATTTCAGAAAGAGGCTCTGCCGAGAACAGGCGCCTTGAGATGTTGCATCTCTGGGAAAGCACAGATCCCCAGGGCTGTTGTGCCTGTGAATAGGCTGCCAAGGGAAGGTGAAGAGCAGCAACAGCTGTCAGGCCTGGCACCTTCCATGTGGGAGAAGGAGCCGGACGTTTGCCTTTTCGGAAAAAAGGCTCTGCCAAGAATGGATACGATGAGATGTTGCGTCTCTGGGAAAGCACAGATCCCCAGGGCTGTTGTGCCTGTGAATAGGCTGCCAAGGGAAGGTGAAGAGCAGCAACAACTTTCAGGGCTGGCACCTTCCATGTGGGAGAAGGAGCCGGACGTTTGCCATTTCAGAAAGAGGCTCTGCCGAGAACAGGCGCCTTGAGATGTTGCATCTCTGGCAAAGCACAGATCCCCAGGGCTGTTGTGCCTGTGAATAGGCTGCCAAGGGAAGGTGAAGAGCAGCAACAGCTTTCAGGGCTGGCACCTTCCTTGTGGGAGAAGGAGCCGGACGTTTGCTATTTCAGAAAGAGGCTCTGCCGAGAACAGGCGCCTTGAGATGTTGCATCTCTGGGAAAGCACAGATCCCCAGGGCTGTTGTGCCTGTGAATAGGCTGCCAAGGGAAGGTGAAGAGCAGCAACAGCTGTCAGGGCTGGCACCTTCCTTGCGGGAGAAGGAGCCGGACGTTTGCCTTTTCGGAAAAAAGGCTCTGCCAAGAATGGGTACGATGAGATGTTGCATCTCTGGGAAAGCACAGATCCCCAGGGCTGTTGTGCCTGTGAATAGGCTGCCAAGGGAAGGTGAAGAGCAGCAACAGCTGTCAGGGCTGGCACCTTCCTTGTGGGAGAAGGAGCCGGACGTTTGCCTTTTCGGATAATAGGCTCTGCCGAGAACAGACGCCTTTGAATGTTGCATCTCTGGGAAAGCACAGATCCCCAGGGCTGTTGTGCCTGTTAATAGGCTGCCAAGGGAAGGTGAAGAGCAGCAACAACCTTCAGGGGTCGCCCCTTCCATGTGGGAGAAGGAGCCGGACGTTTGCCTTTTCGGAAAAAAGGCTCTGCCAAGAATGGGTACGATGAGATGTTGCATCTCTGGGAAAGCACAGATCCCCAGGGCTGTTGTGCCTGTGAATAGGCTGCCAAGGGAAGGTGAAGAGCAGCAACAGCTGTCAGGGCTGGCACCTTCCTTGTCGGGGAAGGTGCCGGACGTTTGCCTTTTCGGAAAAAAACTCTGCCGAGAATGCGTACGATGAGATGTTGTGTCGCTGGGAAAGCACAGATCCCCAGGGCTGTTGTGCCTGTGAATAGGCTGCCAAGGGAAGGTGAAGAACAGCAACAACTTTCAGGGCTGGCACCTTCCATGTGGGAGAAGGAGCCGGACGTTTGCCATTTCAGAAAGAGGCTCTGCCGAGAACAGGCGCCTTGAGATGTTGCATCTCTGGGAAAGCACAGATCCCCAGGGCTGTTGTGCCTGTGAATAGGCTGCCAAGGGAAGGTGAAGAGCAGCAACAGCTGTCAGGGCTGGCACCTTCCTTGTGGGAGAAGGAGCCGGACGTTTGCCATTTCAGAAAGAGGCTCTGCCGAGAACAGGCGCCTTGAGATGTTGCGTCTCTGGGAAAGCACAGATCCCCAGGGCTGTTGTGCCTGTGAATAGGCTGCCAAGGGAAGGTGAAGAGCAGCAAGAAATTTCAGGGCTGGCACCTTCCTTGTCGGGGAAGGAGCCGGACGTTTGCCTTTTTGGAAAAACGGCTCTGCCGAGAATGGGTACGATGAGATGTTGCGTCTCTGGGAAAGCACAGATCCCCAGGGCTGTTGTGCCTGTGAATAGGCTGCCAAGGGAAGGTGAAGAGCAGCAACAACTTTCAGGGCTGGCACCTTCCTTGTGGGAGAAGGAGCCGGACGTTTGCCATTTCAAAAAGAGGCTCTGCCGAGAACAGGCGCCTTGAGATGTTGCATCTCTGGGAAAGCACAGATCCCCAGTGCTGTTGTGCCTGTGAATAGGCTGCCAAGGGAAGGTGAAGAGCAGCAACAGCTGTCAGGGCTGGCCCCTTCCTTGTGGGAGAAGGAGCCGGACGTTTGCCTTTTCGGATAAAAGGCTCTGACGAGAACAGGCGCCTTGAGATGTTGCATCTCTGGGAAAGCACAGATCCCCAGGGCTGTTGTGCCTGTGAATAGGCTGCCAAGGGAAGGTGAAGAGCAGCAACAACTTGCAGGGCTGGCACCTTCCTTGTCGGGGAAGGAGCCGGACGTTTGCCTTTTTGGAAAAAAGGCTCTGCCGAGAATGGGTACGATGAGATGTTGCGTCTCTGGGAAAGCACAGATCCCCAGGGCTGTTGTGCCTGTGAATAGGCTGCCAAGGGAAGGTGAAGAGCAGCAACAACTTTCAGGGCTGGCACCTTCCTTGTGGGAGAAGGAGCCGGACGTTTGCCATTTCAAAAAGAGGCTCTGCCGAGAACAGGCGCCTTGAGATGTTGCATCTCTGGCAAAGCACAGATCCCCAGGGCTGTTGTGCCTGTGAATAGGCTGCCAAGGGAAGGTGAAGAACAGCAACAGATTTCAGGGCTGGCACCTTCCTTGTGGGAGAAGGAGCCGGACGTTTGCCTTTTCGGAAAAAAGGCTCTGCCAAGAATGGATACGATGAGATGTTGCGTCTCTGGGAAAGCACAGATCCCCAGGGCTGTTGTGCCTGTGAATAGGCTGCCAAGGGAAGGTGAAGAGCAGCAACAACTTTCAGGGCTGGCACCTTCCATGTGGGAGAAGGAGCCGGACGTTTGCCATTTCAGAAAGAGGCTCTGCCGAGAACAGGCGCCTTGAGATGTTGCATCTCTGGGAAAGCACAGATCCCCAGGGCTGTTGTGCCTGTGAATAGGCTGCCAAGGGAAGGTGAAGAGCAGCAACAACTTTCAGGGCTGGCACCTTCCATGTGGGAGAAGGAGCCGGACGTTTGCCATTTCAGAAAGAGGCTCTGCCGAGAACAGGCGCCTTGAGATGTTGCATCTCTGGGAAAGCACAGATCCCCAGGGCTGTTGTGCCTGTGAATAGGCTGCCAAGGGAAGGTGAAGAGCAGAAACAACTTTCAGGGCTGGCACCTTCCTTGTGGGAGAAGGAGCCGGACGTTTGCTATTTCAGAAAGAGGCTCTGCCGAGAACAGGCGCCTTGAGATGTTGCATCTCTGGGAAAGCACAGATCCCCAGGGCTGTTGTGCCTGTGAATAGGCTGCCAAGGGAAGGTGAAGAGCAGCAACAGCTGTCAGGGCTGGCACCTTCCTTGTCGGGGAAGGAGCCGGACGTTTGCCTTTTCGGAAAAAAGGCTCTGCCAAGAATGGGTACGATGAGATGTTGTGTCGCTGGGAAAGCACAGATCCCCAGGGCTGTTGTGCCTGTGAATAGGCTGCCAAGGGAAGGTGAAGAACAGCAACAACTTTCAGGCCTGGCACCTTCCATGTGGGAGAAGGAGCCGGACGTTTGCCATTTCAGAAAGAGGCTCTGCCGAGAACAGGCGCCTTGAGATGTTGCATCTCTGGGAAAGCACAGATCCCCAGGGCTGTTGTGCCTGTGAATAGGCTGCCAAGGGAAGGTGAAGAGCAGCAACAGCTGTCAGGGCTGGCACCTTCCTTGTGGGAGAAGGAGCCGGACATTTGCCATTTCAGAAAGAGGCTCTGCCGAGAACAGGCGCCTTGAGATGTTGCATCTCTGGGAAAGCACAGATCCCCAGGGCTGTTGTGCCTGTGAATAGGCTGCCAAGGGAAGGTGAAGAGCAGCAAGAAATTTCAGGGCTGGCACCTTCCTTGTCGGGGAAGGAGCCGGACGTTTGCCTTTTTGGAAAAAAGGCTCTGCCGAGAATGGGTACGATGAGATGTTGCGTCTCTGGGAAAGCACAGATCCCCAGGGCTGTTGTGCCTGTGAATAGGCTGCCAAGGGAAGGTGAAGAGCAGCAACAGCTGTCAGGGCTGGCACCTTCCTTGTGGGAGAAGGAGCCGGACGTTTGCCATTTCAAAAAGAGGCTCTGCCGAGAACAGGCGCCTTGAGATGTTGCATCTCTGGGAAAGCACAGATCCCCAGGGCTGTTGTGCCTGTGAATAGGCTGCCAAGGGAAGGTGAAGAGCAGCAACAGCTGTCAGGGCTGGCACCTTCCTTGTGGGAGAAGGAGCCGGACGTTTGCCTTTTCGGATAAAAGGCTCTGACGAGAACAGGCGCCTTGAGATGTTGCATCTCTGGGAAAGCACAGATCCCCAGGGCTGTTGTGCCTGTGAATAGGCTGCCAAGGGAAGGTGAAGAGCAGCAACAGCTTGCAGGGCTGGCACCTTCCTTGTCGGGGAAGGAGCCGGACGTTTGCCTTTTTGGAAAAAAGGCTCTGCCGAGAATGGGTACGATGAGATGTTGCGTCTCTGGGAAAGCACAGATCCCCAGGGCTGTTGTGCCTGTGAATAGGCTGCCAAGGGAAGGTGAAGAGCAGCAACAACTTTCAGGGCTGGCACCTTCCTTGTGGGAGAAGGAGCCGGACGTTTGCCATTTCAGAAAGAGGCTCTGCCGAGAACAGGCGCCTTGAGATGTTGCATCTCTGGGAAAGCACAGATCCCCAGGGCTGTTGTGCCTGTGAATAGGCTGCCAAGGGAAGGTGAAGAACAGCAACAGATTTCAGGGCTGGCACCTTCCTTGTGGGAGAAGGAGCCGGACGTTTGCCTTTTCGGAAAAAAGGCTCTGCCAAGAATGGATACGATGAGATGTTGCGTCTCTGGGAAAGCACAGATCCCCAGGGCTGTTGTGCCTGTGAATAGGCTGCCAAGGGAAGGTGAAGAGCAGCAACAACTTGCAGGGCTGGCACCTTCCTTGTCGGGGAAGGAGCCGGACGTTATCCTTCTCGGAAAAAAGGCTCTGCCAAGAATGGATACGATGAGATGTTGCATCTCTGGGAAAGCACAGATCCCCAGGGCTGTTGTGCCTGTGAATAGGCTGCCAAGGGAAGGTGAAGAGCAGCAACAACTTTCAGGGCTGGCACCTTCCATGTGGGAGAAGGAGCCGGACGTTTGCCATTTCAGAAAGAGGCTCTGCCGAGAACAGGCGCCTTGAGATGTTGCATCTCTGGGAAAGCACAGATCCCCAGGGCTGTTGTGCCTGTGAATAGGCTGCCAAGGGAAGGTGAAGAGCAGCAACAACTTTCAGGGCTGGCACCTTCCTTGTGGGAGAAGGAGCCGGACGTTTGCCATTTCAGAAAGAGGCTCTGCCGAGAACAGGCGCCTTGAGATGTTGCATCTCTGGGAAAGCACAGATCCCCAGGGCTGTTGTGCCTGTGAATAGGCTGCTAAGGGAAGGTGAAGAGCAGCAACAGCTGTCAGGGCTGGCACCTTCCTTGTGGGAGAAGGAGCCGGACGTTTGCCTTTTCGGAAAAAAGGCTCTGCCAAGAATGGGTACGATGAGATGTTGCATCTCTGGGAAAGCACAGATCCCCAGGGCTGTTGTGCCTGTGAATAGGCTGCCAAGGGAAGGTGAAGAGCAGCAACAGCTGTCAGGGCTGGCACCTTCCTTGTCGGGGAAGGTGCCGGACGTTTGCCTTTTCGGAAAAAAACTCTGCCGAGAATGCGTACGATGAGACGTTGTGTCGCTGGGAAAGCACAGATCCCCAGGGCTGTTGTGCCTGTGAATAGGCTGCCAAGGGAAGGTGAAGAACAGCAACAGCTTTCAGGGCTGGCACCTTCCTTGTGGGAGAAGGAGCCAGACGTTTGCCATTTCAGAAAGAGGCTCTGCCGAGAACAGGCGCCTTGAGATGTTGCATCTCTGGGAAAGCACAGATCCCCAGGGCTGTTGTGCCTGTGAATAGGCTGCCAAGGGAAGGTGAAGAGCAGCAACAAATTTCAGGGCTGGCACCTTCCTTGTGGGAGAAGGAGCCGGACGTTTGCCTTTTCGGATAAAAGGCTCTGACGAGAACAGGCGCCTTGAGATGTTGCATCTCTGGGAAAGCACAGATCCCCAGGGCTGTTGTGCCTGTGAATAGGCTGCCAAGGGAAGGTGAAGAACAGCAACAGATTTCAGGGCTGGCACCTTCCTTGTCGGGGAAGGAGCCGGACGTTATCCTTTTCGGAAAAAAGGCTCTGCCAAGAATGGATACGATGAGATGTTGCATCTCTGGGAAAGCACAGATCCCCAGGGCTGTTGTGCCTGTGAATAGGCTGCCAAGGGAAGGTGAAGAGCAGCAACAACTTTCAGGGCTGGCACCTTCCATGTGGGAGAAGGAGCCGGACGTTTGCCATTTCAGAAAGAGGCTCTGCCGAGAACAGGCGCCTTGAGATGTTGCATCTCTGGGAAAGCACAGATCCCCAGGGCTGTTGTGCCTGTGAATAGGCTGCCAAGGGAAGGTGAAGAGCAGAAACAACTTTCAGGGCTGGCACCTTCCTTGTGGGAGAAGGAGCCGGACGTTTGCCATTTCAGAAAGAGGCTCTGCCGAGAACAGGCACCTTGAGATGTTGCATCTCTGGGAAAGCACAGATCCCCAGGGCTGTTGTGCCTGTGAATAGGCTGCTAAGGGAAGGTGAAGAGCAGCAACAGCTGTCAGGGCTGGCACCTTCCTTGTGGGAGAAGGAGCCGGACGTTTGCCTTTTCGGAAAAAAGGCTCTGCCAAGAATGGGTACGATGAGATGTTGCATCTCTGGGAAAGCACAGATCCCCAGGGCTGTTGTGCCTGTGAATAGGCTGCCAAGGGAAGGTGAAGAGCAGCAACAGCTGTCAGGGCTGGCACCTTCCTTGTGGGAGAAGGAGCCGGACGTTTGCCTTTTCGGATAATAGGCTCTGCCGAGAACAGGCGCCTTTGAATGTTGCATCTCTGGGAAAGCACAGATCCCCAGTGCTGTTGTGCCTGTTAATAGGCTGCCAAGGGAAGGTGAAGAGCAGCAACAACCTTCAGGGGTCGCCCCTTCCATGTGGGAGAAGGAGCCGGACGTTTGCCTTTTCGGAAAAAAGGCTCTGCCAAGAATGGGTACGATGAGATGTTGCATCTCTGGGAAAGCACAGATCCCCAGGGCTGTTGTGCCTGTGAATAGGCTGCCAAGGGAAGGTGAAGAGCAGCAACAGCTGTCAGGGCTGGCACCTTCCTTGTCGGGGAAGGTGCCGGACGTTTGCCTTTTCGGAAAAAAACTCTGCCGAGAATGCGTACGATGAGACGTTGTGTCGCTGGGAAAGCACAGATCCCCAGGGCTGTTGTGCCTGTGAATAGGCTGCCAAGGGAAGGTGAAGAACAGCAACAGCTTTCAGGGCTGGCACCTTCCTTGTGGGAGAAGGAGCCAGACGTTTGCCATTTCAGAAAGAGGCTCTGCCGAGAACAGGCGCCTTGAGATGTTGCATCTCTGGGAAAGCACAGATCCCCAGGGCTGTTGTGCCTGTGAATAGGCTGCCAAGGGAAGGTGAAGAGCAGCAACAGCTGTCAGGGCTGGCACCTTCCTTGTGGGAGAAGGAGCCGGACGTTTGCCTTTTCGGATAAAAGGCTCTGACGAGAACAGGCGCCTTGAGATGTTGCATCTCTGGGAAAGCACAGATCCCCAGGGCTGTTGTGCCTGTGAATAGGCTGCCAAGGGAAGGTGAAGAACAGCAACAGATTTCAGGGCTGGCACCTTCCTTGTGGGAGAAGGAGCCGGACGTTTGCCTTTTCGGAAAAAAGGCTCTGCCAAGAATGGATACGATGAGATGTTGCGTCTCTGGGAAAGCACAGATCCCCAGGGCTGTTGTGCCTGTGAATAGGCTGCCAAGGGAAGGTGAAGAGCAGCAACAACTTTCAGGGCTGGCACCTTCCTTGTCGGGGAAGGAGCCGGACGTTATCCTTTTCGGAAAAAAGGCTCTGCCAAGAATGGATACGATGAGATGTTGCCTCTCTGGGAAAGCACAGATCCCCAGGGCTGTTGTGCCTGTGAATAGGCTGCCAAGGGAAGGTGAAGAGCAGCAACAACTTTCAGGGGTGGCACCTTCCATGTGGGAGAAGGAGCCGGACGTTTGCCATTTCAGAAAGAGGCTCTGCCGAGAACAGGCGCCTTGAGATGTTGCATCTCTGGGAAAGCACAGATCCCCAGGGCTGTTGTGCCTGTGAATAGGCTGCCAAGGGAAGGTGAAGAGCAGCAACAGCTTTCAGGCCTGGCACCTTCCTTGTCGGGGAAGGAGCCGGACGTTTGCCTTTTCGGAAAAAAGGCTCTGCCGAGAACAGGCGCCTTGAGATGTTGTGTCTCTGGGAAAGCACAGATCCCCAGGGCTGTTGTGCCTGTGAATAGGCTGCCAAGGGAAGGTAAAGAGCAGCAACACCTTTCAGGGCTGTCCCCTTCCTTGTGGGAGAAGGAGCCGGACGTTTGCCATTTCAGAAAGAGGCTCTGCCGAGAACAGGCGCCTTGAGATGTTGCATCTCTGGGAAAGCACAGATCCCCAGGGCTGTTGTGCCTGTGAATAGGCTGATAAGGGAAGGTGAAGAGCAGCAACAGCTGTCAGGGCTGGCACCTTCCTTGTGGGAGAAGGAGCCGGACGTTTGCCTTTTCGGAAAAAAGGCTCTGCCAAGAATGGGTACGATGAGATGTTGCATCTCTGGGAAAGCACAGATCCCCAGGGCTGTTGTGCCTGTGAATAGGCTGCCAAGGGAAGGTGAAGAGCAGCAACAGCTGTCAGGGCTGGCACCTTCCTTGTGGGAGAAGGAGCCGGACGTTTGCCTTTTCGGATAATAGGCTCTGCCGAGAACAGGCGCCTTTGAATGTTGCATCTCTGGGAAAGCACAGATCCCCAGTGCTGTTGTGCCTGTGAATAGGCTGCCAAGGGAAGGTGAAGAGCAGCAACAACCTTCAGGGGTCGCCCCTTCCATGTGGGAGAAGGAGCCGGACGTTTGCCTTTTCGGAAAAAAGGCTCTGCCAAGAATGGGTACGATGAGATGTTGCATCTCTGGGAAAGCACAGATCCCCAGGGCTGTTGTGCCTGTGAATAGGCTGCCAAGGGAAGGTGAAGAGCAGCAACAGCTGTCAGGGCTGGCACCTTCCTTGTCGGGGAAGGTGCCGGACGTTTGCCTTTTCGGAAAAAAACTCTGCCGAGAATGCGTACGATGAGACGTTGTGTCGCTGGGAAAGCACAGATCCCCAGGGCTGTTGTGCCTGTGAATAGGCTGCCAAGGGAAGGTGAAGAACAGCAACAACTTTCAGGGCTGGCACCTTCCATGTGGGAGAAGGAGCCGGACGTTTGCCATTTCAGAAAGAGGCTCTGCCGAGAACAGGCGCCTTGAGATGTTGCATCTCTGGGAAAGCACAGATCCCCAGGGCTGTTGTGCCTGTGAATAGGCTGCCAAGGGAAGGTGAAGAGCAGCAACAGCTGTCAGGGCTGGCACCTTCCTTGTGGGAGAAGGAGCCGGACGTTTGCCATTTCGGATAAAAGGCTCTGACGAGAACAGGCGCCTTGAGATGTTGCATCTCTGGGAAAGCACAGATCCCCAGGGCTGTTGTGCCTGTGAATAGGCTGCCAAGGGAAGGTGAAGAGCAGCAACAGCTGTCAGGCCTGGCACCTTCCTTGTCGGGGAAGGAGCCGGACGTTTGCCTTTTTGGAAAAAAGGCTCTGCCGAGAATGGGTACGATGAGATGTTGCGTCTCTGGGAAAGCACAGATCCCCAGGGCTGTTGTGCCTGTGAATAGGCTGCCAAGGGAAGGTGAAGAGCAGCAACAACTTTCAGGGCTGGCACCTTCCTTGTGGGAGAAGGAGCCGGACGTTTGCCATTTCAGAAAGAGGCTCTGCCGAGAACAGGCGCCTTGAGATGTTGCATCTCTGGCAAAGCACAGATCCCCAGGGCTGTTGTGCCTGTGAATAGGCTGCCAAGGGAAGGTGAAGAACAGCAACAGATTTCAGGGCTGGCACCTTCCTTGTGGGAGAAGGAGCCGGACGTTTGCCTTTTCGGAAAAAAGGCTCTGCCAAGAATGGATACGATGAGATGTTGCGTCTCTGGGAAAGCACAGATCCCCAGGGCTGTTGTGCCTGTGAATAGGCTGCCAAGGGAAGGTGAAGAGCAGCAACAACTTGCAGGGCTGGCACCTTCCTTGTCGGGGAAGGAGCCGGACGTTATCCTTTTCGGAAAAAAGGCTCTGCCAAGAATGGATACGATGAGATGTTGCGTCTCTGGGAAAGCACAGATCCCCAGGGCTGTTGTGCCTGTGAATAGGCTGCCAAGGGAAGGTGAAGAGCAGCAACAACTTTCAGGGGTGGCACCTTCCATGTGGGAGAAGGAGCCGGACGTTTGCCATTTCAGAAAGAGGCTCTGCCGAGAACAGGCGCCTTGAGATGTTGCATCTCTGGGAAAGCACAGATCCCCAGGGCTGTTGTGCCTGTGAATAGGCTGCCAAGGGAAGGTGAAGAGCAGAAACAACTTTCAGGGCTGGCACCTTCCTTGTGGGAGAAGGAGCCGGACGTTTGCCATTTCAGAAAGAGGCTCTGCCGAGAACAGGCGCCTTGAGATGTTGCATCTCTGGGAAAGCACAGATCCCCAGGGCTGTTGTGCCTGTGAATAGGCTGCTAAGGGAAGGTGAAGAGCAGCAACAGCTGTCAGGGCTGGCACCTTCCTTGTGGGAGAAGGAGCCGGACGTTTGCCTTTTCGGAAAAAAGGCTCTGCCAAGAATGGGTACGATGAGATGTTGCATCTCTGGGAAAGCACAGATCCCCAGGGCTGTTGTGCCTGTGAATAGGCTGCCAAGGGAAGGTGAAGAGCAGCAACAGCTGTCAGGGCTGGCACCTTCCTTGTGGGAGAAGGAGCCGGACGTTTGCCTTTTCGGATAATAGGCTCTGCCGAGAACAGGCGCCTTTGAATGTTGCATCTCTGGGAAAGCACAGATCCCCAGTGCTGTTGTGCCTGTTAATAGGCTGCCAAGGGAAGGTGAAGAGCAGCAACAACCTTCAGGGGTCGCCCCTTCCATGTGGGAGAAGGAGCCGGACGTTTGCCTTTTCGGAAAAAAGGCTCTGCCAAGAATGGGTACGATGAGATGTTGCATCTCTGGGAAAGCACAGATCCCCAGGGCTGTTGTGCCTGTGAATAGGCTGCCAAGGGAAGGTGAAGAGCAGCAACAGCTGTCAGGGCTGGCACCTTCCTTGTCGGGGAAGGTGCCGGACGTTTGCCTTTTCGGAAAAAAACTCTGCCGAGAATGCGTACGATGAGACGTTGTGTCGCTGGGAAAGCACAGATCCCCAGGGCTGTTGTGCCTGTGAATAGGCTGCCAAGGGAAGGTGAAGAACAGCAACAGCTTTCAGGGCTGGCACCTTCCTTGTGGGAGAAGGAGCCAGACGTTTGCCATTTCAGAAAGAGGCTCTGCCGAGAACAGGCGCCTTGAGATGTTGCATCTCTGGGAAAGCACAGATCCCCAGGGCTGTTGTGCCTGTGAATAGGCTGCCAAGGGAAGGTGAAGAGCAGCAACAGCTGTCAGGGCTGGCACCTTCCTTGTGGGAGAAGGAGCCGGACGTTTGCCTTTTCGGATAAAAGGCTCTGACGAGAACAGGCGCCTTGAGATGTTGCATCTCTGGGAAAGCACAGATCCCCAGGGCTGTTGTGCCTGTGAATAGGCTGCCAAGGGAAGGTGAAGAACAGCAACAGATTTCAGGGCTGGCACCTTCCTTGTGGGAGAAGGAGCCGGACGTTTGCCTTTTCGGAAAAAAGGCTCTGCCAAGAATGGATACGATGAGATGTTGCGTCTCTGGGAAAGCACAGATCCCCAGGGCTGTTGTGCCTGTGAATAGGCTGCCAAGGGAAGGTGAAGAGCAGCAACAACTTTCAGGGCTGGCACCTTCCTTGTCGGGGAAGGAGCCGGACGTTATCCTTTTCGGAAAAAAGGCTCTGCCAAGAATGGATACGATGAGATGTTGCGTCTCTGGGAAAGCACAGATCCCCAGGGCTGTTGTGCCTGTGAATAGGCTGCCAAGGGAAGGTGAAGAGCAGCAACAACTTTCAGGGGTGGCACCTTCCATGTGGGAGAAGGAGCCGGACGTTTGCCATTTCAGAAAGAGGCTCTGCCGAGAACAGTCGCCTTGAGATGTTGCATCTCTGGGAAAGCACAGATCCCCAGGGCTGTTGTGCCTGTGAATAGGCTGCCAAGGGAAGGTGAAGAGCAGCAACAGCTTTCAGGCCTGGCACCTTCCTTGTCGGGGAAGGAGCCGGACGTTTGCCTTTTCGGAAAAAAGGCTCTGCCGAGAACAGGCGCCTTGAGATGTTGTGTCTCTGGGAAAGCACAGATCCCCAGGGCTGTTGTGCCTGTGAATAGGCTGCCAAGGGAAGGTAAAGAGCAGCAACACCTTTCAGGGCTGTCCCCTTCCTTGTGGGAGAAGGAGCCGGACGTTTGCCATTTCAGAAAGAGGCTCTGCCGAGAACAGGCGCCTTGAGATGTTGCATCTCTGGGAAAGCACAGATCCCCAGGGCTGTTGTGCCTGTGAATAGGCTGCTAAGGGAAGGTGAAGAGCAGCAACAGCTGTCAGGGCTGGCACCTTCCTTGTGGGAGAAGGAGCCGGACGTTTGCCTTTTCGGAAAAAAGGCTCTGCCAAGAATGGGTACGATGAGATGTTGCATCTCTGGGAAAGCACAGATCCCCAGGGCTGTTGTGCCTGTGAATAGGCTGCCAAGGGAAGGTGAAGAGCAGCAACAGCTGTCAGGGCTGGCACCTTCCTTGTGGGAGAAGGAGCCGGACGTTTGCCTTTTCGGATAATAGGCTCTGCCGAGAACAGGCGCCTTTGAATGTTGCATCTCTGGGAAAGCACAGATCCCCAGTGCTGTTGTGCCTGTGAATAGGCTGCCAAGGGAAGGTGAAGAGCAGCAACAACCTTCAGGGGTCGCCCCTTCCATGTGGGAGAAGGAGCCGGACGTTTGCCTTTTCGGAAAAAAAGGCTCTGCCAAGAATGGGTACGATGAGATGTTGCGTCTCTGGGAAAGCACAGATCCCCAGGGCTGTTGTGCCTGTGAATAGGCTGCCAAGGGAAGGTGAAGAACAGCAACAGCTTTCAGGGCTGGCACCTTCCTTGTGGGAGAAGGAGCCAGACGTTTGCCATTTCAGAAAGAGGCTCTGCCGAGAACAGGCGCCTTGAGATGTTGCATCTCTGGGAAAGCACAGATCCCCAGGGCTGTTGTGCCTGTGAATAGGCTGCCAAGGGAAGGTGAAGAGCAGCAACAGCTGTCAGGGCTGGCACCTTCCTTGTCAGGGAAGGAGCCGGACATTTGCCTTTTCGGATAAAAGGCTCTGACGAGAACAGGCGCCTTGAGATGTTGCATCTCTGGGAAAGCACAGATCCCCAGGGCTGTTGTGCCTGTGAATAGGCTGCCAAGGGAAGGTGAAGAGCAGCAACAGCTGTCAGGCCTGGCACCTTCCTTGTGGGAGAAGGAGCCGGACGTTTGCCTTTTCGGAAAAAAGGCTCTGCCAAGAATGGATACGATGAGATGTTGCGTCTCTGGGAAAGCACAGATCCCCAGGGCTGTTGTGCCTGTGAATAGGCTGCCAAGGGAAGGTGAAGAGCAGCAACAACTTTCAGGGCTGGCACCTTCCTTGTGGGAGAAGGAGCCGGACGTTATCCTTTTCGGAAAAAAGGCTCTGCCAAGAATGGATACGATGAGATGTTGCCTCTCTGGGAAAGCACAGATCCCCAGGGCTGTTGTGCCTGTGAATAGGCTGCCAAGGGAAGGTGAAGAGCAGCAACAACTTTCAGGGGTGGCACCTTCCATGTGGGAGAAGGAGCCGGACGTTTGCCATTTCAGAAAGAGGCTCTGCCGAGAACAGGCGCCTTGAGATGTTGCATCTCTGGGAAAGCACAGATCCCCAGGGCTGTTGTGCCTGTGAATAGGCTGCCAAGGGAAGGTGAAGAGCAGCAACAGCTTTCAGGCCTGGCACCTTCCTTGTCGGGGAAGGAGCCGGACGTTTGCCTTTTCGGAAAAAAGGCTCTGCCAAGAACAGGCGCCTTGAGATGTTGTGTCTCTGGGAAAGCACAGATCCCCAGGGCTGTTGTGCCTGTGAATAGGCTGCCAAGGGAAGGTAAAGAGCAGCAACACCTTTCAGGGCTGTCCCCTTCCTTGTGGGAGAAGGAGCCGGACGTTTGCCATTTCAGAAAGAGGCTCTGCCGAGAACAGGCGCCTTGAGATGTTGCATCTCTGGGAAAGCACAGATCCCCAGGGCTGTTGTGCCTGTGAATAGGCTGCCAAGGGAAGGTGAAGAGCAGCAACAGCTTTCAGGGCTGGCACCTTCCATGTGGGAGAATGAGCCGGACGTTTGCCTTTTCGGAAAAAAGGCTCTGCCGAGAATGGGTACGATGAGATGTTGCGTCTCTGGGAAAGCACAGATCCCCAGGGCTGTTGTGCCTGTGAATAGGCTGCCAAGGGAAGGTGAAGAGCAGAAACAACTTTCAGGGCTGGCACCTTCCATGTGGGAGAAGGAGCCGGACGTTTGCCTTTTCGGAAAAAAGTCTCTGCCAAGAATGGGTACGATGAGACGTTGCGTCTCTGGGAAAGCACAGATCCCCAGGGCTGTTGTGCCTGTGAATAGGCTGCCAAGGGAAGGTGAAGAGCAGCAACAACTTTCAGGGCTGGCACCTTCCATGTGGGAGAAGGAGCCGGACGTTTGCCTTTTCGGAAAAAAGGCTCTGCCAAGAATGGGTACGATGAGATGTTGCGTCTCTGGGAAAGCACAGATCCCCAGGGCTGTTGTGCCTGTGAATAGGCTGCCAAGGGAAGGTGAAGAGCAGCAACAACTTTCAGGGCTGGCACCTTCCTTGTCGGGGAAGGAGCCGGACGTTATCCTTTTCGGAAAAAAGGCTCTGCCAAGAATGGATACGATGAGATGTTGTGTCTCTGGGAAAGCACAGATCCCCAGGGCTGTTGTGCCTGTGAATAGGCTGCCAAGGGAAGGTGAAGAGCAGCAACAACTTTCAGGGCTGTCTCCTTCCTTGTGGGAGAAGGAGCCGGACGTTTGCCATTTCAGAAAGAGGCTCTGCCGAGAACAGGCGCCTTGAGATGTTGCATCTCTGGGAAAGCACAGATCCCCAGGGCTGTTGTGCCTGTGAATAGGCTGCCAAGGGAAGGTGAAGAGCAGCAACAACTTTCAGGGCTGTCCCCTTCCTTGTCGGGGAAGGAGCCGGACGTTTGCCTTTTTGGAAAAAAGGCTCTGCCGAGAATGGGTACGATGAGATGTTGCGTCTCTGGGAAAGCACAGATCCCCAGGGCTGTTGTGCCTGTGAATAGGCTGCCAAGGGAAGGTGAAGAGCAGCAACAGCTGTCAGGGCTGGCACCTTCCTTGTCGGGGAAGGAGCCGGACGTTTGCCTTTTCGGAAAAAAGGCTCTGCCAAGAATGGGTACGATGAGATGTTGTGTCTCTGGGAAAGCACAGATCCCCAGGGCTGTTGTGCCTGTGAATAGGCTGCCAAGGGAAGGTGAAGAGCAGCAACAGCTTTCAGGGCTGGCCCCTTCCTTGCGGGAGAAGGAGCCGGACGTTTGCCTTTTCGGAAAAAAGGCTCTGCCGAGAACAGGCGCCTTTGAATGTTGCATCTCTGGGAAAGCACAGATCCCCAGGGCTGTTGTGCCTGTGAATAGGCTGCCAAGGGAAGGTGAAGAGCAGCAACAGCTGTCAGGGCTGGCACCTTCCTTGTGGGAGAAGGAGCAGGACGTTATCCTTTTCGGATAATAGGCTCTGCCGAGAACAGGCGCCTTGAGATGTTGCATCTCTGGGAAAGCACAGATCCCCAGTGCTGTTGTGCCTGTTAATAGGCTGCCAAGGGAAGGTGAAGAGCAGCAACAACCTTCAGGGGTCGCCCCTTCCATGTGGGAGAAGGAGCCGGACGTTTGCCTTTTCGGAAAAAAGGCTCTGCCAAGAATGGGTACGATGAGATGTTGCATCTCTGGGAAAGCACAGATCCCCAGGGCTGTTGTGCCTGTGAATAGGCTGCCAAGGGAAGGTGAAGAGCAGCAACAGCTGTCAGGGCTGGCACCTTCCTTGTCGGGGAAGGTGCCGGACGTTTGCCTTTTCGGAAAAAAACTCTGCCGAGAATGCGTACGATGAGATGTTGTGTCGCTGGGAAAGCACAGATCCCCAGGGCTGTTGTGCGTGTGAATAGGCTGCCAAGCGAAGGTGAAGAGTAGCAACAGCTTTCAGGCCTGGCCCCTTCCTTGTGGGAGAAGGAGCCGGACGTTTGCCTTTTCGGATAAAAGGCTCTGACGAGAACAGGCGCCTTGAGATGTTGCATCTCTGGGAAAGCACAGATCCCCAGGGCTGTTGTGCCTGTGAATAGGCTGCCAAGGGAAGGTGAAGAGCAGCAACAGCTGTCAGGCCTGGCACCTTCCATGTGGGAGAAGGAGCCGGACGTTTGCCTTTTCGGAATGAGGCTCAGCCGAGAACAGGCGCCTTGAGATGTTGCATCTCTGGGAAAGCATAGATCCCCAGGGCTGTTGTGCCTGTGAATAGGCTGCCAAGGGAAGGTGAAGAGCAGCAACAGCTGTCAGGCCTGGCACCTTCCATGTGGGAGAAGGAGCCGGACGTTTGCCTTTTCGGAATGAGGCTCAGCCGAGAACAGGCGCCTTGAGATGTTGCATCTCTGGGAAAGCACAGATCCCCAGGGCTGTTGTGCCTGTGAATAGGCTGCCAAGGGAAGGTGAAGAACAGCAACAGATTTCAAGACAGGCCCCTTCCATTTGGGAGAAGGAGCCAGACGTTTGCCATTTCAGAAAGAGGCTCTGCCGAGAACAGGCGCCTTGAGATGTTGCATCTCTGGGAAAGCACAGATCCCCAGGGCTGTTGTGCCTGTGAATAGGCTGCCAAGGGAAGGTGAAGAGCAGCAACAGCTGTCAGGGCTGGCACCTTCCTTGTGGGAGAAGGAGCCGGACGTTTGCCTTTTCGGATAAAAGGCTCTGACGAGAACAGGCGCCTTGAGATGTTGCATCTCTGGGAAAGCACAGATCCCCAGGGCTGTTGTGCCTGTGAATAGGCTGCCAAGGGAAGGTGAAGAACAGCAACAGATTTCAGGGCTGGCACCTTCCTTGTGGGAGAAGGAGCCGGACGTTTGCCTTTTCGGAAAAAAGGCTCTGCCAAGAATGGATACGATGAGATGTTGCGTCTCTGGGAAAGCACAGATCCCCAGGGCTGTTGTGCCTGTGAATAGGCTGCCAAGGGAAGGTGAAGAGCAGCAACAACTTTCAGGGCTGGCACCTTCCTTGTCGGGGAAGGAGCCGGACGTTATCCTTTTCGGAAAAAAGGCTCTGCCAAGAATGGATACGATGAGATGTTGCCTCTCTGGGAAAGCACAGATCCCCAGGGCTGTTGTGCCTGTGAATAGGCTGCCAAGGGAAGGTGAAGAGCAGCAACAACTTTCAGGGGTGGCACCTTCCATGTGGGAGAAGGAGCCGGACGTTTGCCATTTCAGAAAGAGGCTCTGCCGAGAACAGTCGCCTTGAGATGTTGCATCTCTGGGAAAGCACAGATCCCCAGGGCTGTTGTGCCTGTGAATAGGCTGCCAAGGGAAGGTGAAGAGCAGCAACAGCTTTCAGGCCTGGCACCTTCCTTGTCGGGGAAGGAGCCGGACGTTTGCCTTTTCGGAAAAAAGGCTCTGCCGAGAACAGGCGCCTTGAGATGTTGTGTCTCTGGGAAAGCACAGATCCCCAGGGCTGTTGTGCCTGTGAATAGGCTGCCAAGGGAAGGTAAAGAGCAGCAACACCTTTCAGGGCTGTCCCCTTCATTGTCGGAGAAGGAGCCGGACGTTTGCCATTTCAGAAAGAGGCTCTGCCGAGAACAGGCGCCTTGAGATGTTGCATCTCTGGGAAAGCACAGATCCCCAGGGCTGTTGTGCCTGTGAATAGGCTGCTAAGGGAAGGTGAAGAGCAGCAACAGCTGTCAGGGCTGGCACCTTCCTTGTGGGAGAAGGAGCCGGACGTTTGCCTTTTCGGAAAAAAGGCTCTGCCAAGAATGGGTACGATGAGATGTTGCATCTCTGGGAAAGCACAGATCCCCAGGGCTGTTGTGCCTGTGAATAGGCTGCCAAGGGAAGGTGAAGAGCAGCAACAGCTGTCAGGGCTGGCACCTTCCTTGTGGGAGAAGGAGCCGGACGTTTGCCTTTTCGGATAATAGGCTCTGCCGAGAACAGGCGCCTTTGAATGTTGCATCTCTGGAAAGCACAGATCCCCAGTGCTGTTGTGCCTGTGAATAGGCTGCCAAGGGAAGGTGAAGAGCAGCAACAACCTTCAGGGGTCGCCCCTTCCATGTGGGAGAAGGAGCCGGACGTTTGCCTTTTCGGAAAAAAAGGCTCTGCCAAGAATGGGTACGATGAGATGTTGCGTCTCTGGGAAAGCACAGATCCCCAGGGCTGTTGTGCCTGTGAATAGGCTGCCAAGGGAAGGTGAAGAACAGCAACAGCTTTCAGGGCTGGCACCTTCCTTGTGGGAGAAGGAGCCAGACGTTTGCCATTTCAGAAAGAGGCTCTGCCGAGAACAGGCGCCTTGAGATGTTGCATCTCTGGGAAAGCACAGATCCCCAGGGCTGTTGTGCCTGTGAATAGGCTGCCAAGGGAAGGTGAAGAGCAGCAACAGCTGTCAGGGCTGGCACCTTCCTTGTCAGGGAAGGAGCCGGACGTTTGCCTTTTCGGATAAAAGGCTCTGACGAGAACAGGCGCCTTGAGATGTTGCATCTCTGGGAAAGCACAGATCCCCAGGGCTGTTGTGCCTGTGAATAGGCTGCCAAGGGAAGGTGAAGAGCAGCAACAGCTGTCAGGCCTGGCACCTTCCTTGTGGGAGAAGGAGCCGGACGTTTGCCTTTTCGGAAAAAAGGCTCTGCCAAGAATGGATACGATGAGATGTTGCGTCTCTGGGAAAGCACAGATCCCCAGGGCTGTTGTGCCTGTGAATAGGCTGCCAAGGGAAGGTGAAGAGCAGCAACAACTTTCAGGGCTGGCACCTTCCTTGTCGGGGAAGGAGCCGGACGTTATCCTTTTCGGAAAAAAGGCTCTGCCAAGAATGGATACGATGAGATGTTGCCTCTCTGGGAAAGCACAGATCCCCAGGGCTGTTGTGCCTGTGAATAGGCTGCCAAGGGAAGGTGAAGAGCAGCAACAACTTTCAGGGGTGGCACCTTCCATGTGGGAGAAGGAGCCGGACGTTTGCCATTTCAGAAAGAGGCTCTGCCGAGAACAGGCGCCTTGAGATGTTGCATCTCTGGGAAAGCACAGATCCCCAGGGCTGTTGTGCCTGTGAATAGGCTGCCAAGGGAAGGTGAAGAGCAGCAACAGCTTTCAGGCCTGGCACCTTCCTTGTCGGGGAAGGAGCCGGACGTTTGCCTTTTCGGAAAAAAGGCTCTGCCGAGAACAGGCGCCTTGAGATGTTGTGTCTCTGGGAAAGCACAGATCCCCAGGGCTGTTGTGCCTGTGAATAGGCTGCCAAGGGAAGGTAAAGAGCAGCAACACCTTTCAGGGCTGTCCCCTTCCTTGTGGGAGAAGGAGCCGGACGTTTGCCATTTCAGAAAGAGGCTCTGCCGAGAACAGGCGCCTTGAGATGTTGCATCTCTGGGAAAGCACAGATCCCCAGGGCTGTTGTGCCTGTGAATAGGCTGCCAAGGGAAGGTGAAGAGCAGCAACAGCTTTCAGGGCTGGCACCTTCCATGTGGGAGAATGAGCCGGACGTTTGCCTTTTCGGAAAAAAGGCTCTGCCGAGAATGGGTACGATGAGATGTTGCGTCTCTGGGAAAGCACAGATCCCCAGGGCTGTTGTGCCTGTGAATAGGCTGCCAAGGGAAGGTGAAGAGCAGAAACAACTTTCAGGGCTGGCACCTTCCATGTGGGAGAAGGAGCCGGACGTTTGCCTTTTCGGAAAAAAGTCTCTGCCAAGAATGGGTACGATGAGACGTTGCGTCTCTGGGAAAGCACAGATCCCCAGGGCTGTTGTGCCTGTGAATAGGCTGCCAAGGGAAGGTGAAGAGCAGCAACAACTTTCAGGGCTGGCACCTTCCATGTGGGAGAAGGAGCCGGACGTTTGCCTTTTCGGAAAAAAGGCTCTGCCAAGAATGGGTACGATGAGATGTTGCGTCTCTGGGAAAGCACAGATCCCCAGGGCTGTTGTGCCTGTGAATAGGCTGCCAAGGGAAGGTGAAGAGCAGCAACAACTTTCAGGGCTGGCACCTTCCTTGTCGGGGAAGGAGCCGGACGTTATCCTTTTCGGAAAAAAGGCTCTGCCAAGAATGGATACGATGAGATGTTGTGTCTCTGGGAAAGCACAGATCCCCAGGGCTGTTGTGCCTGTGAATAGGCTGCCAAGGGAAGGTGAAGAGCAGCAACAACTTTCAGGGCTGTCTCCTTCCTTGTGGGAGAAGGAGCCGGACGTTTGCCATTTCAGAAAGAGGCTCTGCCGAGAACAGGCGCCTTGAGATGTTGCATCTCTGGGAAAGCACAGATCCCCAGGGCTGTTGTGCCTGTGAATAGGCTGCCAAGGGAAGGTGAAGAGCAGCAACAACTTTCAGGGCTGTCCCCTTCCTTGTCGGGGAAGGAGCCGGACGTTTGCCTTTTTGGAAAAAAGGCTCTGCCGAGAATGGGTACGATGAGATGTTGCGTCTCTGGGAAAGCACAGATCCCCAGGGCTGTTGTGCCTGTGAATAGGCTGCCAAGGGAAGGTGAAGAGCAGCAACAGCTGTCAGGGCTGGCACCTTCCTTGTCGGGGAAGGAGCCGGACGTTTGCCTTTTCGGAAAAAAGGCTCTGCCAAGAATGGGTACGATGAGATGTTGTGTCTCTGGGAAAGCACAGATCCCCAGGGCTGTTGTGCCTGTGAATAGGCTGCCAAGGGAAGGTGAAGAGCAGCAACAGCTTTCAGGGCTGGCCCCTTCCTTGCGGGAGAAGGAGCCGGACGTTTGCCTTTTCGGAAAAAAGGCTCTGCCGAGAACAGGCGCCTTTGAATGTTGCATCTCTGGGAAAGCACAGATCCCCAGGGCTGTTGTGCCTGTGAATAGGCTGCCAAGGGAAGGTGAAGAGCAGCAACAGCTGTCAGGGCTGGCACCTTCCTTGTGGGAGAAGGAGCAGGACGTTATCCTTTTCGGATAATAGGCTCTGCCGAGAACAGGCGCCTTGAGATGTTGCATCTCTGGGAAAGCACAGATCCCCAGTGCTGTTGTGCCTGTTAATAGGCTGCCAAGGGAAGGTGAAGAGCAGCAACAACCTTCAGGGGTCGCCCCTTCCATGTGGGAGAAGGAGCCGGACGTTTGCCTTTTCGGAAAAAAGGCTCTGCCAAGAATGGGTACGATGAGATGTTGCATCTCTGGGAAAGCACAGATCCCCAGGGCTGTTGTGCCTGTGAATAGGCTGCCAAGGGAAGGTGAAGAGCAGCAACAGCTGTCAGGGCTGGCACCTTCCTTGTCGGGGAAGGTGCCGGACGTTTGCCTTTTCGGAAAAAAACTCTGCCGAGAATGCGTACGATGAGATGTTGTGTCGCTGGGAAAGCACAGATCCCCAGGGCTGTTGTGCGTGTGAATAGGCTGCCAAGCGAAGGTGAAGAGTAGCAACAGCTTTCAGGCCTGGCCCCTTCCTTGTGGGAGAAGGAGCCGGACGTTTGCCTTTTCGGATAAAAGGCTCTGACGAGAACAGGCGCCTTGAGATGTTGCATCTCTGGGAAAGCACAGATCCCCAGGGCTGTTGTGCCTGTGAATAGGCTGCCAAGGGAAGGTGAAGAGCAGCAACAGCTGTCAGGCCTGGCACCTTCCATGTGGGAGAAGGAGCCGGACGTTTGCCTTTTCGGAATGAGGCTCAGCCGAGAACAGGCGCCTTGAGATGTTGCATCTCTGGGAAAGCATAGATCCCCAGGGCTGTTGTGCCTGTGAATAGGCTGCCAAGGGAAGGTGAAGAGCAGCAACAGCTGTCAGGCCTGGCACCTTCCATGTGGGAGAAGGAGCCGGACGTTTGCCTTTTCGGAATGAGGCTCAGCCGAGAACAGGCGCCTTGAGATGTTGCATCTCTGGGAAAGCACAGATCCCCAGGGCTGTTGTGCCTGTGAATAGGCTGCCAAGGGAAGGTGAAGAACAGCAACAGATTTCAAGACAGGCCCCTTCCATGTGGGAGAAGGAGCCGGACGTTTGCCATTTCAGAAAAAAGGCTCTGCCAAGAATGGGTACGATGAGATGTTGCGTCTCTGGGAAAGCACAGATCCCCAGGGCTGTTGTGCCTGTGAATAGGCTGCCAAGGGAAGGTGAAGAGCAGCAACAGCTGTCAGGGCTGGCACCTTCCTTGTCGGGGAAGGAGCCGGACGTTATACTTTTTGGAAAAAAGGCTCTGCCAAGAATGGGTACGATGAGATGTTGCGTCTCTGGGTAAGCACAGATCCCCAGGGCTGTTGTGCCTGTGAATAGGCTGCCAAGGGAAGGTGAAGAGCAGCAACAACTTTCAGGGCTGGCACCTTCCATGTGGGAGAAGGAGCCGGACGTTTGCCATTTCAGAAAGAGGCTCTGCCGAGAACAGGCGCCTTGAGATGTTGCATCTCTGGGAAAGCATAGATCCCCAGGGCTGTTGTGCCTGTGAATAGGCTGCCAAGGGAAGGTGAAGAGCAGCAACAGCTGTCAGGCCTGGCACCTTCCTTGTCGGGGAAGGAGCCGGACGTTTGCCTTTTTGGAAAAAAGTCTCTGCCGAGAATGGGTACGATGAGATGTTGCGTCTCTGGGTAAGCACAGATCCCCAGGGCTGTTGTGCCTGTGAATAGGCTGCCAAGGGAAGGTGAAGAGCAGCAACAGCTGTCAGGCCTGGCACCTTCCTTGTGGGAGAAGGAGCCGGACGTTTGCCTTTTCGGAAAAAAGGCTATGCCGAGAACAGGCGCCTTGAGATGTTGTGTCTCTGGGAAAGCACAGATCCCCAGGGCTGTTGTGCCTGTGAATAGGCTGCCAAGGGAAGGTGAAGAGCAGCAACAACTTTCAGGGCTGGCACCTTCCTTGTGGGAGAAGGAGCCAGACGTTTGCCATTTCAGAAAGAGGCTCTGCCGAGAACAGGCGCCTTGAGATGTTGCATCTCTGGGAAAGCACAGATCCCCAGGGCTGTTGTGCCTGTGAATAGGCTGCCAAGGGAAGGTGAAGAACAGCAACAGATTTCAGGGCTGGCACCTTCCTTGTGGGAGAAGGAGCCGGACGTTTGCCTTTTCGGAAAAAAGGCTCTGCCAAGAATGGATACGATGAGATGTTGCGTCTCTGGGAAAGCACAGATCCCCAGGGCTGTTGTGCCTGTGAATAGGCTGCCAAGGGAAGGTGAAGAGCAGCAACAACTTGCAGGGCTGGCACCTTCCTTGTCGGGGAAGGAGCCGGACGTTATCCTTTTCGGAAAAAAGGCTCTGCCAAGAATGGATACGATGAGATGTTGCGTCTCTGGGAAAGCACAGATCCCCAGGGCTGTTGTGCCTGTGAATAGGCTGCCAAGGGAAGGTGAAGAGCAGCAACAACTTTCAGGGGTGGCACCTTCCATGTGGGAGAAGGAGCCGGACGTTTGCCATTTCAGAAAGAGGCTCTGCCGAGAACAGGCGCCTTGAGATGTTGCATCTCTGGGAAAGCACAGATCCCCAGGGCTGTTGTGCCTGTGAATAGGCTGCCAAGGGAAGGTGAAGAGCAGAAACAACTTTCAGGGCTGGCACCTTCCTTGTGGGAGAAGGAGCCGGACGTTTGCCATTTCAGAAAGAGGCTCTGCCGAGAACAGGCGCCTTGAGATGTTGCATCTCTGGGAAAGCACAGATCCCCAGGGCTGTTGTGCCTGTGAATAGGCTGCTAAGGGAAGGTGAAGAGCAGCAACAGCTGTCAGGGCTGGCACCTTCCTTGTGGGAGAAGGAGCCGGACGTTTGCCTTTTCGGAAAAAAGGCTCTGCCAAGAATGGGTACGATGAGATGTTGCATCTCTGGGAAAGCACAGATCCCCAGGGCTGTTGTGCCTGTGAATAGGCTGCCAAGGGAAGGTGAAGAGCAGCAACAGCTGTCAGGGCTGGCACCTTCCTTGTCGGGGAAGGTGCCGGACGTTTGCCTTTTCGGATAATAGGCTCTGCCGAGAACAGGCGCCTTTGAATGTTGCATCTCTGGGAAAGCACAGATCCCCAGTGCTGTTGTGCCTGTTAATAGGCTGCCAAGGGAAGGTGAAGAGCAGCAACAACCTTCAGGGGTCGCCCCTTCCATGTGGGAGAAGGAGCCGGACGTTTGCCTTTTCGGAAAAAAGGCTCTGCCAAGAATGGGTACGATGAGATGTTGCATCTCTGGGAAAGCACAGATCCCCAGGGCTGTTGTGCCTGTGAATAGGCTGCCAAGGGAAGGTGAAGAGCAGCAACAGCTGTCAGGGCTGGCACCTTCCTTGTCGGGGAAGGTGCCGGACGTTTGCCTTTTCGGAAAAAAACTCTGCCGAGAATGCGTACGATGAGACGTTGTGTCGCTGGGAAAGCACAGATCCCCAGGGCTGTTGTGCCTGTGAATAGGCTGCCAAGGGAAGGTGAAGAACAGCAACAGCTTTCAGGGCTGGCACCTTCCTTGTGGGAGAAGGAGCCAGACGTTTGCCATTTCAGAAAGAGGCTCTGCCGAGAACAGGCGCCTTGAGATGTTGCATCTCTGGGAAAGCACAGATCCCCAGGGCTGTTGTGCCTGTGAATAGGCTGCCAAGGGAAGGTGAAGAGCAGCAACAGCTGTCAGGGCTGGCACCTTCCTTGTGGGAGAAGGAGCCGGACGTTTGCCTTTTCGGATAAAAGGCTCTGACGAGAACAGGCGCCTTGAGATGTTGCATCTCTGGGAAAGCACAGATCCCCAGGGCTGTTGTGCCTGTGAATAGGCTGCCAAGGGAAGGTGAAGAACAGCAACAGATTTCAGGGCTGGCACCTTCCTTGTGGGAGAAGGAGCCGGACGTTTGCCTTTTCGGAAAAAAGGCTCTGCCAAGAATGGATACGATGAGATGTTGCGTCTCTGGGAAAGCACAGATCCCCAGGGCTGTTGTGCCTGTGAATAGGCTGCCAAGGGAAGGTGAAGAGCAGCAACAACTTGCAGGGCTGGCACCTTCCTTGTCGGGGAAGGAGCCGGACGTTATCCTTTTCGGAAAAAAGGCTCTGCCAAGAATGGATACGATGAGATGTTGCGTCTCTGGGAAAGCACAGATCCCCAGGGCTGTTGTGCCTGTGAATAGGCTGCCAAGGGAAGGTGAAGAGCAGCAACAACTTTCAGGGGTGGCACCTTCCATGTGGGAGAAGGAGCCGGACGTTTGCCATTTCAGAAAGAGGCTCTGCCGAGAACAGGCGCCTTGAGATGTTGCATCTCTGGGAAAGCACAGATCCCCAGGGCTGTTGTGCCTGTGAATAGGCTGCCAAGGGAAGGTGAAGAGCAGAAACAACTTTCAGGGCTGGCACCTTCCTTGTGGGAGAAGGAGCCGGACGTTTGCCATTTCAGAAAGAGGCTCTGCCGAGAACAGGCGCCTTGAGATGTTGCATCTCTGGGAAAGCACAGATCCCCAGGGCTGTTGTGCCTGTGAATAGGCTGTTAAGGGAAGGTGAAGAGCAGCAACAGCTGTCAGGCCTGGCACCTTCCTTGTGGGAGAAGGAGCCGGACGTTTGCCTTTTCGGAAAAAAGGCTCTGCCAAGAATGGGTACGATGAGATGTTGCATCTCTGGGAAAGCACAGATCCCCAGGGCTGTTGTGCCTGTGAATAGGCTGCCAAGGGAAGGTGAAGAGCAGCAACAGCTGTCAGGGCTGGCACCTTCCTTGTGGGAGAAGGAGCCGGACGTTTGCCTTTTCGGATAATAGGCTCTGCCGAGAACAGGCGCCTTTGAATGTTGCATCTCTGGGAAAGCACAGATCCCCAGTGCTGTTGTGCCTGTTAATAGGCTGCCAAGGGAAGGTGAAGAGCAGCAACAACCTTCAGGGGTCGCCCCTTCCATGTGGGAGAAGGAGCCGGACGTTTGCCTTTTCGGAAAAAAGGCTCTGCCAAGAATGGGTACGATGAGATGTTGCATCTCTGGGAAAGCACAGATCCCCAGGGCTGTTGTGCCTGTGAATAGGCTGCCAAGGGAAGGTGAAGAGCAGCAACAGCTGTCAGGGCTGGCACCTTCCTTGTCGGGGAAGGTGCCGGACGTTTGCCTTTTCGGAAAAAAACTCTGCCGAGAATGCGTACGATGAGACGTTGTGTCGCTGGGAAAGCACAGATCCCCAGGGCTGTTGTGCCTGTGAATAGGCTGCCAAGGGAAGGTGAAGAACAGCAACAGCTTTCAGGGCTGGCACCTTCCTTGTGGGAGAAGGAGCCAGACGTTTGCCATTTCAGAAAGAGGCTCTGCCGAGAACAGGCGCCTTGAGATGTTGCATCTCTGGGAAAGCACAGATCCCCAGGGCTGTTGTGCCTGTGAATAGGCTGCCAAGGGAAGGTGAAGAGCAGCAACAGCTGTCAGGGCTGGCACCTTCCTTGTGGGAGAAGGAGCCGGACGTTTGCCTTTTCGGATAAAAGGCTCTGACGAGAACAGGCGCCTTGAGATGTTGCATCTCTGGGAAAGCACAGATCCCCAGGGCTGTTGTGCCTGTGAATAGGCTGCCAAGGGAAGGTGAAGAACAGCAACAGATTTCAGGGCTGGCACCTTCCTTGTGGGAGAAGGAGCCGGACGTTTGCCTTTTCGGAAAAAAGGCTCTGCCAAGAATGGATACGATGAGATGTTGCGTCTCTGGGAAAGCACAGATCCCCAGGGCTGTTGTGCCTGTGAATAGGCTGCCAAGGGAAGGTGAAGAGCAGCAACAACTTTCAGGGCTGGCACCTTCCATGTGGGAGAAGGAGCCGGACGTTTGCCATTTCAGAAAGAGGCTCTGCCGAGAACAGTCGCCTTGAGATGTTGCATCTCTGGGAAAGCACAGATCCCCAGGGCTGTTGTGCCTGTGAATAGGCTGCCAAGGGAAGGTGAAGAGCAGCAACAGCTTTCAGGCCTGGCACCTTCCTTGTCGGGGAAGGAGCCGGACGTTTGCCTTTTCGGAAAAAAGGCTCTGCCGAGAACAGGCGCCTTGAGATGTTGTGTCTCTGGGAAAGCACAGATCCCCAGGGCTGTTGTGCCTGTGAATAGGCTGCCAAGGGAAGGTAAAGAGCAGCAACACCTTTCAGGGCTCTCCCCTTCCTTGTGGGAGAAGGAGCCGGACGTTTGCCATTTCAGAAAGAGGCTCTGCCGAGAACAGGCGCCTTGAGATGTTGCATCTCTGGGAAAGCACAGATCCCCAGGGCTGTTGTGCCTGTGAATAGGCTGCTAAGGGAAGGTGAAGAGCAGCAACAGCTGTCAGGGCTGGCACCTTCCTTGTGGGAGAAGGAGCCGGACGTTTGCCTTTTCGGAAAAAAGGCTCTGCCAAGAATGGGTACGATGAGATGTTGCATCTCTGGGAAAGCACAGATCCCCAGGGCTGTTGTGCCTGTGAATAGGCTGCCAAGGGAAGGTGAAGAGCAGCAACAGCTGTCAGGGCTGGCACCTTCCTTGTGGGAGAAGGAGCCGGACGTTTGCCTTTTCGGATAATAGGCTCTGCCGAGAACAGGCGCCTTTGAATGTTGCATCTCTGGGAAAGCACAGATCCCCAGTGCTGTTGTGCCTGTGAATAGGCTGCCAAGGGAAGGTGAAGAGCAGCAACAACCTTCAGGGGTCGCCCCTTCCATGTGGGAGAAGGAGCCGGACGTTTGCCTTTTCGGAAAAAAAGGCTCTGCCAAGAATGGGTACGATGAGATGTTGCGTCTCTGGGAAAGCACAGATCCCCAGGGCTGTTGTGCCTGTGAATAGGCTGCCAAGGGAAGGTGAAGAGCAGCAACAGCTGTCAGGGCTGGCACCTTCCTTGTCGGGGAAGGTGCCGGACGTTTGCCTTTTCGGAAAAAAACTCTGCCGAGAATGCGTACGATGAGACGTAGTGTCGCTGGGAAAGCACAGATCCCCAGGGCTGTTGTGCCTGTGACTAGGCTGCCAAGGGAAGGTGAAGAACAGCAACAGCTTTCAGGGCTGGCACCTTCCTTGTGGGAGAAGGAGCCAGACGTTTGCCATTTCAGAAAGAGGCTCTGCCGAGAACAGGCGCCTTGAGATGTTGCATCTCTGGGAAAGCACAGATCCCCAGGGCTGTTGTGCCTGTGAATAGGCTGCCAAGGGAAGGTGAAGAGCAGCAACAGCTGTCAGGGCTGGCACCTTCCTTGTGGGAGAAGGAGCCGGACGTTTGCCTTTTCGGATAAAAGGCTCTGACGAGAACAGGCGCCTTGAGATGTTGCATCTCTGGGAAAGCACAGATCCCCAGGGCTGTTGTGCCTGTGAATAGGCTGCCAAGGGAAGGTGAAGAACAGCAACAGCTGTCAGGCCTGGCACCTTCCTTGTGGGAGAAGGAGCCGGACGTTTGCCTTTTCGGAAAAAAGGCTCTGCCAAGAATGGATACGATGAGATGTTGCGTCTCTGGGAAAGCACAGATCCCCAGGGCTGTTGTGCCTGTGAATAGGCTGCCAAGGGAAGGTGAAGAGCAGCAACAACTTTCAGGGCTGGCACCTTCCTTGTCGGGGAAGGAGCCGGACGTTATCCTTTTCGGAAAAAAGGCTCTGCCAAGAATGGATACGATGAGATGTTGCCTCTCTGGGAAAGCACAGATCCCCAGGGCTGTTGTGCCTGTGAATAGGCTGCCAAGGGAAGGTGAAGAGCAGCAACAACTTTCAGGGGTGGCACCTTCCATGTGGGAGAAGGAGCCGGACGTTAGCCATTTCAGAAAGAGGCTCTGCCGAGAACAGGCGCCTTGAGATGTTGCATCTCTGGGAAAGCACAGATCCCCAGGGCTGTTGTGCCTGTGAATAGGCTGCCAAGGGAAGGTGAAGAGCAGCAACAGCTTTCAGGCCTGGCACCTTCCTTGTCGGGGAAGGAGCCGGACGTTTGCCTTTTCGGAAAAAAGGCTCTGCCGAGAACAGGCGCCTTGAGATGTTGTGTCTCTGGGAAAGCACAGATCCCCAGGGCTGTTGTGCCTGTGAATAGGCTGCCAAGGGAAGGTAAAGAGCAGCAACACCTTTCAGGGCTGTCCCCTTCCTTGTGGGAGAAGGAGCCGGACGTTTGCCATTTCAGAAAGAGGCTCTGCCGAGAACAGGCGCCTTGAGATGTTGCATCTCTGGGAAAGCACAGATCCCCAGGGCTGTTGTGCCTGTGAATAGGCTGCCAAGGGAAGGTGAAGAGCAGCAACAGCTTTCAGGGCTGGCACCTTCCATGTGGGAGAATGAGCCGGACGTTTGCCTTTTCGGAAAAAAGGCTCTGCCGAGAATGGGTACGATGAGATGTTGCGTCTCTGGGAAAGCACAGATCCCCAGGGCTGTTGTGCCTGTGAATAGGCTGCCAAGGGAAGGTGAAGAGCAGAAACAACTTTCAGGGCTGGCACCTTCCATGTGGGAGAAGGAGCCGGACGTTTGCCTTTTCGGAAAAAAGTCTCTGCCAAGAATGGGTACGATGAGACGTTGCGTCTCTGGGAAAGCACAGATCCCCAGGGCTGTTGTGCCTGTGAATAGGCTGCCAAGGGAAGGTGAAGAGCAGCAACAACTTTCAGGGCTGGCACCTTCCATGTGGGAGAAGGAGCCGGACGTTATCCTTTTCGGAAAAAAGGCTCTGCCAAGAATGGATACGATGAGATGTTGCCTCTCTGGGAAAGCACAGATCCCCAGGGCTGTTGTGCCTGTGAATAGGCTGCCAAGGGAAGGTGAAGAGCAGCAACAGCTGTCAGGGCTGGCACCTTCCTTGTCGGGGAAGTAGCCGGACGTTTGCCTTTTCGGAAAAAAGGCTCTGCCGAGAACAGGCGCCTTGAGATGTTGTGTCTCTGGGAAAGCACAGATCCCCAGGGCTGTTGTGCCTGTGAATAGGCTGCCAAGGGAAGGTGAAGAGCAGCAACACCTTTCAGGGCTGTCTCCTTCCTTGTGGGAGAAGGAGCCGGACGTTTGCCATTTCAGAAAGAGGCTCAGCCGAGAACAGGCGCCTTGAGATGTTGCATCTCTGGGAAAGCACAGATCCCCAGGGCTGTTGTGCCTGTGAATAGGCTGCCAAGGGAAGGTGAAGAACAGCAACAGATTTCAAGACAGGCCCCTTCCATGTGGGAGAAGGAGCCGGACGTTTGCCATTTCAGAAAAAAGGCTCTGCCAAGAATGGGTACGATGAGATGTTGCGTCTCTGGGAAAGCACAGATCCCCAGGGCTGTTGTGCCTGTGAATAGGCTGCCAAGGGAAGGTGAAGAGCAGCAACAGCTGTCAGGGCTGGCACCTTCCTTGTCGGGGAAGGAGCCGGACGTTATACTTTTTGGAAAAAAGGCTCTGCCAAGAATGGGTACGATGAGATGTTGCGTCTCTGGGTAAGCACAGATCCCCAGGGCTGTTGTGCCTGTGAATAGGCTGCCAAGGGAAGGTGAAGAGCAGCAACAACTTTCAGGGCTGGCACCTTCCATGTGGGAGAAGGAGCCGGACGTTTGCCATTTCAGAAAGAGGCTCTGCCGAGAACAGGCGCCTTGAGATGTTGCATCTCTGGGAAAGCATAGATCCCCAGGGCTGTTGTGCCTGTGAATAGGCTGCCAAGGGAAGGTGAAGAGCAGCAACAGCTGTCAGGCCTGGCACCTTCCTTGTCGGGGAAGGAGCCGGACGTTTGCCTTTTTGGAAAAAAGTCTCTGCCGAGAATGGGTACGATGAGATGTTGCGTCTCTGGGTAAGCACAGATCCCCAGGGCTGTTGTGCCTGTGAATAGGCTGCCAAGGGAAGGTGAAGAGCAGCAACAGCTGTCAGGCCTGGCACCTTCCTTGTGGGAGAAGGAGCCGGACGTTTGCCTTTTCGGAAAAAAGGCTATGCCGAGAACAGGCGCCTTGAGATGTTGTGTCTCTGGGAAAGCACAGATCCCCAGGGCTGTTGTGCCTGTGAATAGGCTGCCAAGGGAAGGTGAAGAGCAGCAACAACTTTCAGGGCTGGCACCTTCCTTGTGGGAGAAGGAGCCAGACGTTTGCCATTTCAGAAAGAGGCTCTGCCGAGAACAGGCGCCTTGAGATGTTGCATCTCTGGGAAAGCACAGATCCCCAGGGCTGTTGTGCCTGTGAATAGGCTGCCAAGGGAAGGTGAAGAACAGCAACAGATTTCAGGGCTGGCACCTTCCTTGTGGGAGAAGGAGCCGGACGTTTGCCTTTTCGGAAAAAAGGCTCTGCCAAGAATGGATACGATGAGATGTTGCGTCTCTGGGAAAGCACAGATCCCCAGGGCTGTTGTGCCTGTGAATAGGCTGCCAAGGGAAGGTGAAGAGCAGCAACAACTTGCAGGGCTGGCACCTTCCTTGTCGGGGAAGGAGCCGGACGTTATCCTTTTCGGAAAAAAGGCTCTGCCAAGAATGGATACGATGAGATGTTGCGTCTCTGGGAAAGCACAGATCCCCAGGGCTGTTGTGCCTGTGAATAGGCTGCCAAGGGAAGGTGAAGAGCAGCAACAACTTTCAGGGGTGGCACCTTCCATGTGGGAGAAGGAGCCGGACGTTTGCCATTTCAGAAAGAGGCTCTGCCGAGAACAGGCGCCTTGAGATGTTGCATCTCTGGGAAAGCACAGATCCCCAGGGCTGTTGTGCCTGTGAATAGGCTGCCAAGGGAAGGTGAAGAGCAGAAACAACTTTCAGGGCTGGCACCTTCCTTGTGGGAGAAGGAGCCGGACGTTTGCCATTTCAGAAAGAGGCTCTGCCGAGAACAGGCGCCTTGAGATGTTGCATCTCTGGGAAAGCACAGATCCCCAGGGCTGTTGTGCCTGTGAATAGGCTGCTAAGGGAAGGTGAAGAGCAGCAACAGCTGTCAGGGCTGGCACCTTCCTTGTGGGAGAAGGAGCCGGACGTTTGCCTTTTCGGAAAAAAGGCTCTGCCAAGAATGGGTACGATGAGATGTTGCATCTCTGGGAAAGCACAGATCCCCAGGGCTGTTGTGCCTGTGAATAGGCTGCCAAGGGAAGGTGAAGAGCAGCAACAGCTGTCAGGGCTGGCACCTTCCTTGTCGGGGAAGGTGCCGGACGTTTGCCTTTTCGGATAATAGGCTCTGCCGAGAACAGGCGCCTTTGAATGTTGCATCTCTGGGAAAGCACAGATCCCCAGTGCTGTTGTGCCTGTTAATAGGCTGCCAAGGGAAGGTGAAGAGCAGCAACAACCTTCAGGGGTCGCCCCTTCCATGTGGGAGAAGGAGCCGGACGTTTGCCTTTTCGGAAAAAAGGCTCTGCCAAGAATGGGTACGATGAGATGTTGCATCTCTGGGAAAGCACAGATCCCCAGGGCTGTTGTGCCTGTGAATAGGCTGCCAAGGGAAGGTGAAGAGCAGCAACAGCTGTCAGGGCTGGCACCTTCCTTGTCGGGGAAGGTGCCGGACGTTTGCCTTTTCGGAAAAAAACTCTGCCGAGAATGCGTACGATGAGACGTTGTGTCGCTGGGAAAGCACAGATCCCCAGGGCTGTTGTGCCTGTGAATAGGCTGCCAAGGGAAGGTGAAGAACAGCAACAGCTTTCAGGGCTGGCACCTTCCTTGTGGGAGAAGGAGCCAGACGTTTGCCATTTCAGAAAGAGGCTCTGCCGAGAACAGGCGCCTTGAGATGTTGCATCTCTGGGAAAGCACAGATCCCCAGGGCTGTTGTGCCTGTGAATAGGCTGCCAAGGGAAGGTGAAGAGCAGCAACAGCTGTCAGGGCTGGCACCTTCCTTGTGGGAGAAGGAGCCGGACGTTTGCCTTTTCGGATAAAAGGCTCTGACGAGAACAGGCGCCTTGAGATGTTGCATCTCTGGGAAAGCACAGATCCCCAGGGCTGTTGTGCCTGTGAATAGGCTGCCAAGGGAAGGTGAAGAACAGCAACAGATTTCAGGGCTGGCACCTTCCTTGTGGGAGAAGGAGCCGGACGTTTGCCTTTTCGGAAAAAAGGCTCTGCCAAGAATGGATACGATGAGATGTTGCGTCTCTGGGAAAGCACAGATCCCCAGGGCTGTTGTGCCTGTGAATAGGCTGCCAAGGGAAGGTGAAGAGCAGCAACAACTTTCAGGGCTGGCACCTTCCATGTGGGAGAAGGAGCCGGACGTTTGCCATTTCAGAAAGAGGCTCTGCCGAGAACAGTCGCCTTGAGATGTTGCATCTCTGGGAAAGCACAGATCCCCAGGGCTGTTGTGCCTGTGAATAGGCTGCCAAGGGAAGGTGAAGAGCAGCAACAGCTTTCAGGCCTGGCACCTTCCTTGTCGGGGAAGGAGCCGGACGTTTGCCTTTTCGGAAAAAAGGCTCTGCCGAGAACAGGCGCCTTGAGATGTTGTGTCTCTGGGAAAGCACAGATCCCCAGGGCTGTTGTGCCTGTGAATAGGCTGCCAAGGGAAGGTAAAGAGCAGCAACACCTTTCAGGGCTCTCCCCTTCCTTGTGGGAGAAGGAGCCGGACGTTTGCCATTTCAGAAAGAGGCTCTGCCGAGAACAGGCGCCTTGAGATGTTGCATCTCTGGGAAAGCACAGATCCCCAGGGCTGTTGTGCCTGTGAATAGGCTGCTAAGGGAAGGTGAAGAGCAGCAACAGCTGTCAGGGCTGGCACCTTCCTTGTGGGAGAAGGAGCCGGACGTTTGCCTTTTCGGAAAAAAGGCTCTGCCAAGAATGGGTACGATGAGATGTTGCATCTCTGGGAAAGCACAGATCCCCAGGGCTGTTGTGCCTGTGAATAGGCTGCCAAGGGAAGGTGAAGAGCAGCAACAGCTGTCAGGGCTGGCACCTTCCTTGTGGGAGAAGGAGCCGGACGTTTGCCTTTTCGGATAATAGGCTCTGCCGAGAACAGGCGCCTTTGAATGTTGCATCTCTGGGAAAGCACAGATCCCCAGTGCTGTTGTGCCTGTGAATAGGCTGCCAAGGGAAGGTGAAGAGCAGCAACAACCTTCAGGGGTCGCCCCTTCCATGTGGGAGAAGGAGCCGGACGTTTGCCTTTTCGGAAAAAAAGGCTCTGCCAAGAATGGGTACGATGAGATGTTGCGTCTCTGGGAAAGCACAGATCCCCAGGGCTGTTGTGCCTGTGAATAGGCTGCCAAGGGAAGGTGAAGAGCAGCAACAGCTGTCAGGGCTGGCACCTTCCTTGTCGGGGAAGGTGCCGGACGTTTGCCTTTTCGGAAAAAAACTCTGCCGAGAATGCGTACGATGAGACGTAGTGTCGCTGGGAAAGCACAGATCCCCAGGGCTGTTGTGCCTGTGACTAGGCTGCCAAGGGAAGGTGAAGAACAGCAACAGCTTTCAGGCCTGGCACCTTCCTTGTGGGAGAAGGAGCCAGACGTTTGCCATTTCAGAAAGAGGCTCTGCCGAGAACAGGCGCCTTGAGATGTTGCATCTCTGGGAAAGCACAGATCCCCAGGGCTGTTGTGCCTGTGAATAGGCTGCCAAGGGAAGGTGAAGAGCAGCAACAGCTGTCAGGGCTGGCACCTTCCTTGTGGGAGAAGGAGCCGGACGTTTGCCTTTTCGGATAAAAGGCTCTGACGAGAACAGGCGCCTTGAGATGTTGCATCTCTGGGAAAGCACAGATCCCCAGGGCTGTTGTGCCTGTGAATAGGCTGCCAAGGGAAGGTGAAGAACAGCAACAGCTGTCAGGCCTGGCACCTTCCTTGTGGGAGAAGGAGCCGGACGTTTGCCTTTTCGGAAAAAAGGCTCTGCCAAGAATGGATACGATGAGATGTTGCGTCTCTGGGAAAGCACAGATCCCCAGGGCTGTTGTGCCTGTGAATAGGCTGCCAAGGGAAGGTGAAGAGCAGCAACAACTTTCAGGGCTGGCACCTTCCTTGTCGGGGAAGGAGCCGGACGTTATCCTTTTCGGAAAAAAGGCTCTGCCAAGAATGGATACGATGAGATGTTGCCTCTCTGGGAAAGCACAGATCCCCAGGGCTGTTGTGCCTGTGAATAGGCTGCCAAGGGAAGGTGAAGAGCAGCAACAACTTTCAGGGGTGGCACCTTCCATGTGGGAGAAGGAGCCGGACGTTAGCCATTTCAGAAAGAGGCTCTGCCGAGAACAGGCGCCTTGAGATGTTGCATCTCTGGGAAAGCACAGATCCCCAGGGCTGTTGTGCCTGTGAATAGGCTGCCAAGGGAAGGTGAAGAGCAGCAACAGCTTTCAGGCCTGGCACCTTCCTTGTCGGGGAAGGAGCCGGACGTTTGCCTTTTCGGAAAAAAGGCTCTGCCGAGAACAGGCGCCTTGAGATGTTGTGTCTCTGGGAAAGCACAGATCCCCAGGGCTGTTGTGCCTGTGAATAGGCTGCCAAGGGAAGGTAAAGAGCAGCAACACCTTTCAGGGCTGTCCCCTTCCTTGTGGGAGAAGGAGCCGGACGTTTGCCATTTCAGAAAGAGGCTCTGCCGAGAACAGGCGCCTTGAGATGTTGCATCTCTGGGAAAGCACAGATCCCCAGGGCTGTTGTGCCTGTGAATAGGCTGCCAAGGGAAGGTGAAGAGCAGCAACAGCTTTCAGGGCTGGCACCTTCCATGTGGGAGAATGAGCCGGACGTTTGCCTTTTCGGAAAAAAGGCTCTGCCGAGAATGGGTACGATGAGATGTTGCGTCTCTGGGAAAGCACAGATCCCCAGGGCTGTTGTGCCTGTGAATAGGCTGCCAAGGGAAGGTGAAGAGCAGAAACAACTTTCAGGGCTGGCACCTTCCATGTGGGAGAAGGAGCCGGACGTTTGCCTTTTCGGAAAAAAGTCTCTGCCAAGAATGGGTACGATGAGACGTTGCGTCTCTGGGAAAGCACAGATCCCCAGGGCTGTTGTGCCTGTGAATAGGCTGCCAAGGGAAGGTGAAGAGCAGCAACAACTTTCAGGGCTGGCACCTTCCATGTGGGAGAAGGAGCCGGACGTTATCCTTTTCGGAAAAAAGGCTCTGCCAAGAATGGATACGATGAGATGTTGCCTCTCTGGGAAAGCACAGATCCCCAGGGCTGTTGTGCCTGTGAATAGGCTGCCAAGGGAAGGTGAAGAGCAGCAACAGCTGTCAGGGCTGGCACCTTCCTTGTCGGGGAAGTAGCCGGACGTTTGCCTTTTCGGAAAAAAGGCTCTGCCGAGAACAGGCGCCTTGAGATGTTGTGTCTCTGGGAAAGCACAGATCCCCAGGGCTGTTGTGCCTGTGAATAGGCTGCCAAGGGAAGGTGAAGAGCAGCAACACCTTTCAGGGCTGTCTCCTTCCTTGTGGGAGAAGGAGCCGGACGTTTGCCATTTCAGAAAGAGGCTCTGCCGAGAACAGGCGCCTTGAGATGTTGCATCTCTGGGAAAGCACAGATCCCCAGGGCTGTTGTGCCTGTGAATAGGCTGCCAAGGGAAGGTGAAGAGCAGCAACAACTTTCAGGGCTGTCCCCTTCCTTGTCGGGGAAGGAGCCGGACGTTTGCCTTTTTGGAAAAAAGGCTCTGCCGAGAATGGGTACGATGAGATGTTGCGTCTCTGGGAAAGCACAGATCCCCAGGGCTGTTGTGCCTGTGAATAGGCTGCCAAGGGAAGGTGAAGAGCAGCAACAGCTGTCAGGGCTGGCACCTTCCTTGTCGGGGAAGGAGCCGGACGTTTGCCTTTTCGGAAAAAAGGCTCTGCCAAGAATGGGTACGATGAGATGTTGTGTCTCTGGGAAAGCACAGATCCCCAGGGCTGTTGTGCCTGTGAATAGGCTGCCAAGGGAAGGTGAAGAGCAGCAACAGCTGTCAGGGCTGGCCCCTTCCTTGCGGGAGAAGGAGCCGGACGTTTGCCTTTTCGGAAAAAAGGCTCTGCCGAGAACAGGCGCCTTTGAATGTTGCATCTCTGGGAAAGCACAGATCCCCAGGGCTGTTGTGCCTGTGAATAGGCTGCCAAGGGAAGGTGAAGAGCAGCAACAGCTGTCAGGGCTGGCACCTTCCTTGTGGGAGAAGGAGCAGGACGTTATCCTTTTCGGATAATAGGCTCTGCCGAGAACAGGCGCCTTGAGATGTTGCATCTCTGGGAAAGCACAGATCCCCAGTGCTGTTGTGCCTGTTAATAGGCTGCCAAGGGAAGGTGAAGAGCAGCAACAACCTTCAGGGCTGGCACCTTCCTTGTGGGAGAAGGAGCCGGACGTTTGCCTTTTCGGAAAAAAGGCTCTGCCAAGAATGGGTACGATGAGATGTGGCATCTCTGGGAAAGCACAGATCCCCAGGGCTGTTGTGCCTGTGAATAGGCTGCCAAGGGAAGGTGAAGAGCAGCAACAGCTGTCAGGGCTGGCACCTTCCTTGTCGGGGAAGGTGCCGGACGTTTGCCTTTTCGGAAAAAAACTCTGCCGAGAATGCGTACGATGAGATGTTGTGTCGCTGGGAAAGCACAGATCCCCAGGGCTGTTGTGCGTGTGAATAGGCTGCCAAGCGAAGGTGAAGAGTAGCAACAGCTTTCAGGCCTGGCACCTTCCTTGTGGGAGAAGGAGCCGGACGTTTGCCTTTTCGGATAAAAGGCTCTGACGAGAACAGGCGCCTTGAGATGTTGCATCTCTGGGAAAGCACAGATCCCCAGGGCTGTTGTGCCTGTGAATAGGCTGCCAAGGGAAGGTGAAGAGCAGCAACAGCTGTCAGGCCTGGCACCTTCCATGTGGGAGAAGGAGCCGGACGTTTGCCTTTACGGAATGAGGCTCAGCCGAGAACAGGCGCCTTGAGATGTTGCATCTCTGGGAAAGCATAGATCCCCAGGGCTGTTGTGCCTGTGAATAGGCTGCCAAGGGAAGGTGAAGAGCAGCAACAGCTGTCAGGCCTGGCACCTTCCATGTGGGAGAAGGAGCCGGACGTTTGCCTTTTCGGAATGAGGCTCAGCCGAGAACAGGCGCCTTGAGATGTTGCATCTCTGGGAAAGCACAGATCCCCAGGGCTGTTGTGCCTGTGAATAGGCTGCCAAGGGAAGGTGAAGAACAGCAACAGATTTCAAGACAGGCCCCTTCCATGTGGGAGAAGGAGCCGGACGTTTGCCATTTCAGAAAAAAGGCTCTGCCAAGAATGGGTACGATGAGATGTTGCGTCTCTGGGAAAGCACAGATCCCCAGGGCTGTTGTGCCTGTGAATAGGCTGCCAAGGGAAGGTGAAGAGCAGCAACAGCTGTCAGGGCTGGCACCTTCCTTGTCGGGGAAGGAGCCGGACGTTATACTTTTTGGAAAAAAGGCTCTGCCAAGAATGGGTACGATGAGGTGTTGCGTCTCTGGGAAAGCACAGATCCCCAGGGCTGTTGTGCCTGTGAATAGGCTGCCAAGGGAAGGTGAAGAGCAGCAACAACTTTCAGGGCTGGCACCTTCCATGTGGGAGAAGGAGCCGGACGTTTGCCATTTCAGAAAGAGGCTCTGCCGAGAACAGGCGCCTTGAGATGTTGCATCTCTGGGAAAGCATAGATCCCCAGGGCTGTTGTGCCTGTGAATAGGCTGCCAAGGGAAGGTGAAGAGCAGCAACAGCTGTCAGGCCTGGCACCTTCCTTGTCGGGGAAGGAGCCGGACGTTTGCCTTTTTGGAAAAAAGTCTCTGCCGAGAATGGGTACGATGAGATGTTGCGTCTCTGGGTAAGCACAGATCCCCAGGGCTGTTGTGCCTGTGAATAGGCTGCCAAGGGAAGGTGAAGAGCAGCAACAACTTTCAGGGCTGGCACCTTCCTTGTGGGAGAAGGAGCCGGACGTTTGCCTTTTCGGAAAAAAGTCTCTGCCAAGAATGGGTACGATGAGACGTTGCGTCTCTGGGAAAGCACAGATACCCAGTGCTGTTGTGCCTGTGAATAGGCTGCCAAGGGAAGGTGAAGAGCAGCAACAACTTTCAGGGCTGGCACCTTCCTTGTGGGAGAAGGAGCCGGACGTTTGCCATTTCAGAAAGAGGCTCTGCCGAGAACAGGCGCCTTGAGATGTTGTGTCTCTGGGAAAGCACAGATCCCCAGGGCTGTTGTGCCTGTGAATAGGCTGCCAAGGGAAGGTGAAGAGCAGCAACATATTTCAGGCCTGGCACCTTCCTTCTGGGAGAAGGAGCCGGACGTTTGCCTTTTCGGAAAAAAGGCTCTGCCGAGAACAGGCGCCTTGAGATGTTGCATCTCTGGGAAAGCACAGATCCCCAGGGCTGTTGTGCCTGTGAATAGGCTGCCAAGGGAAGGTGAAGAACAGCAACAGATTTCAAGCCAGGCCCCTTCCATGTGGGAGAAGGAGCCGGACGTTATCCTTTTCGGTAAAAAGGCTCTGCCAAGAATGGATACGATGAGATGTTGCGTCTCTGGGAAAGCACAGATCCCCAGGGCTGTTGTGCCTGTGAATAGGCTGCCAAGGGAAGGTGAAGAGCAGCAACAGCTGTCAGGCCTGGCACCTTCCTTGTCGGGGAAGGAGCCGGACGTTTGCCTTTTCGGAAAAAAGGCTCTGCCAAGAATGGGTACGATGAGATGTTGCGTCTCTGGGAAAGCACAGATCCCCAGGGCTGTTGTGCCTGTGAATAGGCTGCCAAGGGAAGGTGAAGAGCAGCAACAGATTTCAGGCCTGGCACCTTCCTTGTCGGGGAAGGAGCCAGACGTTATCCTTTTCGGAAAAAAGTCTCTGCCAAGAATGGTTACGATGAGATGTTGCGTCTCTGGGAAAGCACAGATCCCCAGGGCTGTTGTGCCTGTGAATAGGCTGCCAAGGGAAGGTGAAGAGCAGCAACAGCTTTCAGGGCTGGCACCTTCCTTGTGGGAGAAGGAGCCGGACGATTGCCATTTCAGAAAGAGGCTCTGCCGAGAACAGTCGCCTTGAGATGTTGCATCTCTGGGAAAGCACAGATCTCCAGGGCTGTTGTGCCTGTGAATAGGCTGCCAAGGGAAGGTGAAGAGCAGCAACAGCTTTCAGGCCTGGCACCTTCCTTGTCGGGGAAGGAGCCGGACGTTTGCCTTTTTGGAAAAAAAGGCTCTGCCGAGAACAGGGGCCATGAGATGTTGCGTCTCTGGGAAAGCACAGATCCCCAGGGCTGTTGTGCCTGTGAATAGGCTGCCAAGCGAAGGTGAAGAACAGCAACAGATTTCAGGGCTGGCACCTTCCTTGTGGGAGAAGGAGCCGGACGTTTGCCATTTCAGAAAGAGGCTCTGCCGAGAACAGGCGCCTTGAGATGTTGCATCTCTGGGAAAGCACAGATCCCCAGGGCTGTTGTGCCTGTGAATAGGCTGCCAAGGGAAGGTAAAGAGCAGCAACACCTTTCAGGGCTGGCACCTTCCTTGTCGGGGAAGGAGCTGGACGTTATCCTTTTTGGAAAAAAGGCGCTGCCGAGAATGGGTACGATGAGATGTTGCGTCTCTGGGAAAGCACAGATCCCCAGGGCTGTTGTGCCTGTGAATAGGCTGCCAAGGGAAGGTGAAGAGCAGCAACAGCTGTCAGGCCTGGCACCTTCCTTGTCGGGGAAGGAGCCGGACGTTTGCCTTTTTGGAAAAAAGGCTCTGCCGAGAGTGGGTACGATGAGATGTTGCGTCTCTGGGAAAGCACAGATCCCCAGGGCTGTTGTGCCTGTGAATAGGCTGCCAAGGGAAGGTGAAGAGCAGCAACAGCTTTCAGGCCTGGCACTTTCCATGTGGGAGAAGGAGCCGGACGTTTGCCTTTTCGGATAATAGGCTCTGCCGAGAACAGGCGCCTTGAGATGTTGTGTCTCTGGGAAAGCACAGATCCCCAGGGCTGTTGTGCCTGTGAATAGGCTGCCAAGGGAAGGTGAAGAACAGCAACAACTTTCAGGGCTGGCCCCTTCCTTGTGGGAGAAGGAGCCGGACGTTTGCCATTTCAGAAAGAGGCTCTGCCGAGAACAGGCGCCTTGAGATGTTGCATCTCTGGGAAAGCACAGATCCCCAGGGCTGTTGTGCCTGTGAATAGGCTGCCAAGGGAAGGTGAAGAGCAGCAACAACTTTCAGGGCTGGCACCTTCCTTGTGGGAGAAGGAGCCGGATGTTTGCCTTTTCGGAAAAAAGTCTCTGCCAAGAATGGGTACGATGAGACGTTGCGTCTCTGGGAAAGCACAGATCCCCAGGGCTGTTGTGCCTGTGAATAGGCTGCCAAGGGAAGGTGAAGAGCAGCAACAACTTTCAGGGGTGGCACCTTCCATGTGGGAGAAGGAGCCGGACGTTTGCCATTTCAGAAAGAGGCTCTGCCGAGAACAGGCGCCTTGAGATGTTGCATCTCTGGGAAAGCACAGATCCCCAGGGCTGTTGTGCCTGTGAATAGGCTGCCAAGGGAAGGTGAAGAGCAGCAACAGCTGTCAGGGCTGGCCCCCTCCTTGTGGGAGAAGGAGCCGGACGTTTGCCTTTTTGGAAAAAAGGCTCTGCCGAGAATGGGTACGATGAGATGTTGTGTCTCTGGGGAAGCACAGATCCCCAGGGCTGTTGTGCCTGTGAATAGGCTGCCAAGGGAAGGTGAAGAACAGCAACAGATTTCAGGCCTGGCCCCTTCCATGTGGGAGAAGGAGCCGGACGTTATCCTTTTTGGAAAAAAGGCTCTGCCAAGAATGGGTACGATGAGATGTTGCGTCTCTGGGAAAGCACAGATCCCCAGGGCTGTTGTGCCTGTGAATAGGCTGCCAAGGGAAGGTGAAGAGCAGCAACAACTTTCAGGGCTGGCCCCTTCCTTGTGGGAGAAGGAGCCAGACGTTTGCCATTTCAGAAAGAGGCTCTGCCGAGAACAGGCGCCTTGAGATGTTGCATCTCTGGGAAAGCACAGATCTCCAGGGCTGTTGTGCCTGTGAATAGGCTGCCAAGGGAAGGTGAAGAGCAGCAACAGCTGTCAGGCCTGGCACCTTCCTTGTCGGGGAAGGAGCCGGACGTTTGCCTTTTCGGAAAAAAGGCTCTGCCAAGAATGGGTACGATGAGATGTTGCGTCTCTGGGAAAGCACAGATCCCCAGGGCTGTTGTGCCTGTGAATAGGCTGCCAAGGGAAGGTGAAGAGCAGCAACAGATTTCAGGCCTGGCACCTTCCTTGTCGGGGAAGGAGCCAGACGTTATCCTTTTCGGAAAAAAGTCTCTGCCAAGAATGGTTACGATGAGATGTTGCGTCTCTGGGAAAGCACAGATCCCCAGGGCTGTTGTGCCTGTGAATAGGCTGCCAAGGGAAGGTGAAGAGCAGCAACAGCTTTCAGGGCTGGCACCTTCCTTGTGGGAGAAGGAGCCGGACGATTGCCTTTTCGGAAAAAAGGCTATGCCGAGAACAGGCGCCTTGAGATGTTGCATCTCTGGGAAAGCACAGATCCCCAGGGCTGTTGTGCCTGTGAATAGGCTGCCAAGGGAAGGTGAAGAACAGCAACAACTTTCAGGGCTGGCCCCTTCCTTGTCGGGGAAGGAGCCGGACGTTTGCCATTTCAGAAAGAGGCTCTGCCGAGAACAGGCGCCTTGAGATGTTGCATCTCTGGGAAAGCACAGATCCCCAGGGCTGTTGTGCCTGTGAATAGGCTGCCAAGGGAAGGTGAAGAGCAGCAACAGCTTTCAGGGCTGGCACCTTCCTTGTCGGGGAAGGAGCCGAACGTTTGCCTTTTTGGAAAAAAGTCTCTGCCGAGAATGGGTACGATGAGATGTTGCGTCTCTGGGAAAGCACAGATCCCCAGGGCTGTTGTGCCTGTGAATAGGCTGCCAAGGGAAGGTGAAGAGCAGCAACAGCTTTCAGGCCTGGCACCTTCCTTGTGGGAGAAGGAGCCAGACGTTTGCCATTTCAGAAAGAGGCTCTGCCGAGAACAGGCGCCTTGAGATGTTGCATCTCTGGGAAAGCACAGATCTCCAGGGCTGTTGTGCCTGTGAATAGGCTGCCAAGGGAAGGTGAAGAGCAGCAACAGCTTTCAGGCCTGGCACCTTCCTTGTCGGGGAAGGAGCCGGACGTTTGCCTTTTCGGAAAAAAAGGCTCTGCCGAGAACAGGGGCCATGAGATGTTGCGTCTCTGGGAAAGCACAGATCCCCAGGGCTGTTGTGCCTGTGAATAGGCTGCCAAGCGAAGGTGAAGAACAGCAACAGATTTCAGGGCTGGCACCTTCCTTGTGGGAGAAGGAGCCGGACGTTTGCCATTTCAGAAAGAGGCTCTGCCGAGAACAGGCGCCTTGAGATGTTGCATCTCTGGGAAAGCACAGATCCCCAGGGCTGTTGTGCCTGTGAATAGGCTGCCAAGGGAAGGTAAAGAGCAGCAACACCTTTCAGGGCTGGCACCTTCCTTGTCGGGGAAGGAGCTGGACGTTATCCTTTTTGGAAAAAAGGCGCTGCCGAGAATGGGTACGATGAGATGTTGCGTCTCTGGGAAAGCACAGATCCCCAGGGCTGTTGTGCCTGTGAATAGGCTGCCAAGGGAAGGTGAAGAGCAGCAACAGCTGTCAGGCCTGGCACCTTCCTTGTCGGGGAAGGAGCCGGACGTTTGCCTTTTTGGAAAAAAGGCTCTGCCGAGAGTGGGTACGATGAGATGTTGCGTCTCTGGGAAAGCACAGATCCCCAGGGCTGTTGTGCCTGTGAATAGGCTGCCAAGGGAAGGTGAAGAGCAGCAACAGCTTTCAGGCCTGGCACTTTCCATGTGGGAGAAGGAGCCGGACGTTTGCCTTTTCGGATAATAGGCTCTGCCGAGAACAGGCGCCTTGAGATGTTGTGTCTCTGGGAAAGCACAGATCCCCAGGGCTGTTGTGCCTGTGAATAGGCTGCCAAGGGAAGGTGAAGAGCAGCAACAACTTTCAGGGCTGGCCCCTTCCTTGTGGGAGAAGGAGCCGGACGTTTGCCATTTCAGAAAGAGGCTCTGCCGAGAACAGGCGCCTTGAGATGTTGCATCTCTGGGAAAGCACAGATCCCCAGGGCTGTTGTGCCTGTGAATAGGCTGCCAAGGGAAGGTGAAGAGCAGCAACAACTTTCAGGGCTGGCACCTTCCTTGTGGGAGAAGGAGCCGGACGTTTGCCTTTTCGGAAAAAAGGCTCTGCCAAGAATGGATACGATGAGATGTTGCGTCTCTGGGAAAGCACAGATCCCCAGGGCTGTTGTGCCTGTGAATAGGCTGCCAAGCGAAGGTGAAGAGCAGCAACAACTTTCAGGGCTGGCACCTTCCTTGTCGGGGAAGGAGCCGGACGTTATCCTTTTCGGAAAAAAGGCTCTGCCAAGAATGGATACGATGAGATGTTGCATCTCTGGGAAAGCACAGATCCCCAGGGCTGTTGTGCCTGTGAATAGGCTGCCAAGGGAAGGTGAAGAGCAGCAAAAACTTTCAGGGCTGGCATCTTCCATGTGGGAGAAGGAGCCGGACGTTTGCCATTTCAGAAAGAGGCTCTGCCGAGAACAGGCGCCTTGAGATGTTGCATCTCTGGGAAAGCACAGATCCCCAGGGCTGTTGTGCCTGTGAATAGGCTGCCAAGGGAAGGTGAAGAACAGCAACAACTTTCAGGGCTGTCCCCTTCCTTGTCGGGGAAGGAGCCGGACGTTTGCCTTTTTGGAAAAAAGGCTCTGCCGAGAATGGGTACGATGAGATGTTGCGTCTCTGGGAAAGCACAGATCCCCAGGGCTGTTGTGCCTGTGAATAGGCTGCCAAGGGAAGGTGAAGAGCAGCAACAGCTTTCAGGCCTGGCACCTTCCATGTGGGAGAAGGAGCCGGACGTTTGCCTTTTCGGAAAAAAGGCTCTGCCGAGAACAGGCGCCTTGAGATGTTGCATCTCTGGGAAAGCACAGATCCCCAGGGCTGTTGTTCCTGTGAATAGGCTGCCAAGGAAGGTGAAGAGCAGCAACAACTTTCAGGGCTGGCCCCTTCCTTGTGGGAGAAGGAGCCGGACGTTTGCCATTTCAGAAAGAGGCTCTGCCGAGAACAGGCGCCTTGAGATGTTGCATCTCTGGGAAAGCACAGATCCCCAGGGCTGTTGTGCCTGTGAATAGGCTGCCAAGGAAGGTGAAGAGCAGCAACAACTTTCAGGCCTGGCACCTTCCTTGTGGGAGAAGGAGCCGGACGTTTGCCTTTTCGGAAAAAAGTCTCGGCCAAGAATGGGTACGATGAGATGTTGCGTCTCTGGGAAAACACAGATCCCCAGGGCTGTTGTGCCTGTGAATAGGCTGCCAAGGGAAGGTGAAGAGCAGCAACAACTTTCAGGGCTGGCCCCTTCCTTGTGGGAGAAGGAGCCGGACGTTTGCCATTTCAGAAAGAGGCTCTGCCGAGAACAGGCGCCTTGAGATGTTGCATCTCTGGGAAAGCACAGATCCCCAGGGCTGTTGTGCCTGTGAATAGGCTGCCAAGGGAAGGTGAAGAGCAGCAACAGCTGTCAGGGCTGGCACCTTCCTTGTCGGGGAAGGAGCCGGACGTTTGCCTTTTCGGAAAAAAGGCTCTGCCGAGAACAGGCGCCTTGAGATGTTGTGTCTCTGGGAAAGCACAGATCCCCAGGGCTGTTGTGCCTGTGAATAGGCTGCCAAGGGAAGGTGAAGAGCAGCAACACCTTTCAGGGCTGTCTCCTTCCTTGTGGGAGAAGGAGCCGGACGTTTGCCATTTCAGAAAGAGGCTCTGCTGAGAACAGGCGCCTTGAGATGTTGCATCTCTGGGAAAGCACAGATCCCCAGGGCTGTTGTTCCTGTGAATAGGCTGCCAAGGAAGGTGAAGAGCAGCAACAACTTTCAGGGCTGGCCCCTTCCTTGTGGGAGAAGGAGCCGGACGTTTGCCATTTCAGAAAGAGGCTCTGCCGAGAACAGGCGCCTTGAGATGTTGCATCTCTGGGAAAGCACAGATCCCCAGGGCTGTTGTGCCTGTGAATAGGCTGCCAAGGAAGGTGAAGAGCAGCAACAACTTTCAGGCCTGGCACCTTCCTTGTGGGAGAAGGAGCCGGACGTTTGCCTTTTCGGAAAAAAGTCTCGGCCAAGAATGGGTACGATGAGATGTTGCGTCTCTGGGAAAACACAGATCCCCAGTGCTGTTGTGCCTGTGAATAGGCTGCCAAGGGAAGGTGAAGAGCAGCAACAACTTTCAGGGCTGGCCCCTTCCTTGTGGGAGAAGGAGCCGGACGTTTGCCATTTCAGAAAGAGGCTCTGCCGAGAACAGGCGCCTTGAGATGTTGCATCTCTGGGAAAGCACAGATCCCCAGGGCTGTTGTGCCTGTGAATAGGCTGCCAAGGGAAGGTGAAGAGCAGCAACAGCTGTCAGGGCTGGCACCTTCCTTGTCGGGGAAGGAGCCGGACGTTTGCCTTTTCGGAAAAAAGGCTCTGCCGAGAACAGGCGCCTTGAGATGTTGTGTCTCTGGGAAAGCACAGATCCCCAGGGCTGTTGTGCCTGTGAATAGGCTGCCAAGGGAAGGTGAAGAGCAGCAACACCTTTCAGGGCTGTCTCCTTCCTTGTGGGAGAAGGAGCCGGACGTTTGCCATTTCAGAAAGAGGCTCTGCTGAGAACAGGCGCCTTGAGATGTTGCATCTCTGGGAAAGCACAGATCCCCAGGGCTGTTGTGCCTGTGAATAGGCTGCCAAGGGAAGGTGAAGAGCAGCAACAACTTTCAGGGCTGGCACCTTCCTTGTCGGGGAAGGAGCCGGACGTTATCCTTTTCGGAAAAAAGGCTCTGCCAAGAATGGATACGATGAGATGTTGCCTCTCTGGGAAAGCACAGATCCCCAGGGCTGTTGTGCCTGTGAATAGGCTGCCAAGGGAAGGTGAAGAGCAGCAACAACTTTCAGGGCTGTCCCCTTCCTTGTCGGGGAAGGAGCCGGACGTTTGCCTTTTTGGAAAAAAGGCTCTGCCGAGAATGGGTACGATGAGATGTTGCGTCTCTGGGAAAGCACAGATCCCCAGGGCTGTTGTGCCTGTGAATAGGCTGCCAAGGGAAGGTGAAGAGCAGCAACAGCTGTCAGGGCTGTCCCCTTCCTTGCGGGAGAAGGAGCCGGACGTTTGCCTTTTCGGAAAAAAGGCTCTGCCAAGAATGGGTACGATGAGATGTTGTGTCTCTGGGAAAGCACAGATCCCCAGGGCTGTTGTGCCTGTGAATAGGCTGCCAAGGGAAGGTGAAGAGCAGCAACAGCTGTCAGGGCTGGCCCCTTCCTTGCGGGAGAAGGAGCCGGACGTTTGCCTTTTCGGAAAAAAGGCTCTGCCGAGAACAGGCGCCTTTGAATGTTGCATCTCTGGGAAAGCACAGATCCCCAGGGCTGTTGTGCCTGTGAATAGGCTGCCAAGGGAAGGTGAAGAGCAGCAACAGCTGTCAGGGCTGGCACCTTCCTTGTGGGAGAAGGAGCAGGACGTTATCCTTTTGGATAATAGGCTCTGCCGAGAACAGGCGCCTTGAGATGTTGCATCTCTGGGAAAGCACAGATCCCCAGTGCTGTTGTGCCTGTTAATAGGCTGCCAAGGGAAGGTGAAGAGCAGCAACAACCTTCAGGGGTCGCCCCTTCCATGTGGGAGAAGGAGCCGGACGTTTGCCTTTTCGGAAAAAAGGCTCTGCCAAGAATGGGTACGATGAGATGTTGCATCTCTGGGAAAGCACAGATCCCCAGGGCTGTTGTGCCTGTGAATAGGCTGCCAAGGGAAGGTGAAGAGCAGCAACAGCTGTCAGGGCTGGCACCTTCCTTGTCGGGGAAGGTGCCGGACGTTTGCCTTTTCGGAAAAAAACTCTGCCGAGAATGCGTACGATGAGATGTTGTGTCGCTGGGAAAGCACAGATCCCCAGGGCTGTTGTGCGTGTGAATAGGCTGCCAAGCGAAGGTGAAGAGCAGCAACAGCTGTCAGGCCTGGCACCTTCCTTGTGGGAGAAGGAGCCGGACGTTGCCTTTTCGGAAAAAAGGCTCTGCCGAGAACAGGCGCCTTGAGATGTTGCATCTCTGGGAAAGCACAGATCCCCAGGGCTGTTGTGCCTGTGAATAGGCTGCCAAGGGAAGGTGAAGAGCAGCAACAGCTGTCAGGGCTGGCACCTTCCTTGTGGGAGAAGGAGCCGGACGTTTGCCTTTTCGGAATGAGGCTCAGCCGAGAACAGGCGCCTTGAGATGTTGCATCTCTGGGAAAGCACAGATCCCCAGGGCTGTTGTGCCTGTGAATAGGCTGCCAAGGGAAGGTGAAGAGCAGCAACAGCTTTCAGGCCTGGCACCTTCCTTGTGGGAGAAGGAGCCGGACGTTTGCCTTTTCGGATAAAAGGCTCTGACGAGAACAGGCGCCTTGAGATGTTGCATCTCTGGGAAAGCACAGATCCCCAGGGCTGTTGTGCCTGTGAATAGGCTGCCAAGGGAAGGTGAAGAACAGCAACAGATTTCAAGACAGGCCCCTTCCATGTGGGAGAAGGAGCCGGACGTTTGCCATTTCAGAAAAAAGGCTCTGCCAAGAATGGGTACGATGAGATGTTGCATCTCTGGGAAAGCACAGATCCCCAGGGCTGTTGTGCCTGTGAATAGGCTGCCAAGGGAAGGTGAAGAGCAGCAACAGCTGTCAGGGCTGGCACCTTCCTTGTCGGGGAAGGAGCCGGACGTTATACTTTTTGGAAAAAAGGCTCTGCCAAGAATGGCTACGATGAGATGTTGCGTCTCTGGGAAAGCACAGATCCCCAGGGCTGTTGTGCCTGTGAATAGGCTGCCAAGGGAAGGTGAAGAGCAGCAACAACTTTCAGGGCTGGCACCTTCCATGTGGGAGAAGGAGCCGGACGTTTGCCATTTCAGAAAGAGGCTCTGCCGAGAACAGGCGCCTTGAGATGTTGCATCTCTGGGAAAGCATAGATCCCCAGGGCTGTTGTTCCTGTGAATAGGCTGCCAAGGGAAGGTGAAGAGCAGCAACAGCTGTCAGGCCTGGCACCTTCCTTGTCGGGGAAGGAGCCGGACGTTTGCCTTTTTGGAAAAAAGTCTCTGCCGAGAATGGGTACGATGAGATGTTGCGTCTCTGGGTAAGCACAGATCCCCAGGGCTGTTGTGCCTGTGAATAGGCTGCCAAGGGAAGGTGAAGAGCAGCAACAGCTGTCAGGCCTGGCACCTTCCTTGTGGGAGAAGGAGCCGGACGTTTGCCTTTTCGGAAAAAAGGCTCTGCCGAGAACAGGCGCCTTGAGATGTTGTGTCTCTGGGAAAGCACAGATCCCCAGGGCTGTTGTGCCTGTGAATAGGCTGCCAAGGGAAGGTGAAGAACAGCAACAACTTTCAGGGCTGGCCCCTTCCTTGTCGGGGAAGGAGCCGGACGTTTGCCATTTCAGAAAGAGGCTCTGCCGAGAACAGGCGCCTTGAGATGTTGCATCTCTGGGAAAGCACAGATCCCCAGGGCTGTTGTGCCTGTGAATAGGCTGCCAAGGGAAGGTGAAGAGCAGCAACAGCTTTCAGGCCTGGCACCTTCCTTGTCGGGGAAGGAGCCGGACGTTTGCCTTTTTGGAAAAAAGGCTCTGCCGAGAATGGGTACGATGAGATGTTGCGTCTCTGGGAAAGCACAGATCCCCAGGGCTGTTGTGCCTGTGAATAGGCTGCCAAGGGAAGGTGAAGAGCAGCAACAACTTTCAGGGCTGGCACCTTCCTTGTCGGGGAAGGAGCCGGACGTTTGCCTTTTCGGAAAAAAGTCTCTGCCAAGAATGGGTACGATGAGACGTTGCGTCTCTGGGAAAGCACAGATACCCAGTGCTGTTGTGCCTGTGAATAGGCTGCCAAGGGAAGGTGAAGAGCAGCAACAACTTTCAGGGCTGGCACCTTCCTTGTCGGGGAAGGTGCCGGACGTTTGCCTTTTCGGAAAAAAACTCTGCCGAGAATGCGTACGATGAGATGTTGTGTCGCTGGGAAAGCACAGATCCCCAGGGCTGTTGTGCGTGTGAATAGGCTGCCAAGCGAAGGTGAAGAGCAGCAACAGCTGTCAGGCCTGGCACCTTCCTTGTGGGAGAAGGAGCCGGACGTTGCCTTTTCGGAAAAAAGGCTCTGCCGAGAACAGGCGCCTTGAGATGTTGCATCTCTGGGAAAGCACAGATCCCCAGGGCTGTTGTGCCTGTGAATAGGCTGCCAAGGGAAGGTGAAGAGCAGCAACAGCTGTCAGGCCTGGCACCTTCCTTGTGGGAGAAGGAGCCGGACGTTTGCCTTTTCGGAATGAGGCTCAGCCGAGAACAGGCGCCTTGAGATGTTGCATCTCTGGGAAAGCACAGATCCCCAGGGCTGTTGTGCCTGTGAATAGGCTGCCAAGGGAAGGTGAAGAACAGCAACAGATTTCAAGACAGGCCCCTTCCATGTGGGAGAAGGAGCCGGACGTTTGCCATTTCAGAAAAAAGGCTCTGCCAAGAATGGGTACGATGAGATGTTGCGTCTCTGGGAAAGCACAGATCCCCAGGGCTGTTGTGCCTGTGAATAGGCTGCCAAGGGAAGGTGAAGAGCAGCAACAGCTGTCAGGGCTGGCACCTTCCTTGTCGGGGAAGGAGCCGGACGTTATCCTTTTTGGAAAAAAGGCTCTGCCAAGAATGGGTACGATGAGATGTTGCGTCTCTGGGAAAGCACAGATCCCCAGGGCTGTTGTGCCTGTGAATAGGCTGCCAAGGGAAGGTGAAGAGCAGCAACAAATTTCAGGGCTGGCACCTTCCATGTGGGAGAAGGAGCCGGACGTTTGCCATTTCAGAAAGAGGCTCTGCCGAGAACAGGCGCCTTGAGATGTTGCATCTCTGGGAAAGCATAGATCCCCAGGGCTGTTGTTCCTGTGAATAGGCTGCCAAGGGAAGGTGAAGAGCAGCAACAGCTGTCAGGCCTGGCACCTTCCTTGTCGGGGAAGGAGCCGGACGTTTGCCTTTTGGAAAAAAGGCTCTGCCGAGAATGGGTACGATGAGATGTTGCGTCTCTGGGTAAGCACAGATCCCCAGGGCTGTTGTGCCTGTGAATAGGCTGCCAAGGGAAGGTGAAGAGCAGCAACAGCTGTCAGGCCTGGCACCTTCCTTGTGGGAGAAGGAGCCGGACGTTTGCCTTTTCGGAAAAAAGTCTCTGCCAAGAATGGGTACGATGAGACGTTGCGTCTCTGGGAAAGCACAGATACCCAGTGCTGTTGTGCCTGTGAATAGGCTGCCAAGGGAAGGTGAAGAGCAGCAACAACTTTCAGGGCTGGCACCTTCCTTGTGGGAGAAGGAGCCGGACGTTTGCCATTTCAGAAAGAGGCTCTGCCGAGAACAGGCGCCTTGAGATGTTGTGTCTCTGGGAAAGCACAGATCCCCAGGGCTGTTGTGCCTGTGAATAGGCTGCCAAGGGAAGGTGAAGAGCAGCAACATATTTCAGGCCTGGCACCTTCCTTGTGGGAGAAGGAGCCGGACGTTTGCCTTTTTGGAAAAAAGGCTCTGCCGAGAACAGGCGCCTTGAGATGTTGCATCTCTGGGAAAGCACAGATCCCCAGGGCTGTTGTGCCTGTGAATAGGCTGCCAAGGGAAGGTGAAGAACAGCAACAGATTTCAAGCCAGGCCCCTTCCATGTGGGAGAAGGAGCCGGACGTTATCCTTTTCGGAAAAAAGGCTCTGCCAAGAATGGATACGATGAGATGTTGCGTCTCTGGGAAAGCACAGATCCCCAGGGCTGTTGTGCCTGTGAATAGGCTGCCAAGGGAAGGTGAAGAGCAGCAACAGCTGTCAGGCCTGGCACCTTCCTTGTCGGGGAAGGAGCCGGACGTTTGCCTTTTCGGAAAAAAGGCTCTGCCAAGAATGGGTACGATGAGATGTTGCGTCTCTGGGAAAGCACAGATCCCCAGGGCTGTTGTGCCTGTGAATAGGCTGCCAAGGGAAGGTGAAGAGCAGCAACAGCTGTCAGGCCTGGCACCTTCCTTGTGGGAGAAGGAGCCGGACGTTTGCCTTTTCGGAATGAGGCTCAGCCGAGAACAGGCGCTTTGAGATGTTGCGTCTCTGGGAAAGCACAGATCCCCAGGGCTGTTGTGCCTGTGAATAGGCTGCCAAGGGAAGGTGAAGAGCAGCAACAGCTGTCAGGCCTGGCACCTTCCTTGTGGGAGAAGGAGCCGGACGTTTGCCTTTTCGGAAAAAAGTCTATGCCGAGAACAGGCGCCTTGAGATGTTGTGTCTCTGGGAAAGCACAGATCCCCAGGGCTGTTGTGCCTGTGAATAGGCTGCCAAGGGAAGGTGAAGAACAGCAACAACTTTCAGGGCTGGCCCCTTCCTTGTCGGGGAAGGAGCCGGACGTTTGCCATTTCAGAAAGAGGCTCTGCCGAGAACAGGCGCCTTGAGATGTTGCATCTCTGGGAAAGCACAGATCCCCAGGGCTGTTGTGCCTGTGAATAGGCTGCCAAGGGAAGGTGAAGAGCAGCAACAGCTTTCAGGGCTGGCACCTTCCTTGTCGGGGAAGGAGCCGAACGTTTGCCTTTTTGGAAAAAAGTCTCTGCCGAGAATGGGTACGATGAGATGTTGCGTCTCTGGGAAAGCACAGATCCCCAGGGCTGTTGTGCCTGTGAATAGGCTGCCAAGGGAAGGTGAAGAGCAGCAACAGCTGTCAGGGCTGGCACCTTCCTTGTGGGAGAAGGAGCCAGACGTTTGCCATTTCAGAAAGAGGCTCTGCCGAGAACAGGCGCCTTGAGATGTTGCATCTCTGGGAAAGCACAGATCCCCAGTGCTGTTGTGCCTGTGAATAGGCTGCCAAGGGAAGGTGAAGAGCAGCAACAACTTTCAGGGCTGGCACCTTCCTTGTCGGGGAAGGAGCTGGACGTTATCCTTTTTGGAAAAAAGGCGCTGCCGAGAATGGGTACGATGAGATGTTGCGTCTCTGGGAAAGCACAGATCCCCAGGGCTGTTGTGCCTGTGAATAGGCTGCCAAGGGAAGGTGAAGAGCAGCAACAGCTGTCAGGCCTGGCACCTTCATTGTCGGGGAAGGAGCCGGACGTTTGCCTTTTTGGAAAAAAGGCTCTGCCGAGAGTGGGTACGATGAGATGTTGCGTCTCTGGGAAAGCACAGATCCCCAGGGCTGTTGTGCCTGTGAATAGGCTGCCAAGGGAAGGTGAAGAGCAGCAACAGCTTTCAGGCCTGGCACTTTCCATGTGGGAGAAGGAGCCGGACGTTTGCCTTTTCGGATAATAGGCTCTGCCGAGAACAGGCGCCTTGAGATGTTGTGTCTCTGGGAAAGCACAGATCCGCAGGGCTGTTGTTCCTGTGAATAGGCTGCCAAGGGAAGGTGAAGAACAGCAACAACTTTCAGGGCTGGCCCCTTCCTTGTGGGAGAAGGAGCCGGACGTTTGCCATTTCAGAAAGAGGCTCTGCCGAGAACAGGCGCCTTGAGATGTTGCATCTCTGGGAAAGCACAGATCCCCAGGGCTGTTGTGCCTGTGAATAGGCTGCCAAGGGAAGGTGAAGAGCAGCAACAACTTTCAGGGCTGGCACCTTCCTTGTGGGAGAAGGAGCCGGATGTTTGCCTTTTCGGAAAAAAGTCTCTGCCAAGAATGGGTACGATGAGACGTTGCGTCTCTGGGAAAGCACAGATCCCCAGGGCTGTTGTTCCTGTGAATAGGCTGCCAAGGGAAGGTGAAGAGCAGCAACAACTTTCAGGGGTGGCACCTTCCATGTGGGAGAAGGAGCCGGACGTTTGCCATTTCAGAAAGAGGCTCTGCCGAGAACAGGCGCCTTGAGATGTTGCATCTCTGGGAAAGCACAGATCTCCAGGGCTGTTGTGCCTGTGAATAGGCTGCCAAGGGAAGGTGAAGAGCAGCAACAGCTTTCAGGGCTGGCACCTTCCTTGTCGGGGAAGGAGCCGGACGTTTGCCTTTTCGGAAAAAAAGGCTCTGCCGAGAACAGGCGCCATGAGATGTTGCGTCTCTGGGAAAGCACAGATCCCCAGGGCTGTTGTGCCTGTGAATAGGCTGCCAAGCGAAGGTGAAGAGCAGCAACAACTTTCAGGGCTGGCCCCTTCCTTGTGGGAGAAGGAGCCGGACGTTTGCCATTTCAGAAAGAGGCTCTGCCGAGAACAGGCGCCTTGAGATGTTGTGTCTCTGGGAAAGCACAGATCCCCAGGGCTGTTGTGCCTGTGAATAGGCTGCCAAGGGAAGGTGAAGAGCAGCAACAACTTTCAGGGCTGGCACCTTCCTTGTCGGGGAAGGAGCTGGACGTTATCCTTTTTGGAAAAAAGGCGCTGCCGAGAATGGGTACGATGAGATGTTGCGTCTCTGGGAAAGCACAGATCCCCAGGGCTGTTGTGCCTGTGAATAGGCTGCCAAGGGAAGGTGAAGAGCAGCAACAGCTTTCAGGCCTGGCACTTTCCATGTGGGAGAAGGAGCCGGACGTTTGCCTTTTCGGATAATAGGCTCTGCCGAGAACAGGCGCCTTGAGATGTTGTGTCTCTGGGAAAGCACAGATCCGCAGGGCTGTTGTTCCTGTGAATAGGCTGCCAAGGGAAGGTGAAGAACAGCAACAACTTTCAGGGCTGGCCCCTTCCTTGTGGGAGAAGGAGCCGGACGTTTGCCATTTCAGAAAGAGGCTCTGCCGAGAACAGGCGCCTTGAGATGTTGCATCTCTGGGAAAGCACAGATCCCCAGGGCTGTTGTGCCTGTGAATAGGCTGCCAAGGGAAGGTGAAGAGCAGCAACAACTTTCAGGGCTGGCACCTTCCTTGTGGGAGAAGGAGCCGGATGTTTGCCTTTTCGGAAAAAAGTCTCTGCCAAGAATGGGTACGATGAGACGTTGCGTCTCTGGGAAAGCACAGATCCCCAGGGCTGTTGTGCCTGTGAATAGGCTGCCAAGGGAAGGTGAAGAGCAGCAACAACTTTCAGGGGTGGCACCTTCCATGTGGGAGAAGGAGCCGGACGTTTGCCATTTCAGAAAGAGGCTCTGCCGAGAACAGGCGCCTTGAGATGTTGCATCTCTGGGAAAGCACAGATCCCCAGGGCTGTTGTGCCTGTGAATAGGCTGCCAAGGGAAGGTGAAGAGCAGCAACAGCTGTCAGGGCTGGCCCCCTCCTTGTGGGAGAAGGAGCCGGACGTTATCCTTTTCGGAAAAAAGGCTCTGCCAAGAATGGGTACGATGAGATGTTGCGTCTCTGGGAAAGCACAGATCCCCAGGGCTGTTGTGCCTGTGAATAGGCTGCCAGGCGAAGGTGAAGAGCAGCAACATCTTTCAGGGCTGTCCCCTTCCTTGTGGGAGAAGGAGCCGGATGTTTGCCATTTCAGAAAGAGGCCCTGCCGAGAACAGGCGCCTTGAGATGTTGCATCTCTGGGAAAGCACAGATCCCCAAGGCTGTTGTGCCTGTGAATAGGCTGCCAAGGGAAGGTGAAGAGCAGCAACAGCTTTCAGGCCTGGCACCTTCCTTGTCGGGGAAGGAGCCGGACGTTTGCCTTTTCGGAAAAAAGGCTCTGCCGAGAACAGGCGCCTTGAGATGTTGTGTCTCTGGGAAAGCACAGATCCCCAGGGCTGTTGTGCCTGTGAATAGGCTGCCAAGGGAAGGTGAAGAACAGCAACAACTTTCAGGGGTGGCCCCTTCCTTGTGGGAGAAGGAGCCGGACGTTTGCCATTTCAGAAAGAGGCTCTGCCGAGAACAGGCGCCTTGAGATGTTGCATCTCTGGGAAAGCACAGATCCCCAGGGCTGTTGTGCCTGTGAATAGGCTGCCAAGGGAAGGTGAAGAGCAGCAACAGCTTTCAGGCCTGGCACCTTCCTTGTGGGAGAAGGAGCCGGACGTTTGCCTTTTTGGAAAAAAGGCTCTGCCGAGAATGGGTACGATGAGACGTTGTGTCTCTGGGAAAGCACAGATCCCCAGGGCTGTTGTGCCTGTGAATAGGCTGCCAAGGGAAGGTGAAGAGCAGCAACAGCTGTCAGGGCTGGCACCTTCCTTGTGGGAGAAGGAGCCGGACGTTTGCCTTTTTGGAAAAAAGGCTCTGCCGAGAACAGGCGCCTTGAGATGTTGCACCTCTGGGAAAGCACAGATCCCCAGGGCTGTTGTGCCTGTGAATAGGCTGCCAAGGGAAGGTGAAGAGCAGCAACAGCTGTCAGGCCTGGCACCTTCCTTGTGGGAGAAGGAGCCGGACGTTTGCCTTTTCGGAATGAGGCTCAGCCGAGAACAGGCGCTTTGAGATGTTGCGTCTCTGGGAAAGCACAGATGCCCAGGGCTGTTGTGCCTGTGAATAGGCTGCCAAGGGAAGGTGAAGAGCAGCAACAGCTTTCAGGCCTGGCACCTTCCTTGTCGGGGAAGGAGCCAGACGTTATCATTTTCGGAAAAAAGTCTCTGCCAAGAATGGGTACGATGAGATGTTGCGTCTCTGGGAAAGCACAGATCCCCAGGGCTGTTGTGCCTGTGAATAGGCTGCCAAGGGAAGGTGAAGAGCAGCAACAGCTTTCAGGCCTGGAACCTTCCTTGTCGGGGAAGTAGCCGGACGTTTGCCTTTTCGGAAAAAAGGCTCTGACGAGAACAGGCGCCTTGAGATGTTGCGTCTCTGGGAAAGCACAGATCCCCAGGGCTGTTGTGCCTGTGAATAGGCTGCCAAGGGAAGGTGAAGAGCAGCAACAGCTGTCAGGGCTGGCACCTTCCTTGTGGGAGAAGGAGCCAGACGTTTGCCATTTCAGAAAGAGGCTCTGCCGAGAACAGGCGCCTTGAGATGTTGCATCTCTGGGAAAGCACAGATCCCCAGTGCTGTTGTGCCTGTGAATAGGCTGCCAAGGGAAGGTGAAGAGCAGCAACAACTTTCAGGGCTGGCACCTTCCTTGTCGGGGAAGGAGCTGGACGTTATCCTTTTTGGAAAAAAGGCGCTGCCGAGAATGGGTACGATGAGATGTTGCGTCTCTGGGAAAGCACAGATCCCCAGGGCTGTTGTGCCTGTGAATAGGCTGCCAAGGGAAGGTGAAGAGCAGCAACAGCTGTCAGGCCTGGCACCTTCATTGTCGGGGAAGGAGCCGGACGTTTGCCTTTTTGGAAAAAAGGCTCTGCCGAGAGTGGGTACGATGAGATGTTGCGTCTCTGGGAAAGCACAGATCCCCAGGGCTGTTGTGCCTGTGAATAGGCTGCCAAGGGAAGGTGAAGAGCAGCAACAGCTTTCAGGCCTGGCACTTTCCATGTGGGAGAAGGAGCCGGACGTTTGCCTTTTCGGATAATAGGCTCTGCCGAGAACAGGCGCCTTGAGATGTTGTGTCTCTGGGAAAGCACAGATCCGCAGGGCTGTTGTTCCTGTGAATAGGCTGCCAAGGGAAGGTGAAGAACAGCAACAACTTTCAGGGCTGGCCCCTTCCTTGTGGGAGAAGGAGCCGGACGTTTGCCATTTCAGAAAGAGGCTCTGCCGAGAACAGGCGCCTTGAGATGTTGCATCTCTGGGAAAGCACAGATCCCCAGGGCTGTTGTGCCTGTGAATAGGCTGCCAAGGGAAGGTGAAGAGCAGCAACAACTTTCAGGGCTGGCACCTTCCTTGTGGGAGAAGGAGCCGGATGTTTGCCTTTTCGGAAAAAAGTCTCTGCCAAGAATGGGTACGATGAGACGTTGCGTCTCTGGGAAAGCACAGATCCCCAGGGCTGTTGTGCCTGTGAATAGGCTGCCAAGGGAAGGTGAAGAGCAGCAACAACTTTCAGGGGTGGCACCTTCCATGTGGGAGAAGGAGCCGGACGTTTGCCATTTCAGAAAGAGGCTCTGCCGAGAACAGGCGCCTTGAGATGTTGCATCTCTGGGAAAGCACAGATCTCCAGGGCTGTTGTGCCTGTGAATAGGCTGCCAAGGGAAGGTGAAGAGCAGCAACAGCTTTCAGGGCTGGCACCTTCCTTGTCGGGGAAGGAGCCGGACGTTTGCCTTTTCGGAAAAAAAGGCTCTGCCGAGAACAGGCGCCATGAGATGTTGCGTCTCTGGGAAAGCACAGATCCCCAGGGCTGTTGTGCCTGTGAATAGGCTGCCAAGCGAAGGTGAAGAGCAGCAACAACTTTCAGGGCTGGCCCCTTCCTTGTGGGAGAAGGAGCCGGACGTTTGCCATTTCAGAAAGAGGCTCTGCCGAGAACAGGCGCCTTGAGATGTTGTGTCTCTGGGAAAGCACAGATCCCCAGGGCTGTTGTGCCTGTGAATAGGCTGCCAAGGGAAGGTGAAGAGCAGCAACAACTTTCAGGGCTGGCACCTTCCTTGTCGGGGAAGGAGCTGGACGTTATCCTTTTTGGAAAAAAGGCGCTGCCGAGAATGGGTACGATGAGATGTTGCGTCTCTGGGAAAGCACAGATCCCCAGGGCTGTTGTGCCTGTGAATAGGCTGCCAAGGGAAGGTGAAGAGCAGCAACAGCTTTCAGGCCTGGCACTTTCCATGTGGGAGAAGGAGCCGGACGTTTGCCTTTTCGGATAATAGGCTCTGCCGAGAACAGGCGCCTTGAGATGTTGTGTCTCTGGGAAAGCACAGATCCGCAGGGCTGTTGTTCCTGTGAATAGGCTGCCAAGGGAAGGTGAAGAACAGCAACAACTTTCAGGGCTGGCCCCTTCCTTGTGGGAGAAGGAGCCGGACGTTTGCCATTTCAGAAAGAGGCTCTGCCGAGAACAGGCGCCTTGAGATGTTGCATCTCTGGGAAAGCACAGATCCCCAGGGCTGTTGTGCCTGTGAATAGGCTGCCAAGGGAAGGTGAAGAGCAGCAACAACTTTCAGGGCTGGCACCTTCCTTGTGGGAGAAGGAGCCGGATGTTTGCCTTTTCGGAAAAAAGTCTCTGCCAAGAATGGGTACGATGAGACGTTGCATCTCTGGGAAAGCACAGATCCCCAGGGCTGTTGTGCCTGTGAATAGGCTGCCAAGGGAAGGTGAAGAGCAGCAACAACTTTCAGGGGTGGCACCTTCCATGTGGGAGAAGGAGCCGGACGTTTGCCATTTCAGAAAGAGGCTCTGCCGAGAACAGGCGCCTTGAGATGTTGCATCTCTGGGAAAGCACAGATCCCCAGGGCTGTTGTGCCTGTGAATAGGCTGCCAAGGGAAGGTGAAGAGCAGCAACATCTGTCAGGGCTGGCCCCCTCCTTGTGGGAGAAGGAGCCGGACGTTATCCTTTTCGGAAAAAAGGCTCTGCCAAGAATGGGTACGATGAGATGTTGCGTCTCTGGGAAAGCACAGATCCCCAGGGCTGTTGTGCCTGTGAATAGGCTGCCAGGCGAAGGTGAAGAGCAGCAACATCTTTCAGGGCTGTCCCCTTCCTTGTGGGAGAAGGAGCCGGATGTTTGCCATTTCAGAAAGAGGCCCTGCCGAGAACAGGCGCCTTGAGATGTTGCATCTCTGGGAAAGCACAGATCCCCAAGGCTGTTGTGCCTGTGAATAGGCTGCCAAGGGAAGGTGAAGAGCAGCAACAGCTTTCAGGCCTGGCACCTTCCTTGTCGGGGAAGGAGCCGGACGTTTGCCTTTTCGGAAAAAAGGCTCTGCCGAGAACAGGCGCCTTGAGATGTTGTGTCTCTGGGAAAGCACAGATCCCCAGGGCTGTTGTGCCTGTGAATAGGCTGCCAAGGGAAGGTGAAGAGCAGCAACAGCTGTCAGGGCTGGCACCTTCCTTGTGGGAGAAGGAGCCGGACGTTTGCCTTTTTGGAAAAAAGGCTCTGCCGAGAACAGGCGCCTTGAGATGTTGCACCTCTGGGAAAGCACAGATCCCCAGGGCTGTTGTGCCTGTGAATAGGCTGCCAAGGGAAGGTGAAGAGCAGCAACAGCTGTCAGGCCTGGCACCTTCCTTGTGGGAGAAGGAGCCGGACGTTTGCCTTTTCGGAATGAGGCTCAGCCGAGAACAGGCGCTTTGAGATGTTGCGTCTCTGGGAAAGCACAGATGCCCAGGGCTGTTGTGCCTGTGAATAGGCTGCCAAGGGAAGGTGAAGAGCAGCAACAGCTTTCAGGCCTGGCACCTTCCTTGTCGGGGAAGGAGCCAGACGTTATCATTTTCGGAAAAAAGTCTCTGCCAAGAATGGGTACGATGAGATGTTGCGTCTCTGGGAAAGCACAGATCCCCAGGGCTGTTGTGCCTGTGAATAGGCTGCCAAGGGAAGGTGAAGAGCAGCAACAGCTTTCAGGCCTGGAACCTTCCTTGTCGGGGAAGTAGCCGGACGTTTGCCTTTTCGGAAAAAAGGCTCTGACGAGAACAGGCGCCTTGAGATGTTGCATCTCTGGGAAAGCACAGATCCCCAGGGCTGTTGTTCCTGTGAATAGGCTGCCAAGGGAAGGTGAAGAGCAGCAACAGCTGTCAGGCCTGGCACCTTCCATGTGGGAGAAGGAGCCGGACGTTTGCCTTTTCGGAAAAAAGGCTCTGCCGAGAACAGGCGCCTTGAGATGTTGCATCTCTGGGAAAGCACAGATCCCCAGGGCTGTTGTGCCTGTGAATAGGCTGCCAAGGGAAGGTGAAGAACAGCAACAGATTTCAGGGCTGGCACCTTCCTTGTGGGAGAAGGAGCCGGACGTTATCCTTTTCGGAAAAAAGGCTCTGCCAAGAATGGATACGATGAGATGTTGCGTCTCTGGGAAAGCACAGAACCCCAGGGCTGTTGTGCCTGTGAATAGGCTGCCAAGGGAAGGTGAAGAGCAGCAACAACTTTCAGGCCTGGCACCTTACTTGTCGGGGAAGGAGCCGGACGTTTGCCTTTTCGGAAAAAAGGCTCTGCCGAGAACAGGCGCCTTGAGATGTTGTGTCTCTGGGAAAGCACAGATCCCCAGGGCTGTTGTGCCTGTGAATAGGCTGCCAAGGGAAGGTGAAGAGCAGCAACAGCTGTCAGGGCTGTCCCCTTCCTTGTGGGAGAAGGAGCCGGACGTTTGCCATTTCAGAAAGAGGCTCTGCCGAGAACAGGTGCCTTGAGATGTTGCATCTCTGGGAAAGCACAGATCCCCAGGGCTGTTGTGCCTGTGAATAGGCTGCCAAGGGAAGGTGAAGAGCAGCAACAGCTGTCAGGCCTGGCACCTTCCTTGTGGGAGAAGGAGCCGGACGTTTGCCTTTTCGGAAAAAAACTCTGCCAAGAATGCGTACGATGAGATGTTGTGTCGCTGGGAAAGCACAGATCCCCAGGGCTGTTGTGCCTGTGAATAGGCTGCCAAGGGAAGGTGAAGAGCAGCAACAGCTTTCAGGCCTGGCACCTTCCTTGTGGGAGAAGGAGACGGACGTTTGCCTTTTCGGATAAAAGGCTCTGCCGAGAACAGGCGCCTTGAGATGTTGCATCTCTGGGAAAGCACAGATCCCCAGTGCTGTTGTGCCTGTGAATAGGCTGCCAAGGGAAGGTGAAGAACAGCAACAGATTTCAGGCCTGGCCCCTTCCATGTGGGAGAAGGAGCCAGACGTTATCCTTTTCGGAAAAAAGGCTCTGCCAAGAATGGGTACAATGAGATGTTGCGTCTCTGGGAAAGCACAGATCCCCAGGGCTGTTGTGCCTGTGAATAGGCTGCCAAGGGAAGGTGAAGAGCAGCAACAACTTTCAGGGCTGGCACCTTCCTTGTGGGAGAAGGAGCCGGACGTTTGCCATTTCAGAAAGAGGCTCTGCCGAGAACAGGCGCCTTGAGATGTTGCATCTCTGGGAAAGCATAGATCCCCAGGGCTGTTGTGCCTGTGAATAGGCTGCCAAGGGAAGGTGAAGAGCAGCAACAGCTTTCAGGGCTGGCACCTTCCTTGTCGGGGAAGGAGCCGGACGTTTGCCTTTTTGGGAAAAAAGGCTCTGCCGAGAATGGGTACGATGAGATGTTGCGTCTCTGGGAAAGCACAGATCCCCAGGGCTGTTGTGCCTGTGAATAGGCTGCCAAGGGAAGGTGAAGAGCAGCAACAGCTGTCAGGCCTGGCACCTTCCATGTGGGAGAAGGAGCCGGATGTTTGCCTTTTCGGATAAAAGGCTCTGCCGAGAACAGGCGCCTTGAGATGTTGTGTCTCTGAGAAAGCACAGATCCCCAGGGCTGTTGTGCCTGTGAATAGGCTGCCAAGGGAAGGTGAAGAACAGCAACAACTTTCAGGCCTGGCCCCTTCCTTGTCGGGGAAGGAGCCGGACGTTTGCCATTTCAGAAAGAGGCTCTGCCGAGAACAGGCGCCTTGAGATGTTGCATCTCTGGGAAAGCACAGATCCCCAGGGCTGTTGTGCCTGTGAATAGGCTGCCAAGGGAAGGTGAAGAGCAGCAACAGCTGTCAGGGCTGGCACCTTCCTTGTCGGGGAAGGAGCCGGACGTTTGCCTTTTTGGAAAAAAGGCTCTGCCGAAAATGGGTACGATGAGATGTTGCGTTCTGGGAAAGCACAGATCCCCAGGGCTGTTGTGCCTGTGAATAGGCTGCCAAGGGAAGGTGAAGAGCAGCAACAACTTTCAGGGCTGGCACCTTCCTTGTGGGAGAAGGAGCCGGACGTTTGCCTTTTCGGAAAAAAGTCTCTGCCAAGAATGGGTACGATGAGACGTTGCGTCTCTGGGAAAGCACAGATCCCCAGGGCTGTTGTGCCTGTGAATAGGCTGCCAAGGGAAGGTGAAGAACAGCAACAACTTTCAGGGCTGGCTCCTTCCTTGTGGGAGAAGGAGCCGGACGTTTGCCATTTCAGAAAGAGGCTCTGCCGAGAACAGGCGCCTTGAGATGTTGCGTCTCTGGGAAAGCACAGATCCCCAGGGCTGTTGTGCCTGTGAATAGGCTGCCAAGGGAAGGTGAAGAGCAGCAACAGCTTTCAGGGCTGGCACCTTCCTTGTGGGAGAAGGAGCCGGACGTTTGCCTTTTCGGAAAAAAGTCTCTGCCAAGAATGGGTACGATGAGACGTTGCGTCTCTGGGAAAGCACAGATCCCCAGTGCTGTTGTGCCTGTGAATAGGCTGCCAAGGGAAGGTGAAGAGCAGCAACAACTTTCAGGGGTGGCACCTTCCATGTGGGAGAAGGAGCCGGACGTTTGCCATTTCAGAAAGAGGCTCTGCCGAGAACAGGCGCCTTGAGATGTTGCATCTCTGGGAAAGCACAGATCCCCAGGGCTGTTGTTCCTGTGAATAGGCTGCCAAGGGAAGGTGAAGAACAGCAACAACTTTCAGGGCTGGCACCTTCCTTGTGGGAGAAGGAGCCGGACGTTTGCCATTTCAGAAAGAGGCTCTGCCGAGAACAGGCGCCTTGAGATGTTGCGTCTCTGGGAAAGCACAGATCCCCAGGGCTGTTGTGCCTGTGAATAGGCTGCCAAGGGAAGGTGAAGAGCAGCAACAGCTGTCAGGGCTGGCACCTTCCTTGTCGGGGAAGGAGCCGGACGTTTGCACTTTTGGAAAAAAGGCTCTGCCGAGAATGGGTACGATGAGATGTTGCATCTCTGGGAAAGCACAGATCCCCAGGGCTTTTGTGCCTGTGAATAGGCTGCCAAGGGAAGGTGAAGAGCAGCAACAGCTTTCAGGCCTGGCACCTTCCTTGTGGGAGAAGGAGCCGGACGTTTGCCTTTTCGGAAAAAAGGCTCTGCCGAGAACAGGCGCCTTGAGATGTTGCATCTCTGGGAAAGCACAGATCCCCAGGGCTGTTGTGCCTGTGAATAGGCTGCCAAGGGAAGGTGAAGAGCAGCAACAGATTTCAGGCCTGGCCCCTTCCATGTGGGAGAAGGAGCCGGACGTTATCCTTTTCGGAAAAAAGGCTCTGCCAAGAATGGGTACGATGCGATGTTGCGTCTCTGGGAAAGCACAGATCCCCAGGGCTGTTGTGCCTGTGAATAGGCTGCCAAGGGAAGGTGAAGAGCAGCAACAACTTTCAGGGCTGGCACCTTCCTTGTCGGGGAAGGAGCCGGACGTTATCCTTTTTGGAAAAAAGGCTCTGCCAAGAATGGGTACGATGAGATGTTGCGTCTCTGGGAAAGCACAGATCCCCAGGGCTGTTGTGCCTGTGAATAGGCTGCCAAGGGAAGGTGAAGAACAGCAACAACTGTCAGGGCTGGCACCTTCCATGTGGGAGAAGGAGCCGGACGTTTGCCTTTTCGGATAAAAGGCTCTGCCGAGAACAGGCGCCTTGAGATGTTGTGTCTCTGGGAAAGCACAGATCCCCAGGGCTGTTGTGCCTGTGAATAGGCTGCCAAGGGAAGGTGAAGAACAGCAGCAACTTTCAGGGCTGGCCCCTTCCTTGTCGGGGAAGGAGCCGGACGTTTGCCATTTCAGAAAGAGGCTCTGCCGAGAACAGGCGCCTTGAGATGTTGCATCTCTGGGAAAGCACAGATCCCCAGGGCTGTTGTGCCTGTGAATAGGCTGCCAAGGGAAGGTGAAGAGCAGCAACAGCTTTCAGGGCTGGCACCTTCCTTGTCGGGGAAGGAGCCGGACGTTTGCCTTTTTGGAAAAAAGGCTCTGCCGAGAATGGGTACGATGAGATGTTGCGTCTCTGGGAAAGCACAGATCCCCAGGGCTGTTGTGCCTGTGAATAGGCTGCCAAGGGAAGGTGAAGAGCAGCAACAACTTTCAGGGCTGGCACCTTCCTTGTGGGAGAAGGAGCCGGACGTTTGCCATTTCAGAAAGAGGCTCTGCCGAGAACAGGCGCCTTGAGATGTTGCATCTCTGGGAAAGCACAGATCCCCAGGGCTGTTGTGCCTGTGAATAGGCTGCCAAGGGAAGGTGAAGAGCAGCAAAAGATTTCAGGCCTGGCCCCTTCCATGTGGGAGAAGGAGCCGGACGTTATTCTTTTCGGAAAAAAGGCTCTGCCAAGAATGGGTACGATGAGATGTTGCGTCTCTGGGAAAGCACAGATCCCCAGGGCTGTTGTGCCTGTGAATAGGCTGCCAAGGGAAGGTGAAGAGCAGCAACAACTTTCAGGGCTGGCACCTTCCTTGTCGGGGAAGGAGCCGGACGTTTGCCTTTTTGGAAAAAAGTCTCTGCGAAGAATGGGTACGATGAGATGTTGCGTCTCTGGGAAAGCACAGATCCCCAGGGCTGTTGTGCCTGTGAATAGGCTGCCAAGGGAAGGTGAAGAGCAGCAACAGCTTTCAGGCCTGGCACCTTCCATGTGGGAGAAGGAGCCGGACGTTTGCCTTTTCGGAAAAAAGGCTCTGCCGAGAACAGGCGTCTTGAGATGTTGTGTCTCTGGGAAAGCACAGATCCGCAGGGCTGTTGTTCCTGTGAATAGGCTGCCAAGGGAAGGTGAAGAACAGCAACAACTTTCAGGGCTGGCTCCTTCCTTGTGGGAGAAGGAGCCGGACGTTTGCCATTTCAGAAAGAGGCTCTGCCGAGAACAGGCGCCTTGAGATGTTGCGTCTCTGGGAAAGCACAGATCCCCAGGGCTGTTGTGCCTGTGAATAGGCTGCCAAGGGAAGGTGAAGAGCAGCAACAACTTTCAGGGCTGGCACCTTCCTTGTGGGAGAAGGAGCCGGACGTTTGCCTTTTCGGAAAAAAGTCTCTGCCAAGAATGGGTACGATGAGACGTTGCGTCTCTGGGAAAGCACAGATCCCCAGGGCTGTTGTGCCTGTGAATAGGCTGCCAAGGGAAGGTGAAGAGCAGCAAGAAATTTCAGGGCTGGCACCTTCCTTGTCGGGGAAGGAGCCGGACGTTTGCCATTTCAGAAAGAGGCTCTGCCGAGAACAGGCGCCTTGAGATGTTGCACCTCTGGGAAAGCACAGATCCCCAGTGCTGTTGTTCCTGTGAATAGGCTGCCAAGGGAAGGTGAAGAGCAGCAACAGCTTTCAGGCCTGGCACCTTCCTTGTGGGAGAAGGAGCCGGACGTTTGCCTTTTTGGAAAAAAGTCTCTGCCGAGAACAGGCGCCTTGAGATGTTGCATCTCTGGGAAAGCACAGATCCCCAGGGCTGTTGTGCCTGTGAATAGGCTGCCAAGGGAAGGTGAAGAGCAGCAACAGATTTCAGGCCTGGCCCCTTCCATGTGGGAGAAGGAGCCGGACGTTATCCTTTTTGGAAAAAAGGCTCTGCCAAGAATGGGTACGATGAGATGTTGTGTCTCTGGGAAAGCACAGATCCCCAGGGCTGTTGTGCCTGTGAATAGGCTGCCAAGGGAAGGTGAAGAGCAGCAACAACTTTCAGGGCTGGCACCTTCCTTGTGGGAGAAGGAGCCGGATGTTTGCCTTTTCGGAAAAAAGGCTCTGCCGAGAACAGGCGCCTTGAGATGTTGCATCTCTGGGAAAGCACAGATCCCCAGGGCTGTTGTGCCTGTGAATAGGCTGCCAAGGGAAGGTGAAGAACAGCAGCAACTTTCAGGGCTGGCCCCTTCCTTGTCGGGGAAGGAGCCGGACGTTTGCCATTTCAGAAAGAGGCTCTGCCGAGAACAGGCGCCTTGAGATGTTGCATCTCTGGGAAAGCACAGATCCCCAGGGCTGTTGTGCCTGTGAATAGGCTGCCAAGGGAAGGTGAAGAGCAGCAACAGCTTTCAGGGCTGGCACCTTCCTTGTCGGGGAAGGAGCCGGACGTTTGCCTTTTTGGAAAAAAGGCTCTGCCGAGAATGGGTACGATGAGATGTTGCGTCTCTGGGAAAGCACAGATCCCCAGGGCTGTTGTGCCTGTGAATAGGCTGCCAAGGGAAGGTGAAGAGCAGCAACAACTTTCAGGGCTGGCACCTTCCTTGTGGGAGAAGGAGCCGGACGTTTGCCATTTCAGAAAGAGGCTCTGCCGAGAACAGGCGCCTTGAGATGTTGCATCTCTGGGAAAGCACAGATCCCCAGGGCTGTTGTGCCTGTGAATAGGCTGCCAAGGGAAGGTGAAGAGCAGCAACAGCTGTCAGGCCTGGCACCTTCCTTGTGGGAGAAGGAGCCGGACGTTTGCCTTTTCGGAAAAAAGGCTCTGCCGAGAACAGGCGCCTTGAGATGTTGCATCTCTGGGAAAGCACAGATCCCCAGGGCTGTTGTGCCTGTGAATAGGCTGCCAAGGGAAGGTGAAGAGCAGCAAAAGATTTCAGGCCTGGCCCCTTCCATGTGCGAGAAGGAGCCGGACGTTATTCTTTTCGGAAAAAAGGCTCTGCCAAGAATGGGTACGATGAGATGTTGCGTCTCTGGGAAAGCACAGATCCCCAGGGCTGTTGTGCCTGTGAATAGGCTGCCAAGGGAAGGTGAAGAGCAGCAACAACTTTCAGGGCTGGCACCTTCCTTGTCGGGGAAGGAGCCGGACGTTTGCCTTTTTGGAAAAAAGTCTCTGCGAAGAATGGGTACGATGAGATGTTGCGTCTCTGGGAAAGCACAGATCCCCAGGGCTGTTGTGCCTGTGAATAGGCTGCCAAGGGAAGGTGAAGAGCAGCAACAGCTTTCAGGCCTGGCACCTTCCATGTGGGAGAAGGAGCCGGACGTTTGCCTTTTCGGAAAAAAGGCTCTGCCGAGAACAGGCGTCTTGAGATGTTGTGTCTCTGGGAAAGCACAGATCCGCAGGGCTGTTGTTCCTGTGAATAGGCTGCCAAGGGAAGGTGAAGAACAGCAACAACTTTCAGGGCTGGCTCCTTCCTTGTGGGAGAAGGAGCCGGACGTTTGCCATTTCAGAAAGAGGCTCTGCCGAGAACAGGCGCCTTGAGATGTTGCGTCTCTGGGAAAGCACAGATCCCCAGGGCTGTTGTGCCTGTGAATAGGCTGCCAAGGGAAGGTGAAGAGCAGCAACAACTTTCAGGGCTGGCACCTTCCTTGTGGGAGAAGGAGCCGGACGTTTGCCTTTTCGGAAAAAAGTCTCTGCCAAGAATGGGTACGATGAGACGTTGCGTCTCTGGGAAAGCACAGATCCCCAGGGCTGTTGTGCCTGTGAATAGGCTGCCAAGGGAAGGTGAAGAGCAGCAAGAAATTTCAGGGCTGGCACCTTCCTTGTCGGGGAAGGAGCCGGACGTTTGCCATTTCAGAAAGAGGCTCTGCCGAGAACAGGCGCCTTGAGATGTTGCACCTCTGGGAAAGCACAGATCCCCAGTGCTGTTGTTCCTGTGAATAGGCTGCCAAGGGAAGGTGAAGAGCAGCAACAGCTTTCAGGCCTGGCACCTTCCTTGTGGGAGAAGGAGCCGGACGTTTGCCTTTTTGGAAAAAAGTCTCTGCCGAGAACAGGCGCCTTGAGATGTTGCATCTCTGGGAAAGCACAGATCCCCAGGGCTGTTGTGCCTGTGAATAGGCTGCCAAGGGAAGGTGAAGAGCAGCAACAGATTTCAGGCCTGGCCCCTTCCATGTGGGAGAAGGAGCCGGACGTTATCCTTTTTGGAAAAAAGGCTCTGCCAAGAATGGGTACGATGAGATGTTGTGTCTCTGGGAAAGCACAGATCCCCAGGGCTGTTGTGCCTGTGAATAGGCTGCCAAGGGAAGGTGAAGAGCAGCAACAACTTTCAGGGCTGGCACCTTCCTTGTGGGAGAAGGAGCCGGATGTTTGCCTTTTCGGAAAAAAGGCTCTGCCGAGAACAGGCGCCTTGAGATGTTGCATCTCTGGGAAAGCACAGATCCCCAGGGCTGTTGTGCCTGTGAATAGGCTGCCAAGGGAAGGTGAAGAGCAGCAACAGCTTTCAGGCCTGGCACCTTCCTTGAGGGAGAAGGAGCCGGACGTTTGCCTTTTTGGAAAAAAGTCTCTGCCAAGAATGGGTACGATGAGATGTTGCGTCTCTGGGAAAGCACAGATCCCCAGGGCTGTTGTGCCTGTGAATAGGCTGCCAAGGGAAGGTGAAGAGCAGCAACAACTTTCAGGGCTGGCACCTTCCATGTGGGAGAAGGAGCCGGACGTTTGCCATTTCAGAAAGAGGCTCTGCCGAGAACAGGCGCCTTGAGATGTTGCATCTCTGGGAAAGCATAGATCCCCAGGCCTGCTGTGCCTGTGAATACACTGCCAAGGGAAGGTGAAGAGCAGCAACAACTTTCAGGGCTGGCACCTTCCTTGTCGGGGAAGGAGCCGGACATTTGCCTGTTTGGAAAAAAGGCTCTGCCGAGAATGGGTACGATGAGATGTTGCGTCTCTGGGAAAGCACAGATCGCCAGGGCTGTTGTGCCTGTGAATAGGCTGCCAAGGGAAGGTGAAGAGCAGCAACAGCTTTCAGGGCTGGCACCTTCCTTGTGGGAGAAGGAGCCGGACGTTTGCCTTTTCGGAAAAAAGTCTCTGCCGAGAACAGGCGCCTTGAGATGTTGCATCTCTGGGAAAGCACAGATCCCCAGGGCTGTTGTGCCTGTGAATAGGCTGCCAAGGGAAGGTGAAGAACAGCAACAACTTTCAGGGCTGGCCCCTTCCTTGTGGGAGAAGGAGCCGGATGTTTGCCATTTCAGAAAGAGGCTCTGCCGAAAACAGGCGCCTTGAGATGTTGCATCTCTGGGAAAGCACAGATCCCCAGGGCTGTTGTGCCTGTGAATAGGCTGCCAAGGGAAGGTGAAGAGCAGCAACAGCTGTCAGGCCTGGCACCTTCCTTGTCGGGGAAGGAGCCGGACGTTTGCCTTTTTGGAAAAAAGGCTCTGCCGAGAATGGGTACGATGAGATGTTGTGTCTCTGGGAAAGCACAGATCCCCAGGGCTGTTGTGCCTGTGAATAGGCTGCCAAGGGAAGGTGAAGAGCAGCAACAGCTTTCAGGCCTGGCACCTTCCTTGTGGGAGAAGGAGCCGGACGTTATTCTTTTCGGAAAAAAGGCTCTGCCAAGAATGGGTACGATGACATGTTGCGTCTCTGGGAAAGCACAGATCCCCAGGGCTGTTGTGCCTGTGAATAGGCTGCCAAGGGAAGGTGAAGAGCAGCAACAACTTTCAGGGCTGGCACCTTCCTTGTCTGGGAAGGAGCCGGACGTTATCCTTTTTGGAAAAAAGGCTCTGCCAAGAATGGGTACGATGAGATGTTGCGTCTCTGGGAAAGCACAGATCCCCAGGGCTGTTGTGCCTGTGAATAGGCTGCCAAGCGAAGGTGAAGAGCAGCAGCAACTTTCAGGGCTGGCACCTTCCATGTGGGAGAAGGAGCTGGACGTTTGACATTTCAGAAAGAGGCTCTGCCGAGAACAGGTGCCTTTGAGATGTTGCATCTCTGGGAAAGCACAGATCCCCAGTGCTGTTGTGCCTGTGAATAGGCTGCCAAGGGAAGGTGAAGAGCAGCAACAACTTTCAGGGCTGGCACATTCCTTGTCGGGGAAGGAGCCGGACGTTTGCCTTTTTGGAAAAAAGGCTCTGCCGAGAATGGGTACGATGAGATGTTGCGTCTCTGGGAAAGCACAGATCGCCAGGGCTGTTGTGCCTGTGAATAGGCTGCCAAGGGAAGGTGAAGAGCAGCAACAGCTTTCAGGCCTGGCACCTTCCATGTGGGAGAAGGAGCCGGACGTTTGCCTTTTCGGAAAAAAGGCTCTGCCGAGAACAGGCGCCTTGAGATGTTGCGTCTCTGGGAAAGCACAGATCCGCAGGGCTGTTGTTCCTGTGAATAGGCTGCCAAGGGAAGGTGAAGAACAGCAACAACTTTCAGGGCTGGCCCCTTCCTTGTGGGAGAAGGAGCCGGACGTTTGCCATTTCAGAAAGAGGCTCTGCCGAGAACAGGCGCCTTGAGATGTTGCATCTCTGGGAAAGCACAGATCCCCAGGGCTGTTGTGCCTGTGAATAGGCTGCCAAGGGAAGGTGAGGAGCAGCAACAGCTTTCAGGGCTGGCACCTTCCTTGTCGGGGAAGGAGCCGGACGTTTGCCTTTTTGGAAAAAAGGCTCTGCCGAGAATGGGTACGATGAGACGTTGCGTCTCTGGGAAAGCACAGATCCCCAGGGCTGTTGTGCCTGTGAATAGGCTGCCAAGGGAAGGTGAAGAGCAGCAACAGCTTTCAGGCCTGGCACCTTCCTTGAGGGAGAAGGAGCCGGACGTTTGCCTTTTCGGAAAAAAGGCTCTGCCGAGAACAGGCGCCTTGAGATGTTGCGTCTCTGGGAAAGCACAGATCCCCAGGGCTGTTGTGCCTGTGAATAGGCTGCCAAGGGAAGGTGAAGAACAGCAACAACTTTCAGGCCTGGCCCCTTCCTTGTCGGGGAAGGAGCCGGACGTTTGCCATTTCAGAAAGAGGCTCTGCCGAGAACAGGCGCCTTTGAGATGTTGCATCTCTGGGAAAGCACAGATCCCCAGTGCTGTTGTGCCTGTGAATAGGCTGCCAAGGGAAGGTGAAGAGCAGCAACAACTTTCAGGGCTGGCACCTTCCTTGTCGGGGAAGGAGCCGGACGTTTGCCTTTTTGGAAAAAAGGCTCTGCCGAGAATGGGTACGATGAGATGTTGCGTCTCTGGGAAAGCACAGATCCCCAGGGCTGTTGTGCCTGTGAATAGGCTGCCAAGGGAAGGTGAAGAGCAGCAGCAACTTTCAGGGCTGGCACCTTCCATGTGGGAGAAGGAGCCGGACGTTTGTCATTTCAGAAAGAGGCTCTGCCGAGAATAGGCGCCTTGAGATGTTGCATCTCTGGGAAAGCACAGATCCCCAGGGCTGTTGTGCCTGTGAATAGGCTGCCAAGGGAAGGTGAAGAGCAGCAACAGCTGTCAGGGCTGGCACCTTCCTTGTGGGAGAAGGAGCCGGACGTTTGCCTTTTCGGATAAAAGGCTCTGCCGAGAACAGGCGCCTTGAGATGTTGCATCTCTGGGAAAGCACAGATCCCCAGGGCTGTTGTGCCTGTGAATAGGCTGCCAAGGGAAGGTGAAGAACAGCAACAGATTTCAGGCCTGGCCCCTTCCATGTGGGAGAAGGAGCCGGACGTTATCCTTTTCGGAAAAAAGGCTCTGCCAAGAATGGATACAATGAGATGTTGCGTCTCTGGGAAAGCACAGATCCCCAGGGCTGTTGTGCCTGTGAATAGGCTGCCAAGGGAAGGTGAAGAACAGCAACAACTTTCAGGGCTGGCCCCTTCCTTGTGGGAGAAGGAGCCGGACGTTTGCCATTTCAGAAAGAGGCTCTGCCGAGAACAGGCGCCTTGAGATGTTGCATCTCTGGGAAAGCACAGATCCCCAGGGCTGTTGTGCCTGTGAATAGGCTGCCAAGGGAAGGTGAAGAGCAGCAACAGCTGTCAGGCCTGGCACCTTCCTTGTCGGGGAAGGAGCCGGACGTTTGCCTTTTTGGAAAAAAGGCTCTGCCGAGAATGGGTACGATGAGATGTTGCGTCTCTGGGAAAGCACAGATCCCCAGTGCTGTTGTGCCTGTGAATAGGCTGCCAAGGGAAGGTGAAGAGCAGCAACAGCTTTCAGGCCTGGCACCTTCCTTGTGGGAGAAGGAGCCGGACGTTTGCCTTTTCGGAAAAAAGGCTCTGCCGAGAACAGGCGCCTTGAGATGTTGCATCTCTGGGAAAGCACAGATCCCCAGGGCTGTTGTGCCTGTGAATAGGCTGCCAAGGGAAGGTGAAGAGCAGCAACAACTTTCAGGGCTGGCACCTTCCTTGTGGGAGAAGGAGCCAGACGTTTGCCATTTCAGAAAGAGGCTCTGCCGAGAACAGGCGCCTTGAGATGTTGCATCTCTGGGAAAGCACAGATCCCCAGGGCTGTTGTGCCTGTGAATAGGCTGCCAAGGGAAGGTGAAGAGCAGCAACAGCTTTCAGGCCTGGCACCTTCCTTGTCGGGGAAGGAGCCGGACGTTTGCCTTTTCGGAAAAAAGGCTCTGCCGAGAACAGGCGCCTTGAGATGTTGCGTCTCTGGGAAAGCACAGATCCCCAGGGCTGTTGTGCCTGTGAATAGGCTGCCAAGCGAAGGTGAAGAGCAGCAACACCTTTCAGGGCTGTCCCCTTCCTTGTGGGAGAAGGAGCCGGACGTTTGCCATTTCAGAAAGAGGCTCTGCCGAGAACAGGCGCCTTGAGATGTTGCATCTCTGGGAAAGCACAGATCCCCAAGGCTGTTGTGCCTGTGAATAGGCTGCCAAGGGAAGGTGAAGAGCAGCAACAACTTTCAGGGCTGGCACCTTCCTTGTCGGGGAAGGAGCTGGACGTTTGACATTTCAGAAAGAGGCTCTGCCGAGAAGAGGCGCCTTTGAGATGTTGCATCTCTGGGAAAGCACAGATCCCCAGTGCTGTTGTGCCTGTGAATAGGCTGCCAAGGGAAGGTGAAGAGCAGCAACAACTTTCAGGGCTGGCACCTTCCTTGTCGGGGAAGGAGCCGGACGTTTGCCTTTTTGGAAAAAAGGCTCTGCCGAGAATGGGTACGATGAGATGTTGCATCTCTGGGAAAGCACAGATCCCCAGGGCTGTTGTGCCTGTGAATAGGCTGCCAAGGGAAGGTGAAGAGCAGCAACAACTTTCAGGGCTGGCACTTTCCATGTGGGAGAAGGAGCCGGACGTTTGTCATTTCAGAAAGAGGCTCTGCCGAGAATAGGCGCCTTGAGATGTTGCATCTCTGGGAAAGCACAGATCCCCAGGGCTGTTGTGCCTGTGAATAGGCTGCCAAGGGAAGGTGAAGAGCAGCAACAGCTTTCAGGCCTGGCACCTTCCTTGAGGGAGAAGGAGCCGGACGTTTGCCTTTTCGGATAAAAGGCTCTGCCGAGAACAGGCGCCTTGAGATGTTGCATCTCTGGGAAAGCACAGATCCCTAGTGCTGTGTTCCTGTGAATAGGCTGCCAAGGGAAGGTGAAGAGCAGCAACAGCTGTCAGGGCTGGCCCCTTCCTTGTGGGAGAAGGAGCCGGACGTTTGCCTTTTTGGAAAAAAGGCTCTGCCGAGAATGGGTACGATGAGATGTTGTGTCTCTGGGAAAGCACAGATCCCCAGGGCTGTTGTGCCTGTGAATAGGCTGCCAAGGGAAGGTGAAGAGCAGCAACAGCTGTCAGGCCTGGCACCTTCCTTGTGGGAGAAGGAGCCGGACGTTTGCCTTTTCGGAAAAAAGGCTCTGCCGAGAACAGGCGCCTTGAGATGTTGCATCTCTGGGAAAGCACAGATCCCCAGGGCTGTTGTGCCTGTGAATAGGCTGCCAAGGGAAGGTGAAGAACAGCAACAGATTTCAGGCCTGGCCCCTTCCATGTGGGAGAAGGAGCCGGACGTTATCCTTTTCGGAAAAAAGGCTCTGCCAAGAATGGATACGATGAGATGTTGCGTCTCTGGGAAAGCACAGATCCCCAGGGCTGTTGTGCCTGTGAATAGGCTGCCAAGGGAAGGTGAAGAGCAGCAACAGCTTTCAGGCCTGGCACCTTCCTTGTGGGAGAAGGAGCCGGACGTTTGCCTTTTCGGAAAAAAGGCTCTGCCGAGAACAGGCGCCTTGAGATGTTGCATCTCTGGGAAAGCACAGATCCCCAGGGCTGTTGTGCCTGTGAATAGGCTGCCAAGGGAAGGTGAAGAGCAGCAACAACTTTCAGGGCTGGCACCTTCCTTGTGGGAGAAGGAGCCAGACGTTTGCCATTTCAGAAAGAGGCTCTGCCGAGAAGAGGCGCCTTTGAGATGTTGCATCTCTGGGAAAGCACAGATCCCCAGTGCTGTTGTGCCTGTGAATAGGCTGCCAAGGGAAGGTGAAGAGCAGCAACAACTTTCAGGGCTGGCACCTTCCTTGTCGGGGAAGGAGCCGGACGTTTGCCTTTTTGGAAAAAAGGCTCTGCCGAGAATGGGTACGATGAGATGTTGCGTCTCTGGGAAAGCACAGATCCCCAGGGCTGTTGTGCCTGTGAATAGGCTGCCAAGGGAAGGTGAAGAGCAGCAGCAACTTTCAGGGCTGGCACCTTCCATGTGGGAGAAGGAGCCGGACGTTTGTCATTTCAGAAAGAGGCTCTGCCGAGAATAGGCGCCTTGAGATGTTGCATCTCTGGGAAAGCACAGATCCCCAGGGCTGTTGTGCCTGTGAATAGGCTGCCAAGGGAAGGTGAAGAGCAGCAACAGCTGTCAGGCCTGGCACCTTCCTTGTGGGAGAAGGAGCCGGACGTTTGCCTTTTCGGAAAAAAGGCTCTGACGAGAACAGGCGCCTTGAGATGTTGCATCTCTGGGAAAGCACAGATCCCCAGGGCTGTTGTGCCTGTGAATAGGCTGCCAAGGGAAGGTGAAGAACAGCAACAGATTTCAGGCCTGGCCCCTTCCATGTGGGAGAAGGAGCCGGACGTTATCCTTTTCGGAAAAAAGGCTCTGCCAAGAATGGATACAATGAGATGTTGCGTCTCTGGGAAAGCACAGATCCCCAGGGCTGTTGTGCCTGTGAATAGGCTGCCAAGGGAAGGTGAAGAGCAGCAACAGCTGTCAGGCCTGGCACCTTCCTTGTCGGGGAAGGAGCCGGACGTTTGCCTTTTCGGAAAAAAGGCTCTGCCGAGAATGCGTACGATGAGATGTTGCGTCTCTGGGAAAGCACAGATCCCCAGGGCTGTTGTGCCTGTGAATAGGCTGCCAAGGGAAGGTGAAGAGCAGCAACAGCTGTCAGGCCTGGCACCTTCCTTGTGGGAGAAGGAGCCGGACGTTTGCCTTTTCGGAATGAGGCTCAGCCGAGAACAGGCGCTTTGAGATGTTGCGTCTCTGGGAAAGCACAGATCTCCAGGGCTGTTGTGCCTGTGAATAGGCTGCCAAGGGAAGGTGAAGAGCAGCAACAGCTTTCAGGCCTGGCACCTTCCTTGTCGGGGAAGGAGCCAGACGTTATCCTTTTCGGAAAAAAGTCTCTGCCAAGAATGGGTACGATGAGATGTTGCGTCTCTGGGAAAGCACAGATCCCCAGGGCTGTTGTTCCTGTGAATAGGCTGCCAAGGGAAGGTGAAGAACAGCAACAACTTTCAGGGCTGGCCCCTTCCTTGTGGGAGAAGGAGCCGGACGTTTGCCATTTCAGAAAGAGGCTCTGCCGAGAACAGGCGCCTTGAGATGTTGCATCTCTGGGAAAGCACAGATCCCCAGGGCTGTTGTGCCTGTGAATAGGCTGCCAAGGGAAGGTGAAGAGCAGCAACAGCTTTCAGGCCTGGCACCTTCCTTGTCGGGGAAGGAGCCGGACGTTTGCCTTTTCGGAAAAAAGGCTCTGCCGAGAACAGGCGCCTTGAGATGTTGCGTCTCTGGGAAAGCACAGATCCCCAGGGCTGTTGTGCCTGTGAATAGGCTGCCAAGGGAAGGTGAAGAGCAGCAACACCTTTCAGGGCTGTCCCCTTCCTTGTGGGAGAAGGAGCCGGACGTTTGCCATTTCAGAAAGAGGCTCTGCCGAGAACAGGCGCCTTGAGATGTTGCATCTCTGGGAAAGCACAGATCCCCAGGGCTGTTGTGCCTGTGAATAGGCTGCCAAGGGAAGGTGAAGAGCAGCAACAACTTTCAGGGCTGGCACCTTCCTTGTCGGGGAAGGAGCTGGACGTTTGACATTTCAGAAAGAGGCTCTGCCGAGAACAGGCGCCTTTGAGATGTTGCATCTCTGGGAAAGCACAGATCCCCAGTGCTGTTGTGCCTGTGAATAGGCTGCCAAGGGAAGGTGAAGAGCAGCAACAACTTTCAGGGCTGGCACCTTCCTTGTCGGGGAAGGAGCCGGACGTTTGCCTTTTTGGAAAAAAGGCTCTGCCGAGAATGGGTACGATGAGATGTTGCGTCTCTGGGAAAGCACAGATCCCCAGGGCTGTTGTGCCTGTGAATAGGCTGCCAAGGGAAGGTGAAGAGCAGCAGCAACTTTCAGGGCTGGCACTTTCCATGTGGGAGAAGGAGCCGGACGTTTGCCATTTCAGAAAGAGGCTCTGCCGAGAATAGGCGCCTTGAGATGTTGCATCTCTGGGAAAGCACAGATCCCCAGGGCTGTTGTTCCTGTGAATAGGCTGCCAAGGGAAGGTGAAGAACAGCAACAACTTTCAGGGCTGGCCCCTTCCTTGTGGGAGAAGGAGCCGGATGTTTGCCATTTCAGAAAGAGGCTCTGCCGAAAACAGGCGCCTTGAGATGTTGCATCTCTGGGAAAGCACAGATCCCCAGGGCTGTTGTGCCTGTGAATAGGCTGCCAAGGGAAGGTGAAGAGCAGCAACAGCTGTCAGGGCTGGCACCTTCCTTGTCGGGGAAAGAGCCGGACGTTTGCCTTTTTGGAAAAAAGGCTCTGCCGAGAATGGGTACGATGAGATGTTGTGTCTCTGGGAAAGCACAGATCCCCAGGGCTGTTGTGCCTGTGAATAGGCTGCCAAGGGAAGGTGAAGAGCAGCAACAGCTTTCAGGCCTGGCACCTTCCTTGTGGGAGAAGGAGCCGGACGTTTGCCTTTTCGGAAAAAAGGCTCTGCCGAGAACAGGCGCCTTGAGATGTTGCATCTCTGGGAAAGCACAGATCCCCAGGGCTGTTGTGCCTGTGAATAGGCTGCCAAGGGAAGGTGAAGAGCAGCAAAAGATTTCAGGCCTGGCCCCTTCCATGTGCGAGAAGGAGCCGGACGTTATACTTTTCGGAAAAAAGGCTCTGCCAAGAATGGGTACGATGAGATGTTGCGTCTCTGGGAAAGCACAGATCCCCAGGGCTGTTGTGCCTGTGAATAGGCTGCCAAGGGAAGGTGAAGAGCAGCAACAACTTTCAGGGCTGGCACCTTCCTTGTCGGGGAAGGAGCCGGACGTTATCCTTTTTGGAAAAAAGGCTCTGCCAAGAATGGGTACGATGAGATGTTGCGTCTCTGGGAAAGCACAGATCCCCAGGGCTGTTGTGCCTGTGAATAGGCTGCCAAGGGAAGGTGAAGAGCAGCAGCAACTTTCAGGGCTGGCACCTTCCATGTGGGAGAAGGAGCTGGACGTTTGACATTTCAGAAAGAGGCTCTGCCGAGAACAGGCGCCTTTGAGATGTTGCATCTCTGGGAAAGCACAGATCCCCAGGGCTGTTGTGCCTGTGAATAGGCTGCCAAGGGAAGGTGAAGAGCAGCAACAACTTTCAGGGCTGGCACATTCCTTGTCGGGGAAGGAGCCGGACGTTTGCCTTTTCGGAAAAAAGGCTCTGCCGAGAATGGGTACGATGAGATGTTGCGTCTCTGGGAAAGCACAGATCCCCAGGGCTGTTGTGCCTGTGAATAGGCTGCCAAGGGAAGGTGAAGAGCAGCAACAGCTTTCAGGCCTGGCACCTTCCATGTGGGAGAAGGAGCCGGACGTTTGCCTTTTCGGAAAAAAGGCTCTGCCGAGAACAGGCGCCTTGAGATGTTGCGTCTCTGGGAAAGCACAGATCCGCAGGGCTGTTGTTCCTGTGAATAGGCTGCCAAGGGAAGGTGAAGAACAGCAACAACTTTCAGGGCTGGCCCCTTCCTTGTGGGAGAAGGAGCCGGACGTTTGCCATTTCAGAAAGAGGCTCTGCCGAGAACAGGCGCCTTGAGATGTTGCATCTCTGGGAAAGCACAGATCTCCAGGGCTGTAGTGCCTGTGAATAGGCTGCCAAGGGAAGGTGAGGAGCAGCAACAGCTTTCAGGGCTGGCACCTTCCTTGTCGGGGAAGGAGCCGGACGTTTGCCTTTTTGGAAAAAAGGCTCTGCCGAGAATGGGTACGATGAGACGTTGCGTCTCTGGGAAAGCACAGATCCCCAGGGCTGTTGTGCCTGTGAATAGGCTGCCAAGGGAAGGTGAAGAGCAGCAACAGCTTTCAGGCCTGGCACCTTCCTTGAGGGAGAAGGAGCCGGACGTTTGCCTTTTCGGAAAAAAGGCTCTGCCGAGAACAGGCGCCTTGAGATGTTGCGTCTCTGGGAAAGCACAGATCCCCAGGGCTGTTGTGCCTGTGAATAGGCTGCCAAGGGAAGGTGAAGAACAGCAACAACTTTCAGGCCTGGCCCCTTCCTTGTCGGGGAAGGAGCCGGACGTTTGCCATTTCAGAAAGAGGCTCTGCCGAGAACAGGCGCCTTTGAGATGTTGCATCTCTGGGAAAGCACAGATCCCCAGTGCTGTTGTGCCTGTGAATAGGCTGCCAAGGGAAGGTGAAGAGCAGCAACAACTTTCAGGGCTGGCACCTTCCTTGTCGGGGAAGGAGCCGGACGTTTGCCTTTTTGGAAAAAAGGCTCTGCCGAGAATGGGTACGATGAGATGTTGCGTCTCTGGGAAAGCACAGATCCCCAGGGCTGTTGTGCCTGTGAATAGGCTGCCAAGGGAAGGTGAAGAGCAGCAGCAACTTTCAGGGCTGGCACCTTCCATGTGGGAGAAGGAGCCGGACGTTTGTCATTTCAGAAAGAGGCTCTGCCGAGAATAGGCGCCTTGAGATGTTGCATCTCTGGGAAAGCACAGATCCCCAGGGCTGTTGTGCCTGTGAATAGGCTGCCAAGGGAAGGTGAAGAGCAGCAACAGCTGTCAGGCCTGGCACCTTCCTTGTGGGAGAAGGAGCCGGACGTTTGCCTTTTCGGAAAAAAGGCTCTGCCGAGAACAGGCGCCTTGAGATGTTGCATCTCTGGGAAAGCACAGATCCCCAGGGCTGTTGTGCCTGTGAATAGGCTGCCAAGGGAAGGTGAAGAGCAGCAAAAGATTTCAGGCCTGGCCCCTTCCATGTGCGAGAAGGAGCCGGACGTTATCCTTTTTGGAAAAAAGGCTCTGCCAAGAATGGGTACGATGAGATGTTGCGTCTCTGGGAAAGCACAGATCCCCAGGGCTGTTGTGCCTGTGAATAGGCTGCCAAGGGAAGGTGAAGAGCAGCAGCAACTTTCAGGGCTGGCACCTTCCATGTGGGAGAAGGAGCTGGACGTTTGACATTTCAGAAAGAGGCTCTGCCGAGAACAGGCGCCTTTGAGATGTTGCATCTCTGGGAAAGCACAGATCCCCAGGGCTGTTGTGCCTGTGAATAGGCTGCCAAGGGAAGGTGAAGAGCAGCAACAACTTTCAGGGCTGGCACATTCCTTGTCGGGGAAGGAGCCGGACGTTTGCCTTTTCGGAAAAAAGGCTCTGCCGAGAATGGGTACGATGAGATGTTGCGTCTCTGGGAAAGCACAGATCCCCAGGGCTGTTGTGCCTGTGAATAGGCTGCCAAGGGAAGGTGAAGAGCAGCAACAGCTTTCAGGCCTGGCACCTTCCATGTGGGAGAAGGAGCCGGACGTTTGCCTTTTCGGAAAAAAGGCTCTGCCGAGAACAGGCGCCTTGAGATGTTGCGTCTCTGGGAAAGCACAGATCCGCAGGGCTGTTGTTCCTGTGAATAGGCTGCCAAGGGAAGGTGAAGAACAGCAACAACTTTCAGGGCTGGCCCCTTCCTTGTGGGAGAAGGAGCCGGACGTTTGCCATTTCAGAAAGAGGCTCTGCCGAGAACAGGCGCCTTGAGATGTTGCATCTCTGGGAAAGCACAGATCTCCAGGGCTGTTGTGCCTGTGAATAGGCTGCCAAGGGAAGGTGAGGAGCAGCAACAGCTTTCAGGGCTGGCACCTTCCTTGTCGGGGAAGGAGCCGGACGTTTGCCTTTTTGGAAAAAAGGCTCTGCCGAGAATGGGTACGATGAGACGTTGCGTCTCTGGGAAAGCACAGATCCCCAGGGCTGTTGTGCCTGTGAATAGGCTGCCAAGGGAAGGTGAAGAGCAGCAACAGCTTTCAGGCCTGGCACCTTCCTTGAGGGAGAAGGAGCCGGACGTTTGCCTTTTCGGAAAAAAGGCTCTGCCGAGAACAGGCGCCTTGAGATGTTGCGTCTCTGGGAAAGCACAGATCCCCAGGGCTGTTGTGCCTGTGAATAGGCTGCCAAGGGAAGGTGAAGAACAGCAACAACTTTCAGGCCTGGCCCCTTCCTTGTCGGGGAAGGAGCCGGACGTTTGCCATTTCAGAAAGAGGCTCTGCCGAGAACAGGCGCCTTTGAGATGTTGCATCTCTGGGAAAGCACAGATCCCCAGTGCTGTTGTGCCTGTGAATAGGCTGCCAAGGGAAGGTGAAGAGCAGCAACAACTTTCAGGGCTGGCACCTTCCTTGTCGGGGAAGGAGCCGGACGTTTGCCTTTTTGGAAAAAAGGCTCTGCCGAGAATGGGTACGATGAGATGTTGCGTCTCTGGGAAAGCACAGATCCCCAGGGCTGTTGTGCCTGTGAATAGGCTGCCAAGGGAAGGTGAAGAGCAGCAGCAACTTTCAGGGCTGGCACCTTCCATGTGGGAGAAGGAGCCGGACGTTTGTCATTTCAGAAAGAGGCTCTGCCGAGAATAGGCGCCTTGAGATGTTGCATCTCTGGGAAAGCACAGATCCCCAGGGCTGTTGTGCCTGTGAATAGGCTGCCAAGGGAAGGTGAAGAACAGCAACAGATTTCAGGCCTGGCCCCTTCCATGTGGGAGAAGTAGCCGGACGTTATCCTTTTCGGAAAAAAGGCTCTGCCAAGAATGGATACAATGAGATGTTGCGTCTCTGGGAAAGCACAGATCCCCAGGGCTGTTGTGCCTGTGAATAGGCTGCCAAGGGAAGGTGAAGAGCAGCAACAGCTGTCAGGCCTGGCACCTTCCTTGTCGGGGAAGGAGCCGGACGTTTGCCTTTTCGGAAAAAAGGCTCTGCCGAGAATGGGTACGATGAGATGTTGCGTCTCTGGGAAAGCACAGATCCCCAGGGCTGTTGTGCCTGTGAATAGGCTGCCAAGGGAAGGTGAAGAGCAGCAACAGCTGTCAGGCCTGGCACCTTCCTTGTGGGAGAAGGAGCCGGACGTTTGCCTTTTCGGAATGAGGCTCAGCCGAGAACAGGCGCTTTGAGATGTTGCGTCTCTGGGAAAGCACAGATCTCCAGGGCTGTTGTGCCTGTGAATAGGCTGCCAAGGGAAGGTGAAGAGCAGCAACAGCTTTCAGGGCTGGCACCTTCCTTGTCGGGGAAGGAGCCGGACGTTTGCCTTTTTGGAAAAAAGGCTCTGCCGAGAATGGGTACGATGAGATGTTGCGTCTCTGGGAAAGCACAGATCCCCAGTGCTGTTGTGCCTGTGAATAGGCTGCCAAGGGAAGGTGAAGAGCAGCAACAGCTTTCAGGCCTGGCACCTTCCTTGTGGGAGAAGGAGCCAGACGTTTGCCATTTCAGAAAGAGGCTCTGCTGAGAACAGGCGCCTTGAGATGTTGCATCTCTGGGAAAGCACAGATCCCCAGGGCTGTTGTTCCTGTGAATAGGCTGCCAAGGGAAGGTGAAGAACAGCAACAACTTTCAGGGCTGGCCCCTTCCTTGTGGGAGAAGGAGCCGGACGTTTGCCATTTCAGAAAGAGGCTCTGCCGAGAACAGGTGCCTTGAGATGTTGCATCTCTGGGAAAGCACAGATCCCCAGGGCTGTTGTGCCTGTGAATAGGCTGCCAAGGGAAGGTGAAGAGCAGCAACAGCTTTCAGGGCTGGCACCTTCCTTGTCGGGGAAGGAGCCGGACGTTTGCCTTTTTGGAAAAAAGGCTCTGCCGAGAATGGGTACGATGAGATGTTGCGTCTCTGGGAAAGCACAGATCCCCAGTGCTGTTGTGCCTGTGAATAGGCTGCCAAGGGAAGGTGAAGAGCAGCAACAACTTTCAGGGCTGGCACCTTCCTTGTGGGAGAAGGAGCCAGACGTTTGCCATTTCAGAAAGAGGCTCTGCCGAGAACAGGCGCCTTGAGATGTTGCATCTCTGGGAAAGCACAGATCCCCAGGGCTGTTGTGCCTGTGAATAGGCTGCCAAGGGAAGGTGAAGAGCAGCAACAGCTTTCAGGCCTGGCACCTTCCTTGTCGGGGAAGGAGCCGGACGTTTGCCTTTTCGGAAAAAAGGCTCTGCCGAGAACAGGCGCCTTGAGATGTTGCGTCTCTGGGAAAGCACAGATCCCCAGGGCTGTTGTGCCTGTGAATAGGCTGCCAAGGGAAGGTGAAGAGCAGCAACACCTTTCAGGGCTGTCCCCTTCCTTGTGGGAGAAGGAGCCGGACGTTTGCCATTTCAGAAAGAGGCTCTGCCGAGAACAGGCGCCTTGAGATGTTGCATCTCTGGGAAAGCACAGATCCCCAAGGCTGTTGTGCCTGTGAATAGGCTGCCAAGGGAAGGTGAAGAGCAGCAACAACTTTCAGGGCTGGCACCTTCCTTGTCGGGGAAGGAGCTGGACGTTTGACATTTCAGAAAGAGGCTCTGCCGAGAAGAGGCGCCTTTGAGATGTTGCATCTCTGGGAAAGCACAGATCCCCAGTGCTGTTGTGCCTGTGAATAGGCTGCCAAGGGAAGGTGAAGAGCAGCAACAACTTTCAGGGCTGGCACCTTCCTTGTCGGGGAAGGAGCCGGACGTTTGCCTTTTTGGAAAAAAGGCTCTGCCGAGAATGGGTACGATGAGATGTTGCGTCTCTGGGAAAGCACAGATCCCCAGGGCTGTTGTGCCTGTGAATAGGCTGCCAAGGGAAGGTGAAGAGCAGCAGCAACTTTCAGGGCTGGCACTTTCCATGTGGGAGAAGGAGCCGGACGTTTGTCATTTCAGAAAGAGGCTCTGCCGAGAATAGGCGCCTTGAGATGTTGCATCTCTGGGAAAGCACAGATCCCCAGGGCTGTTGTGCCTGTGAATAGGCTGCCAAGGGAAGGTGAAGAGCAGCAACAGCTTTCAGGCCTGGCACCTTCCTTGAGGGAGAAGGAGCCGGACGTTTGCCTTTTCGGATAAAAGGCTCTGCCGAGAACAGGCGCCTTGAGATGTTGCATCTCTGGGAAAGCACAGATCCCTAGTGCTGTGTTCCTGTGAATAGGCTGCCAAGGGAAGGTGAAGAGCAGCAACAGCTGTCAGGGCTGGCCCCTTCCTTGTCGGGGAAGGAGCCGGACGTTTGCCTTTTTGGAAAAAAGGCTCTGCCGAGAATGGGTACGATGAGATGTTGTGTCTCTGGGAAAGCACAGATGCCCAGGGCTGTTGTGCCTGTGAATAGGCTGCCAAGGGAAGGTGAAGAGCAGCAACAGCTGTCAGGCCTGGCACCTTCCTTGTGGGAGAAGGAGCCGGACGTTTGCCTTTTCTTAAAAAAGGCTCTGACGAGAACAGGCGCCTTGAGATGTTGCATCTCTGGGAAAGCACAGATCCCCAGGGCTGTAGTGCCTGTGAATAGGCTGCCAAGGGAAGGTGAAGAACAGCAACAGATTTCAGGCCTGGCCCCTTCCATGTGGGAGAAGGAGCCGGACGTTATCCTTTTCGGAAAAAAGGCTCTGCCAAGAATGGATACGATGAGATGTTGCGTCTCTGGGAAAGCACAGATCCCCAGGGCTGTTGTGCCTGTGAATAGGCTGCCAAGGGAAGGTGAAGAGCAGCAACAGCTTTCAGGCCTGGCACCTTCCTTGTGGGAGAAGGAGCCGGACGTTTGCCTTTTCGGAAAAAAGGCTCTGCCGAGAACAGGCGCCTTGAGATGTTGCATCTCTGGGAAAGCACAGATCCCCAGGGCTGTTGTGCCTGTGAATAGGCTGCCAAGGGAAGGTGAAGAGCAGCAACAACTTTCAGGGCTGGCACCTTCCTTGTGGGAGAAGGAGCCAGACGTTTGCCATTTCAGAAAGAGGCTCTGCCGAGAAGAGACGCCTTTGAGATGTTGCATCTCTGGGAAAGCACAGATCCCCAGTGCTGTTGTGCCTGTGAATAGGCTGCCAAGGGAAGGTGAAGAGCAGCAACAACTTTCAGGGCTGGCACCTTCCTTGTCGGGGAAGGAGCCGGACGTTTGCCTTTTCGGAAAAAAGGCTCTGCCGAGAATGCGTACGATGAGATGTTGCGTCTCTGGGAAAGCACAGATCCCCAGGGCTGTTGTGCCTGTGAATAGGCTGCCAAGGGAAGGTGAAGAGCAGCAACAGCTGTCAGGCCTGGCACCTTCCTTGTGGGAGAAGGAGCCGGACGTTTGCCTTTTCGGAATGAGGCTCAGCCGAGAACAGGCGCTTTGAGATGTTGCGTCTCTGGGAAAGCACAGATCTCCAGGGCTGTTGTGCCTGTGAATAGGCTGCCAAGGGAAGGTGAAGAGCAGCAACAGCTTTCAGGCCTGGCACCTTCCTTGTCGGGGAAGGAGCCAGACGTTATCCTTTTCGGAAAAAAGTCTCTGCCAAGAATGGGTACGATGAGATGTTGCGTCTCTGGGAAAGCACAGATCCCCAGGGCTGTTGTTCCTGTGAATAGGCTGCCAAGGGAAGGTGAAGAACAGCAACAACTTTCAGGGCTGGCCCCTTCCTTGTGGGAGAAGGAGCCGGACGTTTGCCATTTCAGAAAGAGGCTCTGCTGAGAACAGGCGCCTTGAGATGTTGCATCTCTGGGAAAGCACAGATCCCCAGGGCTGTTGTGCCTGTGAATAGGCTGCCAAGGGAAGGTGAAGAGCAGCAACAGCTTTCAGGCCTGGCACCTTCCTTGTCGGGGAAGGAGCCGGACGTTTGCCTTTTCGGAAAAAAGGCTCTGCCGAGAACAGGCGCCTTGAGATGTTGCGTCTCTGGGAAAGCACAGATCCCCAGGGCTGTTGTGCCTGTGAATAGGCTGCCAAGGGAAGGTGAAGAGCAGCAACAACTTTCAGGGCTGTCCCCTTCCTTGTGGGAGAAGGAGCCGGACGTTTGCCATTTCAGAAAGAGGCTCTGCCGAGAACAGGCGCCTTGAGATGTTGCATCTCTGGGAAAGCACAGATCCCCAAGGCTGTTGTGCCTGTGAATAGGCTGCCAAGGGAAGGTGAAGAGCAGCAACAACTTTCAGGGCTGGCACCTTCCTTGTCGGGGAAGGAGCTGGACGTTTGACATTTCAGAAAGAGGCTCTGCCGAGAACAGGCGCCTTTGAGATGTTGCATCTCTGGGAAAGCACAGATCCCCAGTGCTGTTGTGCCTGTGAATAGGCTGCCAAGGGAAGGTGAAGAGCAGCAACAACTTTCAGGGCTGGCACCTTCCTTGTCGGGGAAGGAGCCGGACGTTTGCCTTTTTGGAAAAAAGGCTCTGCCGAGAATGGGTACGATGAGATGTTGCGTCTCTGGGAAAGCACAGATCCCCAGGGCTGTTGTGCCTGTGAATAGGCTGCCAAGGGAAGGTGAAGAGCAGCAGCAACTTTCAGGGCTGGCACTTTCCATGTGGGAGAAGGAGCCGGACGTTTGCCATTTCAGAAAGAGGCTCTGCCGAGAATAGGCGCCTTGAGATGTTGCATCTCTGGGAAAGCACAGATCCCCAGGGCTGTTGTGCCTGTGAATAGGCTGCCAAGGGAAGGTGAAGAGCAGCAACAGCTTTCAGGCCTGGCACCTTCCTTGAGGGAGAAGGAGCCGGACGTTTGCCTTTTCGGATAAAAGGCTCTGCCGAGAACAGGCGCCTTGAGATGTTGCATCTCTGGGAAAGCACAGATCCCTAGTGCTGTGTTCCTGTGAATAGGATGCCAAGGGAAGGTGAAGAACAGCAACAACTTTCAGGGCTGGCCCCTTCCTTGTGGGAGAAGGAGCCGGACGTTTGCCATTTCAGAAAGAGGCTCTGCCGAGAACAGGCGCCTTGAGATGTTGCATCTCTGGGAAAGCACAGATCCCCAGGGCTGTTGTGCCTGTGAATAGGCTGCCAAGGGAAGGTGAAGAGCAGCAACAGCTGTCAGGGCTGGCACCTTCCTTGTCGGGGAAGGAGCCGGACGTTTGCCTTTTTGGAAAAAAGGCTCTGCCGAGAATGGGTACGATGAGATGTTGTGTCTCTGGGAAAGCACAGATCCCCAGGGCTGTTGTGCCTGTGAATAGGCTGCCAAGGGAAGGTGAAGAGCAGCAACAGCTGTCAGGCCTGGCACCTTCCTTGTGGGAGAAGGAGCCGGACGTTTGCCTTTTCGGAAAAAAGGCTCTGACGAGAACAGGCGCCTTGAGATGTTGCATCTCTGGGAAAGCACAGATCCCCAGGGCTGTTGTGCCTGTGAATAGGCTGCCAAGGGAAGGTGAAGAGCAGCAACAGCTGTCAGGCCTGGCACCTTCCTTGTGGGAGAAGGAGCCGGACGTTTGCCATTTCAGAAAAAGGCTCTGACGAGAACAGGCGCCTTGAGATGTTGCATCTCTGGGAAAGCACAGATCCCCAGGGCTGTTGTGCCTGTGAATAGGCTGCCAAGGGAAGGTGAAGAACAGCAACAGATTTCAGGCCTGGCCCCTTCCATGTGGGAGAAGGAGCCGGACGTTATCCTTTTCGGAAAAAAGGCTCTGCCAAGAATGGATACGATGAGATGTTGCGTCTCTGGGAAAGCACAGATCCCCAGGGCTGTTGTGCCTGTGAATAGGCTGCCAAGGGAAGGTGAAGAGCAGCAACAGCTGTCAGGCCTGGCACCTTCCTTGTCGGGGAAGGAGCCGGACGTTTGCCTTTTCGGAAAAAAGGCTCTGCCGAGAATGGGTACGATGAGATGTTGCGTCTCTGGGAAAGCACAGATCCCCAGGGCTGTTGTGCCTGTGAATAGGCTGCCAAGGGAAGGTGAAGAGCAGCAACAGCTGTCAGGCCTGGCACCTTCCTTGTGGGAGAAGGAGCCGGACGTTTGCCTTTTCGGAATGAGGCTCAGCCGAGAACAGGCGCTTTGAGATGTTGCGTCTCTGGGAAAGCACAGATCTCCAGGGCTGTTGTGCCTGTGAATAGGCTGCCAAGGGAAGGTGAAGAGCAGCAACAGCTTTCAGGCCTGGCACCTTCCTTGTCGGGGAAGGAGCCAGACGTTATCCTTTTCGGAAAAAAGTCTCTGCCAAGAATGGGTACGATGAGATGTTGCGTCTCTGGGAAAACACAGATCCCCAGGGCTGTTGTTCCTGTGAATAGGCTGCCAAGGGAAGGTGAAGAACAGCAACAACTTTCAGGGCTGGCCCCTTCCTTGTGGGAGAAGGAGCCGGACGTTTGCCATTTCAGAAAGAGGCTCTGCCGAGAACAGGCGCCTTGAGATGTTGCATCTCTGGGAAAGCACAGATCCCCAGGGCTGTTGTGCCTGTGAATAGGCTGCCAAGGGAAGGTGAAGAGCAGCAACAGCTTTCAGGCCTGGCAACTTCCTTGTCGGGGAAGGAGCCGGACGTTTGCCTTTTTGGAAAAAAGGCTCTGCCGAGAATGGGTACGATGAGATGTTGCGTCTCTGGGAAAGCACAGATCCCCAGGGCTGTTGTGCCTGTGAATAGGCTGCCAAGGGAAGGTGAAGAGCAGCAACAGCTTTCAGGCCTGGCACCTTCCTTGTGGGAGAAGGAGCCGGACGTTTGCCTTTTCGGAAAAAAGGCTCTGCCGAGAACAGGCGCCTTGAGATGTTGCATCTCTGGGAAAGCATAGATCCCCAGGGCTGTTGTGCCTGTGAATAGGCTGCCAAGGGAAGGTGAAGAGCAGCAACAACTTTCAGGGCTGGCACCTTCCTTGTGGGAGAAGGAGCCAGACGTTTGCCATTTCAGAAAGAGGCTCTGCCGAGAACAGGCGCCTTGAGATGTTGCATCTCTGGGAAAGCACAGATCTCCAGGGCTGTTGTGCCTGTGAATAGGCTGCCAAGGGAAGGTGAAGAGCAGCAACAGCTTTCAGGCCTGGCACCTTCCTTGTCGGGGAAGGAGCCGGACGTTTGCCTTTTCGGAAAAAAGGCTCTGCCGAGAACAGGCGCCTTGAGATGTTGCGTCTCTGGGAAAGCACAGATCCCCAGGGCTGTTGTGCCTGTGAATAGGCTGCCAAGGGAAGGTGAAGAGCAGCATCAGCTTTCAGGGCTGTCCCCTTCCTTGTGGGAGAAGGAGCCGGACGTTTGCCATTTCAGAAAGAGGCTCTGCCGAGAACAGGCGCCTTGAGATGTTGCATCTCTGGGAAAGCACAGATCCCCAGGGCTGTTGTGCCTGTGAATAGGCTGCCAAGGGAAGGTGAAGAGCAGCAACAACTTTCAGGGCTGGCACCTTCCTTGTCGGGGAAGGAGCTGGACGTTTGCCTTTTTGGAAAAAAGGCTCTGCCGAGAATGGGTACGATGAGATGTTGCGTCTCTGGGAAAGCACAGATCCCCAGGGCTGTTGTGCCTGTGAATAGGCTGCCAAGGGAAGGTGAAGAGCAGCAGCAACTTTCAGGGCTGGCACTTTCCATGTGGGAGAAGGAGCCGGACGTTTGTCATTTCAGAAAGAGGCTCTGCCGAGAATAGGCGCCTTGAGATGTTGCATCTCTGGGAAAGCACAGATCCCCAGGGCTGTTGTGCCTGTGAATAGGCTGCCAAGGGAAGGTGAAGAGCAGCAACAGCTTTCAGGCCTGGCACCTTCCTTGAGGGAGAAGGAGCCGGACGTTTGCCTTTTCGGATAAAAGGCTCTGCCGAGAACAGGCGCCTTGAGATGTTGCATCTCTGGGAAAGCACAGATCCCTAGTGCTGTGTTCCTGTGAATAGGATGCCAAGGGAAGGTGAAGAACAGCAACAACTTTCAGGGCTGGCCCCTTCCTTGTGGGAGAAGGAGCCGGACGTTTGCCATTTCAGAAAGAGGCTCTGCCGAGAACAGGCGCCTTGAGATGTTGCATCTCTGGGAAAGCACAGATCCCCAGGGCTGTTGTGCCTGTGAATAGGCTGCCAAGGGAAGGTGAAGAGCAGCAACAGCTGTCAGGGCTGGCACCTTCCTTGTCGGGGAAGGAGCCGGACGTTTGCCTTTTCGGAAAAAAGGCTCTGCCGAGAATGGGTACGATGAGATGTTGTGTCTCTGGGAAAGCACAGATCCCCAGGGCTGTTGTGCCTGTGAATAGGCTGCCAAGGGAAGGTGAAGAGCAGCAACAGCTGTCAGGCCTGGCACCTTCCTTGTGGGAGAAGGAGCCGGACGTTTGCCTTTTCGGAAAAAAGGCTCTGACGAGAACAGGCGCCTTGAGATGTTGCATCTCTGGGAAAGCACAGATCCCCAGGGCTGTTGTGCCTGTGAATAGGCTGCCAAGGGAAGGTGAAGAACAGCAACAGATTTCAGGCCTGGCCCCTTCCATGTGGGAGAAGGAGCCGGACGTTATCCTTTTCGGAAAAAAGGCTCTGCCAAGAATGGATACGATGAGATGTTGCGTCTCTGGGAAAGCACAGATCCCCAGGGCTGTTGTGCCTGTGAATAGGCTGCCAAGGGAAGGTGAAGAGCAGCAACAGCTGTCAGGCCTGGCACCTTCCTTGTCGGGGAAGGAGCCGGACATTTGCCTTTTCGGAAAAAAGGCTCTGCCGAGAATGGGTACGATGAGATGTTGCGTCTCTGGGAAAGCACAGATCCCCAGGGCTGTTGTGCCTGTGAATAGGCTGCCAAGCGAAGGTGAAGAGCAGCAACAACTTTCAGGGCTGTCCCCTTCCTTGTGGGAGAAGGAGCCGGACGTTTGCCATTTCAGAAAGAGGCTCTGCCGAGAACAGGCGCCTTGAGATGTTGCATCTCTGGGAAAGCACAGATCCCCAAGGCTGTTGTGCCTGTGAATAGGCTGCCAAGGGAAGGTGAAGAGCAGCAACAAGTTTCAGGGCTGGCACCTTCCTTGTCGGGGAAGGAGCTGGACGTTTGACATTTCAGAAAGAGGCTCTGCCGAGAAGAGGCGCCTTTGAGATGTTGCATCTCTGGGAAAGCACAGATCCCCAGTGCTGTTGTGCCTGTGAATAGGCTGCCAAGGGAAGGTGAAGAGCAGCAACAACTTTCAGGGCTGGCACCTTCCTTGTCGGGGAAGGAGCCGGACGTTTGCCTTTTTGGAAAAAAGGCTCTGCCGAGAATGGGTACGATGAGATGTTGCGTCTCTGGGAAAGCACAGATCCCCAGGGCTGTTGTGCCTGTGAATAGGCTGCCAAGGGAAGGTGAAGAGCAGCAGCAACTTTCAGGGCTGGCACTTTCCATGTGGGAGAAGGAGCCGGACGTTTGTCATTTCAGAAAGAGGCTCTGCCGAGAATAGGCGCCTTGAGATGTTGCATCTCTGGGAAAGCACAGATCCCCAGGGCTGTTGTGCCTGTGAATAGGCTGCCAAGGGAAGGTGAAGAGCAGCAACAGCTTTCAGGCCTGGCACCTTCCTTGAGGGAGAAGGAGCCGGACGTTTGCCTTTTCGGATAAAAGGCTCTGCCGAGAACAGGCGCCTTGAGATGTTGCATCTCTGGGAAAGCACAGATCCCTAGTGCTGTGTTCCTGTGAATAGGCTGCCAAGGGAAGGTGAAGAACAGCAAAAACTTTCAGGGCTGGGCCCTTCCTTGTGGGAGAAGGAGCCGGACGTTTGCCATTTCAGAAAGAGGCTCTGCCGAGAACAGGCGCCTTGAGATGTTGCATCTCTGGGAAAGCACAGATCCCCAGGGCTGTTGTGCCTGTGAATAGGCTGCCAAGGGAAGGTGAAGAGCAGCAACAGCTGTCAGGGCTGGCACCTTCCTTGTCGGGGAAGGAGCCGGACGTTTGCCTTTTTGGAAAAAAGGCTCTGCCGAGAATGGGTACGATGAGATGTTGTGTCTCTGGGAAAGCACAGATCCCCAGGGCTGTTGTGCCTGTGAATAGGCTGCCAAGGGAAGGTGAAGAGCAGCAACAGCTGTCAGGCCTGGCACCTTCCTTGTGGGAGAAGGAGCCGGACGTTTGCCTTTTCGGAAAAAAGGCTCTGACGAGAACAGGCGCCTTGAGATGTTGCATCTCTGGGAAAGCACAGATCCCCAGGGCTGTTGTGCCTGTGAATAGGCTGCCAAGGGAAGGTGAAGAGCAGCAACAGCTGTCAGGCCTGGCACCTTCCTTGTCGGGGAAGGAGCCGGACGTTTGCCTTTTCGGTAAAAAGGCTCTGCCGAGAATGGGTACGATGAGATGTTGCGTCTCTGGGAAAGCACAGATCCCCAGGGCTGTTGTGCCTGTGAATAGGCTGCCAAGGGAAGGTGAAGAGCAGCAAAAACTTTCAGGCCTAGCACCTTCCTTGTCGGGGAAGGAGCCGAACGTTTGCCTTTTTGGAAAAAAGGCTCTGCCGAGAATGGGTACGATGAGATGTTGCGTCTCTGGGAAAGCACAGATCCCCAGGGCTGTTGTGCCTGTGAATAGGCTGCCAAGGGAAGGTGAAGAGCAGCAACAACTTTCAGGGCTGGCACCTTCCTTGTGGGAGAAGGAGCCAGACGTTTGCCATTTCAGAAAGAGGCTCTGCCGAGAACAGGCGCCTTGAGATGTTGCATCTCTGGGAAAGCACAGATCTCCAGGGCTGTTGTGCCTGTGAATAGGCTGCCAAGGGAAGGTGAAGAGCAGCAACAGCTTTCAGGCCTGGCACCTTCCTTGTCGGGGAAGGAGCCGGACGTTTGCCTTTTCGGAAAAAAGGCTCTGCCGAGAACAGGCGCCTTGAGATGTTGCGTCTCTGGGAAAGCACAGATCCCCAGGGCTGTTGTGCCTGTGAATAGGCTGCCAAGGGAAGGTGAAGAGCAGCATCAGCTTTCAGGGCTGTCCCCTTCCTTGTGGGAGAAGGAGCCGGACGTTTGCCATTTCAGAAAGAGGCTCTGCCGAGAACAGGCGCCTTGAGATGTTGCATCTCTGGGAAAGCACAGATCCCCAGGGCTGTTGTGCCTGTGAATAGGCTGCCAAGGGAAGGTGAAGAGCAGCAACAACTTTCAGGGCTGGCACCTTCCTTGTCGGGGAAGGAGCTGGACGTTTGCCTTTTTGGAAAAAAGGCTCTGCCGAGAATGGGTACGATGAGATGTTGCGTCTCTGGGAAAGCACAGATCCCCAGGGCTGTTGTGCCTGTGAATAGGCTGCCAAGGGAAGGTGAAGAGCAGCAGCAACTTTCAGGGCTGGCACTTTCCATGTGGGAGAAGGAGCCGGACGTTTGCCATTTCAGAAAGAGGCTCTGCCGAGAATAGGCGCCTTGAGATGTTGCATCTCTGGGAAAGCACAGATCCCCAGGGCTGTTGTGCCTGTGAATAGGCTGCCAAGCGAAGGTGAAGAGCAGCAACAGCTTTCAGGCCTGGCACCTTCCTTGTGGGAGAAGGAGCCGGACGTTTGCCTTTTCGGATAAAAGGCTCTGCCGAGAACAGGCGCCTTGAGATGTTGCATCTCTGGGAAAGCACAGATCCCTAGTGCTGTGTTCCTGTGAATAGGATGCCAAGGGAAGGTGAAGAACAGCAACAATTTTCAGGGCTGGCCCCTTCCTTGTGGGAGAAGGAGCCGGACGTTTGCCATTTCAGAAAGAGGCTCTGCCGAGAACAGGCGCCTTGAGATGTTGCATCTCTGGGAAAGCACAGATCCCCAGGGCTGTTGTGCCTGTGAATAGGCTGCCAAGGGAAGGTGAAGAGCAGCAACAGCTGTCAGGGCTGGCACCTTCCTTGTCGGGGAAGGAGCCGGACGTTTGCCTTTTCGGAAAAAAGGCTCTGCCGAGAATGGGTACGATGAGATGTTGTGTCTCTGGGAAAGCACAGATCCCCAGGGCTGTTGTGCCTGTGAATAGGCTGCCAAGGGAAGGTGAAGAGCAGCAACAGCTGTCAGGCCTGGCACCTTCCTTGTGGGAGAAGGAGCCGGACGTTTGCCTTTTCGGAAAAAAGGCTCTGACGAGAACAGGCGCCTTGAGATGTTGCATCTCTGGGAAAGCACAGATCCCCAGGGCTGTTGTGCCTGTGAATAGGCTGCCAAGGGAAGGTGAAGAACAGCAACAGATTTCAGGCCTGGCCCCTTCCATGTGGGAGAAGGAGCCGGACGTTATCCTTTTCGGAAAAAAGGCTCTGCCAAGAATGGATACGATGAGATGTTGCGTCTCTGGGAAAGCACAGATCCCCAGGGCTGTTGTGCCTGTGAATAGGCTGCCAAGGGAAGGTGAAGAGCAGCAACAGCTGTCAGGCCTGGCACCTTCCTTGTCGGGGAAGGAGCCGGACATTTGCCTTTTCGGAAAAAAGGCTCTGCCGAGAATGGGTACGATGAGATGTTGCGTCTCTGGGAAAGCACAGATCCCCAGGGCTGTTGTGCCTGTGAATAGGCTGCCAAGCGAAGGTGAAGAGCAGCAACAACTTTCAGGGCTGTCCCCTTCCTTGTGGGAGAAGGAGCCGGACGTTTGCCATTTCAGAAAGAGGCTCTGCCGAGAACAGGCGCCTTGAGATGTTGCATCTCTGGGAAAGCACAGATCCCCAAGGCTGTTGTGCCTGTGAATAGGCTGCCAAGGGAAGGTGAAGAGCAGCAACAAGTTTCAGGGCTGGCACCTTCCTTGTCGGGGAAGGAGCTGGACGTTTGACATTTCAGAAAGAGGCTCTGCCGAGAAGAGGCGCCTTTGAGATGTTGCATCTCTGGGAAAGCACAGATCCCCAGTGCTGTTGTGCCTGTGAATAGGCTGCCAAGGGAAGGTGAAGAGCAGCAACAACTTTCAGGGCTGGCACCTTCCTTGTCGGGGAAGGAGCCGGACGTTTGCCTTTTTGGAAAAAAGGCTCTGCCGAGAATGGGTACGATGAGATGTTGCGTCTCTGGGAAAGCACAGATCCCCAGGGCTGTTGTGCCTGTGAATAGGCTGCCAAGGGAAGGTGAAGAGCAGCAGCAACTTTCAGGGCTGGCACTTTCCATGTGGGAGAAGGAGCCGGACGTTTGTCATTTCAGAAAGAGGCTCTGCCGAGAATAGGCGCCTTGAGATGTTGCATCTCTGGGAAAGCACAGATCCCCAGGGCTGTTGTGCCTGTGAATAGGCTGCCAAGGGAAGGTGAAGAGCAGCAACAGCTTTCAGGCCTGGCACCTTCCTTGAGGGAGAAGGAGCCGGACGTTTGCCTTTTCGGATAAAAGGCTCTGCCGAGAACAGGCGCCTTGAGATGTTGCATCTCTGGGAAAGCACAGATCCCTAGTGCTGTGTTCCTGTGAATAGGCTGCCAAGGGAAGGTGAAGAACAGCAAAAACTTTCAGGGCTGGGCCCTTCCTTGTGGGAGAAGGAGCCGGACGTTTGCCATTTCAGAAAGAGGCTCTGCCGAGAACAGGCGCCTTGAGATGTTGCATCTCTGGGAAAGCACAGATCCCCAGGGCTGTTGTGCCTGTGAATAGGCTGCCAAGGGAAGGTGAAGAGCAGCAACAGCTGTCAGGGCTGGCACCTTCCTTGTCGGGGAAGGAGCCGGACGTTTGCCTTTTTGGAAAAAAGGCTCTGCCGAGAATGGGTACGATGAGATGTTGTGTCTCTGGGAAAGCACAGATCCCCAGGGCTGTTGTGCCTGTGAATAGGCTGCCAAGGGAAGGTGAAGAGCAGCAACAGCTGTCAGGCCTGGCACCTTCCTTGTGGGAGAAGGAGCCGGACGTTTGCCTTTTCGGAAAAAAGGCTCTGACGAGAACAGGCGCCTTGAGATGTTGCATCTCTGGGAAAGCACAGATCCCCAGGGCTGTTGTGCCTGTGAATAGGCTGCCAAGGGAAGGTGAAGAGCAGCAACAGCTGTCAGGCCTGGCACCTTCCTTGTCGGGGAAGGAGCCGGACGTTTGCCTTTTCGGTAAAAAGGCTCTGCCGAGAATGGGTACGATGAGATGTTGCGTCTCTGGGAAAGCACAGATCCCCAGGGCTGTTGTGCCTGTGAATAGGCTGCCAAGGGAAGGTGAAGAGCAGCAAAAACTTTCAGGCCTAGCACCTTCCTTGTCGGGGAAGGAGCCGAACGTTTGCCTTTTTGGAAAAAAGGCTCTGCCGAGAATGGGTACGATGAGATGTTGCGTCTCTGGGAAAGCACAGATCCCCAGGGCTGTTGTGCCTGTGAATAGGCTGCCAAGGGAAGGTGAAGAGCAGCAACAGCTGTCAGGGCTGGCCCCTTCCTTCCGGGAGAAGGAGCCGGACGTTTGCCTTTTCGGAAAAAAGGCTCTGCCAAGAATGGGTACGATGAGATGTTGCGTCTCTGGGAAAGCACAGATCCCCAGGGCTGTTGTGCCTGTGAATAGGCTGCCAAGGGAAGGTGAAGAGCAGCAACAGCTTTCAGGGCTGTCCCCTTCCTTGTGGGAGAAGGAGCCGGACGTTTGCCATTTCAGAAAGAGGCTCTGCCGAGAACAGGCGCCTTGAGATGTTGCGTCTCTGGGAAAGCACAGATCCGCAGGGCTGTTGTTCCTGTGAATAGGCTGCCAAGGGAAGGTGAAGAACAGCAACAACTTTCAGGGCTGGCACCTTCCTTGTCGGGGAAGGAGCTGGACGTTTGCCTTTTTGGAAAAAAGGCTCTGCCGAGAATGGGTACGATGAGATGTTGCGTCTCTGGGAAAGCACAGATCCCCAGGGCTGTTGTGCCTGTGAATAGGCTGCCAAGGGAAGGTGAAGAGCAGCAGCAACTTTCAGGGCTGGCACTTTCCATGTGGGAGAAGGAGCCGGACGTTTGTCATTTCAGAAAGAGGCTCTGCCGAGAATAGGCGCCTTGAGATGTTGCATCTCTGGGAAAGCACAGATCCCCAGGGCTGTTGTGCCTGTGAATAGGCTGCCAAGCGAAGGTGAAGAGCAGCAACAGCTTTCAGGCCTGGCACCTTCCTTGAGGGAGAAGGAGCCGGACGTTTGCCTTTTCGGATAAAAGGCTCTGCCGAGAACAGGCGCCTTGAGATGTTGCATCTCTGGGAAAGCACAGATCCCTAGTGCTGTGTTCCTGTGAATAGGATGCCAAGGGAAGGTGAAGAACAGCAACAACTTTCAGGGCTGGCCCCTTCCTTGTGGGAGAAGGAGCCGGACGTTTGCCATTTCAGAAAGAGGCTCTGCCGAGAACAGGCGCCTTGAGATGTTGCATCTCTGGGAAAGCACAGATCCCCAGGGCTGTTGTGCCTGTGAATAGGCTGCCAAGGGAAGGTGAAGAGCAGCAACAGCTGTCAGGGCTGGCACCTTCCTTGTCGGGGAAGGAGCCGGACGTTTGCCTTTTCGGAAAAAAGGCTCTGCCGAGAATGGGTACGATGAGATGTTGTGTCTCTGGGAAAGCACAGATCCCCAGGGCTGTTGTGCCTGTGAATAGGCTGCCAAGGGAAGGTGAAGAGCAGCAACAGCTGTCAGGCCTGGCACCTTCCTTGTGGGAGAAGGAGCCGGACGTTTGCCTTTTCGGAAAAAAGGCTCTGACGAGAACAGGCGCCTTGAGATGTTGCATCTCTGGGAAAGCACAGATCCCCAGGGCTGTTGTGCCTGTGAATAGGCTGCCAAGGGAAGGTGAAGAACAGCAACAGATTTCAGGCCTGGCCCCTTCCATGTGGGAGAAGGAGCCGGACGTTATCCTTTTCGGAAAAAAGGCTCTGCCAAGAATGGATACGATGAGATGTTGCGTCTCTGGGAAAGCACAGATCCCCAGGGCTGTTGTGCCTGTGAATAGGCTGCCAAGGGAAGGTGAAGAGCAGCAACAGCTGTCAGGCCTGGCACCTTCCTTGTCGGGGAAGGAGCCGGACATTTGCCTTTTCGGAAAAAAGGCTCTGCCGAGAATGGGTACGATGAGATGTTGCGTCTCTGGGAAAGCACAGATCCCCAGGGCTGTTGTGCCTGTGAATAGGCTGCCAAGCGAAGGTGAAGAGCAGCAACAACTTTCAGGGCTGTCCCCTTCCTTGTGGGAGAAGGAGCCGGACGTTTGCCATTTCAGAAAGAGGCTCTGCCGAGAACAGGCGCCTTGAGATGTTGCATCTCTGGGAAAGCACAGATCCCCAAGGCTGTTGTGCCTGTGAATAGGCTGCCAAGGGAAGGTGAAGAGCAGCAACAAGTTTCAGGGCTGGCACCTTCCTTGTCGGGGAAGGAGCTGGACGTTTGACATTTCAGAAAGAGGCTCTGCCGAGAAGAGGCGCCTTTGAGATGTTGCATCTCTGGGAAAGCACAGATCCCCAGGGCTGTTGTGCCTGTGAATAGGCTGCCAAGGGAAGGTGAAGAGCAGCAACAACTTTCAGGGCTGGCACCTTCCTTGTCGGGGAAGGAGCCGGACGTTTGCCTTTTTGGAAAAAAGGCTCTGCCGAGAATGGGTACGATGAGATGTTGCGTCTCTGGGAAAGCACAGATCCCCAGGGCTGTTGTGCCTGTGAATAGGCTGCCAAGGGAAGGTGAAGAGCAGCAGCAACTTTCAGGGCTGGCACTTTCCATGTGGGAGAAGGAGCCGGACGTTTGTCATTTCAGAAAGAGGCTCTGCCGAGAATAGGCGCCTTGAGATGTTGCATCTCTGGGAAAGCACAGATCCCCAGGGCTGTTGTTCCTGTGAATAGGCTGCCAAGGGAAGGTGAAGAGCAGCAACAGCTTTCAGGCCTGGCACCTTCCTTGAGGGAGAAGGAGCCGGACGTTTGCCTTTTCGGATAAAAGGCTCTGCCGAGAACAGGCGCCTTGAGATGTTGCATCTCTGGGAAAGCACAGATCCCTAGTGCTGTGTTCCTGTGAATAGGCTGCCAAGGGAAGGTGAAGAACAGCAAAAACTTTCAGGGCTGGGCCCTTCCTTGTGGGAGAAGGAGCCGGACGTTTGCCATTTCAGAAAGAGGCTCTGCCGAGAACAGGCGCCTTGAGATGTTGCATCTCTGGGAAAGCACAGATCCCCAGGGCTGTTGTGCCTGTGAATAGGCTGCCAAGGGAAGGTGAAGAGCAGCAACAGCTGTCAGGGCTGGCACCTTCCTTGTCGGGGAAGGAGCCGGACGTTTGCCTTTTTGGAAAAAAGGCTCTGCCGAGAATGGGTACGATGAGATGTTGTGTCTCTGGGAAAGCACAGATCCCCAGGGCTGTTGTGCCTGTGAATAGGCTGCCAAGGGAAGGTGAAGAGCAGCAACAGCTGTCAGGCCTGGCACCTTCCTTGTGGGAGAAGGAGCCGGACGTTTGCCTTTTCGGAAAAAAGGCTCTGACGAGAACAGGCGCCTTGAGATGTTGCATCTCTGGGAAAGCACAGATCCCCAGGGCTGTTGTGCCTGTGAATAGGCTGCCAAGGGAAGGTGAAGAGCAGCAACAGCTGTCAGGCCTGGCACCTTCCTTGTCGGGGAAGGAGCCGGACGTTTGCCTTTTCGGTAAAAAGGCTCTGCCGAGAATGGGTACGATGAGATGTTGCGTCTCTGGGAAAGCACAGATCCCCAGGGCTGTTGTGCCTGTGAATAGGCTGCCAAGGGAAGGTGAAGAGCAGCAAAAACTTTCAGGCCTAGCACCTTCCTTGTCGGGGAAGGAGCCGAACGTTTGCCTTTTTGGAAAAAAGGCTCTGCCGAGAATGGGTACGATGAGATGTTGCGTCTCTGGGAAAGCACAGATCCCCAGGGCTGTTGTGCCTGTGAATAGGCTGCCAAGGGAAGGTGAAGAGCAGCAACAGCTGTCAGGGCTGGCCCCTTCCTTCCGGGAGAAGGAGCCGGACGTTTGCCTTTTCGGAAAAAAGGCTCTGCCAAGAATGGGTACGATGAGATGTTGCGTCTCTGGGAAAGCACAGATCCCCAGGGCTGTTGTGCCTGTGAATAGGCTGCCAAGGGAAGGTGAAGAGCAGCAACAGCTTTCAGGGCTGTCCCCTTCCTTGTGGGAGAAGGAGCCGGACGTTTGCCATTTCAGAAAGAGGCTCTGCCGAGAACAGGCGCCTTGAGATGTTGCGTCTCTGGGAAAGCACAGATCCGCAGGGCTGTTGTTCCTGTGAATAGGCTGCCAAGGGAAGGTGAAGAACAGCAACAACTTTCAGGGCTGGCCCCTTCCTTGTGGGAGAAGGAGCCGGACGTTTGCCATTTCAGAAAGAGGCTCTGCCGAGAACAGGCGCCTTGAGATGTTGCATCTCTGGGAAAGCACAGATCCCCAGGGCTGTTGTGCCTGTGAATAGGCTGCCAAGGGAAGGTGAAGAACAGCAACAACTTTCAGGCCTGGCCCCTTCCTTGTCGGGGAAGGAGCCGGACGTTTGCCATTTCAGAAAGAGGCTCTGCCGAGAACAGGCGCCTTGAGATGTTGCATCTCTGGGAAAGCACAGATCCCCAGGCCTGCTGTGCCTGTGAATAGGCTGCCAAGGGAAGGTGAAGAGCAGCAACAGCTTTCAGGGCTGGCACCTTCCTTGTCGGGGAAGGAGCCGGACGTTTGCCTTTTTGGAAAAAAGGCTCTGCCAAGAATGGGTACGATGAGATGTTGCGTCTCTGGGAAAGCACAGATCCCCAGTGCTGTTGTGCCTGTGAATAGGCTGCCAAGGGAAGGTGAAGAGCAGCAACAGCTTTCAGGGCTGGCACCTTCCTTGTGGGAGAAGGAGCCGGACGTTTGCCTTTTCGGAAAAAAGGCTCTGCCGAGAACAGGCGCCTTGAGATGTTGCATCTCTGGGAAAGCACAGATCCCCAGGGCTGTTGTGCCTGTGAATAGGCTGCCAAGGGAAGGTGAAGAGCAGCAACAGCTGTCAGGCCTGGCACCTTCCTTGTGGGAGAAGGAGCCGGACGTTTGCCTTTTCGGAAAAAAGTCTCTGCCGAGAATGGGTACGATGAGATGTTGCGTCTCTGGGAAAGCACAGATCCCCAGGGCTGTTGTGCCTGTGAATAGGCTGCCAAGGGAAGGTGAAGAGCAGCAACAGCTGTCAGGCCTGGCACCTTCCTTGTGGGAGAAGGAGCCGGACGTTTGCCTTTTCGGAATGAGGCTCAGCCGAGAACAGACGCTTTGAGATGTTGCGTCTCTGGGAAAGCACAGATCTCCAGGGCTGTTGTGCCTGTGAATAGGCTGCCAAGGGAAGGTGAAGAGCAGCAACAGCTTTCAGGCCTGGCACCTTCCTTGTGGGAGAAGGAGCCAGACGTTATCCTTTTCGGAAAAAAGTCTCTGCCGAGAATGGATACGATGAGATGTTGCGTCTCTGGGAAAGCACAGATCCCCAGGGCTGTTGTGCCTGTGAATAGGCTGCCAAGGGAAGGTGAAGAGCAGCAACAGCTTTCAGGGCTGGCACCTTCCTTGTCGGGGAAGGAGCCGGACATTTGCCATTTCAGAAAGAGGCTCTGCCGAGAACAGGCGCCTTGAGATGTTGCATCTCTGGGAAAGCACAGATCCCCAGGGCTGTTGTGCCTGTGAATAGGCTGCCAAGGGAAGGTGAAGAGCAGCAACAGCTTTCAGGGCTGGCACCTTCCTTGTGGGAGAAGGAGCCGGACGTTTGCCTTTTCGGAAAAAAGGCTCTGCCGAGAACAGGCGCCTTGAGATGTTGCATCTCTGGGAAAGCACAGATCCCCAGGGCTGTTTTTCCTGTGAATAGGCTGCCAAGGGAAGGTGAAGAACAGCAACAACTTTCAGGGCTGGCACCTTCCTTGTGGGAGAAGGAGCCGGACGTTTGCCATTTCAGAAAGAGGCTCTGCCGAGAACAGGCGCCTTGAGATGTTGCATCTCTGGGAAAGCACAGATCCCCAGGGCTGTTGTGCCTGTGAATAGGCTGCCAAGGGAAGGTGAAGAGCAGCAACAACTTTCAGGCCTAGCACCTTCCTTGTGGGGGAAGGAGCCGGACGTTTGCCTTTTTGGAAAAAAGGCTCTGCCGAGAATGGGTACGATGAGATGTTGCGTCTCTGGGAAAGCACAGATCCCCAGGGCTGTTGTGCCTGTGAATAGGCTGCCAAGGGAAGGTGAAGAGCAGCAGCAACTTTCAGGGCTGGCACTTTCCATGTGGGAGAAGGAGCCGGACGTTTGTCATTTCAGAAAGAGGCTCTGCCGAGAATAGGCGCCTTGAGATGTTGCATCTCTGGGAAAGCACAGATCCCCAGGGCTGTTGTGCCTGTGAATAGGCTGCCAAGGGAAGGTGAAGAGCAGCAACAGCTTTCAGGCCTGGCACCTTCCTTGAGGGAGAAGGAGCCGGACGTTTGCCTTTTCGGATAAAAGGCTCTGCCGAGAACAGGCGCCTTGAGATGTTGCATCTCTGGGAAAGCACAGATCCCTAGTGCTGTGTTCCTGTGAATAGGATGCCAAGGGAAGGTGAAGAACAGCAACAACTTTCAGGGCTGGCCCCTTCCTTGTGGGAGAAGGAGCCGGACGTTTGCCATTTCAGAAAGAGGCTCTGCCGAGAACAGGCGCCTTGAGATGTTGCATCTCTGGGAAAGCACAGATCCCCAGGGCTGTTGTGCCTGTGAATAGGCTGCCAAGGGAAGGTGAAGAGCAGCAACAGCTGTCAGGGCTGGCACCTTCCTTGTCGGGGAAGGAGCCGGACGTTTGCCTTTTTGGAAAAAAGGCTCTGCCGAGAATGGGTACGATGAGATGTTGTGTCTCTGGGAAAGCACAGATCCCCAGGGCTGTTGTGCCTGTGAATAGGCTGCCAAGGGAAGGTGAAGAGCAGCAACAGCTGTCAGGCCTGGCACCTTCCTTGTGGGAGAAGGAGCCGGACGTTTGCCTTTTCGGAAAAAAGGCTCTGACGAGAACAGGCGCCTTGAGATGTTGCATCTCTGGGAAAGCACAGATCCCCAGGGCTGTTGTGCCTGTGAATAGGCTGCCAAGGGAAGGTGAAGAACAGCAACAGCTGTCAGGGCTGGCCCCTTCCATGTGGGAGAAGGAGCCGGACGTTATCCTTTTCGGAAAAAAGGCTCTGCCAAGAATGGATACGATGAGATGTTGCGTCTCTGGGAAAGCACAGATCCCCAGGGCTGTTGTGCCTGTGAATAGGCTGCCAAGGGAAGGTGAAGAGCAGCAACAGCTGTCAGGCCTGGCACCTTCCTTGTCGGGGAAGGAGCCGGACGTTTGCCATTTCGGTAAAAAGGCTCTGCCGAGAATGGGTACGATGAGATGTTGCGTCTCTGGGAAAGCACAGATCCCCAGGGCTGTTGTGCCTGTGAATAGGCTGCCAAGGGAAGGTGAAGAGCAGCAAAAACTTTCAGGCCTAGCACCTTCCTTGTCGGGGAAGGAGCCGAACGTTTGCCTTTTTGGAAAAAAGGCTCTGCCGAGAATGGGTACGATGAGATGTTGCGTCTCTGGGAAAGCACAGATCCCCAGGGCTGTTGTGCCTGTGAATAGGCTGCCAAGGGAAGGTGAAGAGCAGCAACAGCTGTCAGGGCTGGCCCCTTCCTTCCGGGAGAAGGAGCCGGACGTTTGCCTTTTCGGAAAAAATGCTCTGCCAAGAATGGGTACGATGAGATGTTGCGTCTCTGGGAAAGCACAGATCCCCAGGGCTGTTGTGCCTGTGAATAGGCTGCCAAGGGAAGGTGAAGAGCAGCAACAGCTGTCAGGGCTGGCCCCTTCCTTGCGGGAGAAGGAGCCGGACGTTTGCCTTTTCGGAAAAAAGGCTCTGCCGAGAACAGGCGCCTTGAGATGTTGCATCTCTGGGAAAGCACAGATCCCCAGTGCTGTTGTGCCTGTTAATAGGCTGCCAAGGGAAGGTGAAGAGCAGCAACAGCTGTCAGGGCTGGCACCTTCCTTGTCGGGGAAGGAGCCAGACGTTTGCCTTTTCGGAAAAAAACTCTGCCGAGAATGCGTACGATGAGATGTTGTGTCGCTGGGAAAGCACAGATCCCCAGGGCTGTTGTGCCTGTGAATAGGCTGCCAAGGGAAGGTGAAGAGCAGCAACAGCTGTCAGGCCTGGCACCTTCCTTGTGGGAGAAGGAGCCGGACGTTTGCCTTTTCGGAATGAGGCTCAGCCGAGAACAGGCGCCTTGAGATGTTGCATCTCTGGGAAAGCACAGATCCCCAGGGCTGTTGTTCCTGTGAATAGGCTGCCAAGGGAAGGTGAAGAGCAGCAACAGCTTTCAGGCCTGGCACCTTCCTTGTGGGAGAAGGAGCCGGACGTTTGCCATTTCAGAAAGAGGCTCTGCCGAGAACAGGCGCCTTGAGATGTTGCATCTCTGGGAAAGCACAGATCCCCAGGGCTGTTGTGCCTGTGAATAGGCTGCCAAGGGAAGGTGAAGAGCAGCAGCAACTTTCAGGGCTGGCACTTTCCATGTGGGAGAAGGAGCCGGACGTTTGTCATTTCAGAAAGAGGCTCTGCCGAGAATAGGCGCCTTGAGATGTTGCATCTCTGGGAAAGCACAGATCCCCAGGGCTGTTGTGCCTGTGAATAGGCTGCCAAGGGAAGGTGAAGAGCAGCAACAGCTTTCAGGCCTGGCACCTTCCTTGAGGGAGAAGGAGCCGGACGTTTGCCTTTTCGGATAAAAGGCTCTGCCGAGAACAGGCGCCTTGAGATGTTGCATCTCTGGGAAAGCACAGATCCCTAGTGCTGTGTTCCTGTGAATAGGATGCCAAGGGAAGGTGAAGAACAGCAACAACTTTCAGGGCTGGCCCCTTCCTTGTGGGAGAAGGAGCCGGACGTTTGCCATTTCAGAAAGAGGCTCTGCCGAGAACAGGCGCCTTGAGATGTTGCATCTCTGGGAAAGCACAGATCCCCAGGGCTGTTGTGCCTGTGAATAGGCTGCCAAGGGAAGGTGAAGAGCAGCAACAGCTGTCAGGGCTGGCACCTTCCTTGTCGGGGAAGGAGCCGGACGTTTGCCTTTTTGGAAAAAAGGCTCTGCCGAGAATGGGTACGATGAGATGTTGTGTCTCTGGGAAAGCACAGATCCCCAGGGCTGTTGTGCCTGTGAATAGGCTGCCAAGGGAAGGTGAAGAGCAGCAACAGCTGTCAGGCCTGGCACCTTCCTTGTGGGAGAAGGAGCCGGACGTTTGCCTTTTCGGAAAAAAGGCTCTGACGAGAACAGGCGCCTTGAGATGTTGCATCTCTGGGAAAGCACAGATCCCCAGGGCTGTTGTGCCTGTGAATAGGCTGCCAAGGGAAGGTGAAGAACAGCAACAGCTGTCAGGGCTGGCCCCTTCCATGTGGGAGAAGGAGCCGGACGTTATCCTTTTCGGAAAAAAGGCTCTGCCAAGAATGGATACGATGAGATGTTGCGTCTCTGGGAAAGCACAGATCCCCAGGGCTGTTGTGCCTGTGAATAGGCTGCCAAGGGAAGGTGAAGAGCAGCAACAGCTGTCAGGCCTGGCACCTTCCTTGTCGGGGAAGGAGCCGGACGTTTGCCATTTCGGTAAAAAGGCTCTGCCGAGAATGGGTACGATGAGATGTTGCGTCTCTGGGAAAGCACAGATCCCCAGGGCTGTTGTGCCTGTGAATAGGCTGCCAAGGGAAGGTGAAGAGCAGCAAAAACTTTCAGGCCTAGCACCTTCCTTGTCGGGGAAGGAGCCGAACGTTTGCCTTTTTGGAAAAAAGGCTCTGCCGAGAATGGGTACGATGAGATGTTGCGTCTCTGGGAAAGCACAGATCCCCAGGGCTGTTGTGCCTGTGAATAGGCTGCCAAGGGAAGGTGAAGAGCAGCAACAGCTGTCAGGGCTGGCCCCTTCCTTCCGGGAGAAGGAGCCGGACGTTTGCCTTTTCGGAAAAAATGCTCTGCCAAGAATGGGTACGATGAGATGTTGCGTCTCTGGGAAAGCACAGATCCCCAGGGCTGTTGTGCCTGTGAATAGGCTGCCAAGGGAAGGTGAAGAGCAGCAACAGCTGTCAGGGCTGGCCCCTTCCTTGCGGGAGAAGGAGCCGGACGTTTGCCTTTTCGGAAAAAAGGCTCTGCCGAGAACAGGCGCCTTGAGATGTTGCATCTCTGGGAAAGCACAGATCCCCAGTGCTGTTGTGCCTGTTAATAGGCTGCCAAGGGAAGGTGAAGAGCAGCAACAGCTGTCAGGGCTGGCACCTTCCTTGTCGGGGAAGGAGCCAGACGTTTGCCTTTTCGGAAAAAAACTCTGCCGAGAATGCGTACGATGAGATGTTGTGTCGCTGGGAAAGCACAGATCCCCAGGGCTGTTGTGCCTGTGAATAGGCTGCCAAGGGAAGGTGAAGAGCAGCAACAGCTGTCAGGCCTGGCACCTTCCTTGTGGGAGAAGGAGCCGGACGTTTGCCTTTTCGGAATGAGGCTCAGCCGAGAACAGGCGCCTTGAGATGTTGCATCTCTGGGAAAGCACAGATCCCCAGGGCTGTTGTTCCTGTGAATAGGCTGCCAAGGGAAGGTGAAGAGCAGCAACAGCTTTCAGGCCTGGCACCTTCCTTGTGGGAGAAGGAGCCGGACGTTTGCCATTTCAGAAAGAGGCTCTGCCGAGAACAGGCGCCTTGAGATGTTGCATCTCTGGGAAAGCACAGATCCCCAGGGCTGTTGTGCCTGTGAATAGGCTGCCAAGGGAAGGTGAAGAGCAGCAACAGCTGTCAGGGCTGGCACCTTCCTTGTCGGGGAAGGAGCCGGACGTTTGCCTTTTTGGAAAAAAGGCTCTGCCGAGAATGGGTACGATGAGATGTTGTGTCTCTGGGAAAGCACAGATCCCCAGGGCTGTTGTGCCTGTGAATAGGCTGCCAAGGGAAGGTGAAGAGCAGCAACAGCTGTCAGGCCTGGCACCTTCCTTGTGGGAGAAGGAGCCGGACGTTTGCCTTTTCGGAAAAAAGGCTCTGACGAGAACAGGCGCCTTGAGATGTTGCATCTCTGGGAAAGCACAGATCCCCAGGGCTGTTGTGCCTGTGAATAGGCTGCCAAGGGAAGGTGAAGAACAGGAACAGATTTCAGGCCTGGCCCCTTCCATGTGGGAGAAGGAGCCGGACGTTATCCTTTTCGGAAAAAAGGCTCTGCCAAGAATGGATACGATGAGATGTTGCGTCTCTGGGAAAGCACAGATCCCCAGGGCTGTTGTGCCTGTGAATAGGCTGCCAAGGGAAGGTGAAGAGCAGCAACAGCTGTCAGGCCTGGCACCTTCCTTGTCGGGGAAGGAGCCGGACATTTGCCTTTTCGGAAAAAAGGCTCTGCCGAGAATGGGTACGATGAGATGTTGCGTCTCTGGGAAAGCACAGATCCCCAGGGCTGTTGTGCCTGTGAATAGGCTGCCAAGCGAAGGTGAAGAGCAGCAACACCTTTCAGGGCTGTCCCCTTCCTTGTGGGAGAAGGAGCTGGACGTTTGACATTTCAGAAAGAGGCTCTGCCGAGAACAGGCGCCTTGAGATGTTGCATCTCTGGGAAAGCACAGATCCCCAAGGCTGTTGTGCCTGTGAATAGGCTGCCAAGCGAAGGTGAAGAGCAGCAACAACTTTCAGGGCTGGCACCTTCCTTGTCGGGGAAGGAGCTGGACGTTTGACATTTCAGAAAGAGGCTCTGCCGAGAAGAGGCGCCTTTGAGATGTTGCATCTCTGGGAAAGCACAGATCCCCAGTGCTGTTGTGCCTGTGAATAGGCTGCCAAGGGAAGGTGAAGAGCAGCAACAACTTTCAGGGCTGGCACCTTCCTTGTCGGGGAAGGAGCCGGACGTTTGCCTTTTTGGAAAAAAGGCTCTGCCGAGAATGGGTACGATGAGATGTTGCGTCTCTGGGAAAGCACAGATCCCCAGGGCTGTTGTGCCTGTGAATAGGCTGCCAAGGGAAGGTGAAGAGCAGCAGCAACTTTCAGGGCTGGCACTTTCCATGTGGGAGAAGGAGCCGGACGTTTGTCATTTCAGAAAGAGGCTCTGCCGAGAATAGGCGCCTTGAGATGTTGCATCTCTGGGAAAGCACAGATCCCCAGGGCTGTTGTGCCTGTGAATAGGCTGCCAAGGGAAGGTGAAGAGCAGCAACAGCTTTCAGGCCTGGCACCTTCCTTGAGGGAGAAGGAGCCGGACGTTTGCCTTTTCGGATAAAAGGCTCTGCCGAGAACAGGCGCCTTGAGATGTTGCATCTCTGGGAAAGCACAGATCCCTAGTGCTGTGTTCCTGTGAATAGGATGCCAAGGGAAGGTGAAGAACAGCAACAACTTTCAGGGCTGGCCCCTTCCTTGTGGGAGAAGGAGCCGGACGTTTGCCATTTCAGAAAGAGGCTCTGCCGAGAACAGGCGCCTTGAGATGTTGCATCTCTGGGAAAGCACAGATCCCCAGGGCTGTTGTGCCTGTGAATAGGCTGCCAAGGGAAGGTGAAGAGCAGCAACAGCTGTCAGGGCTGGCACCTTCCTTGTCGGGGAAGGAGCCGGACGTTTGCCTTTTCGGATAAAAGGCTCTGCCGAGAACAGGCGCCTTGAGATGTTGCATCTCTGGGAAAGCACAGATCCCCAGGGCTGTTGTGCCTGTGAATAGGCTGCCAAGGGAAGGTGAAGAACAGCAACAGATTTCAGGCCTGGCCCCTTCCATGTGGGAGAAGGAGCCGGACGTTATCCTTTTCGGAAAAAAGGCTCTGCCAAGAATGGATACGATGAGATGTTGCGTCTCTGGGAAAGCACAGATCCCCAGGGCTGTTGTGCCTGTGAATAGGCTGCCAAGGGAAGGTGAAGAGCAGCAACAGCTGTCAGGGCTGGCCCCTTCCTTCCGGGAGAAGGAGCCGGACGTTTGCCTTTTCGGAAAAAAGGCTCTGCCAAGAATGGGTACGATGAGATGTTGCGTCTCTGGGAAAGCACAGATCCCCAGGGCTGTTGTGCCTGTGAATAGGCTGCCAAGGGAAGGTGAAGAGCAGCAACAGCTGTCAGGGCTGGCCCCTTCCTTGCGGGAGAAGGAGCCGGACGTTTGCCTTTTCGGAAAAAAGGCTCTGCCGAGAACAGGCGCCTTTGAATGTTGCATCTCTGGGAAAGCACAGATCCCCAGGGCTGTTGTGCCTGTGAATAGGCTGCCAAGGGAAGGTGAAGAGCAGCAACAGCTGTCAGGGCTGGCACCTTCCTTGTGGGAGAAGGAGCCGGACGTTTGCCTTTTCGGAAAATAGGCTCTGCCGAGAACAGGCGCCTTGAGATATTGCATCTCTGGGAAAGCACAGATCCCCAGTGCTGTTGTGCCTGTTAATAGGCTGCCAAGGGAAGGTGAAGAGCAGCAAGAGCTGTCAGGGCTGGCACCTTCCTTGTCGGGGAAGGAGCCAGACGTTTGCCTTTTCGGAAAAAAACTCTGCCGAGAATGCGTACGATGAGATGTTGTGTCGCTGGGAAAGCATGGATCCCCAGGGCTGTTGTGCCTGTGAATAGGCTGCCAAGCGAAGGTGAAGAGCAGCAACAGCTGTCAGGCCTGGCACCTTCCTTGTGGGAGAAGGAGCCGGACGTTGCCTTTTCGGAAAAAAGGCTCTGCCGAGAACAGGCGCCTTGAGATGTTGCATCTCTGGGAAAGCACAGATCCCCAGGGCTGTTGTGCCTGTGAATAGGCTGCCAAGGGAAGGTGAAGAGCAGCAACAGCTGTCAGGCCTGGCACCTTCCTTGTGGGAGAAGGAGCCGGACGTTTGCCTTTTCGGAATGAGGCTCAGCCGAGAACAGGCGCCTTGAGATGTTGCATCTCTGGGAAAGCACAGATCCCCAGGGCTGTTGTTCCTGTGAATAGGCTGCCAAGGGAAGGTGAAGAGCAGCAACAGCTTTCAGGCCTGGCACCTTCCTTGTGGGAGAAGGAGCCGGACGTTTGCCTTTTCGGAAAAAAGGCTCTGCCGAGAACAGGCGCCTTGAGATGTTGCATCTCTGGGAAAGCACAGATCCCCAGGGCTGTTGTGCCTGTGAATAGGCTGCCAAGGGAAGGTGAAGACCAGCAACAGATTTCAGGCCTGGCCCCTTCCATGTGGGAGAAGGAGCCAGACGTTATCCTTTTCGGAAAAAAGCTCTGCCAAGAATGGGTACGATGAGATGTTGCGTCTCTGGGAAAGCACAGATCCCCAGGGCTGTTGTGCCTGTGAATAGGCTGCCAAGGGAAGGTGAAGAGCAGCAACAGCTTTCAGGGCTGGCACCTTCCTTGTCGGGGAAGGAGCCGGACGTTTGCCTTTTTGGAAAAAAGGCTCTGCCGAGAATGGGTACGATGAGACGTTGCGTCTCTGGGAAAGCACAGATCCCCAGGGCTGTTGTGCCTGTGAATAGGCTGCCAAGGGAAGGTGAAGAGCAGCAGCAACTTTCAGGGCTGGCACCTTCCATGTGGGAGGAGGAGCCGGACGTTTGCCATTTCAGAAAGAGGCTCTGCCGAGAATAGGCGCCTTGAGATGTTGCATCTCTGGGAAAGCACAGATCCCCAGGGCTGTTGTGCCTGTGAATAGGCTGCCAAGGGAAGGTGAAGAGCAGCAACAGCTTTCAGGCCTGGCAGCTTCCTTGAGGGAGAAGGAGCCGGACGTTTGCCTTTTCGGAAAAAAGGCTCTGCCGAGAACAGGCGCCTTGAGATGTTGTGTCTCTGGGAAAGCACAGATCCCCAGGGCTGTTGTGCCTGTGAATAGGCTGCCAAGGGAAGGTGAAGAACAGCAACAACTTTCAGGCCTGGCCCCTTCCTTGTCGGGGAAGGAGCCGGACGTTTGCCATTTCAGAAAGAGGCTCTGCCGAGAACAGGCGCCTTGAGATGTTGCATCTCTGGGAAAGCACAGATCCCCAGGCCTGCTGTGCCTGTGAATAGGCTGCCAAGGGAAGGTGAAGAGCAGCAACAGCTTTCAGGGCTGGCACCTTCCTTGTCGGGGAAGGAGCCGGACGTTTGCCTTTTTGGAAAAAAGGCTCTGCCAAGAATGGGTACGATGAGATGTTGCGTCTCTGGGAAAGCACAGATCCCCAGTGCTGTTGTGCCTGTGAATAGGCTGCCAAGGGAAGGTGAAGAGCAGCAACAGCTTTCAGGGCTGGCACCTTCCTTGTGGGAGAAGGAGCCGGACGTTTGCCATTTCAGAAAGAGGCTCTGCCGAGAACAGGCGCCTTGAGATGTTGCATCTCTGGGAAAGCACAGATCCCCAGGGCTGTTGTGCCTGTGAATAGGCTGCCAAGGGAAGGTGAAGAGCAGCAACAGCTGTCAGGGCTGGCACCTTCCTTGTGGGAGAAGGAGCCGGACGTTTGCCTTTTCGGAAAAAAGGCTCTGCCAAGAATGGGTACGATGAGATGTTGCGTCTCTGGGAAAGCACAGATCCCCAGGGCTGTTGTGCCTGTGAATAGGCTGCCAAGGGAAGGTGAAGAGCAGCAACAGCTGTCAGGGCTGGCCCCTTCCTTGCGGGAGAAGGAGCCAGACGTTTGCCTTTTCGGAAAAAAGGCTCTGCCGAGAACAGGCGCCTTTGAATGTTGCATCTCTGGGAAAGCACAGATCCCCAGGGCTGTTGTGCCTGTGAATAGGCTGCCAAGGGAAGGTGAAGAGCATCAACAGCTGTCAGGCCTGGCACCTTCCTTGTGGGAGAAGGAGCCGGACGTTTGCCTTTTCGGATAATAGGCTCTGCCGAGAACAGGCGCCTTGAGATATTGCATCTCTGGGAAAGCACAGATCCCCAGTGCTGTTGTGCCTGTTAATAGGCTGCCAAGGGAAGGTGAAGAGCAGCAACAGCTGTCAGGGCTGGCACCTTCCTTGTCGGGGAAGGAGCCAGACGTTTGCCTTTTCGGAAAAAAACTCTGCCGAGAATGCGTACGATGAGATGTTGTGTCGCTGGGAAAGCACAGATCCCCAGGGCTGTTGTGCCTGTGAATAGGCTGCCAAGCGAAGGTGAAGAGCAGCAACAGCTGTCAGGCCTGGCACCTTCCTTGTGGGAGAAGGAGCCGGACGTTGCCTTTTCGGAAAAAAGGCTCTGCCGAGAACAGGCGCCTTGAGATGTTGCATCTCTGGGAAAGCACAGATCCCCAGGGCTGTTGTGCCTGTGAATAGGCTGCCAAGGGAAGGTGAAGAGCAGCAACAGCTGTCAGGCCTGGCACCTTCCTTGTGGGAGAAGGAGCCGGACGTTTGCCTTTTCGGAATGAGGCTCAGCCGAGAACAGGCGCCTTGAGATGTTGCATCTCTGGGAAAGCACAGATCCCCAGGGCTGTTGTTCCTGTGAATAGGCTGCCAAGGGAAGGTGAAGAGCAGCAACAGCTTTCAGGCCTGGCACCTTCCTTGTGGGAGAAGGAGCCGGACGTTTGCCTTTTCGGATAAAAGTCTCTGCCGAGAACAGGCGCCTTGAGATGTTGCATCTCTGGGAAAGCACAGATCCCCAGGGCTGTTGTGCCTGTGAATAGGCTGCCAAGGGAAGGTGAAGAACAGCAACAGATTTCAGGCCTGGCCCCTTCCATGTGGGAGAAGGAGCCAGACGTTATCCTTTTCGGAAAAAAGGCTCTGCCAAGAATGGGTACAATGAGATGTTGCGTCTCTGGGAAAGCACAGATCCCCAGGGCTGTTGTGCCTGTGAATAGGCTGCCAAGGGAAGGTGAAGAGCAGCAACAGCTGTCAGGCCTGGCACCTTCCTTGTCGGGGAAGTATCCGGACGTTTGCCTTTTCGGAAAAAAGGCTCTGCCGAGAATGGGTACGATGAGATGTTGCGTCTCTGGGAAAGCACAGATCCCCAGGGCTGTTGTGCCTGTGAATAGGCTGCCAAGGGAAGGTGAAGAGCAGCAACAACTTTCAGGGCTGGCACCTTCCATGTGGGAGAAGGAGCCGGACGTTTGCCATTTCAGAAAGAGGCTCTGCCGAGAACGGGCGCCTTGAGATGTTGCATCTCTGGGAAAGCATAGATCCCCAGGCCTGCTGTGCCTGTGAATAGGCTGCCAAGGGAAGGTGAAGAGCAGCAACAGCTTTCAGGGCTGGCCCCTTCCTTGTCGGGGAAGGAGCCGGACGTTTGCCTTTTTGGAAAAAAGGCTCTGCCGAGAATGGGTACGATGAGATGTTGCGTCTCTGGGAAAGCACAGATCCCCAGGGCTGTTGTGCCTGTGAATAGGCTGCCAAGGGAAGGTGAAGAGCAGAAACAACTTTCAGGGCTGGCACCTTCCTTGTGGGAGAAGGAGCCGGACGTTTGCCTTTTCGGAAAAAAGTCTCTGCCAAGAATGGGTACGATGAGATGTTGAGTCTCTGGGAAAGCACAGATCCCCAGGGCTGTTGTGCCTGTGAATAGGCTGCCAAGGGAAGGTGAAGAGCAGCAACAGCTTTCAGGGGTGGCACCTTCCATGTGGGAGAAGGAGCCGGACGTTTGCCATTTCAGAAAGAGGCTCTGCCGAGAACAGGCGCCTTGAGATGTTGCATCTCTGGGAAAGCACAGATCCCCAGGGCTGTTGTGCCTGTGAATAGGCTGCCAAGGGAAGGTGAAGAGCAGCAACAGCTTTCAGGGCTGGCACCTTCCTTGTGGGAGAAGGAGCCGGACGTTTGCCTTTTCGGAAAAAAGGCTCTGCCGAGAACAGGCGCCTTGAGATGTTGCATCTCTGGGAAAGCACAGATCCCCAGGGCTGTTGTGCCTGTGAATAGGCTGCCAAGGGAAGGTGAAGAGCAGCAACAACTTTCAGGCCTAGCACCTTCCTTGTCGGGGAAGGAGCCGAACGTTTGCCTTTTTGGAAAAAAGGCTCTGCCGAGAATGGGTACGATGAGATGTTGCGTCTCTGGGAAAGCACAGATCCCCAGGGCTGTTGTGCCTGTGAATAGGCTGCCAAGGGAAGGTGAAGAGCAGCAACAGCTGTCAGGGCTGGCCCCTTCCTTGCGGGAGAAGGAGCCGGACGTTTGCCTTTTCGGAAAAAAGGCTCTGCCAAGAATGGGTACGATGAGATGTTGCGTCTCTGGGAAAGCACAGATCCCCAGGGCTGTTGTGCCTGTGAATAGGCTGCCAAGGGAAGGTGAAGAGCAGCAACAGCTGTCAGGGCTGGCCCCTTCCTTGCGGGAGAAGGAGCCGGACGTTTGCCTTTTCGGAAAAAAGGCTCTGCCGAGAACAGGCGCCTTTGAATGTTGCATCTCTGGGAAAGCACAGATCCCCAGGGCTGTTGTGCCTGTGAATAGGCTGCCAAGGGAAGGTGAAGAGCAGCAACAGCTGTCAGGGCTGGCACCTTCCTTGTGGGAGAAGGAGCCGGACGTTTGCCTTTTCGGATAATAGGCTCTGCCGAGAACAGGCGCCTTGAGATATTGCATCTCTGGGAAAGCACAGATCCCCAGTGCTGTTGTGCCTGTGAATAGGCTGCCAAGGGAAGGTGAAGAGCAGCAACAGCTGTCAGGGCTGGCACCTTCCTTGTGGGAGAAGGAGCCGGACGTTTGCCTTTTCGGATAATAGGCTCTGCCGAGAACAGGCGCCTTGAGATATTGCATCTCTGGGAAAGCACAGATCCCCAGTGCTGTTGTGCCTGTTAATAGGCTGCCAAGGGAAGGTGAAGAGCAGCAACAGCTGTCAGGGCTGGCACCTTCCTTGTCGGGGAAGGAGCCAGACGTTTGCCTTTTCGGAAAAAAACTCTGCCGAGAATGCGTACGATGAGATGTTGTGTCGCTGGGAAAGCACAGATCCCCAGGGCTGTTGTGCCTGTGAATAGGCTGCCAAGCGAAGGTGAAGAGCAGCAACAGCTGTCAGGCCTGGCACCTTCCTTGTGGGAGAAGGAGCCGGACGTTGCCTTTTCGGAAAAAAGGCTCTGCCGAGAACAGGCGCCTTGAGATGTTGCATCTCTGGGAAAGCACAGATCCCCAGGGCTGTTGTGCCTGTGAATAGGCTGCCAAGGGAAGGTGAAGAGCAGCAACAGCTGTCAGGCCTGGCACCTTCCTTGTGGGAGAAGGAGCCGGACGTTTGCCTTTTCGGAATGAGGCTCAGCCGAGAACAGGCGCCTTGAGATGTTGCATCTCTGGGAAAGCACAGATCCCCAGGGCTGTTGTTCCTGTGAATAGGCTGCCAAGGGAAGGTGAAGAGCAGCAACAGCTTTCAGGCCTGGCACCTTCCTTGTGGGAGAAGGAGCCGGACGTTTGCCTTTTCGGATAAAAGTCTCTGCCGAGAACAGGCGCCTTGAGATGTTGCATCTCTGGGAAAGCACAGATCCCCAGGGCTGTTGTGCCTGTGAATAGGCTGCCAAGGGAAGGTGAAGAACAGCAACAGATTTCAGGCCTGGCCCCTTCCATGTGGTAGAAGGAGCCAGACGTTATCCTTTTCGGAAAAAAGGCTCTGCCAAGAATGGGTACAATGAGATGTTGCGTCTCTGGGAAAGCACAGATCCCCAGGGCTGTTGTGCCTGTGAATAGGCTGCCAAGGGAAGGTGAAGAGCAGCAACAGCTGTCAGGCCTGGCACCTTCCTTGTCGGGGAAGTATCCGGACGTTTGCCTTTTCGGAAAAAAGGCTCTGCCGAGAATGGGTACGATGAGATGTTGCGTCTCTGGGAAAGCACAGATCCCCAGGGCTGTTGTGCCTGTGAATAGGCTGCCAAGGGAAGGTGAAGAGCAGCAACAACTTTCAGGGCTGGCACCTTCCATGTGGGAGAAGGAGCCGGACGTTTGCCATTTCAGAAAGAGGCTCTGCCGAGAACGGGCGCCTTGAGATGTTGCATCTCTGGGAAAGCATAGATCCCCAGGCCTGCTGTGCCTGTGAATAGGCTGCCAAGGGAAGGTGAAGAGCAGCAACAGCTTTCAGGGCTGGCCCCTTCCTTGTCGGGGAAGGAGCCGGACGTTTGCCTTTTTGGAAAAAAGGCTCTGCCGAGAATGGGTACGATGAGATGTTGCGTCTCTGGGAAAGCACAGATCCCCAGGGCTGTTGTGCCTGTGAATAGGCTGCCAAGGGAAGGTGAAGAGCAGAAACAACTTTCAGGGCTGGCACCTTCCTTGTGGGAGAAGGAGCCGGACGTTTGCCTTTTCGGAAAAAAGTCTCTGCCAAGAATGGGTACGATGAGATGTTGAGTCTCTGGGAAAGCACAGATCCCCAGGGCTGTTGTGCCTGTGAATAGGCTGCCAAGGGAAGGTGAAGAGCAGCAACAGCTTTCAGGGGTGGCACCTTCCATGTGGGAGAAGGAGCCGGACGTTTGCCATTTCAGAAAGAGGCTCTGCCGAGAACAGGCGCCTTGAGATGTTGCATCTCTGGGAAAGCACAGATCCCCAGGGCTGTTGTGCCTGTGAATAGGCTGCCAAGGGAAGGTGAAGAGCAGCAACAGCTTTCAGGGCTGGCACCTTCCTTGTGGGAGAAGGAGCCGGACGTTTGCCTTTTCGGAAAAAAGGCTCTGCCGAGAACAGGCGCCTTGAGATGTTGCATCTCTGGGAAAGCACAGATCCCCAGGGCTGTTGTGCCTGTGAATAGGCTGCCAAGGGAAGGTGAAGAGCAGCAACAACTTTCAGGCCTAGCACCTTCCTTGTCGGGGAAGGAGCCGAACGTTTGCCTTTTTGGAAAAAAGGCTCTGCCGAGAATGGGTACGATGAGATGTTGCGTCTCTGGGAAAGCACAGATCCCCAGGGCTGTTGTGCCTGTGAATAGGCTGCCAAGGGAAGGTGAAGAGCAGCAACAGCTGTCAGGGCTGGCCCCTTCCTTGCGGGAGAAGGAGCCGGACGTTTGCCTTTTCGGAAAAAAGGCTCTGCCAAGAATGGGTACGATGAGATGTTGCGTCTCTGGGAAAGCACAGATCCCCAGGGCTGTTGTGCCTGTGAATAGGCTGCCAAGGGAAGGTGAAGAGCAGCAACAGCTGTCAGGGCTGGCCCCTTCCTTGCGGGAGAAGGAGCCGGACGTTTGCCTTTTCGGAAAAAAGGCTCTGCCGAGAACAGGCGCCTTTGAATGTTGCATCTCTGGGAAAGCACAGATCCCCAGGGCTGTTGTGCCTGTGAATAGGCTGCCAAGGGAAGGTGAAGAGCAGCAACAGCTGTCAGGGCTGGCACCTTCCTTGTGGGAGAAGGAGCCGGACGTTTGCCTTTTCGGATAATAGGCTCTGCCGAGAACAGGCGCCTTGAGATATTGCATCTCTGGGAAAGCACAGATCCCCAGTGCTGTTGTGCCTGTGAATAGGCTGCCAAGGGAAGGTGAAGAGCAGCAACAGCTGTCAGGGCTGGCACCTTCCTTGTCGGGGAAGGAGCCAGACGTTTGCCTTTTCGGAAAAAACTCTGCCGAGAATGCGTACGATGAGATGTTGTGTCGCTGGGAAAGCACAGATCCCCAGGGCTGTTGTGCCTGTGAATAGGCTGCCAAGCGAAGGTGAAGAGCAGCAACAGCTGTCAGGCCTGGCACCTTCCTTGTGGGAGAAGGAGCCGGACGTTGCCTTTTCGGAAAAAAGGCTCTGCCGAGAACAGGCACCTTGAGATGTTGCATCTCTGGGAAAGCACAGATCCCCAGGGCTGTTGTGCCTGTGAATAGGCTGCCAAGGGAAGGTGAAGAGCAGCAACAGCTGTCAGGCCTGGCACCTTCCTTGTGGGAGAAGGAGCCGGACGTTTGCCTTTTCGGAATGAGGCTCAGCCGAGAACAGGCGCCTTGAGATGTTGCATCTCTGGGAAAGCACAGATCCCCAGGGCTGTTGTGCCTGTGAATAGGCTGCCAAGGGAAGGTGAAGAGCAGCAACAGCTTTCAGGCCTGGCACCTTCCTTGTGGGAGAAGGAGCCGGACGTTTGCCTTTTCGGATAAAAGGCTCTGCCGAGAACAGGCGCCTTGAGATGTTGCATCTCTGGGAAAGCACAGATCCCCAGGGCTGTTGTGCCTGTGAATAGGCTGCCAAGGGAAGGTGAAGAACAGCAACAGATTTCAGGCCTGGCCCCTTCCATGTGGGAGAAGGAGCCAGACGTTATCCTTTTCGGAAAAAAGGCTCTGCCAAGAATGGGTACAATGAGATGTTGCGTCTCTGGGAAAGCACAGATCCCCAGGGCTGTTGTGCCTGTGAATAGGCTGCCAAGGGAAGGTGAAGAGCAGCAACAACTTTCAGGGCTGGCACCTTCCTTGTGGGAGAATGAGCCGGACGTTTGCCATTTCAGAAAGAGGCTCTGCCGAGAACAGGCGCCTTGAGATGTTGCATCTCTGGGAAAGCATAGATCCCCAGGCCTGCTGTGCCTGTGAATAGGCTCCCAAGGGAAGGTGAAGAGCAGCAACAGCTTTCAGGGCTGGCCCCTTCCTTGTCGGGGAAGGAGCCGGACGTTTGCCTTTTTGGAAAAAAGGCTCTGCCGAGAATGGGTACGATGAGATGTTGCGTCTCTGGGAAAGCACAGATCCCCAGGGCTGTTGTGCCTGTGAATAGGCTGCCAAGGGAAGGTGAAGAGCAGCAACAACTTTCAGGGGTGGCACCTTCCTTGTGGGAGAAGGAGCCAGATGTTTGCCATTTCAGAAAGAGGCTCTGCCGAGAACAGGCGCCTTGAGATGTTGCATCTCTGGGAAAGCATAGATCCCCAGGCCTGCTGTGCCTGTGAATAGGCTGCCAAGGGAAGGTGAAGAGCAGCAACAGCTTTCAGGGCTGGCCCCTTCCTTGTCGGGGAAGGAGCCGGACGTTTGCCTTTTTGGAAAAAAGGCTCTGCCGAGAATGGGTACGATGAGATGTTGCGTCTCTGGGAAAGCACAGATCCCCAGGGCTGTTGTGCCTGTGAATAGGCTGCCAAGGGAAGGTGAAGAGCAGCAACAGCTTTCAGGGCTGGCACCTTCCATGTGGGAGAAGGAGCCGGACGTTTGCCATTTCAGAAAGAGGCTCTGCCGAGAACAGGCGCCTTGAGATGTTGCATCTCTGGGAAAGCACAGATCCCCAGGGCTGTTGTGCCTGTGAATAGGCTGCCAAGGGAAGGTGAAGAGCAGCAACAACTTTTAGGGCTGGCACCTTCCTTGTCGGGGAAGGAGCCGGACGTTATCCTTTTTGGAAAAAAGGCTCTGCCAAGAATGGGTACGATGAGATGTTGCGTCTCTGGGAAAGCACAGATCCCCAGGGCTGTTGTGCCTGTGAATAGGCTGCCAAGGGAAGGTGAAGAGCAGCAACAACTTTCAGGGCTGGCACCTTCCATGTGGGAGAAGGAGCCGGACGTTTGCCATTTCAGAAAGAGGCTCTGCCGAGAACAGGCGCCTTGAGATGTTGCATCTCTGGGAAAGCATAGATCCCCAGGCCTGCTGTGCCTGTGAATAGGCTGCCAAGGGAAGGTGAAGAGTAGCAACAACTTTCAGGGCTGGCACCTTCCTTGTCGGGGTAGGAGCCGGACGTTTGCCTTTTTGGAAAAAAGGCTCTGCCGAGAATGGGTACGATGAGATGTTGCGTCTCTGGGAAAGCACAGATCCCCAGGGCTGTTGTGCCTGTGAATAGGCTGCCAAGGGAAGGTGAAGAGCAGCAACAGATTTCAGGCCTGGCACCTTCCATGTGGGAGAAGGAGCCGAACGTTTGCCTTTTCGGAAAAAAGGCTCTGCCGAGAACAGGCGCCTTGAGATGTTGTGTCTCTGGGAAAGCACAGATCCCCAGGGCTGTTGTGCCTGTGAATAGGCTGCCAAGGGAAGGTGAAGAACAGCAACAACTTTCAGGGCTGGCCCCTTCCTTGTCGGGGAAGGAGCCGGACGTTTGCCATTTCAGAAAGAGGCTCTGCCGAGAACAGGCGCCTTGAGATGTTGCATCTCTGGGAAAGCACAGATCCCAAGGGCTGTTGTGCCTGTGAATAGGCTGCCAAGGGAAGGTGAAGAGCAGCAACAGCTTTCAGGCCTGGCACCTTCCTTGTCGGGGAAGGAGCCGGACGTTTGCCTTTTTGGAAAAAAGGCTCTGCCGAGAATGGGTACGATGAGATGTTGCGTCTCTGGGAAAGCACAGATCCCCAGGGCTGTTGTGCCTGTGAATAGGCTGCCAAGGGAAGGTGAAGAGCAGCAACAGCTTTCAGGGCTGGCACCTTCCTTGTGGGAGAATGAGCCGGACGTTTGCCTTTTCGGAAAAAAGTCTCTGCCAAGAATGGGTACGATGAGACGTTGCGTCTCTGGGAAAGCACAGATCCCCAGGGCTGTTGTGCCTGTGAATAGGCTGCCAAGGGAAGGTGAAGAGCAGGAACAACTTTCAGGGCTGGCACCTTCCTTGTGGGAGAAGGAGCCAGACGTTTGCCATTTCAGAAAGAGGCTCTGCCGAGAACAGGCGCCTTGAGATGTTGCATCTCTGGGAAAGCACAGATCTCCAGGGCTGTTGTGCCTGTGAATAGGCTGCCAAGGGAAGGTGAAGAGCAGCAACAGCTTTCAGGCCTGGCACCTTCCTTGTCGGGGAAGGAGCCGGACGTTTGCCTTTTCGGAAAAAAGGCTCTGCCAAGAATGGATACGATGAGATGTTGCGTCTCTGGGAAAGCACAGATCCCCAGGACTGTTGTGCCTGTGAATAGGCTGCCAAGGGAAGGTGAAGAGCAGCAACAACTTTCAGGGCTGGCACCTTCCTTGTGGGAGAAGGAGCCGGACGTTTGCCTTTTTGGAAAAAAGTCTCTGCCAAGAATGGGTACGATGAGACGTTGCGTCTCTGGGAAAGCACAGATCCCCAGGGCTGTTGTGCCTGTGAATAGGCTGCCAAGGGAAGGTGAAGAGCAGCAACAACTTTCAGGGCTGGCACCTTCCTTGTGGGAGAAGGAGCCAGACGTTTGCCATTTCAGAAAGAGGCTCTGCCGAGAACAGGCGCCTTGAGATGTTGCATCTCTGGGAAAGCACAGATCTCCAGGGCTGTTGTGCCTGTGAATAGGCTGCCAAGGGAAGGTGAAGAGCAGCAACAGCTGTCAGGCCTGGCACCTTCCTTGTCGGGGAAGGAGCCGGACGTTTGCCTTTTCGGAAAAAAGGCTCTGCCGAGAACAGGCGCCTTGAGATGTTGCGTCTCTGGGAAAGCACAGATCCCCAGGGCTGTTGTGCCTGTGAATAGGCTGCCAAGGGAAGGTGAAGAGCAGCAACAACTTTCAGGGCTGGCACCTTCCTTGTGGGAGAAGGAGCCGGATGTTTGCCATTTCAGAAAGAGGCTCTGAAGAGAACAGGCGCCTTGAGATGTTGCATCTCTGGGAAAGCACAGATCCCCAGGGCTGTTGTTCCTGTGAATAGGCTGCCAAGGGAAGGTGAAGAGCAGCAACAACTTTCAGGGCTGGCACCTTCCTTGTCGGGGAAGGAGCCGGACGTTATCCTTTTTGGAAAAAAGTCTCTGCCAAGAATGGGTACGATGAGATGTTGCGTCTCTGGGAAAGCACAGATCCCCAGGGCTGTTGTGCCTGTGAATAGGCTGCCAAGGGAAGGTGAAGAGCAGCAACAACTTTCAGGGCTGGCCCCTTCCTTGTGGGAGAAGGAGCCGGACGTTTGCCATTTCAGAAAGAGGCTCTGCCGAGAACAGGCGCCTTGAGATGTTGCATCTCTGGGAAAGCACAGATCCCCAGTGCTGTTGTGCCTGTGAATAGGCTGCCAAGGGAAGGTGAAGAGCAGCAACAGCTTTCAGGGCTGGCACCTTCCTTGTGGGAGAATGAGCCGGACGTTTGCCTTTTCGGAAAAAAGTCTCTGCCAAGAATGGGTACGATGAGACGTTGCGTCTCTGGGAAAGCACAGATCCCCAGGGCTGTTGTGCCTGTGAATAGGCTGCCAAGGGAAGGTGAAGAGCAGGAACAACTTTCAGGGCTGGCACCTTCCTTGTGGGAGAAGGAGCCAGACGTTTGCCATTTCAGAAAGAGGCTCTGCCGAGAACAGGCGCCTTGAGATGTTGCATCTCTGGGAAAGCACAGATCTCCAGGGCTGTTGTGCCTGTGAATAGGCTGCCAAGGGAAGGTGAAGAGCAGCAACAGCTTTCAGGCCTGGCACCTTCCTTGTCGGGGAAGGAGCCGGACGTTTGCCTTTTCGGAAAAAAGGCTCTGCCAAGAATGGATACGATGAGATGTTGCGTCTCTGGGAAAGCACAGATCCCCAGGGCTGTTGTGCCTGTGAATAGGCTGCCAAGGGAAGGTGAAGAGCAGCAACAACTTTCAGGGCTGGCACCTTCCTTGTGGGAGAAGGAGCCGGACGTTTGCCATTTCAGAAAGAGGCTCTGAAGAGAACAGGCGCCTTGAGATGTTGCATCTCTGGGAAAGCACAGATCCCCAGGGCTGTTGTTCCTGTGAATAGGCTGCCAAGGGAAGGTGAAGAGCAGCAACAACTTTCAGGGCTGGCACCTTCCTTGTCGGGGAAGGAGCCGGACGTTATCCTTTTCGGAAAAAAGTCTCTGCCAAGAATGGGTACGATGAGATGTTGCGTCTCTGGGAAAGCACAGATCCCCAGGGCTGTTGTGCCTGTGAATAGGCTGCCAAGGGAAGGTGAAGAGCAGCAACAACTTTCAGGGCTGGCCCCTTCCTTGTGGGAGAAGGAGCCGGACGTTTGCCATTTCAGAAAGAGGCTCTGCCGAGAACAGGCGCCTTGAGATGTTGCATCTCTGGGAAAGCACAGATCCCCAGTGCTGTTGTGCCTGTGAATAGGCTGCCAAGGGAAGGTGAAGAGCAGCAACAGCTTTCAGGGCTGGCACCTTCCTTGTGGGAGAATGAGCCGGACGTTTGCCTTTTCGGAAAAAAGTCTCTGCCAAGAATGGGTACGATGAGACGTTGCGTCTCTGGGAAAGCACAGATCCCCAGGGCTGTTGTGCCTGTGAATAGGCTGCCAAGGGAAGGTGAAGAGCAGGAACAACTTTCAGGGCTGGCACCTTCCTTGTGGGAGAAGGAGCCAGACGTTTGCCATTTCAGAAAGAGGCTCTGCCGAGAACAGGCGCCTTGAGATGTTGCATCTCTGGGAAAGCACAGATCTCCAGGGCTGTTGTGCCTGTGAATAGGCTGCCAAGGGAAGGTGAAGAGCAGCAACAGCTTTCAGGCCTGGCACCTTCCTTGTCGGGGAAGGAGCCGGACGTTTGCCTTTTCGGAAAAAAGGCTCTGCCAAGAATGGATACGATGAGATGTTGCGTCTCTGGGAAAGCACAGATCCCCAGGGCTGTTGTGCCTGTGAATAGGCTGCCAAGGGAAGGTGAAGAGCAGCAACAACTTTCAGGGCTGGCACCTTCCTTGTGGGAGAAGGAGCCGGACGTTTGCCTTTTCGGAAAAAAGTCTCTGCCAAGAATGGGTACGATGAGACGTTGCGTCTCTGGGAAAGCACAGATCCCCAGGGCTGTTGTGCCTGTGAATAGGCTGCCAAGGGAAGGTGAAGAGCAGCAACAACTTTCAGGGCTGGCACCTTCCTTGTGGGAGAAGGAGCCAGACGTTTGCCATTTCAGAAAGAGGCTCTGCCGAGAACAGGCGCCTTGAGATGTTGCATCTCTGGGAAAGCACAGATCTCCAGGGCTGTTGTGCCTGTGAATAGGCTGCCAAGGGAAGGTGAAGAGCAGCAACAGCTGTCAGGCCTGGCACCTTCCTTGTCGGGGAAGGAGCCGGACGTTTGCCTTTTCGGAAAAAAGGCTCTGCCGAGAACAGGCGCCTTGAGATGTTGCGTCTCTGGGAAAGCACAGATCCCCAGGGCTGTTGTGCCTGTGAATAGGCTGCCAAGGGAAGGTGAAGAGCAGCAACAACTTTCAGGGCTGGCACCTTCCTTGTGGGAGAAGGAGCCGGATGTTTGCCATTTCAGAAAGAGGCTCTGCCGAGAACAGGCGCCTTGAGATGTTGCATCTCTGGGAAAGCACAGATCCCCAGGGCTGTTGTTCCTGTGAATAGGCTGCCAAGGGAAGGTGAAGAGCAGCAACAACTTTCAGGGCTGGCACCTTCCTTGTCGGGGAAGGAGCCGGACGTTATCCTTTTCGGAAAAAAGTCTCTGCCAAGAATGGGTACGATGAGATGTTGCGTCTCTGGGAAAGCACAGATCCCCAGGGCTGTTGTGCCTGTGAATAGGCTGCCAAGGGAAGGTGAAGAGCAGCAACAACTTTCAGGGCTGGCACCTTCCATGTGGGAGAAGGAGCTGGACGTTTGCCATTTCAGAAAGAGGCTCTGCCGAGAACAGGCGCCTTGAGATGTTGCATCTCTGGGAAAGCACAGATCCCCAGTGCTGTTGTGCCTGTGAATAGGCTGCCAAGGGAAGGTGAAGAGCAGCAACAGCTTTCAGGGCTGGCACCTTCCTTGTCGGGGAAGGAGCCGGACGTTTGCCTTTTTGGAAAAAAGGCTCTGCCGAGAATGGGTACGATGAGATGTTGTGTCTCTGGGAAAGCACAGATCCCCAGGGCTGTTGTGCCTGTGAATAGGCTGCCAAGGGAAGGTGAAGAACAGCAACAACTTTCAGGGCTGGCTCCTTCCTTGTGGGAGAAGGAGCCGGACGTTTGCCATTTCAGGAAGAGGCTCTGCCGAGAACAGGCGCCTTGAGATGTTGCATCTCTGGGAAAGCATAGATCCCCAGGCCTGCTGTGCCTGTGAATAGGCTGCCAAGGGAAGGTGAAGAGTAGCAACAACTTTCAGGGCTGGCACCTTCCTTGTCGGGGAAGGAGCCGGACGTTTGCCTTTTTGGAAAAAAGGCTCTGCCGAGAATGGGTACGATGAGATGTTGCGTCTCTGGGAAAGCACAGATCCCCAGGGCTGTTGTGCCTGTGAATAGGCTGCCAAGGGAAGGTGAAGAGCAGCAACAGCTGTCAGGCCTGGCACCTTCCATGTGGGAGAAGGAGCCGAACGTTTGCCTTTTCGGAAAAAAGGCTCTGCCGAGAACAGGCGCCTTGAGATGTTGTGTCTCTGGGAAAGCACAGATCCCCAGGGCTGTTGTTCCTGTGAATAGGCTGCCAAGGGAAGGTGAAGAACAGCAACAACTTTCAGGCCTGGCCCCTTCCTTGTCGGGGAAGGAGCCGGACGTTTGCCATTTCAGAAAGAGGCTCTGCCGAGAACAGGCGCCTTGAGATGTTGCATCTCTGGGAAAGCACAGATCCCCAGGGCTGTTGTGCCTGTGAATAGGCTGCCAAGGGAAGGTGAAGAGCAGCAACAGCTTTCAGGCCTGGCACCTTCCTTGTCGGGGAAGGAGCCGGACGTTTGCCTTTTTGGAAAAAAGGCTCTGCCGAGAATGGGTACGATGAGATGTTGCGTCTCTGGGAAAGCACAGATCCCCAGGGCTGTTGTGCCTGTGAATAGGCTGCCAAGGGAAGGTGAAGAGCAGCAACAGCTTTCAGGGCTGGCACCTTCCTTGTGGGAGAATGAGCCGGACGTTTGCCTTTTCGGAAAAAAGTCTCTGCCAAGAATGGGTATGATGAGACGTTGCGTCTCTGGGAAAGCACAGATCCCCAGGGCTGTTGTGCCTGTGAATAGGCTGCCAAGGGAAGGTGAAGAGCAGGAACAACTTTCAGGGCTGGCACCTTCCTTGTGGGAGAAGGAGCCAGACGTTTGCCATTTCAGAAAGAGGCTCTGCCGAGAACAGGCGCCTTGAGATGTTGCATCTCTGGGAAAGCACAGATCTCCAGGGCTGTTGTGCCTGTGAATAGGCTGCCAAGGGAAGGTGAAGAGCAGCAACAGCTTTCAGGCCTGGCACCTTCCTTGTCGGGGAAGGAGCCGGACGTTTGCCTTTTCGGAAAAAAGGCTCTGCCGAGAATGGGTACGATGAGATGTTGCGTCTCTGGGAAAGCACAGATCCCCAGGGCTGTTGTGCCTGTGAATAGGCTGCCAAGGGAAGGTGAAGAGCAGCAACAACTTTCAGGGCTGGCACCTTCCTTGTGGGAGAAGGAGCCGGACGTTTGCCTTTTCGGAAAAAAGGCTCTGCCAAGAATGGGTACGATGAGATGTTGCGTCTCTGGGAAAGCACAGATCCCCAGGGCTGTTGTGCCTGTGAATAGGCTGCCAAGGGAAGGTGAAGAGCAGCAACAACTTTCAGGGCTGGCACCTTCCTTGTGGGAGAAGGAGCCAGACGTTTGCCATTTCAGAAAGAGGCTCTGCCGAGAACAGGCGCCTTGAGATGTTGCGTCTCTGGGAAAGCACAGATCTCCAGGGCTGTTGTGCCTGTGAATAGGCTGCCAAGGGAAGGTGAAGAGCAGCAACAGCTGTCAGGCCTGGCACCTTCCTTGTCGGGGAAGGAGCCGGACGTTTGCCTTTTCGGAAAAAAGGCTCTGCCGAGAACAGGCGCCTTGAGATGTTGCGTCTCTGGGAAAGCACAGATCCCCAGGGCTGTTGTGCCTGTGAATAGGCTGCCAAGGGAAGGTGAAGAGCAGCAACAACTTTCAGGGCTGGCCCCTTCCTTGTGGGAGAAGGAGCCGGATGTTTGCCATTTCAGAAAGAGGCTCTGCCGAGAACAGGCGCCTTGAGATGTTGCATCTCTGGGAAAGCAGAGATCCCCAGGGCTGTTGTGCCTGTGAATAGGCTGCCAAGGGAAGGTGAAGAGCAGCAACAACTTTCAGGGCTGGCACCTTCCTTGTCGGGGAAGGAGCCGGACGTTACCCTTTTCGGAAAAAAGTCTCTGCCAAGAATGGGTACGATGAGATGATGCGTCTCTGGGAAAGCACAGATCCCCAGGGCTGTTGTGCCTGTGAATAGGCTGCCAAGGGAAGGTGAAGAGCAGCAACAACTTTCAGGGCTGGCACCTTCCTTGTGGAGAAGGAGCCAGACGTTTGCCATTTCAGAAAGAGGCTCTGCCGAGAACAGGCGCCTTGAGATGTTGCATCTCTGGGAAAGCATAGATCCCCAGGCCTGCTGTGCCTGTGAATAGGCTGCCAAGGGAAGGTGAAGAGCAGCAACAACTTTCAGGGCTGGCACCTTCCTTGTCGGGGAAGGAGCCGGACGTTTGCCTTTTTGGAAAAAAGGCTCTGCCGAGAATGGGTACGATGAGATGTTGCGTCTCTGGGAAAGCACAGATCCCCAGGGCTGTTGTGCCTGTGAATAGGCTGCCAAGGGAAGGTGAAGAGCAGCAACAGCTGTCAGGCCTGGCACCTTCCATGTGGGAGAAGGAGCCGAACGTTTGCCTTTTCGGAAAAAAGGCTCTGCCGAGAACAGGCGCCTTGAGATGTTGTGTCTCTGGGAAAGCACAGATCCCCAGGGCTGTTGTTCCTGTGAATAGGCTGCCAAGGGAAGGTGAAGAACAGCAACAACTTTCAGGCCTGGCACCTTCCTTGTCGGGGAAGGAGCCGGACGTTTGCCTTTTCAGAAAGAGGCTCTGCCGAGAACAGGCGCATTGAGATGTTGCATCTCTGGGAAAGCACAGATCCCCAGGGCTGTTGTGCCTGTGAATAGGCTGCCAAGGGAAGGTGAAGAGCAGCAACAGCTTTCAGGCCTGGCACCTTCCTTGTCGGGGAAGGAGCCGGACGTTTGCCTTTTTGGAAAAAAGGCTCTGCCGAGAATGGGTACGATGAGATGTTGCGTCTCTGGGAAAGCACAGATCCCCAGGGCTGTTGTGCCTGTGAATAGGCTGCCAAGGGAAGGTGAAGAGCAGCAACAGCTTTCAGGGCTGGCACCTTCCTTGTGGGAGAAGGAGCCGGACGTTTGCCTTTTCGGAAAAAAGTCTCTGCCAAGAATGGGTACGATGAGACGTTGCGTCTCTGGGAAAGCACAGATCCCCAGGGCTGTTGTGCCTGTGAATAGGCTGCCAAGGGAAGGTGAAGAGCAGCAACAACTTTCAGGGCTGGCACCTTCCTTGTGGGAGAAGGAGCCAGACGTTTGCCATTTCAGAAAGAGGCTCTGCCGAGAACAGGCGCCTTGAGATGTTGCATCTCTGGGAAAGCACAGATCTCCAGGGCTGTTGTGCCTGTGAATAGGCTGCCAAGGGAAGGTGAAGAGCAGCAACAGCTTTCAGGCCTGGCACCTTCCTTGTCGGGGAAGGAGCCGGACGTTTGCCTTTTCGGAAAAAAGGCTCTGCCGAGAATGGGTACGATGAGATGTTGCGTCTCTGGGAAAGCACAGATCCCCAGGGCTGTTGTGCCTGTGAATAGGCTGCCAAGGGAAGGTGAAGAGCAGCAACAACTTTCAGGGCTGGCACCTTCCTTGTGGGAGAAGGAGCCGGACGTTTGCCTTTTCGGAAAAAAGTCTCTGCCAAGAATGGGTACGATGAGATGTTGCGTCTCTGGGAAAGCACAGATCCCCAGGGCTGTTGTGCCTGTGAATAGGCTGCCAAGGGAAGGTGAAGAGCAGCAACAACTTTCAGGGCTGGCACCTTCCTTGTGGGAGAAGGAGCCAGACGTTTGCCATTTCAGAAAGAGGCTCTGCCGAGAACAGGCGCCTTGAGATGTTGCGTCTCTGGGAAAGCACAGATCTCCAGGGCTGTTGTGCCTGTGAATAGGCTGCCAAGGGAAGGTGAAGAGCAGCAACAGCTGTCAGGCCTGGCACCTTCCTTGTCGGGGAAGGAGCCGGACGTTTGCCTTTTCGGAAAAAAGGCTCTGCCGAGAACAGGCGCCTTGAGATGTTGCGTCTCTGGGAAAGCACAGATCCCCAGGGCTGTTGTGCCTGTGAATAGGCTGCCAAGGGAAGGTGAAGAGCAGCAACAACTTTCAGGGCTGGCCCCTTCCTTGTGGGAGAAGGAGCCGGATGTTTGCCATTTCAGAAAGAGGCTCTGCCGAGAACAGGCGCCTTGAGATGTTGCATCTCTGGGAAAGCACAGATCCCCAGGGCTGTTGTGCCTGTGAATAGGCTGCCAAGGGAAGGTGAAGAGCAGCAACAACTTTCAGGGCTGGCACCTTCCTTGTCGGGGAAGGAGCCGGACGTTACCCTTTTCGGAAAAAAGTCTCTGCCAAGAATGGGTACGATGAGATGATGCGTCTCTGGGAAAGCACAGATCCCCAGGGCTGTTGTGCCTGTGAATAGGCTGCCAAGGGAAGGTGAAGAGCAGCAACAACTTTCAGGGCTGGCACCTTCCATGTGGGAGAAGGAGCCGGACGTTTGCCATTTCAGAAAGAGGCTCTGCCGAGAACAGGCGCCTTGAGATGTTGCATCTCTGGGAAAGCATAGATCCCCAGGCCTGCTGTGCCTGTGAATAGGCTGCCAAGGGAAGGTGAAGAGCAGCAACAACTTTCAGGGCTGGCACCTTCCTTGTCGGGGAAGGAGCCGGACGTTTGCCTTTTTGGAAAAAAGGCTCTGCCGAGAATGGGTACGATGAGATGTTGCGTCTCTGGGAAAGCACAGATCCCCAGGGCTGTTGTGCCTGTGAATAGGCTGCCAAGGGAAGGTGAAGAGCAGCAACAGCTGTCAGGCCTGGCACCTTCCATGTGGGAGAAGGAGCCGAACGTTTGCCTTTTCGGAAAAAAGGCTCTGCCGAGAACAGGCGCCTTGAGATGTTGTGTCTCTGGGAAAGCACAGATCCCCAGGGCTGTTGTTCCTGTGAATAGGCTGCCAAGGGAAGGTGAAGAACAGCAACAACTTTCAGGGCTGGCCCCTTCCTTGTCGGGGAAGGAGCCGGACGTTTGCCATTTCAGAAAGAGGCTCTGCCGAGAACAGGCGCCTTGAGATGTTGCATCTCTGGGAAAGCACAGATCCCCAGGGCTGTTGTGCCTGTGAATAGGCTGCCAAGGGAAGGTGAAGAGCAGCAACAGCTTTCAGGCCTGGCACCTTCCTTGTCGGGGAAGGAGCCGGACGTTTGCCTTTTCGGAAAAAAGGCTCTGCCAAGAATGGGTACGATGAGATGTTGCGTCTCTGGGAAAGCACAGATCCCCAGGGCTGTTGTGCCTGTGAATAGGCTGCCAAGGGAAGGTGAAGAGCAGCAACAACTTTCAGGGCTGGCACCTTCCTTGTGGGAGAAGGAGCCGGACGTTTGCCTTTTCGGAAAAAAGTCTCTGCCAAGAATGGGTACGATGAGATGATGCGTCTCTGGGAAAGCACAGATCCCCAGGGCTGTTGTGCCTGTGAATAGGCTGCCAAGGGAAGGTGAAGAGCAGCAACAACTTTCAGGGCTGGCACCTTCCATGTGGGAGAAGGAGCCGGACGTTTGCCATTTCAGAAAGAGGCTCTGCCGAGAACAGGCGCCTTGAGATGTTGCATCTCTGGGAAAGCACAGATCCCCAGGGCTGTTGTGCCTGTGAATAGGCTGCCAAGGGAAGGTGAAGAGCAGCAACAACTTTCAGGGCTGGCACCTTCCTTGTCGGGGAAGGAGCCGGACGTTTGCCTTTTTGGAAAAAAGGCTCTGCCGAGAATGGGTACGATGAGATGTTGCGTCTCTGGGAAAGCACAGATCCCCAGGGCTGTTGTGCCTGTGAATAGGCTGCCAAGGGAAGGTGAAGAGCAGCAACAGCTGTCAGGCCTGGCACCTTCCATGTGGGAGAAGGAGCCGAACGTTTGCCTTTTCGGAAAAAAGGCTCTGCCGAGAACAGGCGCCTTGAGATGTTGTGTCTCTGGGAAAGCACAGATCCCCAGGGCTGTTGTTCCTGTGAATAGGCTGCCAAGGGAAGGTGAAGAACAGCAACAACTTTCAGGGCTGGCCCCTTCCTTGTCGGGGAAGGAGCCGGACGTTTGCCATTTCAGAAAGAGGCTCTGCCGAGAACAGGCGCATTGAGATGTTGCATCTCTGGGAAAGCACAGATCCCCAGGGCTGTTGTGCCTGTGAATAGGCTGCCAAGGGAAGGTGAAGAGCAGCAACAGCTTTCAGGCCTGGCACCTTCCTTGTCGGGGAAGGAGCCGGACGTTTGCCTTTTTGGAAAAAAGGCTCTGCCGAGAATGGGTACGATGAGATGTTGCGTCTCTGGGAAAGCACAGATCCCCAGGGCTGTTGTGCCTGTGAATAGGCTGCCAAGGGAAGGTGAAGAGCAGCAACAGCTTTCAGGGCTGGCACCTTCCTTGTGGGAGAAGGAGCCGGACGTTTGCCTTTTCGGAAAAAAGTCTCTGCCAAGAATGGGTACGATGAGACGTTGCGTCTCTGGGAAAGCACAGATCCCCAGGGCTGTTGTGCCTGTGAATAGGCTGCCAAGGGAAGGTGAAGAGCAGCAACAGCTTTCAGGCCTGGCACCTTCCTTGTCGGGGAAGGAGCCGGACGTTTGCCTTTTCGGAAAAAAGGCTCTGCCAAGAATGGGTACGATGAGATGTTGCGTCTCTGGGAAAGCACAGATCCCCAGGGCTGTTGTGCCTGTGAATAGGCTGCCAAGGGAAGGTGAAGAGCAGCAACAACTTTCAGGGCTGGCACCTTCCTTGTGGGAGAAGGAGCCGGACGTTTGCCTTTTCGGAAAAAAGTCTCTGCCAAGAATGGGTACGATGAGATGATGCATCTCTGGGAAAGCACAGATCCCCAGGGCTGTTGTGCCTGTGAATAGGCTGCCAAGGGAAGGTGAAGAGCAGCAACAACTTTCAGGGCTGGCACCTTCCATGTGGGAGAAGGAGCCGGACGTTTGCCATTTCAGAAAGAGGCTCTGCCGAGAACAGGCGCCTTGAGATGTTGCATCTCTGGGAAAGCATAGATCCCCAGGCCTGCTGTGCCTGTGAATAGGCTGCCAAGGGAAGGTGAAGAGCAGCAACAACTTTCAGGGCTGGCACCTTCCTTGTCGGGGAAGGAGCCGGACGTTTGCCTTTTTGGAAAAAAGGCTCTGCCGAGAATGGGTACGATGAGATGTTGCGTCTCTGGGAAAGCACAGATCCCCAGGGCTGTTGTGCCTGTGAATAGGCTGCCAAGGGAAGGTGAAGAGCAGCAACAGCTGTCAGGCCTGGCACCTTCCATGTGGGAGAAGGAGCCGAACGTTTGCCTTTTCGGAAAAAAGGCTCTGCCGAGAACAGGCGCCTTGAGATGTTGTGTCTCTGGGAAAGCACAGATCCCCAGGGCTGTTGTTCCTGTGAATAGGCTGCCAAGGGAAGGTGAAGAACAGCAACAACTTTCAGGCCTGGCCCCTTCCTTGTCGGGGAAGGAGCCGGACGTTTGCCATTTCAGAAAGAGGCTCTGCCGAGAACAGGCGCCTTGAGATGTTGCATCTCTGGGAAAGCACAGATCCCCAGGGCTGTTGTGCCTGTGAATAGGCTGCCAAGGGAAGGTGAAGAGCAGCAACAGCTTTCAGGCCTGGCACCTTCCTTGTCGGGGAAGGAGCCGGACGTTTGCCTTTTTGGAAAAAAGGCTCTGCCGAGAATGGGTACGATGAGACGTTGCGTCTCTGGGAAAGCACAGATCCCCAGGGCTGTTGTGCCTGTGAATAGGCTGCCAAGGGAAGGTGAAGAGCAGGAACAACTTTCAGGGCTGGCACCTTCCTTGTGGGAGAAGGAGCCAGACGTTTGCCATTTCAGAAAGAGGCTCTGCCGAGAACAGGCGCCTTGAGATGTTGCATCTCTGGGAAAGCACAGATCCCCAGGGCTGTTGTGCCTGTGAATAGGCTGCCAAGGGAAGGTGAAGAGCAGCAACAGCTTTCAGGCCTGGCACCTTCCTTGTCGGGGAAGGAGCCGGACGTTTGCCTTTTCGGAAAAAAGACTCTGCCAAGAATGGGTACGATGAGATGTTGCGTCTCTGGGAAAGCACAGATCCCCAGGGCTGTTGTGCCTGTGAATAGGCTGCCAAGGGAAGGTGAAGAGCAGCAACAACTTTCAGGGCTGGCACCTTCCTTGTGGGAGAAGGAGCCGGACGTTTGCCTTTTCGGAAGAAAGTCTCTGCCAAGAATGGGTACGATGAGACGCTGCGTCTCTGGGAAAGCACAGATCCCCAGGGCTGTTGTGCCTGTGAATAGGCTGCCAAGGGAAGGTGAAGAGCAGCAACAACTTTCAGGGCTGGCACCTTCCTTGTGGGAGAAGGAGCCAGACGTTTGCCATTTCAGAAAGAGGCTCTGCCGAGAACAGGCGCCTTGAGATGTTGCATCTCTGGGAAAGCACAGATCTCCAGGGCTGTTGTGCCTGTGAATAGGCTGCCAAGGGAAGGTGAAGAGCAGCAACAGCTTTCAGGCCTGGCACCTTCCTTGTCGGGGAAGGAGCCGGACGTTTGCCTTTTCGGAAAAAAGGCTCTGCCGAGAACAGGCGCCTTGAGATGTTGCGTCTCTGGGAAAGCACAGATCCCCAGGGCTGTTGTGCCTGTGAATAGGCTGCCAAGGGAAGGTGAAGAGCAGCAACAACTTTCAGGGCTGGCCCCTTCCTTGTGGGAGAAGGAGCCGGATGTTTGCCATTTCAGAAAGAGGCTCTGCCGAGAACAGGCGCCTTGAGATGTTGCATCTCTGGGAAAGCACAGATCCCCAGGGCTGTTGTGCCTGTGAATAGGCTGCCAAGGGAAGGTGAAGAGCAGCAACAACTTTCAGGGCTGGCACCTTCCTTGTCGGGGAAGGAGCCGGACGTTATCCTTTTCGGAAAAAAGTCTCTGCCAAGAATGGGTACGATGAGATGTTGTGTCTCTGGGAAAGCACAGATCCCCAGGGCTGTTGTGCCTGTGAATAGGCTGCCAAGGGAAGGTGAAGAGCAGCAACAACTTTCAGGGCTGGCACCTTCCATGTGGGAGAAGGAGCCGGACGTTTGCCATTTCAGAAAGAGGCTCTGCCGAGAACAGGCGCCTTGAGATGTTGCATCTCTGGGAAAGCATAGATCCCCAGGCCTGCTGTGCCTGTGAATAGGCTGCCAAGGGAAGGTGAAGAGCAGCAACAACTTTCAGGGCTGGCACCTTCCTTGTCGGGGAAGGAGCCGGACGTTTGCCTTTTTGGAAAAAAGGCTCTGCCGAGAATGGGTACGATGAGATGTTGCGTCTCTGGGAAAGCACAGATCCCCAGGGCTGTTGTGCCTGTGAATAGGCTGCCAAGGGAAGGTGAAGAGCAGCAACAGCTGTCAGGCCTGGCACCTTCCATGTGGGAGAAGGAGCCGAACGTTTGCCTTTTCGGAAAAAAGGCTCTGCCGAGAACAGGCGCCTTGAGATGTTGTGTCTCTGGGAAAGCACAGATCCCCAGGGCTGTTGTTCCTGTGAATAGGCTGCCAAGGGAAGGTGAAGAACAGCAACAACTTTCAGGGCTGGCCCCTTCCTTGTCGGGGAAGGAGCCGGACGTTTGCCATTTCAGAAAGAGGCTCTGCCGAGAACAGGCGCCTTGAGATGTTGCATCTCTGGGAAAGCACAGATCCCCAGGGCTGTTGTGCCTGTGAATAGGCTGCCAAGGGAAGGTGAAGAGCAGCAACAGCTTTCAGGCCTGGCACCTTCCTTGTCGGGGAAGGAGCCGGACGTTTGCCTTTTCGGAAAAAAGGCTCTGCCAAGAATGGGTACGATGAGATGTTGCGTCTCTGGGAAAGCACAGATCCCCAGGGCTGTTGTGCCTGTGAATAGGCTGCCAAGGGAAGGTGAAGAGCAGCAACAACTTTCAGGGCTGGCACCTTCCTTGTGGGAGAAGGAGCCGGACGTTTGCCTTTTCGGAAAAAAGTCTCTGCCAAGAATGGGTACGATGAGATGATGCGTCTCTGGGAAAGCACAGATCCCCAGGGCTGTTGTGCCTGTGAATAGGCTGCCAAGGGAAGGTGAAGAGCAGCAACAACTTTCAGGGCTGGCACCTTCCATGTGGGAGAAGGAGCCGGACGTTTGCCATTTCAGAAAGAGGCTCTGCCGAGAACAGGCGCCTTGAGATGTTGCATCTCTGGGAAAGCACAGATCCCCAGGGCTGTTGTGCCTGTGAATAGGCTGCCAAGGGAAGGTGAAGAGCAGCAACAACTTTCAGGGCTGGCACCTTCCTTGTCGGGGAAGGAGCCGGACGTTTGCCTTTTTGGAAAAAAGGCTCTGCCGAGAATGGGTACGATGAGATGTTGCGTCTCTGGGAAAGCACAGATCCCCAGGGCTGTTGTGCCTGTGAATAGGCTGCCAAGGGAAGGTGAAGAGCAGCAACAGCTGTCAGGCCTGGCACCTTCCATGTGGGAGAAGGAGCCGAACGTTTGCCTTTTCGGAAAAAAGGCTCTGCCGAGAACAGGCGCCTTGAGATGTTGTGTCTCTGGGAAAGCACAGATCCCCAGGGCTGTTGTTCCTGTGAATAGGCTGCCAAGGGAAGGTGAAGAACAGCAACAACTTTCAGGGCTGGCCCCTTCCTTGTCGGGGAAGGAGCCGGACGTTTGCCATTTCAGAAAGAGGCTCTGCCGAGAACAGGCGCATTGAGATGTTGCATCTCTGGGAAAGCACAGATCCCCAGGGCTGTTGTGCCTGTGAATAGGCTGCCAAGGGAAGGTGAAGAGCAGCAACAGCTTTCAGGCCTGGCACCTTCCTTGTCGGGGAAGGAGCCGGACGTTTGCCTTTTTGGAAAAAAGGCTCTGCCGAGAATGGGTACGATGAGATGTTGCGTCTCTGGGAAAGCACAGATCCCCAGGGCTGTTGTGCCTGTGAATAGGCTGCCAAGGGAAGGTGAAGAGCAGCAACAGCTTTCAGGGCTGGCACCTTCCTTGTGGGAGAAGGAGCCGGACGTTTGCCTTTTCGGAAAAAAGTCTCTGCCAAGAATGGGTACGATGAGACGTTGCGTCTCTGGGAAAGCACAGATCCCCAGGGCTGTTGTGCCTGTGAATAGGCTGCCAAGGGAAGGTGAAGAGCAGCAACAGCTTTCAGGCCTGGCACCTTCCTTGTCGGGGAAGGAGCCGGACGTTTGCCTTTTCGGAAAAAAGGCTCTGCCAAGAATGGGTACGATGAGATGTTGCGTCTCTGGGAAAGCACAGATCCCCAGGGCTGTTGTGCCTGTGAATAGGCTGCCAAGGGAAGGTGAAGAGCAGCAACAACTTTCAGGGCTGGCACCTTCCTTGTGGGAGAAGGAGCCGGACGTTTGCCTTTTCGGAAAAAAGTCTCTGCCAAGAATGGGTACGATGAGATGATGCATCTCTGGGAAAGCACAGATCCCCAGGGCTGTTGTGCCTGTGAATAGGCTGCCAAGGGAAGGTGAAGAGCAGCAACAACTTTCAGGGCTGGCACCTTCCATGTGGGAGAAGGAGCCGGACGTTTGCCATTTCAGAAAGAGGCTCTGCCGAGAACAGGCGCCTTGAGATGTTGCATCTCTGGGAAAGCATAGATCCCCAGGCCTGCTGTGCCTGTGAATAGGCTGCCAAGGGAAGGTGAAGAGCAGCAACAACTTTCAGGGCTGGCACCTTCCTTGTCGGGGAAGGAGCCGGACGTTTGCCTTTTTGGAAAAAAGGCTCTGCCGAGAATGGGTACGATGAGATGTTGCGTCTCTGGGAAAGCACAGATCCCCAGGGCTGTTGTGCCTGTGAATAGGCTGCCAAGGGAAGGTGAAGAGCAGCAACAGCTGTCAGGCCTGGCACCTTCCATGTGGGAGAAGGAGCCGAACGTTTGCCTTTTCGGAAAAAAGGCTCTGCCGAGAACAGGCGCCTTGAGATGTTGTGTCTCTGGGAAAGCACAGATCCCCAGGGCTGTTGTTCCTGTGAATAGGCTGCCAAGGGAAGGTGAAGAACAGCAACAACTTTCAGGCCTGGCCCCTTCCTTGTCGGGGAAGGAGCCGGACGTTTGCCATTTCAGAAAGAGGCTCTGCCGAGAACAGGCGCCTTGAGATGTTGCATCTCTGGGAAAGCACAGATCCCCAGGGCTGTTGTGCCTGTGAATAGGCTGCCAAGGGAAGGTGAAGAGCAGCAACAGCTTTCAGGCCTGGCACCTTCCTTGTCGGGGAAGGAGCCGGACGTTTGCCTTTTTGGAAAAAAGGCTCTGCCGAGAATGGGTACGATGAGACGTTGCGTCTCTGGGAAAGCACAGATCCCCAGGGCTGTTGTGCCTGTGAATAGGCTGCCAAGGGAAGGTGAAGAGCAGGAACAACTTTCAGGGCTGGCACCTTCCTTGTGGGAGAAGGAGCCAGACGTTTGCCATTTCAGAAAGAGGCTCTGCCGAGAACAGGCGCCTTGAGATGTTGCATCTCTGGGAAAGCACAGATCCCCAGGGCTGTTGTGCCTGTGAATAGGCTGCCAAGGGAAGGTGAAGAGCAGCAACAGCTTTCAGGCCTGGCACCTTCCTTGTCGGGGAAGGAGCCGGACGTTTGCCTTTTCGGAAAAAAGACTCTGCCAAGAATGGGTACGATGAGATGTTGCGTCTCTGGGAAAGCACAGATCCCCAGGGCTGTTGTGCCTGTGAATAGGCTGCCAAGGGAAGGTGAAGAGCAGCAACAACTTTCAGGGCTGGCACCTTCCTTGTGGGAGAAGGAGCCGGACGTTTGCCTTTTCGGAAGAAAGTCTCTGCCAAGAATGGGTACGATGAGACGCTGCGTCTCTGGGAAAGCACAGATCCCCAGGGCTGTTGTGCCTGTGAATAGGCTGCCAAGGGAAGGTGAAGAGCAGCAACAACTTTCAGGGCTGGCACCTTCCTTGTGGGAGAAGGAGCCAGACGTTTGCCATTTCAGAAAGAGGCTCTGCCGAGAACAGGCGCCTTGAGATGTTGCATCTCTGGGAAAGCACAGATCTCCAGGGCTGTTGTGCCTGTGAATAGGCTGCCAAGGGAAGGTGAAGAGCAGCAACAGCTTTCAGGCCTGGCACCTTCCTTGTCGGGGAAGGAGCCGGACGTTTGCCTTTTCGGAAAAAAGGCTCTGCCGAGAACAGGCGCCTTGAGATGTTGCGTCTCTGGGAAAGCACAGATCCCCAGGGCTGTTGTGCCTGTGAATAGGCTGCCAAGGGAAGGTGAAGAGCAGCAACAACTTTCAGGGCTGGCCCCTTCCTTGTGGGAGAAGGAGCCGGATGTTTGCCATTTCAGAAAGAGGCTCTGCCGAGAACAGGCGCCTTGAGATGTTGCATCTCTGGGAAAGCACAGATCCCCAGGGCTGTTGTGCCTGTGAATAGGCTGCCAAGGGAAGGTGAAGAGCAGCAACAACTTTCAGGGCTGGCACCTTCCTTGTCGGGGAAGGAGCCGGACGTTATCCTTTTCGGAAAAAAGTCTCTGCCAAGAATGGGTACGATGAGATGTTGTGTCTCTGGGAAAGCACAGATCCCCAGGGCTGTTGTGCCTGTGAATAGGCTGCCAAGGGAAGGTGAAGAGCAGCAACAACTTTCAGGGCTGGCACCTTCCATGTGGGAGAAGGAGCTGGACGTTTGCCATTTCAGAAAGAGGCTCTGCCGAGAACAGGCGCCTTGAGATGTTGCATCTCTGGGAAAGCACAGATCCCCAGTGCTGTTGTGCCTGTGAATAGGCTGCCAAGGGAAGGTGAAGAGCAGCAACAGCTTTCAGGGCTGGCACCTTCCTTGTCGGGGAAGGAGCCGGACGTTTGCCTTTTTGGAAAAAAGGCTCTGCCGAGAATGGGTACGATGAGATGTTGTGTCTCTGGGAAAGCACAGATCCCCAGGGCTGTTGTGCCTGTGAATAGGCTGCCAAGGGAAGGTGAAGAACAGCAACAACTTTCAGGGCTGGCTCCTTCCTTGTGGGAGAAGGAGCCGGACGTTTGCCTTTTCGGAAAAAAGGCTCTGCCGAGAACAGGCGCCTTGAGATGTTGTGTCTCTGGGAAAGCACAGATCCGCAGGGCTGTTGTTCCTGTGAATAGGCTACCAAGGGAAGGTGAAGAACAGCAACAACTTTCAGGGCTGGCTCCTTCCTTGTGGGAGAAGGAGCCGGACGTTTGCCATTTCAGAAAGAGGCTCTGCCGAGAACAGGCGCCTTGAGATGTTGCGTCTCTGGGAAAGCACAGATCCCCAGGGCTGTTGTGCCTGTGAATAGGCTGCCAAGGGAAGGTGAAGAGCAGCAACAACTTTCAGGGCTGGCACCTTCCTTGTGGGAGAAGGAGCCGGACGTTTGCCTTTTCGGAAAAAAGTCTCTGCCAAGAATGGGTACGATGAGACGTTGCGTCTCTGGGAAAGCACAGATCCCCAGGGCTGTTGTGCCTGTGAATAGGCTGCCAAGGGAAGGTGAAGAGCAGCAACAACTTTCAGGGGTGGCACCTTCCATGTGGGGGAAGGAGCCGGACGTTTGCCTTTTCGGAAAAAAGGCTCTGCCGAGAACAGGCGCCTTGAGATGTTGCGTCTCTGGGAAAGCACAGATCCCCAGGGCTGTTGTGCCTGTGAATAGGCTGCCAAGGGAAGGTGAACAGCAGCAACAACTTTCAGGGCTGGCCCCTTCCTTGTGGGAGAAGGAGCCGGATGTTTGCCATTTCAGAAAGAGGCTCTGCCGAGAACAGGCGCCTTGAGATGTTGCATCTCTGGGAAAGCACAGATCCCCAGGGCTGTTGTGCCTGTGAATAGGCTGCCAAGGGAAGGTGAAGAGCAGCAACAGCTGTCAGGGCTGGCACCTTCCTTGTCGGGGAAGGAGCCGGACGTTTGCCTTTTTGGAAAAAAGGCTCTGCCGAGAATGGGTACGATGAGATGTTGTGTCTCTGGGAAAGCACAGATCCCCAGGGCTGTTGTGCCTGTGAATAGGCTGCCAAGGGAAGGTGAAGAGCAGCAACAGCTTTCAGGCCTGGCACCTTCCTTGTGGGAGAAGGAGCCGGAAGTTTGCCTTTTCGGAAAAAAGGCTCTGCCGAGAACAGGCGCCTTGAGATGTTGCATCTCTGGGAAAGCACAGATCCCCAGGGCTGTTGTGCCTGTGAATAGGCTGCCAAGGGAAGGTGAAGAGCAGCAACAGATTTCAGGACTGGCCCCTTCCATGTGGGAGAAGGAGCCGGACGTTATCCTTTTCGGAAAAAAGGCTCTGCCAAGAATGGGTACGATGAGATGTTGCGTCTCTGGGAAAGCACAGATCCCCAGGGCTGTTGTGCCTGTGAATAGGCTGCCAAGGGAAGGTGAAGAGCAGCAACAACTTTCAGGGCTGGCACCTTCCTTGTCGGGGAAGGAGCCGGACGTTACCCTTTTCGGAAAAAAGTCTCTGCCAAGAATGGGTACGATGAGATGATGCGTCTCTGGGAAAGCACAGATCCCCAGGGCTGTTGTGCCTGTGAATAGGCTGCCAAGGGAAGGTGAAGAGCAGCAACAACTTTCAGGGCTGGCACCTTCCATGTGGGAGAAGGAGCCGGACGTTTGCCATTTCAGAAAGAGGCTCTGCCGAGAACAGGCGCCTTGAGATGTTGCATCTCTGGGAAAGCATAGATCCCCAGGCCTGCTGTGCCTGTGAATAGGCTGCCAAGGGAAGGTGAAGAGCAGCAACAACTTTCAGGGCTGGCACCTTCCTTGTCGGGGAAGGAGCCGGACGTTTGCCTTTTTGGAAAAAAGTCTCTGCCGAGAATGGGTACGATGAGATGTTGCGTCTCTGGGAAAGCACAGATCCCCAGGGCTGTTGTGCCTGTGAATAGGCTGCCAAGGGAAGGTGAAGAGCAGCAACAGCTGTCAGGCCTGGCACCTTCCATGTGGGAGAAGGAGCCGAACGTTTGCCTTTTCGGAAAAAAGGCTCTGCCGAGAACAGGCGCCTTGAGATGTTGTGTCTCTGGGAAAGCACAGATCCCCAGGGCTGTTGTTCCTGTGAATAGGCTGCCAAGGGAAGGTGAAGAACAGCAACAACTTTCAGGGCTGGCCCCTTCCTTGTCGGGGAAGGAGCCGGACGTTTGCCATTTCAGAAAGAGGCTCTGCCGAGAACAGGCGCCTTGAGATGTTGCATCTCTGGGAAAGCACAGATCCCCAGGGCTGTTGTGCCTGTGAATAGGCTGCCAAGGGAAGGTGAAGAGCAGCAACAGCTTTCAGGCCTGGCACCTTCCTTGTCGGGGAAGGAGCCGGACGTTTGCCTTTTTGGAAAAAAGGCTCTGCCGAGAATGGGTACGATGAGATGTTGCGTCTCTGGGAAAGCACAGATCCCCAGGGCTGTTGTGCCTGTGAATAGGCTGCCAAGGGAAGGTGAAGAGCAGCAACAGCTTTCAGGGCTGGCACCTTCCTTGTGGGAGAAGGAGCCGGACGTTTGCCTTTTCGGAAAAAAGTCTCTGCCAAGAATGGGTACGATGAGACGTTGCGTCTCTGGGAAAGCACAGATCCCCAGGGCTGTTGTGCCTGTGAATAGGCTGCCAAGGGAAGGTGAAGAGCAGGAACAACTTTCAGGGCTGGCACCTTCCTTGTGGGAGAAGGAGCCAGACGTTTGCCATTTCAGAAAGAGGCTCTGCCGAGAACAGGCGCCTTGAGATGTTGCATCTCTGGGAAAGCACAGATCCCCAGGGCTGTTGTGCCTGTGAATAGGCTGCCAAGGGAAGGTGAAGAGCAGCAACAGCTTTCAGGCCTGGCACCTTCCTTGTCGGGGAAGGAGCCGGACGTTTGCCTTTTCGGAAAAAAGGCTCTGCCAAGAATGGGTACGATGAGATGTTGCGTCTCTGGGAAAGCACAGATCCCCAGGGCTGTTGTGCCTGTGAATAGGCTGCCAAGGGAAGGTGAAGAGCAGCAACAACTTTCAGGGCTGGCACCTTCCTTGTGGGAGAAGGAGCCGGACGTTTGCCTTTTCGGAAAAAAGTCTCTGCCAAGAATGGGTACGATGAGATGATGCGTCTCTGGGAAAGCACAGATCCCCAGGGCTGTTGTGCCTGTGAATAGGCTGCCAAGGGAAGGTGAAGAGCAGCAACAACTTTCAGGGCTGGCACCTTCCATGTGGGAGAAGGAGCCGGACGTTTGCCATTTCAGAAAGAGGCTCTGCCGAGAACAGGCGCCTTGAGATGTTGCATCTCTGGGAAAGCATAGATCCCCAGGCCTGCTGTGCCTGTGAATAGGCTGCCAAGGGAAGGTGAAGAGCAGCAACAACTTTCAGGGCTGGCACCTTCCTTGTCGGGGAAGGAGCCGGACGTTTGCCTTTTTGGAAAAAAGGCTCTGCCGAGAATGGGTACGATGAGATGTTGCGTCTCTGGGAAAGCACAGATCCCCAGGGCTGTTGTGCCTGTGAATAGGCTGCCAAGGGAAGGTGAAGAGCAGCAACAGCTGTCAGGCCTGGCACCTTCCATGTGGGAGAAGGAGCCGAACGTTTGCCTTTTCGGAAAAAAGGCTCTGCCGAGAACAGGCGCCTTGAGATGTTGTGTCTCTGGGAAAGCACAGATCCCCAGGGCTGTTGTTCCTGTGAATAGGCTGCCAAGGGAAGGTGAAGAACAGCAACAACTTTCAGTGCTGGCCCCTTCCTTGTCGGGGAAGGAGCCGGACGTTTGCCATTTCAGAAAGAGGCTCTGCCGAGAACAGGCGCATTGAGATGTTGCATCTCTGGGAAAGCACAGATCCCCAGGGCTGTTGTGCCTGTGAATAGGCTGCCAAGGGAAGGTGAAGAGCAGCAACAGCTTTCAGGCCTGGCACCTTCCTTGTCGGGGAAGGAGCCGGACGTTTGCCTTTTTGGAAAAAAGGCTCTGCCGAGAATGGGTACGATGAGATGTTGCGTCTCTGGGAAAGCACAGATCCCCAGGGCTGTTGTGCCTGTGAATAGGCTGCCAAGGGAAGGTGAAGAGCAGCAACAGCTTTCAGGGCTGGCACCTTCCTTGTGGGAGAAGGAGCCGGACGTTTGCCTTTTCGGAAAAAAGTCTCTGCCAAGAATGGGTACGATGAGACGTTGCGTCTCTGGGAAAGCACAGATCCCCAGGGCTGTTGTGCCTGTGAATAGGCTGCCAAGGGAAGGTGAAGAGCAGGAACAACTTTCAGGGCTGGCACCTTCCTTGTGGGAGAAGGAGCCAGACGTTTGCCATTTCAGAAAGAGGCTCTGCCGAGAACAGGCGCCTTGAGATGTTGCATCTCTGGGAAAGCACAGATCCCCAGGGCTGTTGTGCCTGTGAATAGGCTGCCAAGGGAAGGTGAAGAGCAGCAACAGCTTTCAGGCCTGGCACCTTCCTTGTCGGGGAAGGAGCCGGACGTTTGCCTTTTCGGAAAAAAGGCTCTGCCAAGAATGGGTACGATGAGATGTTGCGTCTCTGGGAAAGCACAGATCCCCAGGGCTGTTGTGCCTGTGAATAGGCTGCCAAGGGAAGGTGAAGAGCAGCAACAGCTTTCAGGGCTGGCACCTTCCTTGTGGGAGAAGGAGCCGGACGTTTGCCTTTTCGGAAAAAAGTCTCTGCCAAGAATGGGTACGATGAGATGATGCGTCTCTGGGAAAGCACAGATCCCCAGGGCTGTTGTGCCTGTGAATAGGCTGCCAAGGGAAGGTGAAGAGCAGCAACAACTTTCAGGGCTGGCACCTTCCATGTGGGAGAAGGAGCCGGACGTTTGCCATTTCAGAAAGAGGCTCTGCCGAGAACAGGCGCCTTGAGATGTTGCATCTCTGGGAAAGCATAGATCCCCAGGCCTGCTGTGCCTGTGAATAGGCTGCCAAGGGAAGGTGAAGAACAGCAACAACTTTCAGGGCTGGCCCCTTCCTTGTCGGGGAAGGAGCCGGACGTTTGCCATTTCAGAAAGAGGCTCTGCCGAGAACAGGCGCCTTGAGATGTTGCATCTCTGGGAAAGCACAGATCCCCAGGGCTGTTGTGCCTGTGAATAGGCTGCCAAGGGAAGGTGAAGAGCAGCAACAGCTTTCAGGCCTGGCACCTTCCTTGTCGGGGAAGGAGCCGGACGTTTGCCTTTTTGGAAAAAAGGCTCTGCCGAGAATGGGTACGATGAGACGTTGCGTCTCTGGGAAAGCACAGATCCCCAGGGCTGTTGTGCCTGTGAATAGGCTGCCAAGGGAAGGTGAAGAGCAGGAACAACTTTCAGGGCTGGCACCTTCCTTGTGGGAGAAGGAGCCAGACGTTTGCCATTTCAGAAAGAGGCTCTGCCGAGAACAGGCGCCTTGAGATGTTGCATCTCTGGGAAAGCACAGATCCCCAGGGCTGTTGTGCCTGTGAATAGGCTGCCAAGGGAAGGTGAAGAGCAGCAACAGCTTTCAGGCCTGGCACCTTCCTTGTCGGGGAAGGAGCCGGACGTTTGCCTTTTCGGAAAAAAGGCTCTGCCAAGAATGGGTACGATGAGATGTTGCGTCTCTGGGAAAGCACAGATCCCCAGGGCTGTTGTGCCTGTGAATAGGCTGCCAAGGGAAGGTGAAGAGCAGCAACAACTTTCAGGGCTGGCACCTTCCTTGTGGGAGAAGGAGCCGGACGTTTGCCTTTTCGGAAGAAAGTCTCTGCCAAGAATGGGTACGATGAGACGCTGCGTCTCTGGGAAAGCACAGATCCCCAGGGCTGTTGTGCCTGTGAATAGGCTGCCAAGGGAAGGTGAAGAGCAGCAACAACTTTCAGGGCTGGCACCTTCCTTGTGGGAGAAGGAGCCAGACGTTTGCCATTTCAGAAAGAGGCTCTGCCGAGAACAGGCGCCTTGAGATGTTGCATCTCTGGGAAAGCACAGATCTCCAGGGCTGTTGTGCCTGTGAATAGGCTGCCAAGGGAAGGTGAAGAGCAGCAACAGCTTTCAGGCCTGGCACCTTCCTTGTCGGGGAAGGAGCCGGACGTTTGCCTTTTCGGAAAAAAGGCTCTGCCGAGAACAGGCGCCTTGAGATGTTGCGTCTCTGGGAAAGCACAGATCCCCAGGGCTGTTGTGCCTGTGAATAGGCTGCCAAGGGAAGGTGAAGAGCAGCAACAACTTTCAGGGCTGGCCCCTTCCTTGTGGGAGAAGGAGCCGGATGTTTGCCATTTCAGAAAGAGGCTCTGCCGAGAACAGGCGCCTTGAGATGTTGCATCTCTGGGAAAGCACAGATCCCCAGGGCTGTTGTGCCTGTGAATAGGCTGCCAAGGGAAGGTGAAGAGCAGCAACAACTTTCAGGGCTGGCACCTTCCTTGTCGGGGAAGGAGCCGGACGTTATCCTTTTCGGAAAAAAGTCTCTGCCAAGAATAGGTACGATGAGATGTTGTGTCTCTGGGAAAGCACAGATCCCCAGGGCTGTTGTGCCTGTGAATAGGCTGCCAAGGGAAGGTGAAGAGCAGCAACAACTTTCAGGGCTGGCACCTTCCATGTGGGAGAAGGAGCTGGACGTTTGCCATTTCAGAAAGAGGCTCTGCCGAGAACAGGCGCCTTGAGATGTTGCATCTCTGGGAAAGCACAGATCCCCAGTGCTGTTGTGCCTGTGAATAGGCTGCCAAGGGAAGGTGAAGAGCAGCAACAGCTTTCAGGGCTGGCACCTTCCTTGTCGGGGAAGGAGCCGGACGTTTGCCTTTTTGGAAAAAAGGCTCTGCCGAGAATGGGTACGATGAGATGTTGTGTCTCTGGGAAAGCACAGATCCCCAGGGCTGTTGTGCCTGTGAATAGGCTGCCAAGGGAAGGTGAAGAACAGCAACAACTTTCAGGGCTGGCTCCTTCCTTGTGGGAGAAGGAGCCGGACGTTTGCCTTTTCGGAAAAAAGGCTCTGCCGAGAACAGGCGCCTTGAGATGTTGTGTCTCTGGGAAAGCACAGATCCGCAGGGCTGTTGTTCCTGTGAATAGGCTACCAAGGGAAGGTGAAGAACAGCAACAACTTTCAGGGCTGGCTCCTTCCTTGTGGGAGAAGGAGCCGGACGTTTGCCATTTCAGAAAGAGGCTCTGCCGAGAACAGGCGCCTTGAGATGTTGCGTCTCTGGGAAAGCACAGATCCCCAGGGCTGTTGTGCCTGTGAATAGGCTGCCAAGGGAAGGTGAAGAGCAGCAACAACTTTCAGGGCTGGCACCTTCCTTGTGGGAGAAGGAGCCGGACGTTTGCCTTTTCGGAAAAAAGTCTCTGCCAAGAATGGGTACGATGAGACGTTGCGTCTCTGGGAAAGCACAGATCCCCAGGGCTGTTGTGCCTGTGAATAGGCTGCCAAGGGAAGGTGAAGAGCAGCAACAACTTTCAGGGGTGGCACCTTCCATGTGGGGGAAGGAGCCGGACGTTTGCCTTTTCGGAAAAAAGGCTCTGCCGAGAACAGGCGCCTTGAGATGTTGCGTCTCTGGGAAAGCACAGATCCCCAGGGCTGTTGTGCCTGTGAATAGGCTGCCAAGGGAAGGTGAAGAACAGCAACAACTTTCAGGGCTGGCCCCTTCCTTGTGGGAGAAGGAGCCGGATGTTTGCCATTTCAGAAAGAGGCTCTGCCGAGAACAGGCGCCTTGAGATGTTGCATCTCTGGGAAAGCACAGATCCCCAGGGCTGTTGTGCCTGTGAATAGGCTGCCAAGGGAAGGTGAAGAGCAGCAACAGCTGTCAGGGCTGGCACCTTCCTTGTCGGGGAAGGAGCCGGACGTTTGCCTTTTTGGAAAAAAGGCTCTGCCGAGAATGGGTACGATGAGATGTTGTGTCTCTGGGAAAGCACAGATCCCCAGGGCTGTTGTGCCTGTGAATAGGCTGCCAAGGGAAGGTGAAGAGCAGCAACAGCTTTCAGGCCTGGCACCTTCCTTGTGGGAGAAGGAGCCGGATGTTTGCCTTTTCGGAAAAAAGGCTCTGCCGAGAACAGGCGCCTTGAGATGTTGCATCTCTGGGAAAGCACAGATCCCCAGGGCTGTTGTGCCTGTGAATAGGCTGCCAAGGGAAGGTGAAGAGCAGCAACAGATTTCAGGACTGGCCCCTTCCATGTGGGAGAAGGAGCCGGACGTTATCCTTTTCGGAAAAAAGGCTCTGCCAAGAATGGGTACGATGAGATGTTGCGTCTCTGGGAAAGCACAGATCCCCAGGGCTGTTGTGCCTGTGAATAGGCTGCCAAGGGAAGGTGAAGAGCAGCAACAACTTTTAGGGCTGGCACCTTCCTTGTCGGGGAAGGAGCCGGACGTTATCCTTTTTGGAAAAAAGGCTCTGCCAAGAATGGGTACGATGAGATGTTGCGTCTCTGGGAAAGCACAGATCCCCAGGGCTGTTGTGCCTGTGAATAGGCTGCCAAGGGAAGGTGAAGAGCAGCAACAACTTTCAGGGCTGGCACCTTCCATGTGGGAGAAGGAGCCGGACGTTTGCCATTTCAGAAAGAGGCTCTGCCGAGAACAGGCGCCTTGAGATGTTGCATCTCTGGGAAAGCATAGATCCCCAGGCCTGCTGTGCCTGTGAATAGGCTGCCAAGGGAAGGTGAAGAGCAGCAACAACTTTCAGGGCTGGCACCTTCCTTGTCGGGGAAGGAGCCGGACGTTTGCCTTTTTGGAAAAAAGGCTCTGCCGAGAATGGGTACGATGAGATGTTGCGTCTCTGGGAAAGCACAGATCCCCAGGGCTGTTGTGCCTGTGAATAGGCTGCCAAGGGAAGGTGAAGAGCAGCAACAGCTGTCAGGCCTGGCACCTTCCATGTGGGAGAACGAGCCGAACGTTTGCCTTTTCGGAAAAAAGGCTCTGCCGAGAACAGGCGCCTTGAGATGTTGTGTCTCTGGGAAAGCACAGATCCCCAGGGCTGTTGTTCCTGTGAATAGGCTGCCAAGGGAAGGTGAAGAACAGCAACAACTTTCAGGCCTGGCCCCTTCCTTGTCGGGGAAGGAGCCGGACGTTTGCCATTTCAGAAAGAGGCTCTGCCGAGAACAGGCGCCTTGAGATGTTGCATCTCTGGGAAAGCACAGATCCCCAGGGCTGTTGTGCCTGTGAATAGGCTGCCAAGGGAAGGTGAAGAGCAGCAACAGCTTTCAGGCCTGGCACCTTCCTTGTCGGGGAAGGAGCCGGACGTTTGCCTTTTCGGAAAAAAGTCTCTGCCAAGAATGGGTACGATGAGACGTTGCGTCTCTGGGAAAGCACAGATCCCCAGGGCTCTTGTGCCTGTGAATAGGCTGCCAAGGGAAGGTGAAGAGCAGCAACAACTTTCAGGGCTGGCACCTTCCTTGTGGGAGAAGGAGCCAGACGTTTGCCATTTCAGAAAGAGGCTCTGCCGAGAACAGGCGCCTTGAGATGTTGCATCTCTGGGAAAGCACAGATCTCCAGGGCTGTTGTGCCTGTGAATAGGCTGCCAAGGGAAGGTGAAGAGCAGCAACAGCTTTCAGGACTGGCACCTTCCATGTGGGAGAAGGAGCCGGACGTTTGCCTTTTTGGAAAAAAGGCTCTGCCGAGAATGGGTACGATGAGATGTTGCGTCTCTGGGAAAGCACAGATCCCCAGGGCTGTTGTGCCTGTGAATAGGCTGCCAAGGGAAGGTGAAGAGCAGCAACAACTTTCAGGGCTGGCACCTTCCATGTGGGAGAAGGAGCTGGACGTTTGCCATTTCAGAAAGAGGCTCTGCCGAGAACAGGCGCCTTGAGATGTTGCATCTCTGGGAAAGCACAGATCCCCAGTGCTGTTGTGCCTGTGAATAGGCTGCCAAGGGAAGGTGAAGAGCAGCAACAGCTGTCAGGGCTGTCCCCTTCCTTGTCGGGGAAGGAGCCGGACGTTTGCCTTTTTGGAAAAAAGGCTCTGCCGAGAATGGGTACGATGAGATGTTGTGTCTCTGGGAAAGCACAGATCCCCAGGGCTGTTGTGCCTGTGAATAGGCTGCCAAGGGAAGGTGAAGAGCAGCAACAGCTTTCAGGCCTGGCACCTTCCATGTGGGAGAAGGAGCCGGACGTTTGCCTTTTCGGAAAAAAGGCTCTGCCGAGAACAGGCGCCTTGAGATGTTGTGTCTCTGGGAAAGCACAGATCCGCAGGGCTGTTTTTCCTGTGAATAGGCTGCCAAGGGAAGGTGAAGAACAGCAACAACTTTCAGGGCTGGCTCCTTCCTTGTGGGAGAAGGAGCCGGACGTTTGCCATTTCAGAAAGAGGCTCTGCCGAGAACAGGCGCCTTGAGATGTTGCGTCTCTGGGAAAGCACAGATCCCCAGGGCTGTTGTGCCTGTGAATAGGCTGCCAAGGGAAGGTGAAGAGCAGCAACAACTTTCAGGGCTGGCACCTTCCTTGTGGGAGAAGGAGCCGGACGTTTGCCTTTTCGGAAAAAAGTCTCTGCCAAGAATGGGTACGATGAGACGTTGCGTCTCTGGGAAAGCACAGATCCCCAGGGCTGTTGTGCCTGTGAATAGGCTGCCAAGGGAAGGTGAAGAGCAGCAACAACTTTCAGGGGTGGCACCTTCCATGTGGGGGAAGGAGCCGGACGTTTGCCTTTTCGGAAAAAAGGCTCTGCCGAGAATGGGTACGATGAGATGTTGCGTCTCTGGGAAAGCACAGATCCCCAGGGCTGTTGTGCCTGTGAATAGGCTGCCAAGGGAAGGTGAAGAGCAGCAACAACTTTCAGGGCTGGCCCCTTCCTTGTGGGAGAAGGAGCCGGATGTTTGCCATTTCAGAAAGAGGCTCTGCCGAGAACAGGCGCCTTGAGATGTTGCATCTCTGGGAAAGCACAGATCCCCAGGGCTGTTGTGCCTGTGAATAGGCTGCCAAGGGAAGGTGAAGAGCAGCAACAGCTGTCAGGGCTGGCACCTTCCTTGTCGGGGAAGGAGCCGGACGTTTGCCTTTTTGGAAAAAAGGCTCTGCCGAGAATGGGTACGATGAGATGTTGTGTCTCTGGGAAAGCACAGATCCCCAGGGCTGTTGTTCCTGTGAATAGGCTGCCAAGGGAAGGTGAAGAGCAGCAACAGCTTTCAGGCCTGGCACCTTCCTTGTGGGAGAAGGAGCCGGACGTTTGCCTTTTCGGAAAAAAGGCTCTGCCGAGAACAGGCGCCTTGAGATGTTGCATCTCTGGGAAAGCACAGATCCCCAGGGCTGTTGTGCCTGTGAATAGGCTGCCAAGGGAAGGTGAAGAGCAGCAACAGATTTCAGGCCTGGCCCCTTCCATGTGGGAGAAGGAGCCGGACGTTTGCCTTTTCGGAAAAAAGGCTCTGCCAAGAATGGGTACGATGAGATGTTGCGTCTCTGGGAAAGCACAGATCCCCAGGGCTGTTGTGCCTGTGAATAGGCTGCCAAGGGAAGGTGAAGAGCAGCAACAGCTTTCAGGGCTGGCACCTTCCTTGTGGGAGAATGAGCCGGACGTTTGCCTTTTCGGAAAAAAGTCTCTGCCAAGAATGGGTACGATGAGACGTTGCGTCTCTGGGAAAGCACAGAACCCCAGGGCTGGTGTGCCTGTGAATAGGCTGCCAAGGGAAGGTGAAGAGCAGCAACAACTTTCAGGGCTGGCCCCTTCCTTGTGGGAGAAGGAGCCGGATGTTTGCCATTTCAGAAAGAGGCTCTGCCGAGAACAGGCGCCTTGAGATGTTGCATCTCTGGGAAAGCACAGATCCCCAGGGCTGTTGTGCCTGTGAATAGGCTGCCAAGGGAAGGTGAAGAGCAGCAACAGCTGTCAGGGCTGGCACCTTCCTTGTCGGGGAAGGAGCCGGACGTTTGCCTTTTTGGAAAAAAGGCTCTGCCGAGAATGGGTACGATGAGATGTTGTGTCTCTGGGAAAGCACAGATCCCCAGGGCTGTTGTGCCTGTGAATAGGCTGCCAAGGGAAGGTGAAGAGCAGCAACAGCTTTCAGGCCTGGCACCTTCCTTGTGGGAGAAGGAGCCGGACGTTTGCCTTTTCGGAAAAAAGGCTCTGCCGAGAACAGGCGCCTTGAGATGTTGCATCTCTGGGAAAGCACAGATCCCCAGGGCTGTTGTGCCTGTGAATAGGCTGCCAAGGGAAGGTGAAGAGCAGCAACATATTTCAGGCCTGGCCCCTTCCATGTGGGAGAAGGAGCCGGACGTTATCCTTTTTGGAAAAAAGGCTCTGCCAAGAATGGGTACGATTGGATGTTGCGTCTCTGGGAAAGCACAGATCCCCAGGGCTGTTGTGCCTGTGAATAGGCTGCCAAGGGAAGGTGAAGAGCAGCAACAGCTTTCAGGGCTGGCACCTTCCTTGTGGGAGAAGGAGCCGGACGTTTGCCTTTTCGGAAAAAAGTCTCTGCCAAGAATGGGTACGATGAGACGTTGCGTCTCTGGGAAAGCACAGATCCCCAGGGCTGTTGTGCCTGTGAATAGGCTGCCAAGGGAAGGTGAAGAACAGCAACAACTTTCAGGGCTGGCACCTTCCTTGTGGGAGAAGGAGCCAGACGTTTGCCATTTCAGAAAGAGGCTCTGCCGAGAACAGGCGCCTTGAGATGTTGCGTCTCTGGGAAAGCACAGATCCCCAGGGCTGTTGTGCCTGTGAATAGGCTGCCAAGGGAAGGTGAAGAGCAGCAACAACTTTCAGGGCTGGCCCCTTCCTTGTGGGAGAAGGAGCCGGACGTTTGCCATTTCAGAAAGAGGCTCTGCCGAGAACAGGCGCCTTGAGATGTTGCATCTCTGGGAAAGCACAGATCCCCAGGGCTGTTGTGCCTGTGAATAGGCTGCCAAGGGAAGGTGAAGAGCAGCAACAGCTTTCAGGCCTGGCACCTTCCTTGTCGGGGAAGGAGCCGGACGTTATCCTTTTCGGAAAAAAGTCTCTGCCAAGAATGTGTACGATGAGATGTTGCGTCTCTGGGAAAGCACAGATCCCCAGGGCTGTTGTGCCTGTGAATAGGCTGCCAAGGGAAGGTGAAGAGCAGCAACAACTTTCAGGGCTGGCACCTTCCATGTGGGAGAAGGAGCTGGACGTTTGCCATTTCAGAAAGAGGCTCTGCCGAGAACAGGCGCCTTGAGATGTTGCATCTCTGGGAAAGCACAGATCCCCAGGGCTGTTGTGCCTGTGAATAGGCTGCCAAGGGAAGGTGAAGAGCAGCAACAGCTGTCAGGGCTGGCACCTTCCTTGTCGGGGAAGGAGCCGGACGTTTGACTTTTTGGAAAAAAGGCTCTGCCGAGAATGGGTACGATGAGATGTTGTGTCTCTGGGAAAGCACAGATCCCCAGGGCTGTTGTGCCTGTGAATAGGCTGCCAAGGGAAGGTGAAGAGCAGCAACAGCTTTCAGGCCTGGCACCTTCCATGTGGGAGAAGGAGCCGGACGTTTGCCTTTTCGGAAAAAAGTCTCTGCCAAGAATGGGTACGATGAGACGTTGCATCTCTGGGAAAGCACAGATCCCCAGGGCTGTTGTGCCTGTGAATAGGCTGCCAAGGGAAGGTGAAGAGCAGCAACAACTTTCAGGGGTGGCACCTTCCATGTGGGGGAAGGAGCCGGACGTTTGCCTTTTCGGAAAAAAGGCTCTGCCGAGAACAGGCGCCTTGAGATGTTGCGTCTCTGGGAAAGCACAGATCCCCAGGGCTGTTGTGCCTGTGAATAGGCTGCCAAGGGAAGGTGAAGAGCAGCAACAACTTTCAGGGCTGGCCCCTTCCTTGTGGGAGAAGGAGCCGGATGTTTGCCATTTCAGAAAGAGGCTCTGCCGAGAACAGGCGCCTTGAGATGTTGCATCTCTGGGAAAGCACAGATCCCCAGGGCTGTTGTGCCTGTGAATAGGCTGCCAAGGGAAGGGGAAGAGCAGCAACAGATTTCAGGCCTGGCCCCTTCCATGTGGGAGAAGGAGCCGGACGTTATCCTTTTCGGAAAAAAGGCTCTGCCAAGAATGGGTACGATGAGATGTTGCGTCTCTGGGAAAGCACAGATCCCCAGGGCTGTTGTGCCTGTGAATAGGCTGCCAAGGGAAGGTGAAGAGCAGCAACAACTTTTAGGGCTGGCACCTTCCTTGTCGGGGAAGGAGCCGGACGTTATCCTTTTTGGAAAAAAGGCTCTGCCAAGAATGGGTACGATGAGATGTTGCGTCTCTGGGAAAGCACAGATCCCCAGGGCTGTTGTGCCTGTGAATAGGCTGCCAAGGGAAGGTGAAGAGCAGCAACAACTTTCAGGGCTGGCACCTTCCATGTGGGAGAAGGAGCCGGACGTTTGCCATTTCAGAAAGAGGCTCTGCCGAGAACAGGCGCCTTGAGATGTTGCATCTCTGGGAAAGCATAGATCCCCAGGCCTGCTGTGCCTGTGAATAGGCTGCCAAGGGAAGGTGAAGAGCAGCAACAACTTTCAGGCCTGGCCCCTTCCTTGTCGGGGAAGGAGCCGGACGTTTGCCATTTCAGAAAGAGGCTCTGCCGAGAACAGGCGCCTTGAGATGTTGCATCTCTGGGAAAGCACAGATCCCCAGGCCTGCTGTGCCTGTGAATAGGCTGCCAAGGGAAGGTGAAGAGCAGCAACAGCTTTCTAGGCCTGGCACCTTCCTTGTCGGGGAAGGAGCCGGACGTTTGCCTTTTTGGAAAAAAGGCTCTGCCAAGAATGGGTACGATGAGATGTTGCGTCTCTGGGAAAGCACAGATCCCCAGGGCTGTTGTGCCTGTGAATAGGCTGCCAAGGGAAGGTGAAGAGCAGCAACAGCTTTCAGGGCTGGCACCTTCCTTGTGGGAGAATGAGCCGGACGTTTGCCTTTTCGGAAAAAAGTCTCTGCCAAGAATGGGTACGATGAGACGTTGCGTCTCTGGGAAAGCACAGATCCCCAGGGCTGTTGTGCCTGTGAATAGGCTGCCAAGGGAAGGTGAAGAGCAGCAACAACTTTCAGGGCTGGCACCTTCCTTGTGGGAGAAGGAGCCAGACGTTTGCCATTTCAGAAAGAGGCTCTGCCGAGAACAGGCGCCTTGAGATGTTGTGTCTCTGGGAAAGCACAGATCCCCAGGGCTGTTGTGCCTGTGAATAGGCTGCCAAGGGAAGGTGAAGAGCAGCAAAAACTTTCAGGGCTGGCCCCTTCCTTGTGGGAGAAGGAGCCGGATGTTTGCCATTTCAGAAAGAGGCTCTGCCGAGAACAGGCGCCTTGAGATGTTGCATCTCTGGGAAAGCACAGATCCCCAGGGCTGTTGTGCCTGTGAATAGGCTGCCAAGGGAAGGTGAAGAGCAGCAACAACTTTCAGGGCTGGCACCTTCCTTGTCGGGGAAGGAGCCGGACGTTATCCTTTTCGGAAAAAAGTCTCTGCCAAGAATGGGTACGATGAGATGATGCGTCTCTGGGAAAGCACAGATCCCCAGGGCTGTTGTGCCTGTGAATAGGCTGCCAAGGGAAGGTGAAGAGCAGCAACAACTTTCAGGGCTGGCACCTTCCATGTGGGAGAAGGAGCTGGACGTTTGCCATTTCAGAAAGAGGCTCTGCCGAGAACAGGCGCCTTGAGATGTTGCATCTCTGGGAAAGCACAGATCCCCAGTGCTGTTGTGCCTGTGAATAGGCTGCCAAGGGAAGGTGAAGAGCAGCAACAGCTGTCAGGGCTGGCACCTTCCTTGTCGGGGAAGGAGCCGGACGTTTGACTTTTTGGAAAAAAGGCTCTGCCGAGAATGGGTACGATGAGATGTTGTGTCTCTGGGAAAGCACAGATCCCCAGGGCTGTTGTGCCTGTGAATAGGCTGCCAAGGGAAGGTGAAGAGCAGCAACAGCTTTCAGGCCTGGCACCTTCCATGTGGGAGAAGGAGCCGGACGTTTGCCTTTTCGGAAAATGCTCTGCCGAGAACAGGCGCCTTGAGATGTTGTGTCTCTGGGAAAGCACAGATCCGCAGGGCTGTTGTTCCTGTGAATAGGCTGCCAAGGGAAGGTGAAGAACAGCAACAACTTTCAGGGCTGGCTCCTTCCTTGTGGGAGAAGGAGCCGGATGTTATCCTTTTCGGAAAAAAGGCTCTGCCGAGAACAGGCGCCTTGAGATGTTGCGTCTCTGGGAAAGCACAGATCCCCAGGGCTGTTGTGCCTGTGAATAGGCTGCCAAGGGAAGGTGAAGAGCAGCAACAACTTTCAGGGCTGGCACCTTCCTTGTGGGAGAAGGAGCTGGACGTTTGCCTTTTCGGAAAAAAGTCTCTGCCAAGAATGGGTACGATGAGACGTTGCGTCTCTGGGAAAGCACAGATCCCCAGGGCTGTTGTGCCTGTGAATAGGCTGCCAAGGGAAGGTGAAGAGCAGCAACAGCTTTCAGGCCTGGCACCTTCCTTGTGGGAGAAGGAGCCGGACGTTTGCCTTTTCGGAAAAAAGGCTCTGCCGAGAACAGGCGCCTTGAGATGTTGCATCTCTGGGAAAGCACAGATCCCCAGGGCTGTTGTGCCTGTGAATAGGCTGCCAAGGGAAGGTGAAGAGCAGCAACAGATTTCAGGCCTGGCCCCTTCCATGTGGGAGAAGGAGCCGGACGTTATCCTTTTCGGAAAAAAGGCTCTGCCAAGAATGGGTACGATGAGATGTTGCGTCTCTGGGAAAGCACAGATCCCCAGGGCTGTTGTGCCTGTGAATAGGCTGCCAAGGGAAGGTGAAGAGCAGCAACAACTTTTAGGGCTGGCACCTTCCTTGTCGGGGAAGGAGCCGGACGTTATCCTTTTTGGAAAAAAGGCTCTGCCAAGAATGGGTACGATGAGATGTTGCGTCTCTGGGAAAGCACAGATCCCCAGGGCTGTTGTGCCTGTGAATAGGCTGCCAAGGGAAGGTGAAGAGCAGCAACAACTTTCAGGGCTGGCTCCTTCCATGTGGGAGAAGGAGCCGGACGTTTGCCATTTCAGAAAGAGGCTCTGCCGAGAACAGGCGCCTTGAGATGTTGCATCTCTGGGAAAGCACAGATCCCCAGGCCTGCTGTGCCTGTGAATAGGCTGCCAAGGGAAGGTGAAGAGCAGCAACAGCTTTCAGGCCTGGCACCTTCCTTGTCGGGGAAGGAGCCGGACGTTTGCCTTTTTGGAAAAAAGGCTCTGCCGAGAATGGGTACGATGAGATGTTGCGTCTCTGGGAAAGCACAGATCCCCAGGGCTGTTGTGCCTGTGAATAGGCTGCCAAGGGAAGGTGAAGAGCAGCAACAGCTTTCAGGGCTGGCACCTTCCTTGTGGGAGAATGAGCCGGACGTTTGCCTTTTCGGAAAAAAGTCTCTGCCAAGAATGGGTACGATGAGACGTTGCGTCTCTGGGAAAGCACAGATCCCCAGGGCTGTTGTGCCTGTGAATAGGCTGCCAAGGGAAGGTGAAGAGCAGCAACAACTTTCAGGGCTGGCACCTTCCTTGTGGGAGAAGGAGCCAGACGTTTGCCATTTCAGAAAGAGGCTCTGCCGAGAACAGGCGCCTTGAGATGTTGCGTCTCTGGGAAAGCACAGATCCCCAGGGCTGTTGTGCCTGTGAATAGGCTGCCAAGGGAAGGTGAAGAGCAGCAACAACTTTCAGGGCTGGCACCTTCCATGTGGGAGAAGGAGCTGGACGTTTGCCATTTCAGAAAGAGGCTCTGCCGAGAACAGGCGCCTTGAGATGTTGCATCTCTGGGAAAGCACAGATCCCCAGTGCTGTTGTGCCTGTGAATAGGCTGCCAAGGGAAGGTGAAGAGCAGCAACAGCTGTCAGGGCTGGCACCTTCCTTGTCGGGGAAGGAGCCGGACGTTTGACTTTTTGGAAAAAAGGCTCTGCCGAGAATGGGTACGATGAGATGTTGTGTCTCTGGGAAAGCACAGATCCCCAGGGCTGTTGTGCCTGTGAATAGGCTGCCAAGGGAAGGTGAAGAGCAGCAACAGCTTTCAGGCCTGGCACCTTCCATGTGGGAGAAGGAGCCGGACGTTTGCCTTTTCGGAAAAAAGGCTCTGCCGAGAACAGGCGCCTTGAGATGTTGTGTCTCTGGGAAAGCACAGATCCGCAGGGCTGTTGTTCCTGTGAATAGGCTGCCAAGGGAAGGTGAAGAACAGCAACAACTTTCAGGGCTGGCTCCTTCCTTGTGGGAGAAGGAGCCGGACGTTATCCTTTTCGGAAAAAAGGCTCTGCCGAGAACAGGCGCCTTGAGATGTTGCGTCTCTGGGAAAGCACAGATCCCCAGGGCTGTTGTGCCTGTGAATAGGCTGCCAAGGGAAGGTGAAGAGCAGCAACAACTTTCAGGGCTGGCACCTTCCTTGTGGGAGAAGGAGCTGGACGTTTGCCTTTTCGGAAAAAAGTCTCTGCCAAGAATGGGTACGATGAGACGTTGCGTCTCTGGGAAAGCACAGATCCCCAGGGCTGTTGTGCCTGTGAATAGGCTGCCAAGGGAAGGTGAAGAACAGCAACAGCTTTCAGGCCTGGCACCTTCCTTGTGGGAGAAGGAGCCGGACGTTTGCCTTTTCGGAAAAAAGGCTCTGCCGAGAATGGGTACGATGAGATGTTGCATCTCTGGGAAAGCACAGATCCCCAGGGCTGTTGTGCCTGTGAATAGGCTGCCAAGGGAAGGTGAAGAGCAGCAACAGATTTCAGGCCTGGCCCCTTCCATGTGGGAGAAGGAGCCGGACGTTATCCTTTTCGGAAAAAAGGCTCTGCCAAGAATGGGTACGATGAGATGTTGCGTCTCTGGGAAAGCACAGATCCCCAGGGCTGTTGTGCCTGTGAATAGGCTGCCAAGGGAAGGTGAAGAGCAGCAACAACTTTTAGGGCTGGCACCTTCCTTGTCGGGGAAGGAGCCGGACGTTATCCTTTTTGGAAAAAAGGCTCTGCCAAGAATGGGTACGATGAGATGTTGCGTCTCTGGGAAAGCACAGATCCCCAGGGCTGTTGTGCCTGTGAATAGGCTGCCAAGGGAAGGTGAAGAGCAGCAACAACTTTCAGGGCTGGCACCTTCCATGTGGGAGAAGGAGCCGGACGTTTGCCATTTCAGAAAGAGGCTCTGCCGAGAACAGGCGCCTTGAGATGTTGCATCTCTGGGAAAGCACAGATCCCCAGGGCTGTTGTGCCTGTGAATAGGCTGCCAAGGGAAGGTGAAGAGCAGCAACAGCTTTCAGGCCTGGCACCTTCCTTGTCGGGGAAGGAGCCGGACGTTTGCCTTTTTGGAAAAAAGGCTCTGCCGAGAATGGGTATGATGAGATGTTGCGTCTCTGGGAAAGCACAGATCCCCAGGGCTGTTGTGCCTGTGAATAGGCTGCCAAGGGAAGGTGAAGAGCAGCAACAACTTTCAGGGCTGGCACCTTCCTTGTCGGGGAAGGAGCCGGACGTTTGCCTTTTCGGAAAAAAGGCTCTGCCAAGAATGGGTACGATGAGATGTTGCGTCTCTGGGAAAGCACAGATCCCCAGGGCTGTTGTGCCTGTGAATAGGCTGCCAAGGGAAGGTGAAGAGCAGCAACAACTTTCAGGGCTGGCCCCTTCCTTGTGGGAGAAGGAGCCGGATGTTTGCCATTTCAGAAAGAGGCTCTGCCGAGAACAGGCGCCTTGAGATGTTGCATCTCTGGGAAAGCACAGATCCCCAGGGCTGTTGTGCCTGTGAATAGGCTGCCAAGGGAAGGTGAAGAGCAGCAACAGCTGTCAGGGCTGGCACCTTCCTTGTCGGGGAAGGAGCCGGACGTTTGCCTTTTTGGAAAAAAGGCTCTGCCGAGAATGGGTACGATGAGATGTTGTGTCTCTGGGAAAGCACAGATCCCCAGGGCTGTTGTGCCTGTGAATAGGCTGCCAAGGGAAGGTGAAGAGCAGCAACAGCTTTCAGGCCTGCCACCTTCCTTGTGGGAGAAGGAGCCGGACGTTTGCCTTTTCGGAAAAAAGGCTCTGCCGAGAACAGGCGCCTTGAGATGTTGCATCTCTGGGAAAGCACAGATCCCCAGGGCTGTTGTGCCTGTGAATAGGCTGCCAAGGGAAGGTGAAGAGCAGCAACAGATTTCAGGCCTGGCCCCTTCCATGTGGGAGAAGGAGCCGGACGTTATCCTTTTCGGAAAAAAGGCTCTGCCAAGAATGGGTACGATGAGATGTTGCGTCTCTGGGAAAGCACAGATCCCCAGGGCTGTTGTGCCTGTGAATAGGCTGCCAAGGGAAGGTGAAGAGCAGCAACAACTTTTAGGGCTGGCACCTTCCTTGTCGGGGAAGGAGCCGGACGTTATCCTTTTTGGAAAAAAGGCTCTGCCAAGAATGGGTACGATGAGATGTTGCGTCTCTGGGAAAGCACAGATCCCCAGGGCTGTTGTGCCTGTGAACAGGCTGCCAAGGGAAGGTGAAGAGCAGCAACAACTTTCAGGGCTGGCACCTTCCATGTGGGAGAAGGAGCCGGACGTTTGCCATTTCAGAAAGAGGCTCTGCCGAGAACAGGCGCCTTGAGATGTTGCATCTCTGGGAAAGCATAGATCCCCAGGCCTGCTGTGCCTGTGAATAGGCTGCCAAGGGAAGGTGAAGAGCAGCAACAGCTGTCAGGCCTGGCACCTTCCTTGTCGGGGAAGGAGCCGGACGTTTGCCTTTTTGGAAAAAAGGCTCTGCCGAGAATGGGTACGATGAGATGTTGCGTCTCTGGGAAAGCACAGATCCCCAGGGCTGTTGTGCCTGTGAATAGGCTGCCAAGGGAAGGTGAAGAGCAGCAACAGCTGTCAGGCCTGGCACCTTCCATGTGGGAGAAGGAGCCGAACGTTTGCCTTTTCGGAAAAAAGGCTCTGCCGAGAACAGGCGCCTTGAGATGATGTGTCTCTGGGAAAGCACAGATCCCCAGGGCTGTTGTTCCTGTGAATAGGCTGCCAAGGGAAGGTGAAGAACAGCAACAACTTTCAGGCCTGGCCCCTTCCTTGTCGGGGAAGGAGCCGGACGTTTGCCATTTCAGAAAGAGGCTCTGCCGAGAACAGGCGCCTTGAGATGTTGCATCTCTGGGAAAGCACAGATCCCCAGGGCTGTTGTGCCTGTGAATAGGCTGCCAAGGGAAGGTGAAGAGCAGCAACAGCTTTCAGGCCTGGCACCTTCCTTGTCGGGGAAGGAGCCGGACGTTTGCCTTTTTGGAAAAAAGGCTCTGCCGAGAATGGGTACGATGAGATGTTGCGTCTCTGGGAAAGCACAGATCCCCAGGGCTGTTGTGCCTGTGAATAGGCTGCCAAGGGAAGGTGAAGAGCAGCAACAGCTTTCAGGGCTGGCACCTTCCTTGTGGGAGAATGAGCCGGACGTTTGCCTTTTCGGAAAAAAGTCTCTGCCAAGAATGGGTACGATGAGACGTTGCGTCTCTGGGAAAGCACAGATCCCCAGGGCTGTTGTGCCTGTGAATAGGCTGCCAAGGGAAGGTGAAGAGCAGCAACAACTTTCAGGGCTGGCACCTTCCATGTGGGAGAAGGAGCTAGACGTTTGCCATTTCAGAAAGAGGCTCTGCCGATAACAGGCGCCTTGAGATGTTGCATCTCTGGGAAAGCACAGATCTCCAGGGCTGTTGTGCCTGTGAATAGGCTGCCAAGGGAAGGTGAAGAGCAGCAACAGCTTTCAGGCCTGGCACCTTCCATGTGGGAGAAGGAGCCGGACGTTTGCCTTTTCGGAAAAAAGGCTCTGCCAAGAATGGGTACGATGAGATGTTGCGTCTCTGGGAAAGCACAGATCCCCAGGGCTGTTGTGCCTGTGAATAGGCTGCCAAGGGAAGGTGAAGAGCAGCAACAACTTTCAGGGCTGGCACCTTCCATGTGGGAGAAGGAGCTGGACGTTTGCCATTTCAGAAAGAGGCTCTGCCGAGAACAGGCGCCTTGAGATGTTGCATCTCTGGGAAAGCACAGATCCCCAGTGCTGTTGTGCCTGTGAATAGGCTGCCAAGGGAAGGTGAAGAGCAGCAACAGCTGTCAGGCCTGGCACCTTCCTTGTCGGGGAAGGAGCCGGACGTTTGCCTTTTTGGAAAAAAGGCTCTGCCGAGAATGGGTACGATGAGACGTTGCATCTCTGGGAAAGCACAGATCCCCAGGGCTGTTGTGCCTGTGAATAGGCTGCCAAGGGAAGGTGAAGAGCAGCAACAGCTGTCAGGCCTGGCACCTTCCTTGTGGGAGAAGGAGCCGGACGTTTGCCTTTTCGAAAAAAAGGCTCTGCCGAGAACAGGCGCCTTGAGATGTTGTGTCTCTGGGAAAGCACAGATCCGCAGGGCTGTTGTTCCTGTGAATAGGCTGCCAAGGGAAGGTGAAGAACAGCAACAACTTTCAGGGCTGGCCCCTTCCTTGTGGGAGAAGGAGCCGGACGTTTGCCATTTCAGAAAGAGGCTCTGCCGAGAACAGGCGCCTTGAGATGTTGCATCTCTGGGAAAGCACAGATCCCCAGTGCTGTTGTGCCTGTGAATAGGCTGCCAAGGGAAGGTGAAGAGCAGCAACAGCTTTCAGGCCTGGCACCTTCCTTGTCGGGGAAGGAGCCGGACGTTTGCCTTTTTGGAAAAAAGGCTCTGCCGAGAATGGGTACGATGAGATGTTGCGTCTCTGGGAAAGCACAGATCCCCAGGGCTGTTGTGCCTGTGAATAGGCTGCCAAGGGAAGGTGAAGAGCAGCAACAACTTTCAGGGCTGGCACCTTCCTTGTGGGAGAAGGAGCCGGACGTTTGCCTTTTCGGAAAAAAGTCTCTGCCAAGAATGGGTACGATGAGACGTTGCGTCTCTGGGAAAGCACAGATCCCCAGGGCTGTTGTGCCTGTGAATAGGCTGCCAAGGGAAGGTGAAGAGCAGCAACAACTTTCAGGGCTGGCACCTTCCTTGTGGGAGAAGGAGCCAGACGTTTGCCATTTCAGAAAGAGGCTCTGCCGAGAACAGGCGCCTTGAGATGTTGCATCTCTGGGAAAGCACAGATCTCCAGGGCTGTTGTGCCTGTGAATAGGCTGCCAAGGGAAGGTGAAGAGCAGCAACAGCTTTCAGGCCTGGCACCTTCCTTGTCGGGGAAGGAGCCGGACGTTTGCCTTTTCGGAAAAAAGGCTCTGCCGAGAACAGGCGCCTTGAGATGTTGCGTCTCTGGGAAAGCACAGATCCCCAGGGCTGTTGTGCCTGTGAATAGGCTGCCAAGGGAAGGTGAAGAGCAGCAACAACTTTCAGGGCTGGCCCCTTCCTTGTGGGAGAAGGAGCCGGATGTTTGCCATTTCAGAAAGAGGCTCTGCCGAGAACAGGCGCCTTGAGATGTTGCATCTCTGGGAAAGCACAGATCCCCAGGGCTGTTGTGCCTGTGAATAGGCTGCCAAGGGAAGGTGAAGAGCAGCAACAGCTGTCAGGGCTGGCCCCTTCCTTGTCGGGGAAGGAGCCGGACGTTTGCCTTTTTGGAAAAAAGGCTCTGCCGAGAATGGGTACGATGAGATGTTGTGTCTCTGGGAAAGCACAGATCCCCAGGGCTGTTGTTCCTGTGAATAGGCTGCCAAGGGAAGGTGAAGAGCAGCAACAGCTTTCAGGCCTGGCACCTTCCTTGTGGGAGAAGGAGCCGGACGTTTGCCTTTTCGGAAAAAAGGCTCTGCCGAGAACAGGCGCCTTGAGATGTTGCATCTCTGGGAAAGCACAGATCCCCAGGGCTGTTGTGCCTGTGAATAGGCTGCCAAGGGAAGGTGAAGAGCAGCAACAGATTTCAGGCCTGGCCCCTTCCATGTGGGAGAAGGAGCGGACGTTATCCTTTTCGGAAAAAAGGCTCTGCCGAGAATGGGTACGATGAGATGTTGCGTCTCTGGGAAAGCACAGATCCCCAGGGCTGTTGTGCCTGTGAATAGGCTGCCAAGGGAAGGTGAAGAGCAGCAACAACTTTTAGGGCTGGCACCTTCCTTGTCTGGGAAGGAGCCGGACGTTATCCTTTTTGGAAAAAAGGCTCTGCCAAGAATGGGTACGATGAGATGCTGCGTCTCTGGGAAAGCACAGATCCCCAGGGCTGTTGTGCCTGTGAATAGGCTGCCAAGGGAAGGTGAAGAGCAGCAACAACTTTCAGGGCTGGCACCTTCCATGTGGGAGAAGGAGCCGGACGTTTGCCATTTCAGAAAGAGGCTCTGCCGAGAACAGGCGCCTTGAGATGTTGCATCTCTGGGAAAGCATAGATCCCCAGGCCTGCTGTGCCTGTGAATAGGCTGCCAAGGGAAGGTGAAGAGCAGCAACAACTTTCAGGCCTGGCCCCTTCCTTGTCGGGGAAGGAGCCGGACGTTTGCCATTTCAGAAAGAGGCTCTGCCGAGAACAGGCGCCTTGAGATGTTGCATCTCTGGGAAAGCACAGATCCCCAGGGCTGTTGTGCCTGTGAATAGGCTGCCAAGGGAAGGTGAAGAGCAGCAACAGCTTTCAGGGCTGGCACCTTCCTTGTGGGAGAATGAGCCGGACGTTTGCCTTTTCGGAAAAAAGGCTCTGCCAAGAATGGGTACGATGAGCCGTTGCGTCTCTGGGAAAGCACAGATCCCCAGGGCTGTTGTGCCTGTGAATAGGCTGCCAAGGGAAGGTGAAGAGCAGCAACAACTTTCAGGGCTGGCACCTTCCTTGTGGGAGAAGGAGCCAGACGTTTGCCATTTCAGAAAGAGGCTCTGCCGAGAACAGGCGCCTTTCAATGTTGCATCTCTGGGAAAGCACAGATCTCCAGGGCTGTTGTGCCTGTGAATAGGCTGCCAAGGGAAGGTGAAGAACAGCAACAGCTTTCAGGCCTGGCACCTTCCTTGTCGGGGAAGGAGCCGGACGTTTGCCTTTTCGGAAAAAAGGCTCTGCCAAGAATGGGTACGATGAGATGTTGCGTCTCTGGGAAAGCACAGATCCCCAGTGCTGTTGTGCCTGTGAATAGGCTGCCAAGGGAAGGTGAAGAGCAGCAGCAACTTTCAGGGCTGTCCCCTTCCTTGTGGGAGAAGGAGCTGGACGTTTGCCATTTCAGAAAGAGGCTCTGCCGAGAACAGGCGCCTTGAGATGTTGCATCTCTGGGAAAGCACAGATCCCCAGTGCTGTTGTGCCTGTGAATAGGCTGCCAAGGGAAGGTGAAGAGCAGCAACAGCTGTCAGGGCTGGCACCTTCAATGTGGGAGAAGGAGCCGGATGTTTGCCATTTCAGAAAGAGGCTCTGCCGAGAATGGGTACGATGAGATGTTGCGTCTCTGGGAAAGCACAGATCCCCAGGGCTGTTGTGCCTGTGAATAGGCTGCCAAGGGAAGGTGAAGAGCAGCAACAGCTTTCAGGCCTGGCACCTTCCATGTGGGAGAAGGAGCCGGACGTTTGCCTTTTCGGAAAAAAGGCTCTGCCGAGAACAGGCGCCTTGAGATGTTGTGTCTCTGGGAAAGCACAGATCCCCAGGGCTGTTGTGCCTGTGAATAGGCTGCCAAGGGAAGGTGAAGAACAGCAACAACTTTCAGGGCTGGCCCCTTCCTTGTGGGAGCAGGAGCCGGACGTTTGCCATTTCAGAAAGAGGCTCTGCCGAGAACAGGCGCCTTGAGATGTTGCATCTCTGGGAAAGCACAGATCCCCAGGGCTGTTGTGCCTGTGAATAGGCTGCCAAGGGAAGGTGAAGAGCAGCAACAGCTTTCAGGGCTGGCACCTTCCTTGTGGGAGAATGAGCCGGACGTTTGCCTTTTCGGAAAAAAGTCTCTGCCAAGAATGGGTACGATGAGACGTTGCGTCTCTGGGAAAGCACAGATCCCCAGGGCTGTTGTGCCTGTGAATAGGCTGCCAAGGGAAGGTGAAGAGCAGCAACAACTTTCAGGGCTGGCACCTTCCTTGTGGGAGAAGGAGCCAGACGTTTGCCATTTCAGAAAGAGGCTCTGCCGAGAACAGGCGCCTTGAGATGTTGCATCTCTGGGAAAGCACAGATCTCCAGGGCTGTTGTGCCTGTGAATAGGCTGCCAAGGGAAGGTGAAGAACAGCAACAGCTTTCAGGCCTGGCACCTTCCTTGTCGGGGAAGGAGCCGGACGTTTGCCTTTTCGGAAAAAAGGCTCTGCGAAGAATGGGTACGATGAGATGTTGCGTCTCTGGGAAAGCACAGATCTCCAGGGCTGTTGTGCCTGTGAATAGGCTGCCAAGGGAAGGTGAAGAGCAGCAACAACTTTCAGGGCTGGCACCTTCCATGTGGGAGAAGGAGCTGGACGTTTGCCATTTCAGAAAGAGGCTCTGCCGAGAACAGGCGCCTTGAGATGTTGCATCTCTGGGAAAGCACAGATCCCCAGTGCTGTTGTGCCTGTGAATAGGCTGCCAAGGGAAGGTGAAGAGCAGCAACAGCTGTCAGGGCTGGCACCTTCCATGTGGGAGAAGGAGCCGGATGTTTGCCATTTCAGAAAGAGGCTCTGCCGAGAATGGGTACGATGAGATGTTGCGTCTCTGGGAAAGCACAGATCCCCAGGGCTGTTGTGCCTGTGAATAGGCTGCCAAGGGAAGGTGAAGAGCAGCAACAACTTTCAGGGCTGGCACCTTCCTTGTGGGAGAAGGAGCCGGACGTTTGCCTTTTCGGAAAAAAGTCTCTGCCAAGAACGGTACGATGAGACGTTGCGTCTCTGGGAAAGCACAGATCCCCAGGGCTGTTGTGCCTGTGAATAGGCTGCCAAGGGAAGGTGAAGAGCAGCAACAACTTTCAGGGCTGGCACCTTCCTTGTGGGAGAAGGAGCCAGACGTTTGCCATTTCAGAAAGAGGCTCTGCCGAGAACAGGCGCCTTGAGATGTTGCATCTCTGGGAAAGCACAGATCTCCAGGGCTGTTGTGCCTGTGAATAGGCTGCCAAGGGAAGGTGAAGAGCAGCAACAGCTTTCAGGGCTGGCACCTTCCATGTGGGAGAAGGAGCCGGACGTTTGCCTTTTCGGAAAAAAGGCTCTGCCGAGAACAGGCGCCTTGAGATGTTGCATCTCTGGGAAAGCACAGATCCCCAGGGCTGTTGTGCCTGTGAATAGGCTGCCAAGGGAAGGTGAAGAGCAGCAGCAACTTTCAGGGCTGGCACCTTCCTTGTCGGGGAAGGAGCCGGACGTTATCCTTTTTGGAAAAAAGGCTCTGACAAGAATGGGTACGATGAGATGTTGCGTCTCTGGGAAAGCACAGATCCCCAGGGCTGTTGTGCCTGTGAATAGGCTGCCAAGGGAAGGTGAAGAGCAGCAACAACTTTCAGGGCTGGCACCTTCCTTGTGGGAGAAGGAGCCGGACGTTTGCCATTTCAGAAAGAGGCTCTGCCGAGAACAGGCGCCTTGAGATGTTGCATCTCTGGGAAAGCACAGATCCCCAGGGCTGTTGTGCCTGTGAATAGGCTGCCAAGGGAAGGTGAAGAGCAGCAACAGATTTCAGGCCTGGCCCCTTCCATGTGGGAGAAGGAGCCGGACGTTTGCCTTTTCGGAAAAAAGGCTCTGCCAAGAATGGGTACGATGAGATGTTGCGTCTCTGGGAAAGCACAGATCCCCAGGGCTGTTGTGCCTGTGAATAGGCTGCCAAGGGAAGGTGAAGAGCAGCAACAACTTTCAGGGCTGGCACCTTCCTTGTCGGGGAAGGAGCCGGACGTTATCCTTTTTGGAAAAAAGGCTCTGCCAAGAATGGGTACGATGAGATGTTGCGTCTCTGGGAAAGCACAGATCCCCAGGGCTGTTGTGCCTGTGAATAGGCTGCCAAGGGAAGGTGAAGAGCAGCAACAACTTTCAGGGCTGGCACCTTCCTTGTGGGAGAAGGAGCCAGACGTTTGCCATTTCAGAAAGAGGCTCTGCCGAGAACAGGCGCCTTGAGATGTTGCATCTCTGGGAAAGCACAGATCTCCAGGGCTGTTGTGCCTGTGAATAGGCTGCCAAGGGAAGGTGAAGAACAGCAACAGCTTTCAGGCCTGGCACCTTCCTTGTCGGGGAAGGAGCCGGACGTTTGCCTTTTCGGAAAAAAGGCTCTGCCAAGAATGGGTACGATGAGATGTTGCGTCTCTGGGAAAGCACAGATCCCCAGGGCTGTTGTGCCTGTGAATAGGCTGCCAAGGGAAGGTGAAGAGCAGCAACAACTTTCAGGGCTGGCACCTTCCATGTGGGAGAAGGAGCTGGACGTTTGCCATTTCAGAAAGAGGCTCTGCCGAGAACAGGCGCCTTGAGATGTTGCATCTCTGGGAAAGCACAGATCCCCAGGGCTGTTGTGCCTGTGAATAGGCTGCCAAGGGAAGGTGAAGAGCAGCAACAGCTTTCAGGGCTGGCCCCTTCCATGTGGGAGAAGGAGCCGGATGTTTGCCATTTCAGAAAGAGGCTCTGCTGAGAATGGGTACGATGAGATGTTGCGTCTCTGGGAAAGCACAGATCCCCAGGGCTGTTGTGCCTGTGAATAGGCTGCCAAGGGAAGGTGAAGAGCAGCAACAGCTTTCAGGCCTGGCACCTTCCTTGTGGGAGAAGGAGCCGGACGTTTGCCTTTTCGGAAAAAAGTCTCTGCCGAGAATGGGTACGATGAGACGTTGCGTCTCTGGGAAAGCACAGATCCGCAGGGCTGTTGTTCCTGTGAATAGGCTGCCAAGGGAAGGTGAAGAGCAGCAACAACTTTCAGGGCTGGCCCCTTCCTTGTGGGAGAAGGAGCCGGACGTTTGCCATTTCAGAAAGAGGCTCTGCCGAGAACAGGCGCCTTGAGATGTTGCATCTCTGGGAAAGCACAGATCCCCAGGGCTGTTGTGCCTGTGAATAGGCTGCCAAGGGAAGGTGAAGAGCAGCAACAGCTTTCAGGGCTGGCACCTTCCTTGTCGGGGAAGGAGCCGGACGTTTGCCTTTTTGGAAAAAAGGCTCTGCCGAGAATGGGTACGATGAGATGTTGCGTCTCTGGGAAAGCACAGATCCCCAGGGCTGTTGTGCCTGTGAATAGGCTGCCAAGGGAAGGTGAAGAGCAGCAACAACTTTCAGGGCTGGCACCTTCCTTGTGGGAGAAGGAGCCGGACGTTTGCCTTTTCGGAAAAAAGTCTCTGCCAAGAACGGTACGATGAGACGTTGCGTCTCTGGGAAAGCACAGATCCCCAGGGCTGTTGTGCCTGTGAATAGGCTGCCAAGGGAAGGTGAAGAGCAGCAACAACTTTCAGGGCTGGCACCTTCCTTGTGGGAGAAGGAGCCAGATGTTTGCCATTTCAGAAAGAGGCTCTGCCGAGAACAGGCGCCTTGAGATGTTGCATCTCTGGGAAAGCACAGATCCCCAGTGCTGTTGTGCCTGTGAATAGGCTGCCAAGGGAAGGTGAAGAGCAGCAACAGCTTTCAGGGCTGGCACCTTCCATGTGGGAGAAGGAGCCGGACGTTTGCCTTTTCGGAAAAAAGGCTCTGCCGAGAACAGGCGCCTTGAGATGTTGTGTATCTGGGAAAGCACAGATCCCCAGGGCTGTTGTGCCTGTGAATAGGCTGCCAAGGGAATGTGAAGAGCAGCAACAGCCGTCAGGGCTGGCACCTTCCTTGTCGGGGAAGGAGCCGGACGTTTGCCTTTTTGGAAAAAAGGCTCTGCCAAGAATGGGTACGATGAGATGTTGCGTCTCTGGGAAAGCACAGATCCCCAGGGCTGTTGTGCCTGTGAATAGGCTGCCAAGGGAAGGTGAAGAGCAGCAACAGCTGTCAGGCCTGGCACCTTCCATGTGGGAGAAGGAGCCGGACGTTTGCCTTTTCGGAAAAAAGGCTCTGCCGAGAACAGGCGCCTTGAGATGTTGTGTCTCTGGGAAAGCACAGATCCCCAGGGCTGTTGTTCCTGTGAATAGGCTGCCAAGGGAAGGTGAAGAGCAGCAACAACTTTCAGGGCTGGCCCCTTCCTTGTGGGAGAAGGAGCCGGACGTTTGCCATTTCAGAAAGAGGCTCTGCCGAGAACAGGCGCCTTGAGATGTTGCATCTCTGGGAAAGCACAGATCTCCAGGGCTGTTGTGCCTGTGAATAGGCTGCCAAGGGAAGGTGAAGAGCAGCAACAGCTTTCAGGGCTGGCACCTTCCTTGTGGGAGAAGGAGCCGGACGTTTGCCTTTTCGGAAAAAAGGCTCTGCCGAGAACAGGTGCCTTGAGATGTTGTGTATCTGGGAAAGCACAGATCCCCAGGGCTGTTGTGCCTGTGAATAGGCTGCCAAGGGAATGTGAAGAGCAGCAACAGCTGTCAGGGCTGGCACCTTCCTTGTCGGGGATGGAGCCGGACGTTTGCCTTTTTGGAAATTAGACTCTGCTGAGAATGGGTACGATGAGATGTTGCGTCTCTGGGAAAGCACAGATCCCCAGGGCTGTTGTGCCTGTGAATAGGCTGCCAAGGGAAGGTGAAGAGCAGCAGCAACTTTCAGGGCTGGCACCTTCCTTGTCGGGGAAGGAGCCGGACGTTATCCTTTTTGGAAAAAAGTCTCTGCCAAGAATGGGTACGATGAGATGTTGCGTCTCTGGGAAAGCACAGATCCCCAGGGCTTTTGTGCCTGTGAATAGGCTGCCAAGGGAAGGTGAAGAGCAGCAACAACTTTCAGGGCTGGCACCTTCGATGTGGGAGAAGGAGCCGGACGTTTGCCATTTCAGAAAGAGGCTCTGCCGAGAACAGGCGCCTTGAGATGTTGCATCTCTGGGAAAGCATAGATCCCCAGGCCTGCTGTGCATGTGAATAGGCTGCCAAGGGAAGGTGAAGAGCAGCAACAGCTTTCAGGGCTGGCACCTTCCTTGTCGGGGAAGGAGCCGGACGTTTGCCTTTTTGGAAAAAAAGCTCTGCCGAGAATGGGTACGATGAGATGTTGCGTCTCTGGGAAAGCACAGATCCCCAGGGCTGTTGTTCCTGTGAATAGGCTGCCAAGGGAAGGTGAAGAACAGCAACAACTTTCAGGGCTGGCCCCTTCCTTGTCGGGGAAGGAGCCGGACGTTTGCCATTTCAGAAAGAGGCTCTGCCGAGAACAGGCGCCTTGAGATGTTGCATCTCTGGGAAAGCACAGATCCCCAGGGCTGTTGTGCCTGTGAATAGGCTGCCAAGGGAAGGTGAAGAGCAGCAACAGCTTTCAGGCCTGGCACTTTCCTTGTCGGGGAAGGAGCCGGACGTTTGCCTTTTTGGAAAAAAGGCTCTGCCAAGAATGGGTACGATGAGATGTTGCGTCTCTGGGAAAGCACAGATCCCCAGGGCTGTTGTGCCTGTGAATAGGCTGCCAAGGGAAGGTGAAGAGCAGCAACAGCTTTCAGGGCTGGCACCTTCCTTGTGGGAGAATGAGCCGGACGTTTGCCTTTTCGGAAAAAAGTCTCTGCCAAGAATGGGTACGATGAGACGTTGCGTCTCTGGGAAAGCACAGATCCCCAGGGCTGTTGTGCCTGTGAATAGGCTGCCAAGGGAAGGTGAAGAGCAGCAACAACTTTCAGGGCTGGCACCTTCCTTGTGGGAGAAGGAGCCAGACGTTTGCCATTTCAGAAAGAGGCTCTGCCGAGAACAGGCGCCTTGAGATGTTGCATCTCTGGGAAAGCACAGATCTCCAGGGCTGTTGTGCCTGTGAATAGGCTGCCAAGGGAAGGTGAAGAGCAGCAACAGCTTTCAGGCCTGGCACCTTCCTTGTCGGGGAAGGAGCCGGACGTTTGCCTTTTCGGAAAAAAGGCTCTGCCAAGAACAGGCGCCTTGAGATGTTGCGTCTCTGGGAAAGCACAGATCCCCAGGGCTGTTGTGCCTGTGAATAGGCTGCCAAGGGAAGGTGAAGAGCAGCAACAACTTTCAGGGCTGGCACCTTCCATGTGGGAGAAGGAGCTGGACGTTTGCCATTTCAGAAAGAGGCTCTGCCGAGAACAGGCGCCTTGAGATGTTGCATCTCTGGGAAAGCACAGATCCCCAGGGCTGTTGTGCCTGTGAATAGGCTGCCAAGGGAAGGTGAAGAGCAGCAACAACTTTCAGGGCTGGCACCTTCCTTGTCGGGGAAGGAGCCGGACGTTATCCTTTTCGGAAAAAAGGCTCTGCGAAGAATGGGTACGATGAGATGTTGCGTCTCTGGGAAAGCACAGATCCCCAGGGCTGTTGTGCCTGTGAATAGGCTGCCAAGGGAAGGTGAAGAGCAGCAACAACTTTCAGGGCTGGCACCTTCCATGTGGGAGAAGGAGCCGGACGTTTGCCATTTCAGAAAGAGGCTCTGCCGAGAACAGGCGCCTTGAGATGTTGCATCTCTGGGAAAGCACAGATCCCCAGGGCTGTTGTGCCTGTGAATAGGCTGCCAAGGGAAGGTGAAGAGCAGCAACAACTTTCAGGGCTGTCCCCTTCCTTGTCGGGGAAGGAGCCGGACGTTTGCCTTTTTGGAAAAAAGGCTCTGCCGAGAATGGGTACGATGAGATGTTGCGTCTCTGGGAAAGCACAGATCCCCAGGGCTGTTGTGCCTGTGAATAGGCTGCCAAGGGAAGGTGAAGAGCAGCAACAACTTTCAGGGCTGGCACCTTCCTTGTGGGAGAAGGAGCCGGACGTTATCCTTTTCGGAAAAAAGGCTCTGCCAAGAATGGGTACGATGAGATGTTGCGTCTCTGGGAAAGCACAGATCCCCAGGGCTGTTGTGCCTGTGAATAGGCTGCCAAGGGAAGGTGAAGAGCAGCAACAACTTTCAGGGCTGGCACCTTCCATGTGGGAGAAGGAGCTGGACGTTTGCCATTTCAGAAAGAGGCTCTGCCGAGAACAGGCGCCTTGAGATGTTGCATCTCTGGGAAAGCACAGATCCCCAGGGCTGTTGTGCCTGTGAATAGGCTGCCAAGGGAAGGTGAAGAGCAGCAACAGCTTTCAGGGCTGGCACCTTCCATGTGGGAGAAGGAGCCGGACGTTTGCCTTTTCGGAAAAAAGGCTCTGCCGAGAACAGGCGCCTTGAGATGTTGTGTATCTGGGAAAGCACAGATCCCCAGGGCTGTTGTGCCTGTGAATAGGCTGCCAAGGGAATGTGAAGAGCAGCAACAGCCGTCAGGGCTGGCACCTTCCTTGTCGGGGAAGGAGCCGGACGTTTGCCTTTTTGGAAAAAAGGCTCTGCCAAGAATGGGTACGATGAGATGTTGCGTCTCTGGGAAAGCACAGATCCCCAGGGCTGTTGTGCCTGTGAATAGGCTGCCAAGGGAAGGTGAAGAGCAGCAACAGCTGTCAGGCCTGGCACCTTCCATGTGGGAGAAGGAGCCGGACGTTTGCCTTTTCGGAAAAAAGGCTCTGCCGAGAACAGGCGCCTTGAGATGTTGTGTCTCTGGGAAAGCACAGATCCCCAGGGCTGTTGTTCCTGTGAATAGGCTGCCAAGGGAAGGTGAAGAGCAGCAACAACTTTCAGGGCTGGCCCCTTCCTTGTGGGAGAAGGAGCCGGACGTTTGCCATTTCAGAAAGAGGCTCTGCCGAGAACAGGCGCCTTTAGATGTTGCATCTCTGGGAAAGCACAGATCTCCAGGGCTGTTGTGCCTGTGAATAGGCTGCCAAGGGAAGGTGAAGAGCAGCAACAGCTTTCAGGGCTGGCACCTTCCTTGTGGGAGAAGGAGCCGGACGTTTGCCTTTTCGGAAAAAAGGCTCTGCCGAGAACAGGTGCCTTGAGATGTTGTGTATCTGGGAAAGCACAGATCCCCAGGGCTGTTGTGCCTGTGAATAGGCTGCCAAGGGAAGGTGAAGAGCAGCAACAACTTTCAGGGCTGGCACCTTCCTTGTCGGGGAAGGAGCCGGACGTTATCCTTTTTGGAAAAAAGTCTCTGCCAAGAATGGGTACGATGAGATGTTGCGTCTCTGGGAAAGCACAGATCCCCAGGGCTTTTGTGCCTGTGAATAGGCTGCCAAGGGAAGGTGAAGAGCAGCAACAACTTTCAGGGCTGGCACCTTCGATGTGGGAGAAGGAGCCGGACGTTTGCCATTTCAGAAAGAGGCTCTGCCGAGAACAGGCGCCTTGAGATGTTGCATCTCTGGGAAAGCATAGATCCCCAGGCCTGCTGTGCATTTGAATAGGCTGCCAAGGGAAGGTGAAGAGCAGCAACAGCTTTCAGGGCTGGCACCTTCCTTGTCGGGGAAGGAGCCGGACGTTTGCCTTTTTGGAAAAAAGGCTCTGCCAAGAATGGGTACGATGAGATGTTGCGTCTCTGGGAAAGCACAGATCCCCAGGGCTGTTGTGCCTGTGAATAGGCTGCCAAGGGAAGGTGAAGAGCAGCAACAGCTGTCAGGCCTGGCACCTTCCATGTGGGAGAAGGAGCCGGACGTTTGCCTTTTCGGAAAAAAGGCTCTGCCGAGAACAGGCGCCTTGAGATGTTGTGTCTCTGGGAAAGCACAGATCCCCAGGGCTGTTGTTCCTGTGAATAGGCTGCCAAGGGAAGGTGAAGAGCAGCAACAACTTTCAGGGCTGGCCCCTTCCTTGTGGGAGAAGGAGCCGGACGTTTGCCATTTCAGAAAGAGGCTCTGCCGAGAACAGGCGCCTTTAGATGTTGCATCTCTGGGAAAGCACAGATCTCCAGGGCTGTTGTGCCTGTGAATAGGCTGCCAAGGGAAGGTGAAGAGCAGCAACAGCTTTCAGGGCTGGCACCTTCCTTGTGGGAGAAGGAGCCGGACGCTTGCCTTTTCGGAAAAAAGGCTCTGCCGAGAACAGGTGCCTTGAGATGTTGTGTCTCTGGGAAAGCACAGATCCCCAGGGCTGTTGTGCCTGTGAATAGGCTGCCAAGGGAATGTGAAGAGCAGCAACAGCTGTCAGGGCTGGCACCTTCCTTGTCGGGGATGGAGCCGGACGTTTGCCTTTTTGGAAATTAGACTCTGCTGAGAATGGGTACGATGAGATGTTGCGTCTCTGGGAAAGCACAGATCCCCAGGGCTGTTGTGCCTGTGAATAGGCTGCCAAGGGAAGGTGAAGAGCAGCAACAACTTTCAGGGCTGGCACCTTCCTTGTCGGGGAAGGAGCCGGACGTTATCCTTTTTGGAAAAAAGTCTCTGCCAAGAATGGGTACGATGAGATGTTGCGTCTCTGGGAAAGCACAGATCCCCAGGGCTTTTGTGCCTGTGAATAGGCTGCCAAGGGAAGGTGAAGAGCAGCAACAACTTTCAGGGCTGGCACCTTCGATGTGGGAGAAGGAGCCGGACGTTTGCCATTTCAGAAAGAGGCTCTGCCGAGAACAGGCGCCTTGAGATGTTGCATCTCTGGGAAAGCATAGATCCCCAGGCCTGCTGTGCATGTGAATAGGCTGCCAAGGGAAGGTGAAGAGCAGCAACAGCTTTCAGGGCTGGCACCTTCCTTGTCGGGGAAGGAGCCGGACGTTTGCCTTTTTGGAAAAAAAGCTCTGCCGAGAATGGGTACGATGAGATGTTGCGTCTCTGGGAAAGCACAGATCCCCAGGGCTGTTGTGCCTGTGAATAGGCTGCCAAGGGAAGGTGAAGAGCAGCAACAGCTGTCAGGCCTGGCACCTTCCATGTGGGAGAAGGAGCCGGACGTTTGCCTTTTCGGAAAAAAGGCTCTGCCGAGAACAGGCGCCTTGAGATGTTGTGTCTCTGGGAAAGCACAGATCCCCAGGGCTGTTGTTCCTGTGAATAGGCTGCCAAGGGAAGGTGAAGAACAGCAACAACTTTCAGGGCTGGCCCCTTCCTTGTCGGGGAAGGAGCCGGACGTTTGCCATTTCAGAAAGAGGCTCTGCCGAGAACAGGCGCCTTGAGATGTTGCATCTCTGGGAAAGCACAGATCCCCAGGGCTGTTGTGCCTGTGAATAGGCTGCCAAGGGAAGGTGAAGAGCAGCAACAGCTTTCAGGCCTGGCACTTTCCTTGTCGGGGAAGGAGCCGGACGTTTGCCTTTTTGGAAAAAAGGCTCTGCCAAGAATGGGTACGATGAGATGTTGCGTCTCTGGGAAAGCACAGATCCCCAGGGCTGTTGTGCCTGTGAATAGGCTGCCAAGGGAAGGTGAAGAGCAGCAACAGCTTTCAGGGCTGGCACCTTCCTTGTGGGAGAATGAGCCGGACGTTTGCCTTTTCGGAAAAAAGTCTCTGCCAAGAATGGGTACGATGAGACGTTGCGTCTCTGGGAAAGCACAGATCCCCAGGGCTGTTGTGCCTGTGAATAGGCTGCCAAGGGAAGGTGAAGAGCAGCAACAACTTTCAGGGCTGGCACCTTCCTTGTGGGAGAAGGAGCCAGACGTTTGCCATTTCAGAAAGAGGCTCTGCCGAGAACAGGCGCCTTGAGATGTTGCATCTCTGGGAAAGCACAGATCCCCAGGGCTGTTGTGCCTGTGAATAGGCTGCCAAGGGAAGGTGAAGAGCAGCAACAGCTTTCAGGCCTGGCACCTTCCTTGTCGGGGAAGGAGCCGGACGTTTGCCTTTTTGGAAAAAAGGCTCTGCCAAGAACAGGCGCCTTGAGATGTTGCGTCTCTGGGAAAGCACAGATCCCCAGGGCTGTTGTGCCTGTGAATAGGCTGCCAAGGGAAGGTGAAGAGCAGCAACAACTTTCAGGGCTGGCACCTTCCTTGTGGGAGAATGAGCCGGACGTTTGCCATTTCAGAAAGAGGCTCTGCCGAGAACAGGCGCCTTGAGATGTTGCGTCTCTGGGAAAGCACAGATCCCCAGGGCTGTTGTGCCTGTGAATAGGCTGCCAAGGGAAGGTGAAGAGCAGCAACAACTTTCAGGGCTGGCACCTTCCTTGTCGGGGAAGGAGCCGGACGTTATCCTTTTCGGAAAAAAGGCTCTGCGAAGAATGGGTACGATGAGATGTTGCGTCTCTGGGAAAGCACAGATCCCCAGGGCTGTTGTGCCTGTGAATAGGCTGCCAAGGGAAGGTGAAGAGCAGCAACAACTTTCAGGGCTGGCACCTTCCATGTGGGAGAAGGAGCCGGACGTTTGCCATTTCAGAAAGAGGCTCTGCCGAGAACAGGCGCCTTGAGATGTTGCATCTCTGGGAAAGCACAGATCCCCAGGGCTGTTGTGCCTGTGAATAGGCTGCCAAGGGAAGGTGAAGAGCAGCAACAACTTTCAGGGCTGTCCCCTTCCTTGTCGGGGAAGGAGCCGGACGTTTGCCTTTTTGGAAAAAAGGCTCTGCCGAGAATGGGTACGATGAGATGTTGCATCTCTGGGAAAGCACAGATCCCCAGGGCTGTTGTGCCTGTGAATAGGCTGCCAAGGGAAGGTGAAGAGCAGCAACAGCTTTCAGGGCTGGCACCTTCCATGTGGGAGAAGGAGCCGGACGTTTGCCTTTTCGGAAAAAAGGCTCTGCCGAGAACAGGCGCCTTTAGATGTTGTGTCTCTGGGAAAGCACAGATCCCAGGGCTGTTGTTCCTGTGAATAGGCTGCCAAGGAAGGTGAAGAGCAGCAACAACTTTCAGGCCTGGCCCCTTCCTTGTGGGAGAAGGAGCCGGACGTTTGCCATTTCAGAAAGAGGCTCTGCCGAGAACAGGCGCCTTGAGATGTTGCATCTCTGGGAAAGCACAGATCCCCAGGGCTGTTGTGCCTGTGAATAGGCTGCCAAGGGAAGGTGAAGAGCAGCAACAGCTGTCAGGCCTGGCACCTTCCTTGTCGGGGAAGGAGCCGGACGTTTGCCTTTTTGGAAAAAAGGCTCTGCCGAGAATGGGTACGATGAGATGTTGCGTCTCTGGGAAAGCACAGATCCCCAGGGCTGTTGTGCCTGTGAATAGGCTGCCAAGGGAAGGTGAAGAGCAGCAACAACTTTCAGGGCTGGCACCTTCCTTGTGGGAGAAGGAGCCGGACGTTATCCTTTTCGGAAAAAAGGCTCTGCCAAGAATGGGTACGATGAGATGTTGCGTCTCTGGGAAAGCACAGATCCCCAGGGCTGTTGTGCCTGTGAATAGGCTGCCAAGGGAAGGTGAAGAGCAGCAACAACTTTCAGGGCTGGCACCTTCCATGTGGGAGAAGGAGCTGGACGTTTGCCATTTCAGAAAGAGGCTCTGCCGAGAACAGGCGCCTTGAGATGTTGCATCTCTGGGAAAGCACAGATCCCCAGGGCTGTTGTGCCTGTGAATAGGCTGCCAAGGGAAGGTGAAGAGCAGCAACAGCTGTCAGGGCTGGCACCTTCCTTGTCGGGGAAGGAGCCGGACGTTTGCCTTTTTGGAAAAAAGGCTCTGCCGAGAATGGGTACGATGAGATGTTGCGTCTCTGGGAAAGCACAGATCCCCAGGGCTGTTGTGCCTGTGAATAGGCTGCCAAGGGAAGGTGAAGAGCAGCAACAGCTGTCAGGGCTGGCACCTTCCTTGTCGGGGAAGGAGCCGGACGTTTGCCTTTTCGGAAAAAAGGCTCTGCCGAGAATGGGTACGATGAGATGTTGCGTCTCTGGGAAAGCACAGATCCCCAGGGCTGTTGTGCCTGTGAATAGGCTGCCAAGGGAAGGTGAAGAGCAGCAACAGCTGTCAGGCCTGGCACCTTCCTTGTCGGGGAAGGAGCCGGACGTTTGCCTTTTCGGAAAAAAGGCTCTGCCGAGAACAGGCGCCTTGAGATGTTGTGTCTCTGGGAAAGCACAGATCCCCAGGGCTGTTGTGCCTGTGAATAGGCTGCCAAGCGAAGGTGAAGAGCAGCAACAGCTGTCAGGGCTGTCCCCTTCCTTGTGGGAGAAGGAGCCGGACGTTTGCCATTTCAGAAAGAGGCTCTGCCGAGAACAGGCGCCTTGAGATGTTGCGTCTCTGGGAAAGCACAGATCCCCAGGGCTGTTGTGCCTGTGAATAGGCTGCCAAGGGAAGGTGAAGAGCAGCAACAGCTGTCAGGCCTGGCACCTTCCTTGTGGGAGAAAGAGCCAGACGTTTGCCATTTCAGAAAGAGGCTCTGCCGAGAACAGGCGCCTTGAGATGTTGCATCTCTGGGAAAGCACAGATCCCCAGGGCTGTTGTGCCTGTGAATAGGCTGCCAAGGGAAGGTGAAGAGCAGCAACAGCTTTCAGGCCTGGCACCTTCCTTGTGGGAGAAGGAGCCGGACGTTTGCCTTTTCGGAAAAAAGGCTCTGCCGAGAACAGGCGCCTTGAGATGTTGCATCTCTGGGAAAGCACAGATCCCCAGGGCTGTTGTGCCTGTGAATAGGCTGCCAAGGGAAGGTGAAGAGCAGCAACAGCTTTCAGGGCTGGCACCTTCCTTGTCGGGGAAGGAGCCGGACGTTTGCCTTTTTGGAAAAAAGGCTCTGCCGAGAATGGGTACGATGAGATGTTGCGTCTCTGGGAAAGCACAGATCCCCAGGGCTGTTGTGCCTGTGAATAGGCTGCCAAGGGAAGGTGAAGAGCAGCAACAACTTTCAGGGCTGGCACCTTCCTTGTGGGAGAAGGAGCTGGACGTTTGCCTTTTCGGAAAAAAGTCTCTGCCAAGAACGGTACGATGAGACGTTGCGTCTCTGGGAAAGCACAGATCCCCAGGGCTGTTGTGCCTGTGAATAGGCTGCCAAGGGAAGGTGAAGAGCAGCAACAACTTTCAGGGCTGGCACCTTCCTTGTGGGAGAAGGAGCCAGATGTTTGCCATTTCAGAAAGAGGCTCTGCCGAGAACAGGCGCCTTGAGATGTTGCATCTCTGGGAAAGCACAGATCCCCAGTGCTGTTGTGCCTGTGAATAGGCTGCCAAGGGAAGGTGAAGAGCAGCAACAGCTTTCAGGGCTGGCACCTTCCATGTGGGAGAAGGAGCCGGACGTTATCCTTTTCGGAAAAAAGGCTCTGCCGAGAACAGGCGCCTTGAGATGTTGTGTATCTGGGAAAGCACAGATCCCCAGGGCTGTTGTGCCTGTGAATAGGCTGCCAAGGGAATGTGAAGAGCAGCAACAGCCGTCAGGGCTGGCACCTTCCTTGTCGGGGAAGGAGCCGGACGTTTGCCTTTTTGGAAAAAAGGCTCTGCCAAGAATGGGTACGATGAGATGTTGCGTCTCTGGGAAAGCACAGATCCCCAGGGCTGTTGTGCCTGTGAATAGGCTGCCAAGGGAAGGTGAAGAGCAGCAACAGCTGTCAGGCCTGGCACCTTCCATGTGGGAGAAGGAGCCGGACGTTTGCCTTTTCGGAAAAAAGGCTCTGCCGAGAACAGGCGCCTTGAGATGTTGTGTCTCTGGGAAAGCACAGATCCCCAGGGCTGTTGTTCCTGTGAATAGGCTGCCAAGGGAAGGTGAAGAGCAGCAACAACTTTCAGGGCTGGCCCCTTCCTTGTGGGAGAAGGAGCCGGACGTTTGCCATTTCAGAAAGAGGCTCTGCCGAGAACAGGCGCCTTTAGATGTTGCATCTCTGGGAAAGCACAGATCTCCAGGGCTGTTGTGCCTGTGAATAGGCTGCCAAGGGAAGGTGAAGAGCAGCAACAGCTTTCAGGGCTGGCACCTTCCTTGTGGGAGAAGGAGCCGGACGTTTGCCTTTTCGGAAAAAAGGCTCTGCCGAGAACAGGTGCCTTGAGATGTTGTGTATCTGGGAAAGCACAGATCCCCAGGGCTGTTGTGCCTGTGAATAGGCTGCCAAGGGAATGTGAAGAGCAGCAACAGCTGTCAGGGCTGGCACCTTCCTTGTCGGGGATGGAGCCGGACGTTTGCCTTTTTGGAAATTAGACTCTGCTGAGAATGGGTACGATGAGATGTTGCGTCTCTGGGAAAGCACAGATCCCCAGGGCTGTTGTGCCTGTGAATAGGCTGCCAAGGGAAGGTGAAGAGCAGCAGCAACTTTCAGGGCTGGCACCTTCCTTGTCGGGGAAGGAGCCGGACGTTATCCTTTTTGGAAAAAAGTCTCTGCCAAGAATGGGTACGATGAGATGTTGCGTCTCTGGGAAAGCACAGATCCCCAGGGCTGTTGTGCCTGTGAATAGGCTGCCAAGGGAAGGTGAAGAGCAGCAACAACTTTCAGGGCTGGCACCTTCGATGTGGGAGAAGGAGCCGGACGTTTGCCATTTCAGAAAGAGGCTCTGCCGAGAACAGGCGCCTTGAGATGTTGCATCTCTGGGAAAGCATAGATCCCCAGGCCTGCTGTGCATGTGAATAGGCTGCCAAGGGAAGGTGAAGAGCAGCAACAGCTTTCAGGGCTGGCACCTTCCTTGTCGGGGAAGGAGCCGGACGTTTGCCTTTTTGGAAAAAAAGCTCTGCCGAGAATGGGTACGATGAGATGTTGCGTCTCTGGGAAAGCACAGATCCCCAGGGCTGTTGTGCCTGTGAATAGGCTGCCAAGGGAAGGTGAAGAGCAGCAACAGCTGTCAGGCCTGGCACCTTCCATGTGGGAGAAGGAGCCGGACGTTTGCCTTTTCGGAAAAAAGGCTCTGCCGAGAACAGGCGCCTTGAGATGTTGTGTCTCTGGGAAAGCACAGATCCCCAGGGCTGTTGTTCCTGTGAATAGGCTGCCAAGGGAAGGTGAAGAACAGCAACAACTTTCAGGGCTGGCCCCTTCCTTGTCGGGGAAGGAGCCGGACGTTTGCCATTTCAGAAAGAGGCTCTGCCGAGAACAGGCGCCTTGAGATGTTGCATCTCTGGGAAAGCACAGATCCCCAGGGCTGTTGTGCCTGTGAATAGGCTGCCAAGGGAAGGTGAAGAGCAGCAACAGCTTTCAGGCCTGGCACTTTCCTTGTCGGGGAAGGAGCCGGACGTTTGCCTTTTTGGAAAAAAGGCTCTGCCAAGAATGGGTACGATGAGATGTTGCGTCTCTGGGAAAGCACAGATCCCCAGGGCTGTTGTGCCTGTGAATAGGCTGCCAAGGGAAGGTGAAGAGCAGCAACAGCTTTCAGGGCTGGCACCTTCCTTGTGGGAGAATGAGCCGGACGTTTGCCTTTTCGGAAAAAAGTCTCTGCCAAGAATGGGTACGATGAGACGTTGCGTCTCTGGGAAAGCACAGATCCCCAGGGCTGTTGTGCCTGTGAATAGGCTGCCAAGGGAAGGTGAAGAGCAGCAACAACTTTCAGGGCTGGCACCTTCCTTGTGGGAGAAGGAGCCAGACGTTTGCCATTTCAGAAAGAGGCTCTGCCGAGAACAGGCGCCTTGAGATGTTGCATCTCTGGGAAAGCACAGATCTCCAGGGCTGTTGTGCCTGTGAATAGGCTGCCAAGGGAAGGTGAAGAGCAGCAACAGCTTTCAGGCCTGGCACCTTCCTTGTCGGGGAAGGAGCCGGACGTTTGCCTTTTCGGAAAAAAGGCTCTGCCAAGAACAGGCGCCTTGAGATGTTGCGTCTCTGGGAAAGCACAGATCCCCAGGGCTGTTGTGCCTGTGAATAGGCTGCCAAGGGAAGGTGAAGAGCAGCAACAACTTTCAGGGCTGGCACCTTCCTTGTGGGAGAATGAGCCGGACGTTTGCCATTTCAGAAAGAGGCTCTGCCGAGAACAGGCGCCTTGAGATGTTGCATCTCTGGGAAAGCACAGATCCCCAGGGCTGTTGTGCCTGTGAATAGGCTGCCAAGGGAAGGTGAAGAGCAGCAACAACTTTCAGGGCTGGCACCTTCCTTGTCGGGGAAGGAGCCGGACGTTATCCTTTTCGGAAAAAAGGCTCTGCGAAGAATGGGTACGATGAGATGTTGCGTCTCTGGGAAAGCACAGATCCCCAGGGCTGTTGTGCCTGTGAATAGGCTGCCAAGGGAAGGTGAAGAGCAGCAACAACTTTCAGGGCTGGCACCTTCCATGTGGGAGAAGGAGCCGGACGTTTGCCATTTCAGAAAGAGGCTCTGCCGAGAACAGGCGCCTTGAGATGTTGCATCTCTGGGAAAGCACAGATCCCCAGGGCTGTTGTGCCTGTGAATAGGCTGCCAAGGGAAGGTGAAGAGCAGCAACAACTTTCAGGGCTGTCCCCTTCCTTGTCGGGGAAGGAGCCGGACGTTTGCCTTTTTGGAAAAAAGGCTCTGCCGAGAATGGGTACGATGAGATGTTGCGTCTCTGGGAAAGCACAGATCCCCAGGGCTGTTGTGCCTGTGAATAGGCTGCCAAGGGAAGGTGAAGAGCAGCAACAACTTTCAGGGCTGGCACCTTCCTTGTGGGAGAAGGAGCCGGACGTTATCCTTTTCGGAAAAAAGGCTCTGCCAAGAATGGGTACGATGAGATGTTGCGTCTCTGGGAAAGCACAGATCCCCAGGGCTGTTGTGCCTGTGAATAGGCTGCCAAGGGAAGGTGAAGAGCAGCAACAACTTTCAGGGCTGGCACCTTCCATGTGGGAGAAGGAGCTGGACGTTTGCCATTTCAGAAAGAGGCTCTGCCGAGAACAGGCGCCTTGAGATGTTGCATCTCTGGGAAAGCACAGATCCCCAGGGCTGTTGTGCCTGTGAATAGGCTGCCAAGGGAAGGTGAAGAGCAGCAACAGCTGTCAGGGCTGGCACCTTCCTTGTCGGGGAAGGAGCCGGACGTTTGCCTTTTTGGAAAAAAGGCTCTGCCGAGAATGGGTACGATGAGATGTTGCGTCTCTGGGAAAGCACAGATCCCCAGGGCTGTTGTGCCTGTGAATAGGCTGCCAAGGGAAGGTGAAGAGCAGCAACAGCTGTCAGGGCTGGCACCTTCCTTGTCGGGGAAGGAGCCGGACGTTTGCCTTTTTGGAAAAAAGGCTCTGCCGAGAATGGGTACGATGAGATGTTGCGTCTCTGGGAAAGCACAGATCCCCAGGGCTGTTGTGCCTGTGAATAGGCTGCCAAGGGAAGGTGAAGAGCAGCAACAGCTGTCAGGCCTGGCACCTTCCTTGTCGGGGAAGGAGCCGGACGTTTGCCTTTTCGGAAAAAAGGCTCTGCCGAGAACAGGCGCCTTGAGATGTTGTGTCTCTGGGAAAGCACAGATCCCCAGGGCTGTTGTGCCTGTGAATAGGCTGCCAAGCGAAGGTGAAGAGCAGCAACAGCTGTCAGGGCTGTCCCCTTCCTTGTGGGAGAAGTAGCCGGACGTTTGCCATTTCAGAAAGAGGCTCTGCCGAGAACAGGCGCCTTGAGATGTTGCGTCTCTGGGAAAGCACAGATCCCCAGGGCTGTTGTGCCTGTGAATAGGCTGCCAAGGGAAGGTGAAGAGCAGCAACAGCTGTCAGGCCTGGCACCTTCCTTGTGGGAGAAAGAGCCAGACGTTTGCCATTTCAGAAAGAGGCTCTGCCGAGAACAGGCGCCTTGAGATGTTGCATCTCTGGGAAAGCACAGATCCCCAGGGCTGTTGTGCCTGTGAATAGGCTGCCAAGGGAAGGTGAAGAGCAGCAACAGCTTTCAGGCCTGGCACCTTCCTTGTGGGAGAAGGAGCCGGACGTTTGCCTTTTCGGAAAAAAGGCTCTGCCGAGAACAGGCGCCTTGAGATGTTGCATCTCTGGGAAAGCACAGATCCCCAGGGCTGTTGTGCCTGTGAATAGGCTGCCAAGGGAAGGTGAAGAGCAGCAACAGCTGTCAGGGCTGGCACCTTCCTTGTCGGGGAAGGAGCCGGACGTTTGCCTTTTTGGAAAAAAGGCTCTGCCGAGAATGGGTACGATGAGATGTTGTGTCTCTGGGAAAGCACAGATCCCCAGGGCTGTTGTGCCTGTGAATAGGCTGCCAAGGGAAGGTGAAGAGCAGCAACAGCTGTCAGGCCTGGCACCTTCCTTGTGGGAGAAGGAGCCGGACGTTTGCCTTTTTGGAAAAAAGGCTCTGCCGAGAACAGGAGCCTTGAGATGTTGCATCTCTGGGAAAGCACAGATCCCCAGGGCTGTTGTGCCTGTGAATAGGCTGCCAAGGGAAGGTGAAGAGCAGCAACAGCTTTCAGGGCTGGCACCTTCCTTGTCGGGGAAGGAGCCGGACGTTTGCCTTTTTGGAAAAAAGGCTCTGCCGAGAATGGGTACGATGAGATGTTGCGTCTCTGGGAAAGCACAGATCCCCAGGGCTGTTGTGCCTGTGAATAGGCTGCCAAGGGAAGGTGAAGAGCAGCAACAACTTTCAGGCCTGGCCCCTTCCTTGTGGGAGAAGGAGCCGGACGTTTGCCTTTTCGGAAAAAAGGCTCTGCCAAGAATGGGTACGATGGGACGTTGCGTCTCTGGGAAAGCACAGATCCCCAGGGCTGTTGTGCCTGTGAATAGGCTGCCAAGGGAAGGTGAAGAGCAGCAACAACTTTCAGGGCTGGCACCTTCCTTGTCGGGGAAGGAGCCGGACGTTATCCTTTTCGGAAAAAAGGCTCTGCCAAGAATGGGTACGATGAGATGTTGCGTCTCTGGGAAAGCACAGATCCCCAGGGCTGTTGTGCCTGTGAATAGGCTGCCAAGGGAAGGTGAAGAGCAGCAACAACTTTCAGGGCTGGCACCTTCCATGTAGGAGAAGGAGCTGGACGTTTGCCATTTCAGAAAGAGGCTCTGCCGAGAACAGGCGCCTTGAGATGTTGCATCTCTGGGAAAGCACAGATCCCCAGGGCTGTTGTGCCTGTGAATAGGCTGCCAAGGGAAGGTGAAGAGCAGCAACAGCTGTCAGGGCTGGCACCTTCCTTGTCGGGGAAAGAGCCGGACGTTTGCCTTTTTGGAAAAAAGGCTCTGCCGAGAATGGGTACGATGAGATGTTGCGTCTCTGGGAAAGCACAGATCCCCAGGGCTGTTGTGCCTGTGAATAGGCTGCCAAGGGAAGGTGAAGAGCAGCAACAACTTTCAGGGCTGGCACCTTCCATGTGGGAGAAGGAGCTGGACGTTTGCCATTTCAGAAAGAGGCTCTGCCGAGAACAGGCGCCTTGAGATGTTGCATCTCTGGGAAAGCACAGATCCCCAGTGCTGTTGTGCCTGTGAATAGGCTGCCAAGGGAAGGTGAAGAGCAGCAACAGCTTTCAGGGCTGGCACCTTCCTTGTCGGGGAAGGAGCCGGACGTTTGCCTTTTTGGAAAAAAGGCTCTGCCGAGAATGGGTACGATGAGATGTTGCGTCTCTGGGAAAGCACAGATCCCCAGGGCTGTTGTGCCTGTGAATAGGCTGCCAAGGGAAGGTGAAGAGCAGCAACAACTTTCAGGGCTGGCACCTTCCATGTGGGAGAAGGAGCCGGACGTTTGCCTTTTCGGAAAAAAGGCTCTGCCAAGAATGGGTACGATGAGATGTTGCGTCTCTGGGAAAGCACAGATCCCCAGGGCTGTTGTGCCTGTGAATAGGCTGCCAAGGGAAGGTGAAGAGCAGCAACAACTTTCAGGGCTGGCACCTTCCATGTGGGAGAAGGAGCTGGACGTTTGCCATTTCAGAAAGAGGCTCTGCCGAGAACAGGCGCCTTGAGATGTTGCGTCTCTGGGAAAGCACAGATCCCCAGGGCTGTTGTGCCTGTGAATAGGCTGCCAAGGGAAGGTGAAGAGCAGCAACAGCTGTCAGGGCTGGCACCTTCCTTGTCGGGGAAGGAGCCGGACGTTTGCCTTTTTGGAAAAAAGGCTCTGCCGAGAATGGGTACGATGAGATGTTGCGTCTCTGGGAAAGCACAGATCCCCAGGGCTGTTGTGCCTGTGAATAGGCTGCCAAGGGAAGGTGAAGAGCAGCAACAGCTGTCAGGGCTGGCACCTTCCTTGTCGGGGAAGGAGCCGGACGTTTGCCTTTTTGGAAAAAAGGCTCTGCCGAGAATGGGTACGATGAGATGTTGCGTCTCTGGGAAAGCACAGATCCCCAGGGCTGTTGTGCCTGTGAATAGGCTGCCAAGGGAAGGTGAAGAGCAGCAACAGCTTTCAGGGCTGTCCCCTTCCTTGTGGGAGAAGGAGCCGGACGTTTGCCATTTCAGAAAGAGGCTCTGCCGAGAACAGGCGCCTTGAGATGTTGCGTCTCTGGGAAAGCACAGATCCCCAGGGCTGTTGTGCCTGTGAATAGGCTGCCAAGGGAAGGTGAAGAGCAGCAACAGCTGTCAGGCCTGGCACCTTCCTTGTGGGAGAAAGAGCCAGACGTTTGCCATTTCAGAAAGAGGCTCTGCCGAGAACAGGCGCCTTGAGATGTTGCATCTCTGGGAAAGCACAGATCCCCAGGGCTGTTGTGCCTGTGAATAGGCTGCCAAGGGAAGGTGAAGAGCAGCAACAGCTTTCAGGCCTGGCACCTTCCTTGTGGGAGAAGGAGCCGGACGTTTGCCTTTTCGGAAAAAAGGCTCTGCCGAGAACAGGCGCCTTGAGATGTTGCATCTCTGGGAAAGCACAGATCCCCAGGGCTGTTGTGCCTGTGAATAGGCTGCCAAGGGAAGGTGAAGAGCAGCAACAACTTTCAGGGCTGGCACCTTCCTTGTCGGGGAAGGAGCCGGACGTTATCCTTTTCGGAAAAAAGGCTCTGCCAAGAATGGGTACGATGAGATGTTGCGTCTCTGGGAAAGCACAGATCCCCAGGGCTGTTGTGCCTGTGAATAGGCTGCCAAGGGAAGGTGAAGAGCAGCAACAACTTTCAGGGCTGGCACCTTCCATGTGGGAGAAGGAGCTGGACGTTTGCCATTTCAGAAAGAGGCTCTGCCGAGAACAGGCGCCTTGAGATGTTGCATCTCTGGGAAAGCACAGATCCCCAGGGCTGTTGTGCCTGTGAATAGGCTGCCAAGGGAAGGTGAAGAGCAGCAACAGCTGTCAGGGCTGGCACCTTCCTTGTCGGGGAAGGAGCCGGACGTTTGCCTTTTTGGAAAAAAGGCTCTGCCGAGAATGGGTACGATGAGATGTTGCATCTCTGGGAAAGCACAGATCCCCAGGGCTGTTGTGCCTGTGAATAGGCTGCCAAGGGAAGGTGAAGAGCAGCAACAACTTTCAGGGCTGGCACCTTCCATGTGGGGGAAGGAGCTGGACGTTTGCCATTTCAGAAAGAGGCTCTGCCGAGAACAGGCGCCTTGAGATGTTGCATCTCTGGGAAAGCACAGATCCCCAGTGCTGTTGTGCCTGTGAATAGGCTGCCAAGGGAAGGTGAAGAGCAGCAACAGCTTTCAGGGCTGGCACCTTCCTTGTCGGGGAAGGAGCCGGACGTTTGCCTTTTTGGAAAAAAGGCTCTGCCGAGAATGGGTACGATGAGATGTTGCGTCTCTGGGAAAGCACAGATCCCCAGGGCTGTTGTGCCTGTGAATAGGCTGCCAAGGGAAGGTGAAGAGCAGCAACAACTTTCAGGGCTGGCACCTTCCATGTGGGAGAAGGAGCTGGACGTTTGCCATTTCAGAAAGAGGCTCTGCCGAGAACAGGCGCCTTGAGATGTTGCATCTCTGGGAAAGCACAGATCCCCAGTGCTGTTGTGCCTGTGAATAGGCTGCCAAGGGAAGGTGAAGAGCAGCAACAGCTGTCAGGGCTGGCACCTTCCTTGTCGGGGAAGGAGCCGGACGTTTGCCTTTTTGGAAAAAAGGCTCTGCCGAGAATGGGTACGATGAGATGTTGCGTCTCTGGGAAAGCACAGATCCCCAGGGCTGTTGTGCCTGTGAATAGGCTGCCAAGGGAAGGTGAAGAGCAGCAACAGCTGTCAGGGCTGGCACCTTCCTTGTCGGGGAAGGAGCCGGACGTTTGCCTTTTTGGAAAAAAGGCTCTGCCGAGAATGGGTACGATGAGATGTTGCGTCTCTGGGAAAGCACAGATCCCCAGGGCTGTTGTGCCTGTGAATAGGCTGCCAAGGGAAGGTGAAGAGCAGCAACAGCTGTCAGGCCTGGCACCTTCCTTGTCGGGGAAGGAGCCGGACGTTTGCCTTTTCGGAAAAAAGGCTCTGCCGAGAACAGGCGCCTTGAGATGTTGTGTCTCTGGGAAAGCACAGATCCCCAGGGCTGTTGTGCCTGTGAATAGGCTGCCAAGCGAAGGTGAAGAGCAGCAACAACTTTCAGGCCTGGCCCCTTCCTTGTGGGAGAAGGAGCCGGACGTTTGCCATTTCAGAAAGAGGCTCTGCCGAGAACAGGCGCCTTGAGATGTTGCATGTCTGGGAAAGCACAGATCCCCAGGGCTGTTGTGCCTGTGAATAGGCTGCCAAGGGAAGGTGAAGAGCAGCAACAGCTGTCAGGCCTGGCACCTTCCTTGTGGGAGAAGGAGCCGGACGTTTGCCTTTTCGGAAAAAAGGCTCTGCTGAGAATGGGTACGATGAGATGTTGCGTCTCTGGGAAAGCACAGATCCCCAGGGCTGTTGTGCCTGTGAATAGGCTGCCAAGGGAAGGTGAAGAGCAGCAACAACTTTCAGGGCTGGCACCTTCCTTGTGGGAGAAGGAGCCGGACGTTTGCCATTTCAGAAAGAGGCTCTGCCGAGAACAGGCGCCTTGAGATGTTGCATCTCTGGGAAAGCACAGATCCCCAGGGCTGTTGTGCCTGTGAATAGGCTGCCAAGGGAAGGTGAAGAGCAGCAACAACTTTCAGGCCTGGCACCTTCCTTGTGGGAGAAGGAGCCGGACGTTATCCTTTTCGGAAAAAAGGCTCTGCCAAGAATGGGTACGATGAGATGTTGCATCTCTGGGAAAGCACAGATCCCCAGTGCTGTTGTGCCTGTGAATAGGCTGCCAAGGGAAGGTGAAGAGCAGCAACAGCTGTCAGGGCTGGCACCTTCCTTGTCGGGGAAGGAGCCGGACGTTTGCCTTTTTGGAAAAAAGGCTCTGCCGAGAATGGGTACGATGAGATGTTGCGTCTCTGGGAAAGCACAGATCCCCAGGGCTGTTGTGCCTGTGAATAGGCTGCCAAGGGAAGGTGAAGAGCAGCAACAGCTGTCAGGGCTGGCACCTTCCTTGTCGGGGAAGGAGCCGGACGTTTGCCTTTTTGGAAAAAAGGCTCTGCCGAGAATGGGTACGATGAGATGTTGCGTCTCTGGGAAAGCACAGATCCCCAGGGCTGTTGTGCCTGTGAATAGGCTGCCAAGGGAAGGTGAAGAGCAGCAACAGCTTTCAGGGCTGTCCCCTTCCTTGTGGGAGAAGGAGCCGGACGTTTGCCATTTCAGAAAGAGGCTCTGCCGAGAACAGGCGCCTTGAGATGTTGCGTCTCTGGGAAAGCACAGATCCCCAGGGCTGTTGTGCCTGTGAATAGGCTGCCAAGGGAAGGTGAAGAGCAGCAACAGCTGTCAGGCCTGGCACCTTCCTTGTGGGAGAAAGAGCCAGACGTTTGCCATTTCAGAAAGAGGCTCTGCCGAGAACAGGCGCCTTGAGATGTTGCATCTCTGGGAAAGCACAGATCCCCAGGGCTGTTGTGCCTGTGAATAGGCTGCCAAGGGAAGGTGAAGAGCAGCAACAGCTTTCAGGCCTGGCACCTTCCTTGTGGGAGAAGGAGCCGGACGTTTGCCTTTTCGGAAAAAAGGCTCTGCCGAGAACAGGCGCCTTGAGATGTTGCATCTCTGGGAAAGCACAGATCCCCAGGGCTGTTGTGCCTGTGAATAGGCTGCCAAGGGAAGGTGAAGAGCAGCAACAGCTGTCAGGGCTGGCACCTTCCTTGTCGGGGAAGGAGCCGGACGTTTGCCTTTTTGGAAAAAAGGCTCTGCCGAGAATGGGTACGATGAGATGTTGTGTCTCTGGGAAAGCACAGATCCCCAGGGCTGTTGTGCCTGTGAATAGGCTGCCAAGGGAAGGTGAAGAGCAGCAACAGCTGTCAGGCCTGGCACCTTCCTTGTGGGAGAAGGAGCCGGACGTTTGCCTTTTCGGAAAAAAGGCTCTGCCGAGAACAGGAGCCTTGAGATGTTGCATCTCTGGGAAAGCACAGATCCCCAGGGCTGTTGTGCCTGTGAATAGGCTGCCAAGGGAAGGTGAAGAGCAGCAACAGCTTTCAGGGCTGGCACCTTCCTTGTCGGGGAAGGAGCCGGACGTTTGCCTTTTTGGAAAAAAGGCTCTGCCGAGAATGGGTACGATGAGATGTTGCGTCTCTGGGAAAGCACAGATCCCCAGGGCTGTTGTGCCTGTGAATAGGCTGCCAAGGGAAGGTGAAGAGCAGCAACAACTTTCAGGCCTGGCCCCTTCCTTGTGGGAGAAGGAGCCGGACGTTTGCCTTTTCGGAAAAAAGTCTCTGCCAAGAATGGGTACGATGGGACGTTGCGTCTCTGGGAAAGCACAGATCCCCAGGGCTGTTGTGCCTGTGAATAGGCTGCCAAGGGAAGGTGAAGAGCAGCAACAACTTTCAGGGCTGGCACCTTCCTTGTCGGGGAAGGAGCCGGACGTTATCCTTTTCGGAAAAAAGGCTCTGCCAAGAATGGGTACGATGAGATGTTGCGTCTCTGGGAAAGCACAGATCCCCAGGGCTGTTGTGCCTGTGAATAGGCTGCCAAGGGAAGGTGAAGAGCAGCAACAACTTTCAGGGCTGGCACCTTCCATGTGGGAGAAGGAGCTGGACGTTTGCCATTTCAGAAAGAGGCTCTGCCGAGAACAGGCGCCTTGAGATGTTGCATCTCTGGGAAAGCACAGATCCCCAGGGCTGTTGTGCCTGTGAATAGGCTGCCAAGGGAAGGTGAAGAGCAGCAACAGCTGTCAGGGCTGGCACCTTCCTTGTCGGGGAAGGAGCCGGACGTTTGCCTTTTTGGAAAAAAGGCTCTGCCGAGAATGGGTACGATGAGATGTTGCATCTCTGGGAAAGCACAGATCCCCAGGGCTGTTGTGCCTGTGAATAGGCTGCCAAGGGAAGGTGAAGAGCAGCAACAACTTTCAGGGCTGGCACCTTCCATGTGGGAGAAGGAGCTGGACGTTTGCCATTTCAGAAAGAGGCTCTGCCGAGAACAGGCGCCTTGAGATGTTGCATCTCTGGGAAAGCACAGATCCCCAGTGCTGTTGTGCCTGTGAATAGGCTGCCAAGGGAAGGTGAAGAGCAGCAACAGCTGTCAGGGCTGGCACCTTCCTTGTCGGGGAAGGAGCCGGACGTTTGCCTTTTTGGAAAAAAGGCTCTGCCGAGAATGGGTACGATGAGATGTTGCGTCTCTGGGAAAGCACAGATCCCCAGGGCTGTTGTGCCTGTGAATAGGCTGCCAAGGGAAGGTGAAGAGCAGCAACAGCTGTCAGGGCTGGCACCTTCCTTGTCGGGGAAGGAGCCGGACGTTTGCCTTTTTGGAAAAAAGGCTCTGCCGAGAATGGGTACGATGAGATGTTGCGTCTCTGGGAAAGCACAGATCCCCAGGGCTGTTGTGCCTGTGAATAGGCTGCCAAGGGAAGGTGAAGAGCAGCAACAGCTGTCAGGGCTGGCACCTTCCTTGTCGGGGAAGGAGCCGGACGTTTGCCTTTTTGGAAAAAAGGCTCTGCCGAGAATGGGTACGATGAGATGTTGCGTCTCTGGGAAAGCACAGATCCCCAGGGCTGTTGTGCCTGTGAATAGGCTGCCAAGGGAAGGTGAAGAGCAGCAACAGCTTTCAGGGCTGTCCCCTTCCTTGTGGGAGAAGGAGCCGGACGTTTGCCATTTCAGAAAGAGGCTCTGCCGAGAACAGGCGCCTTGAGATGTTGCGTCTCTGGGAAAGCACAGATCCCCAGGGCTGTTGTGCCTGTGAATAGGCTGCCAAGGGAAGGTGAAGAGCAGCAACAGCTGTCAGGCCTGGCACCTTCCTTGTGGGAGAAAGAGCCAGACGTTTGCCATTTCAGAAAGAGGCTCTGCCGAGAACAGGCGCCTTGAGATGTTGCATCTCTGGGAAAGCACAGATCCCCAGGGCTGTTGTGCCTGTGAATAGGCTGCCAAGGGAAGGTGAAGAGCAGCAACAGCTTTCAGGCCTGGCACCTTCCTTGTGGGAGAAGGAGCCGGACGTTTGCCTTTTCGGAAAAAAGGCTCTGCCGAGAACAGGCGCCTTGAGATGTTGCATCTCTGGGAAAGCACAGATCCCCAGGGCTGTTGTGCCTGTGAATAGGCTGCCAAGGGAAGGTGAAGAGCAGCAACAGCTGTCAGGGCTGGCACCTTCCTTGTCGGGGAAGGAGCCGGACGTTTGCCTTTTTGGAAAAAAGGCTCTGCCGAGAATGGGTACGATGAGATGTTGTGTCTCTGGGAAAGCACAGATCCCCAGGGCTGTTGTGCCTGTGAATAGGCTGCCAAGGGAAGGTGAAGAGCAGCAACAGCTGTCAGGCCTGGCACCTTCCTTGTGGGAGAAGGAGCCGGACGTTTGCCTTTTCGGAAAAAAGGCTCTGCCGAGAACAGGAGCCTTGAGATGTTGCATCTCTGGGAAAGCACAGATCCCCAGGGCTGTTGTGCCTGTGAATAGGCTGCCAAGGGAAGGTGAAGAGCAGCAACAGCTTTCAGGGCTGGCACCTTCCTTGTCGGGGAAGGAGCCGGACGTTTGCCTTTTTGGAAAAAAGGCTCTGCCGAGAATGGGTACGATGAGATGTTGCGTCTCTGGGAAAGCACAGATCCCCAGGGCTGTTGTGCCTGTGAATAGGCTGCCAAGGGAAGGTGAAGAGCAGCAACAACTTTCAGGCCTGGCCCCTTCCTTGTGGGAGAAGGAGCCGGACGTTTGCCTTTTCGGAAAAAAGTCTCTGCCAAGAATGGGTACGATGGGACGTTGCGTCTCTGGGAAAGCACAGATCCCCAGGGCTGTTGTGCCTGTGAATAGGCTGCCAAGGGAAGGTGAAGAGCAGCAACAACTTTCAGGGCTGGCACCTTCCTTGTCGGGGAAGGAGCCGGACGTTATCCTTTTCGGAAAAAAGGCTCTGCCAAGAATGGGTACGATGAGATGTTGCGTCTCTGGGAAAGCACAGATCCCCAGGGCTGTTGTGCCTGTGAATAGGCTGCCAAGGGAAGGTGAAGAGCAGCAACAACTTTCAGGGCTGGCACCTTCCATGTGGGAGAAGGAGCTGGACGTTTGCCATTTCAGAAAGAGGCTCTGCCGAGAACAGGCGCCTTGAGATGTTGCATCTCTGGGAAAGCACAGATCCCCAGGGCTGTTGTGCCTGTGAATAGGCTGCCAAGGGAAGGTGAAGAGCAGCAACAGCTGTCAGGGCTGGCACCTTCCTTGTCGGGGAAGGAGCCGGACGTTTGCCTTTTTGGAAAAAAGGCTCTGCCGAGAATGGGTACGATGAGATGTTGCATCTCTGGGAAAGCACAGATCCCCAGGGCTGTTGTGCCTGTGAATAGGCTGCCAAGGGAAGGTGAAGAGCAGCAACAACTTTCAGGGCTGGCACCTTCCATGTGGGAGAAGGAGCTGGACGTTTGCCATTTCAGAAAGAGGCTCTGCCGAGAACAGGCGCCTTGAGATGTTGCATCTCTGGGAAAGCACAGATCCCCAGTGCTGTTGTGCCTGTGAATAGGCTGCCAAGGGAAGGTGAAGAGCAGCAACAGCTGTCAGGGCTGGCACCTTCCTTGTCGGGGAAGGAGCCGGACGTTTGCCTTTTTGGAAAAAAGGCTCTGCCGAGAATGGGTACGATGAGATGTTGCGTCTCTGGGAAAGCACAGATCCCCAGGGCTGTTGTGCCTGTGAATAGGCTGCCAAGGGAAGGTGAAGAGCAGCAACAGCTGTCAGGGCTGGCACCTTCCTTGTCGGGGAAGGAGCCGGACGTTTGCCTTTTTGGAAAAAAGGCTCTGCCGAGAATGGGTACGATGAGATGTTGCGTCTCTGGGAAAGCACAGATCCCCAGGGCTGTTGTGCCTGTGAATAGGCTGCCAAGGGAAGGTGAAGAGCAGCAACAGCTGTCAGGCCTGGCACCTTCCTTGTCGGGGAAGGAGCCGGACGTTTGCCTTTTCGGAAAAAAGGCTCTGCCGAGAACAGGCGCCTTGAGATGTTGTGTCTCTGGGAAAGCACAGATCCCCAGGGCTGTTGTGCCTGTGAATAGGCTGCCAAGCGAAGGTGAAGAGCAGCAACAGCTGTCAGGCCTGGCCCCTTCCTTGTGGGAGAAGGAGCCGGACGTTTGCCATTTCAGAAAGAGGCTCTGCCGAGAACAGGCGCCTTGAGATGTTGCATGTCTGGGAAAGCACAGATCCCCAGGGCTGTTGTGCCTGTGAATAGGCTGCCAAGGGAAGGTGAAGAGCAGCAACAGCTGTCAGGCCTGGCACCTTCCTTGTGGGAGAAGGAGCCGGACGTTTGCCTTTTCGGAAAAAAGGCTCTGCTGAGAATGGGTATGATGAGATGTTGCGTCTCTGGGAAAGCACAGATCCCCAGGGCTGTTGTGCCTGTGAATAGGCTGCCAAGGGAAGGTGAAGAGCAGCAACAACTTTCAGGGCTGGCACCTTCCTTGTGGGAGAAGGAGCCGGACGTTTGCCATTTCAGAAAGAGGCTCTGCCGAGAACAGGCGCCTTGAGATGTTGCATCTCTGGGAAAGCACAGATCCCCAGGGCTGTTGTGCCTGTGAATAGGCTGCCAAGGGAAGGTGAAGAGCAGCAACAACTTTCAGGCCTGGCACCTTCCTTGTGGGAGAAGGAGCCGGACGTTATCCTTTTCGGAAAAAAGGCTCTGCCAAGAATGGGTACGATGAGATGTTGCGTCTCTGGGAAAGCACAGATCCCCAGGGCTGTTGTGCCTGTGAATAGGCTGCCAAGGGAAGGTGAAGAGCAGCAACAGCTGTCAGGGCTGGCACCTTCCTTGTGGGAGAAGGAGCCAGACGTTTGCCTTTTTGGAAAAAAGGCTCTGCCGAGAATGGGTATGATGAGATGTTGCGTCTCTGGGAAAGCACAGATCCCCAGGGCTGTTGTGCCTGTGAATAGGCTGCCAAGGGAAGGTGAAGAGCAGCAACAGCTTTCCGGCCTGGCACCTTCCATGTGGGAGAAGGAGCCGGACGTTATCCTTTTCGGAAAAAAGGCTCTGCCAAGCATGGGTACGATGAGATGTTGCGTCTCTGGGAAAGCACAGATCCCCAGGGCTGTTGTGCCTGTGAATAGGCTGCCAAGGGAAGGTGAAGAGCAGCAACAACTTTCAGGGCTGGCACCTTCCATGTGGGAGAAGGAGCTGGACGTTTGCCATTTCAGAAAGAGGCTCTGCCGAGAACAGGCGCCTTGAGATGTTGCATCTCTGGGAAAGCACAGATCCCCAGTGCTGTTGTGCCTGTGAATAGGCTGCCAAGGGAAGGTGAAGAGCAGCAACAGCTGTCAGGGCTGGCACCTTCCTTGTCGGGGAAGGAGCCGGACGTTTGCCTTTTTGGAAAAAAGGCTCTGCCGAGAATGGGTACGATGAGATGTTGCGTCTCTGGGAAAGCACAGATCCCCAGGGCTGTTGTGCCTGTGAATAGGCTGCCAAGGGAAGGTGAAGAGCAGCAACAGCTGTCAGGGCTGGCACCTTCCTTGTCGGGGAAGGAGCCGGACGTTTGCCTTTTTGGAAAAAAGGCTCTGCCGAGAATGGGTACGATGAGATGTTGCGTCTCTGGGAAAGCACAGATCCCCAGGGCTGTTGTGCCTGTGAATAGGCTGCCAAGGGAAGGTGAAGAGCAGCAACAGCTTTCAGGCCTGGCACCTTCCTTGTCGGGGAAGGAGCCGGACGTTTGCCTTTTCTGAAAAAAGGCTCTGCCGAGAACAGGCGCCTTGAGATGTTGTGTCTCTGGGAAAGCACAGATCCCCAGGGCTGTTGTGCCTGTGAATAGGCTGCCAAGCGAAGGTGAAGAGCAGCAACAACTTTCAGGCCTGTCCCCTTCCTTGTGGGAGAAGGAGCCGGACGTTTGCCATTTCAGAAAGAGGCTCTGCCGAGAACAGGCGCCTTGAGATGTTGCATCTCTGGGAAAGCACAGATCCCCAGGGCTGTTGTGCCTGTGAATAGGCTGCCAAGGGAAGGTGAAGAGCAGCAACAGCTGTCAGGCCTGGCACCTTCCTTGTGGGAGAAGGAGCCGGACGTTTGCCTTTTCGGAAAAAAGGCTCTGCTGAGAATGGGTACGATGAGATGTTGCGTCTCTGGGAAAGCACAGATCCCCAGGGCTGTTGTGCCTGTGAATAGGCTGCCAAGGGAAGGTGAAGAGCAGCAACAACTTTCAGGGCTGGCACCTTCCTTGTGGGAGAAGGAGCCGGACGTTTGCCATTTCAGAAAGAGGCTCTGCCGAGAACAGGCGCCTTGAGATGTTGCATCTCTGGGAAAGCACAGATCCCCAGGGCTGTTGTGCCTGTGAATAGGCTGCCAAGGGAAGGTGAAGAGCAGCAACAACTTTCAGGCCTGGCACCTTCCATGTGGGAGAAGGAGCCGGACTTTATCCTTTTTGGAAAAAAGGCTCTGCCAAGAATGGGTACGATGAGATGTTGCGTCTCTGGGAAAGCACAGATCCCCAGGGCTGTTGTGCCTGTGAATAGGCTGCCAAGGGAAGGTGAAGAGCAGCAACAGCTGTCAGGGCTGGCACCTTCCTTGTGGGAGAAGGAGCCAGACGTTTGCCTTTTTGGAAAAAAGGCTCTGCCGAGAATGGGTACGATGAGATGTTGCGTCTCTGGGAAAGCACAGATCCCCAGGGCTGTTGTGCCTGTGAATAGGCTGCCAAGGGAAGGTGAAGAGCAGCAACAGCTTTCCGGCCTGGCCCCTTCCATGTGGGAGAAGGAGCCGGACGTTTGCCTTTTCGAAAAAAAGGCTCTGCCGAGAACAGGCGCCTTTAGATGTTGTGTCTCTGGGAAAGCACAGATCCGCAGGGCTGTTGTTCCTGTGAATAGGCTGCCAAGGGAAGGTGAAGAACAGCAACAACTTTCAGGGCTGGCCCCTTCCTTGTGGGAGAAGGAGCCGGACGTTTGCCATTTCAGAAAGAGGCTCTGCCGAGAACAGGCGCCTTGAGATGTTGCATCTCTGGGAAATCACAGATCTCCAGGGCTGTTGTGCCTGTGAATAGGCTGCCAAGGGAAGGTGAAGAGCAGCAACAGCTGTCAGGGCTGGCACCTTCCTTGTCGGGGAAGGAGCCGGACGTTTGCCTTTTTGGAAAAAAGGCTCTGCCGAGAATGGGTACGATGAGATGTTGCGTCTCTGGGAAAGCACAGATCCCCAGGGCTGTTGTGCCTGTGAATAGGCTGCCAAGGGAAGGTGAAGAGCAGCAACAACTTTCAGGGCTGGCCCCTTCCTTGTGGGAGAAGGAGCCGGACGTTTGCCTTTTCGGAAAAAAGTCTCTGCCAAGAATGGGTACGATGAGACGTTGCGTCTCTGAGAAAGCACAGATCCCCAGGGCTGTTGTGCCTGTGAATAGGCTGCCAAGGGAAGGTGAAGAGCAGCAACAACTTTCAGGGCTGGCACCTTCCTTGTGGGAGAAGGAGCCAGACGTTTGCCATTTCAGAAAGAGGCTCTGCCGAGAACAGGCGCCTTGAGATGTTGCATCTCTGGGAAAGCACAGATCTCCAGGGCTGTTGTGCCTGTGAATAGGCTGCCAAGGGAAGGTGAAGAGCAGCAGCAACTTTCAGGGCTGGCACCTTCCTTGTCGGGGAAGGAGCCGGATGTTATCCTTTTCGGAAAAAAGGCTCTGCCAAGAATGGGTACGATGAGATGTTGCGTCTCTGGGAAAGCACAGATCCCCAGGGCTGTTGTGCCTGTGAATAGGCTGCCAAGGGAAGGTGAAGAGCAGCAACAACTTTCAGGGCTGGCACCTTCCTTGTGGGAGAAGGAGCCGGACGTTTGCCATTTCAGAAAGAGGCTCTGCCGAGAACAGGCGCCTTGAGATGTTGCATCTCTGGGAAAGCACAGATCCCCAGGGCTGTTGTGCCTGTGAATAGGCTGCCAAGGGAAGGTGAAGAGCAGCAACAGCTGTCAGGCCTGGCACCTTCCTTGTGGGAGAAGGAGCCGGACGTTTGCCTTTTCGAAAAAAAGGCTCTGCCGAGAACAGGCGCCTTGAGATGTTGTGTCTCTGGGAAAGCACAGATCCGCAGGGCTGTTGTTCCTGTGAATAGGCTGCCAAGGGAAGGTGAAGAACAGCAACAACTTTCAGGGCTGGCCCCTTCCTTGTGGGAGAAGGAGCCGGACGTTTGCCATTTCAGAAAGAGGCTCTGCCGAGAACAGGCGCCTTGAGATGTTGCATCTCTGGGAAAGCACAGATCCCCAGGGCTGTTGTGCCTGTGAATAGGCTGCCAAGGGAAGGTGAAGAGCAGCAACAGCTGTCAGGCCTGGCACCTTCCTTGTGGGAGAAGGAGCCGGACGTTTGCCTTTTCGGAAAAAAGGCTCTGCTGAGAATGGGTACGATGAGATGTTGCGTCTCTGGGAAAGCACAGATCCCCAGGGCTGTTGTGCCTGTGAATAGGCTGCCAAAGGAAGGTGAAGAGCAGCAACAACTTTCAGGGCTGGCACCTTCCTTGTGGGAGAAGGAGCCGGACGTTTGCCATTTCAGAAAGAGGCTCTGCCGAGAACAGGCGCCTTGAGATGTTGCATCTCTGGGAAAGCACAGATCCCCAGGGCTGTTGTGCCTGTGAATAGGCTGCCAAGGGAAGGTGAAGAGCAGCAACAACTTTCAGGCCTGGCACCTTCCATGTGGGAGAAGGAGCCGGACTTTATCCTTTTTGGAAAAAAGGCTCTGCCAAGAATGGGTACGATGAGATGTTGCGTCTCTGGGAAAGCACAGATCCCCAGGGCTGTTGTGCCTGTGAATAGGCTGCCAAGGGAAGGTGAAGAGCAGCAACAGCTGTCAGGGCTGGCACCTTCCTTGTGGGAGAAGGAGCCAGACGTTTGCCTTTTTGGAAAAAAGGCTCTGCCGAGAATGGGTACGATGAGATGTTGCGTCTCTGGGAAAGCACAGATCCCCAGGGCTGTTGTGCCTGTGAATAGGCTGCCAAGGGAAGGTGAAGAGCAGCAACAGCTTTCCGGCCTGGCCCCTTCCATGTGGGAGAAGGAGCCGGACGTTTGCCTTTTCGAAAAAAAGGCTCTGCCGAGAACAGGCGCCTTTAGATGTTGTGTCTCTGGGAAAGCACAGATCCGCAGGGCTGTTGTTCCTGTGAATAGGCTGCCAAGGGAAGGTGAAGAACAGCAACAACTTTCAGGGCTGGCCCCTTCCTTGTGGGAGAAGGAGCCGGACGTTTGCCATTTCAGAAAGAGGCTCTGCCGAGAACAGGCGCCTTGAGATGTTGCATCTCTGGGAAATCACAGATCTCCAGGGCTGTTGTGCCTGTGAATAGGCTGCCAAGGGAAGGTGAAGAGCAGCAACAGCTGTCAGGGCTGGCACCTTCCTTGTCGGGGAAGGAGCCGGACGTTTGCCTTTTTGGAAAAAAGGCTCTGCCGAGAATGGGTACGATGAGATGTTGCGTCTCTGGGAAAGCACAGATCCCCAGGGCTGTTGTGCCTGTGAATAGGCTGCCAAGGGAAGGTGAAGAGCAGCAACAACTTTCAGGGCTGGCCCCTTCCTTGTGGGAGAAGGAGCCGGACGTTTGCCTTTTCGGAAAAAAGTCTCTGCCAAGAATGGGTACGATGAGACGTTGCGTCTCTGAGAAAGCACAGATCCCCAGGGCTGTTGTGCCTGTGAATAGGCTGCCAAGGGAAGGTGAAGAGCAGCAACAACTTTCAGGGCTGGCACCTTCCTTGTGGGAGAAGGAGCCAGACGTTTGCCATTTCAGAAAGAGGCTCTGCCGAGAACAGGCGCCTTGAGATGTTGCATCTCTGGGAAAGCACAGATCTCCAGGGCTGTTGTGCCTGTGAATAGGCTGCCAAGGGAAGGTGAAGAGCAGCAGCAACTTTCAGGGCTGGCACCTTCCTTGTCGGGGAAGGAGCCGGATGTTATCCTTTTCGGAAAAAAGGCTCTGCCAAGAATGGGTACGATGAGATGTTGCGTCTCTGGGAAAGCACAGATCCCCAGGGCTGTTGTGCCTGTGAATAGGCTGCCAAGGGAAGGTGAAGAGCAGCAACAACTTTCAGGGCTGGCACCTTCCTTGTGGGAGAAGGAGCCGGACGTTTGCCATTTCAGAAAGAGGCTCTGCCGAGAACAGGCGCCTTGAGATGTTGCATCTCTGGGAAAGCACAGATCCCCAGGGCTGTTGTGCCTGTGAATAGGCTGCCAAGGGAAGGTGAAGAGCAGCAACAGCTGTCAGGCCTGGCACCTTCCTTGTGGGAGAAGGAGCCGGACGTTTGCCTTTTCGAAAAAAAGGCTCTGCCGAGAACAGGCGCCTTGAGATGTTGTGTCTCTGGGAAAGCACAGATCCGCAGGGCTGTTGTTCCTGTGAATAGGCTGCCAAGGGAAGGTGAAGAACAGCAACAACTTTCAGGGCTGGCCCCTTCCTTGTGGGAGAAGGAGCCGGACGTTTGCCATTTCAGAAAGAGGCTCTGCCGAGAACAGGCGCCTTGAGATGTTGCATCTCTGGGAAAGCACAGATCCCCAGGGCTGTTGTGCCTGTGAATAGGCTGCCAAGGGAAGGTGAAGAGCAGCAACAGCTTTCAGGCCTGGCACCTTCCTTGTCGGGGAAGGAGCCGGACGTTTGCCTTTTTGGAAAAAAGGCTCTGCCGAGAATGGGTACGATGAGATGTTGCGTCTCTGGGAAAGCACAGATCCCCAGGGCTGTTGTGCCTGTGAATAGGCTGCCAAGGGAAGGTGAAGAGCAGCAACAACTTTCAGGGCTGGCACCTTCCTTGTGGGAGAAGGAGCCGGACGTTTGCCTTTTCGGAAAAAAGTCTCTGCCAAGAATGGGTACGATGAGACGTTGCGTCTCTGAGAAAGCACAGATCCCCAGGGCTGTTGTGCCTGTGAATAGGCTGCCAAGGGAAGGTGAAGAGCAGCAACAACTTTCAGGCCTGGCCCCTTCCTTGTGGGAGAAGGAGCCAGACGTTTGCCATTTCAGAAAGAGGCTCTGCCGAGAACAGGCGCCTTGAGATGTTGCATCTCTGGGAAAGCACAGATCTCCAGGGCTGTTGTGCCTGTGAATAGGCTGCCAAGGGAAGGTGAAGAACAGCAACAGATTTCAGGCCTGGCCCCTTCCATGTGGGAGAAGGAGCCGGACGTTTGCCTTTTTGGAAAAAAGGCTCTGCCAAGAATGGATACGATGAGATGTTGCGTCTCTGGGAAAGCACAGATCCCCAGGGCTGTTGTGCCTGTGAATAGGCTGCCAAGGGAAGGTGAAGAGCAGCAACAACTTTCAGGGCTGGCACCTTCCTTGTGGGAGAAGGAGCCGGACGTTTGCCATTTCAGAAAGAGGCTCTGCCGAGAACAGGCGCCTTGAGATGTTGCATCTCTGGGAAAGCACAGATCCCCAGGGCTGTTGTGCCTGTGAATAGGCTGCCAAGGGAAGGTGAAGAGCAGCAACAACTTTCAGGCCTGGCACCTTCCTTGTCGGGGAAGGAGCCGGACGTTATCCTTTTTGGAAAAAAGGCTCTGCCGAGAATGGGTACGATGAGATGTTGCGTCTCTGGGAAAGCACAGATCCCCAGGGCTGTTGTGCCTGTGAATAGGCTGCCAAGGGAAGGTGAAGAGCAGCAACAGCTTTCAGGGCTGGCACCTTCCATGTGGGAGAAGGAGCCGGACGTTTGCCTTTTCGGAAAAAAGGCTCTGCCGAGAACAGGCGCCTTGAGATGTTGTGTCTCTGGGAAAGCACAGATCCGCAGGGCTGTTGTTCCTGTGAATAGGCTGCCAAGGGAAGGTGAAGAACAGCAACAACTTTCAGGGCTGGCCCCTTCCTTGTGGGAGAAGTAGCCGGACGTTTGCCATTTCAGAAAGAGGCTCTGCCGAGAACAGGCGCCTTGAGATGTTGCATCTCTGGGAAAGCACAGATCTCCAGGGCTGTTGTGCCTGTGAATAGGCTGCCAAGGGAAGGTGAAGAGCAGCAACAGCTTTCAGGGCTGGCACCTTCCTTGTCGGGGAAGGAGCCGGACGTTTGCCTTTTTGGAAAAAAGGCTCTGCCGAGAATGGGTACGATGAGATGTTGCGTCTCTGGGAAAGCACAGATCCCCAGGGCTGTTGTGCCTGTGAATAGGCTGCCAAGGGAAGGTGAAGAGCAGCAACAACTTTCAGGGCTGGCACCTTCCTTGTGGGAGAAGGAGCCGGACGTTTGCCTTTTCGGAAAAAAGTCTCTGCCAAGAATGGTTACGATGAGACGTTGCGTCTCTGGGAAAGCACAGATCCCCAGGGCTGTTGTGCCTGTGAATAGGCTGCCAAGGGAAGGTGAAGAGCAGCAACAACTTTCAGGGCTGGCACCTTCCTTGTGGGAGAAGGAGCCAGACGTTTGCCATTTCAGAAAGAGGCTCTGCCGAGAACAGGCGCCTTGAGATGTTGCATCTCTGGGAAAGCACAGATCCCCAGGGCTGTTGTGCCTGTGAATAGGCTGCCAAGGGAAGGTGAAGAGCAGCAACAGCTGTCAGGGCTGGCACCTTCCTTGTCGGGGAAGGAGCCGGACGTTTGCCTTTTTGGAAAAAAGGCTCTGCCGAGAATGGGTACGATGAGATGTTGCGTCTCTGGGAAAGCACAGATCCCCAGGGCTGTTGTGCCTGTGAATAGGCTGCCAAGGGAAGGTGAAGAGCAGCAACAGCTGTCAGGGCTGGCACCTTCCTTGTCGGGGAAGGAGCCGGACGTTTGCCTTTTTGGAAAAAAGGCTCTGCCGAGAATGGGTACGATGAGATGTTGCGTCTCTGGGAAAGCACAGATCCCCAGGGCTGTTGTGCCTGTGAATAGGCTGCCAAGGGAAGGTGAAGAGCAGCAACAGCTGTCAGGGCTGGCACCTTCCTTGTCGGGGAAGGAGCCGGACGTTTGCCTTTTCGGAAAAAAGGCTCTGCCGAGAACAGGCGCCTTGAGATGTTGTGTCTCTGGGAAAGCACAGATCCCCAGGGCTGTTGTGCCTGTGAATAGGCTGCCAAGCGAAGGTGAAGAGCAGCAACAGCTGTCAGGGCTGTCCCCTTCCTTGTGGGAGAAGGAGCCGGACGTTTGCCATTTCAGAAAGAGGCTCTGCCGAGAACAGGCGCCTTGAGATGTTGCATCTCTGGGAAAGCACAGATCCCCAGGGCTGTTGTGCCTGTGAATAGGCTGCCAAGGGAAGGTGAAGAGCAGCAACAGCTGTCAGGCCTGGCACCTTCCTTGTGGGAGAAGGAGCCAGACGTTTGCCATTTCAGAAAGAGGCTCTGCCGAGAACAGGCGCCTTGAGATGTTGCATCTCTGGGAAAGCACAGATCCCCAGGGCTGTTGTGCCTGTGAATAGGCTGCCAAGGGAAGGTGAAGAGCAGCAACAGCTTTCAGGGCTGGCACCTTCCTTGTGGGAGAAGGAGCCGGACGTTTGCCTTTTCGGAAAAAAGGCTCTGCCCAGAACAGGCGCCTTGAGATGTTGCATCTCTGGGAAAGCACAGATCCCCAGGGCTGTTGTGCCTGTGAATAGGCTGCCAAGGGAAGGTGAAGAGCAGCAACAGCTGTCAGGGCTGGCACCTTCCTTGTCGGGGAAGGAGCCGGACGTTTGCCTTTTTGGAAAAAAGGCTCTGCCGAGAATGGGTATGATGAGATGTTGTGTCTCTGGGAAAGCACAGATCCGCAGGGCTGTTGTGCCTGTGAATAGGCTGCCAAGGGAAGGTGAAGAGCAGCAACAGCTGTCAGGCCTGGCACCTTCCATGTGGGAGAAGGAGCCGGACGTTTGCCTTTTCGGAAAAAAGGCTCTGCCGAGAACAGGCGCCTTGAGATGTTGCATCTCTGGGAAAGCACAGATCCCCAGGGCTGTTGTGCCTGTGAATAGGCTGCCAAGGGAAGGTGAAGAACAGCAACAGATTTCAGGCCTGGCCCCTTCCATGTGGGAGAAGGAGCCGGACGTTATCCTTTTCGGAAAAAAGGCTCTGCCAAGAATGGATACGATGAGATGTTGCGTCTCTGGGAAAGCACAGATCCGCAGGGCTGTTGTGCCTGTGAATAGGCTGCCAAGGGAAGGTGAAGAGCAGCAACAACTTTCAGGGCTGGCACCTTCCTTGTCGGGGAAGGAGCCGGATGTTATCCTTTTCGGAAAAAAGGCTCTGCCAAGAATGGGTACGATGAGATGTTGCGTCTCTGGGAAAGCACAGATCCCCAGGGCTGTTGTGCCTGTGAATAGGCTGCCAAGGGAAGGTGAAGAGCAGCAACAACTTTCAGGGCTGGCACCTTCCATGTGGGAGAAGGAGCCGGACGTTTGCCATTTCAGAAAGAGGCTCTGCCGAGAACAGGCGCCTTGAGATGTTGCATCTCTGGGAAAGCACAGATCCCCAGGGCTGTTGTGCCTGTGAATAGGCTGCCAAGGGAAGGTGAAGAGCAGCAACAACTTTCAGGGCTGTCCCCTTCCTTGTCGGGGAAGGAGCCGGACGTTTGCCTTTTTGGAAAAAAGGCTCTGCCGAGAATGGGTACGATGAGATGTTGCGACTCTGGGAAAGCACAGATCCCCAGGGCTGTTGTGCCTGTGAATAGGCTGCCAAGGGAAGGTGAAGAGCAGCAACAGCTTTCAGGGCTGGCACCTTCCATGTGGGAGAAGGAGCCAGACGTTTGCCTTTTCGGAAAAAAGGCTCTGCCGAGAACAGGCGCCTTTAGATGTTGTGTCTCTGGGAAAGCACAGATCCCCAGGGCTGTTGTTCCTGTGAATAGGCTGCCAAGGAAGGTGAAGAGCAGCAACAACTTTCAGGCCTGGCCCCTTCCTTGTGGGAGAAGGAGCCGGACGTTTGCCATTTCAGAAAGAGGCTCTGCCGAGAACAGGCGCCTTGAGATGTTGCATCTCTGGGAAAGCACAGATCCCCAGGGCTGTTGTGCCTGTGAATAGGCTGCCAAGGGAAGGTGAAGAGCAGCAACAGCTGTCAGGCCTGGCACCTTCCTTGTCGGGGAAGGAGCCGGACGTTTGCCTTTTTGGAAAAAAGGCTCTGCTGAGAATGGGTACGATGAGATGTTGCGTCTCTGGGAAAGCACAGATCCCCAGGGCTGTTGTGCCTGTGAATAGGCTGCCAAGGGAAGGTGAAGAGCAGCAACAACTTTCAGGGCTGGCACCTTCCTTGTGGGAGAAGGAGCCGGACGTTTGCCATTTCAGAAAGAGGCTCTGCCGAGAACAGGCGCCTTGAGATGTTGCATCTCTGGGAAAGCACAGATCCCCAGGGCTGTTGTGCCTGTGAATAGGCTGCCAAGGGAAGGTGAAGAGCAGCAACAACTTTCAGGGCTGGCACCTTCCTTGTCGGGGAAGGAGCCGGACGTTATCCTTTTTGGAAAAAAGGCTCTGCCGAGAATGGGTACGATGAGATGTTGCGTCTCTGGGAAAGCACAGATCCCCAGGGCTGTTGTGCCTGTGAATAGGCTGCCAAGGGAAGGTGAAGAGCAGCAACAGCTTTCAGGGCTGGCACCTTCCATGTGGGAGAAGGAGCCGGACGTTTGCCTTTTCGGAAAAAAGGCTCTGCCGAGAACAGGCGCCTTGAGATGTTGTGTCTCTGGGAAAGCACAGATCCGCAGGGCTGTTGTTCCTGTGAATAGGCTGCCAAGGGAAGGTGAAGAACAGCAACAACTTTCAGGGCTGGCCCCTTCCTTGTGGGAGAAGTAGCCGGACGTTTGCCATTTCAGAAAGAGGCTCTGCCGAGAACAGGCGCCTTGAGATGTTGCATCTCTGGGAAAGCACAGATCTCCAGGGCTGTTGTGCCTGTGAATAGGCTGCCAAGGGAAGGTGAAGAGCAGCAACAGCTTTCAGGGCTGGCACCTTCCTTGTCGGGGAAGGAGCCGGACGTTTGCCTTTTTGGAAAAAAGGCTCTGCCGAGAATGGGTACGATGAGATGTTGCGTCTCTGGGAAAGCACAGATCCCCAGGGCTGTTGTGCCTGTGAATAGGCTGCCAAGGGAAGGTGAAGAGCAGCAACAACTTTCAGGGCTGGCACCTTCCTTGTGGGAGAAGGAGCCGGACGTTTGCCTTTTCGGAAAAAAGTCTCTGCCAAGAATGGTTACGATGAGACGTTGCGTCTCTGGGAAAGCACAGATCCCCAGGGCTGTTGTGCCTGTGAATAGGCTGCCAAGGGAAGGTGAAGAGCAGCAACAACTTTCAGGGCTGGCACCTTCCTTGTGGGAGAAGGAGCCAGACGTTTGCCATTTCAGAAAGAGGCTCTGCCGAGAACAGGCGCCTTGAGATGTTGCATCTCTGGGAAAGCACAGATCCCCAGGGCTGTTGTGCCTGTGAATAGGCTGCCAAGGGAAGGTGAAGAGCAGCAACAGCTGTCAGGGCTGGCACCTTCCTTGTCGGGGAAGGAGCCGGACGTTTGCCTTTTTGGAAAAAAGGCTCTGCCGAGAATGGGTACGATGAGATGTTGCGTCTCTGGGAAAGCACAGATCCCCAGGGCTGTTGTGCCTGTGAATAGGCTGCCAAGGGAAGGTGAAGAGCAGCAACAGCTGTCAGGGCTGGCACCTTCCTTGTCGGGGAAGGAGCCGGACGTTTGCCTTTTTGGAAAAAAGGCTCTGCCGAGAATGGGTACGATGAGATGTTGCGTCTCTGGGAAAGCACAGATCCCCAGGGCTGTTGTGCCTGTGAATAGGCTGCCAAGGGAAGGTGAAGAGCAGCAACAACTTTCAGGGCTGGCACCTTCCTTGTGGGAGAAGGAGCCGGACGTTTGCCATTTCAGAAAGAGGCTCTGCCGAGAACAGGCGCCTTGAGATGTTGCATCTCTGGGAAAGCACAGATCCCCAGGGCTGTTGTGCCTGTGAATAGGCTGCCAAGGGAAGGTGAAGAGCAGCAACAACTTTCAGGGCTGGCACCTTCCTTGTCGGGGAAGGAGCCGGACGTTATCCTTTTTGGAAAAAAGGCTCTGCCGAGAATGGGTACGATGAGATGTTGCGTCTCTGGGAAAGCACAGATCCCCAGGGCTGTTGTGCCTGTGAATAGGCTGCCAAGGGAAGGTGAAGAGCAGCAACAGCTTTCAGGGCTGGCACCTTCCATGTGGGAGAAGGAGCCGGACGTTTGCCTTTTCGGAAAAAAGGCTCTGCCGAGAACAGGCGCCTTGAGATGTTGTGTCTCTGGGAAAGCACAGATCCGCAGGGCTGTTGTTCCTGTGAATAGGCTGCCAAGGGAAGGTGAAGAACAGCAACAACTTTCAGGGCTGGCCCCTTCCTTGTGGGAGAAGTAGCCGGACGTTTGCCATTTCAGAAAGAGGCTCTGCCGAGAACAGGCGCCTTGAGATGTTGCATCTCTGGGAAAGCACAGATCTCCAGGGCTGTTGTGCCTGTGAATAGGCTGCCAAGGGAAGGTGAAGAGCAGCAACAGCTTTCAGGGCTGGCACCTTCCTTGTCGGGGAAGGAGCCGGACGTTTGCCTTTTTGGAAAAAAGGCTCTGCCGAGAATGGGTACGATGAGATGTTGCGTCTCTGGGAAAGCACAGATCCCCAGGGCTGTTGTGCCTGTGAATAGGCTGCCAAGGGAAGGTGAAGAGCAGCAACAACTTTCAGGGCTGGCACCTTCCTTGTGGGAGAAGGAGCCGGACGTTTGCCTTTTCGGAAAAAAGTCTCTGCCAAGAATGGTTACGATGAGACGTTGCGTCTCTGGGAAAGCACAGATCCCCAGGGCTGTTGTGCCTGTGAATAGGCTGCCAAGGGAAGGTGAAGAGCAGCAACAACTTTCAGGGCTGGCACCTTCCTTGTGGGAGAAGGAGCCAGACGTTTGCCATTTCAGAAAGAGGCTCTGCCGAGAACAGGCGCCTTGAGATGTTGCATCTCTGGGAAAGCACAGATCCCCAGGGCTGTTGTGCCTGTGAATAGGCTGCCAAGGGAAGGTGAAGAGCAGCAACAGCTGTCAGGGCTGGCACCTTCCTTGTCGGGGAAGGAGCCGGACGTTTGCCTTTTTGGAAAAAAGGCTCTGCCGAGAATGGGTACGATGAGATGTTGCGTCTCTGGGAAAGCACAGATCCCCAGGGCTGTTGTGCCTGTGAATAGGCTGCCAAGGGAAGGTGAAGAGCAGCAACAGCTGTCAGGGCTGGCACCTTCCTTGTCGGGGAAGGAGCCGGACGTTTGCCTTTTTGGAAAAAAGGCTCTGCCGAGAATGGGTACGATGAGATGTTGCGTCTCTGGGAAAGCACAGATCCCCAGGGCTGTTGTGCCTGTGAATAGGCTGCCAAGGGAAGGTGAAGAGCAGCAACAGCTGTCAGGGCTGGCACCTTCCTTGTCGGGGAAGGAGCCGGACGTTTGCCTTTTCGGAAAAAAGGCTCTGCCGAGAACAGGCGCCTTGAGATGTTGTGTCTCTGGGAAAGCACAGATCCCCAGGGCTGTTGTGCCTGTGAATAGGCTGCCAAGCGAAGGTGAAGAGCAGCAACAGCTGTCAGGGCTGTCCCCTTCCTTGTGGGAGAAGGAGCCGGACGTTTGCCATTTCAGAAAGAGGCTCTGCCGAGAACAGGCGCCTTGAGATGTTGCATCTCTGGGAAAGCACAGATCCGCAGGGCTGTTGTGCCTGTGAATAGGCTGCCAAGGGAAGGTGAAGAGCAGCAACAGCTGTCAGGCCTGGCACCTTCCTTGTGGGAGAAGGAGCCAGACGTTTGCCATTTCAGAAAGAGGCTCTGCCGAGAACAGGCGCCTTGAGATGTTGCATCTCTGGGAAAGCACAGATCCCCAGGGCTGTTGTGCCTGTGAATAGGCTGCCAAGGGAAGGTGAAGAGCAGCAACAGCTTTCAGGGCTGGCACCTTCCTTGTGGGAGAAGGAGCCGGACGTTTGCCTTTTCGGAAAAAAGGCTCTGCCCAGAACAGGCGCCTTGAGATGTTGCATCTCTGGGAAAGCACAGATCCCCAGGGCTGTTGTGCCTGTGAATAGGCTGCCAAGGGAAGGTGAAGAGCAGCAACAGCTGTCAGGGCTGGCACCTTCCTTGTCGGGGAAGGAGCCGGACGTTTGCCTTTTTGGAAAAAAGGCTCTGCCGAGAATGGGTACGATGAGATGTTGTGTCTCTGGGAAAGCACAGATCCGCAGGGCTGTTGTGCCTGTGAATAGGCTGCCAAGGGAAGGTGAAGAGCAGCAACAGCTGTCAGGCCTGGCACCTTCCATGTGGGAGAAGGAGCCGGACGTTTGCCTTTTCGGAAAAAAGGCTCTGCCGAGAACAGGCGCCTTGAGATGTTGCATCTCTGGGAAAGCACAGATCCCCAGGGCTGTTGTGCCTGTGAATAGGCTGCCAAGGGAAGGTGAAGAACAGCAACAGATTTCAGGCCTGGCCCCTTCCATGTGGGAGAAGGAGCCGGACGTTATCCTTTTCGGAAAAAAGGCTCTGCCAAGAATGGATACGATGAGATGTTGCGTCTCTGGGAAAGCACAGATCCGCAGGGCTGTTGTGCCTGTGAATAGGCTGCCAAGGGAAGGTGAAGAGCAGCAACAACTTTCAGGGCTGGCACCTTCCTTGTCGGGGAAGGAGCCGGATGTTATCCTTTTCGGAAAAAAGGCTCTGCCAAGAATGGGTACGATGAGATGTTGCGTCTCTGGGAAAGCACAGATCCCCAGGGCTGTTGTGCCTGTGAATAGGCTGCCAAGGGAAGGTGAAGAGCAGCAACAACTTTCAGGGCTGGCACCTTCCATGTGGGAGAAGGAGCCGGACGTTTGCCATTTCAGAAAGAGGCTCTGCCGAGAACAGGCGCCTTGAGATGTTGCATCTCTGGGAAAGCACAGATCCCCAGGGCTGTTGTGCCTGTGAATAGGCTGCCAAGGGAAGGTGAAGAGCAGCAACAACTTTCAGGGCTGTCCCCTTCCTTGTCGGGGAAGGAGCCGGACGTTTGCCTTTTTGGAAAAAAGGCTCTGCCGAGAATGGGTACGATGAGATGTTGCGACTCTGGGAAAGCACAGATCCCCAGGGCTGTTGTGCCTGTGAATAGGCTGCCAAGGGAAGGTGAAGAGCAGCAACAGCTTTCAGGGCTGGCACCTTCCATGTGGGAGAAGGAGCCAGACGTTTGCCTTTTTGGAAAAAAGGCTCTGCCGAGAACAGGCGCCTTTAGATGTTGTGTCTCTGGGAAAGCACAGATCCCCAGGGCTGTTGTTCCTGTGAATAGGCTGCCAAGGAAGGTGAAGAGCAGCAACAACTTTCAGGCCTGGCCCCTTCCTTGTGGGAGAAGGAGCCGGACGTTTGCCATTTCAGAAAGAGGCTCTGCCGAGAACAGGCGCCTTGAGATGTTGCATCTCTGGGAAAGCACAGATCCCCAGGGCTGTTGTGCCTGTGAATAGGCTGCCAAGGGAAGGTGAAGAGCAGCAACAGCTGTCAGGCCTGGCACCTTCCTTGTCGGGGAAGGAGCCGGACGTTTGCCTTTTTGGAAAAAAGGCTCTGCTGAGAATGGGTACGATGAGATGTTGCGTCTCTGGGAAAGCACAGATCCCCAGGGCTGTTGTGCCTGTGAATAGGCTGCCAAGGGAAGGTGAAGAGCAGCAACAACTTTCAGGGCTGGCACCTTCCTTGTGGGAGAAGGAGCCGGACGTTTGCCATTTCAGAAAGAGGCTCTGCCGAGAACAGGCGCCTTGAGATGTTGCATCTCTGGGAAAGCACAGATCCCCAGGGCTGTTGTGCCTGTGAATAGGCTGCCAAGGGAAGGTGAAGAGCAGCAACAACATTCAGGCCTGGCACCTTCCTTGTCGGGGAAGGAGCCGGACGTTATCCTTTTCGGAAAAAAGGCTCTGCCAAGAATGGGTACGATGAGATGTTGCGTCTCTGGGAAAGCACAGATCCCCAGGGCTGTTGTGCCTGTGAATAGGCTGCCAAGGGAAGGTGAAGAGCAGCAACAGCTGTCAGGGCTGGCACCTTCCTTGTCAGGGAAGGAGCCGGACATTATCCTTTTTGGAAAAAAGTCTCTGCCGAGAATGGGTACGATGAGATGTTGCGTGTCTGGGAAAGCACAGATCCCCAGGGCTGTTGTGCCTGTGAATAGGCTGCCAAGGGAAGGTGAAGAGCAGCAACAGCTTTCAGGCCTGGCACCTTCCATGTGGGAGAAGGAGCCGGACGTTTGCCTTTTCGAAAAAAAGGCTCTGCCGAGAACAGGCGCCTTGAGATGTTGTGTCTCTGGGAAAGCACAGATCCCCAGGGCTGTTGTTCCTGTGAATAGGCTGCCAAGGGAAGGTGAAGAACAGCAACAACTTTCAGGGCTGGCCCCTTCCTTGTGGGAGAAGGAGCCGGACGTTTGCCATTTCAGAAAGAGGCTCTGCCGAGAACAGGCGCCTTGAGATGTTGCATCTCTGGGAAAGCACAGATCTCCAGGGCTGTTGTGCCTGTGAATAGGCTGCCAAGGGAAGGTGAAGAGCAGCAACAGCTGTCAGGGCTGGCACCTTCCTTGTCGGGGAAGGAGCCGGACGTTTGCCTTTTTGGAAAAAAGGCTCTGCCGAGAATGGGTACGATGAGATGTTGCGTCTCTGGGAAAGCACAGATCCCCAGGGCTGTTGTGCCTGTGAATAGGCTGCCAAGGGAAGGTGAAGAGCAGCAACAACTTTCAGGGCTGGCACCTTCCTTGTGGGAGAAGGAGCCGGACGTTTGCCTTTTCGGAAAAAAGTCTCTGCCAAGAATGGGTACGATGAGACGTTGCGTCTCTGAGAAAGCACAGATCCCCAGGGCTGTTGTGCCTGTGAATAGGCTGCCAAGGGAAGGTGAAGAGCAGCAACAACTTTCAGGGCTGGCACCTTCCTTGTGGGAGAAGGAGCCAGACATTTGCCATTTCAGAAAGAGGCTCTGCCGAGAACAGGCGCCTTGAGATGTTGCATCTCTGGGAAAGCACAGATCTCCAGGGCTGTTGTGCCTGTGAATAGGCTGCCAAGGGAAGGTGAAGAACAGCAACAGATTTCAGGCCTGGCCCCTTCCATGTGGGAGAAGGAGCCGGACGTTTGCATTTTCGGAAAAAAGGCTCTGCCAAGAATGGATACGATGAGATGTTGCGTCTCTGGGAAAGCACAGATCCCCAGGGCTGTTGTGCCTGTGAATAGGCTGCCAAGGGAAGGTGAAGAGCAGCAACAACTTTCAGGGCTGGCACCTTCCTTGTGGGAGAAGGAGCCAGACGTTTGCCATTTCAGAAAGAGGCTCTGCCGAGAACAGGCGCCTTGAGATGTTGCATCTCTGGGAAAGCACAGATCCCCAGGGCTGTTGTGCCTGTGAATAGGCTGCCAAGGGAAGGTGAAGAGCAGCAACAGCTGTCAGGGCTGGCACCTTCCTTGTCGGGGAAGGAGCCGGACGTTTGCCTTTTTGGAAAAAAGGCTCTGCCGAGAATGGGTACGATGAGATGTTGCGTCTCTGGGAAAGCACAGATCCCCAGGGCTGTTGTGCCTGTGAATAGGCTGCCAAGGGAAGGTGAAGAGCAGCAACAGCTGTCAGGGCTGTCCCCTTCCTTGTGGGAGAAGGAGCCGGACGTTTGCCATTTCAGAAAGAGGCTCTGCCGAGAACAGGCGCCTTGAGATGTTGCATCTCTGGGAAAGCACAGATCCCCAGGGCTGTTGTGCCTGTGAATAGGCTGCCAAGGGAAGGTGAAGAGCAGCAACAGCTGTCAGGCCTGGCACCTTCCTTGTGGGAGAAGGAGCCAGACGTTTGCCATTTCAGAAAGAGGCTCTGCCGAGAACAGGCGCCTTGAGATGTTGCATCTCTGGGAAAGCACAGATCCCCAGGGCTGTTGTGCCTGTGAATAGGCTGCCAAGGGAAGGTGAAGAGCAGCAACAGCTGTCAGGGCTGGCACCTTCCTTGTCGGGGAAGGAGCCGGACGTTTGCCTTTTTGGAAAAAAGGCTCTGCCGAGAATGGGTACGATGAGATGTTGTGTCTCTGGGAAAGCACAGATCCCCAGGGCTGTTGTGCCTGTGAATAGGCTGCCAAGGGAAGGTGAAGAGCAGCAACAGCTGTCAGGCCTGGCACCTTCCATGTGGGAGAAGGAGCCAGACGTTTGCCTTTTCGGAAAAAAGGCTCTGCCGAGAACAGGCGCCTTTAGATGTTGTGTCTCTGGGAAAGCACAGATCCCCAGGGCTGTTGTGCCTGTGAATAGGCTGCCAAGGAAGGTGAAGAGCAGCAACAACTTTCAGGCCTGGCCCCTTCCTTGTGGGAGAAGGAGCCGGACGTTTGCCATTTCAGAAAGAGGCTCTGCCGAGAACAGGCGCCTTGAGATGTTGCATCTCTGGGAAAGCACAGATCCCCAGGGCTGTTGTGCCTGTGAATAGGCTGCCAAGGGAAGGTGAAGAGCAGCAACAGCTGTCAGGCCTGGCACCTTCCTTGTGGGAGAAGGAGCCGGACGTTTGCCTTTTCGGAAAAAAGGCTCTGCTGAGAATGGGTACGATGAGATGTTGCGTCTCTGGGAAAGCACAGATCCCCAGGGCTGTTGTGCCTGTGAATAGGCTGCCAAGGGAAGGTGAAGAGCAGCAACAACTTTCAGGGCTGGCACCTTCCTTGTGGGAGAAGGAGCCGGACGTTTGCCATTTCAGAAAGAGGCTCTGCCGAGAACAGGCGCCTTGAGATGTTGCATCTCTGGGAAAGCACAGATCCCCAGGGCTGTTGTGCCTGTGAATAGGCTGCCAAGGGAAGGTGAAGAGCAGCAACAACTTTCAGGGCTGGCACCTTCCTTGTCGGGGAAGGAGCCGGACGTTATCCTTTTCGGAAAAAAGGCTCTGCCGAGAATGGGTACGATGAGATGTTGCGTCTCTGGGAAAGCACAGATCCCCAGGGCTGTTGTGCCTGTGAATAGGCTGCCAAGGGAAGGTGAAGAGCAGCAACAGCTTTCAGGCCTGGCACCTTCCTTGTGGGAGAAGGAGCCGGACGTTTGCCATTTCAGAAAGAGGCTCTGCCGAGAACAGGCGCATTGAGATGTTGTGTCTCTGGGAAAGCACAGATCCCCAGGGCTGTTGTGCCTGTGAATAGGCTGCCAAGGGAAGGTGAAGAGCAGCAACAGCTGTCAGGGCTGGCACCTTCCTTGTCGGGGAAGGAGCCGGACGTTTGCCTTTTTGGAAAAAAGGCTCTGCCGAGAATGGGTACGATGAGATGTTGCGTCTCTGGGAAAGCACAGATCCCCAGGGCTGTTGTGCCTGTGAATAGGCTGCCAAGGGAAGGTGAAGAGCAGCAACAGCTGTCAGGGCTGGCACCTTCCTTGTCGGGGAAGGAGCCGGACGTTTGCCTTTTTGGAAAAAAGGCTCTGCCGAGAATGGGTACGATGAGATGTTGCGTCTCTGGGAAAGCACAGATCCCCAGGGCTGTTGTGCCTGTGAATAGGCTGCCAAGGGAAGGTGAAGAGCAGCAACAGCTGTCAGGGCTGTCCCCTTCCTTGTGGGAGAAGGAGCCGGACGTTTGCCATTTCAGAAAGAGGCTCTGCCGAGAACAGGCGCCTTGAGATGTTGCATCTCTGGGAAAGCACAGATCCCCAGGGCTGTTGTGCCTGTGAATAGGCTGCCAAGGGAAGGTGAAGAGCAGCAACAGCTGTCAGGCCTGGCACCTTCCTTGTGGGAGAAGGAGCCAGACGTTTGCCATTTCAGAAAGAGGCTCTGCCGAGAACAGGCGCCTTGAGATGTTGCATCTCTGGGAAAGCACAGATCCCCAGGGCTGTTGTGCCTGTGAATAGGCTGCCAAGGGAAGGTGAAGAGCAGCAACAGCTGTCAGGGCTGGCACCTTCCTTGTCGGGGAAGGAGCCGGACATTTGCCTTTTTGGAAAAAAGGCTCTGCCGAGAATGGGTACGATGAGATGTTGTGTCTCTGGGAAAGCACAGATCCCCAGGGCTGTTGTGCCTGTGAATAGGCTGCCAAGGGAAGGTGAAGAGCAGCAACAGCTGTCAGGCCTGGCACCTTCCATGTGGGAGAAGGAGCCAGACGTTTGCCTTTTCGGAAAAAAGGCTCTGCCGAGAACAGGCGCCTTTAGATGTTGTGTCTCTGGGAAAGCACAGATCCCCAGGGCTGTTGTGCCTGTGAATAGGCTGCCAAGGAAGGTGAAGAGCAGCAACAACTTTCAGGCCTGGCCCCTTCCTTGTGGGAGAAGGAGCCGGACGTTTGCCATTTCAGAAAGAGGCTCTGCCGAGAACAGGCGCCTTGAGATGTTGCATCTCTGGGAAAGCACAGATCCCCAGGGCTGTTGTGCCTGTGAATAGGCTGCCAAGGGAAGGTGAAGAGCAGCAACAGCTGTCAGGCCTGGCACCTTCCTTGTGGGAGAAGGAGCCGGACGTTTGCCTTTTCGGAAAAAAGGCTCTGCTGAGAATGGGTACGATGAGATGTTGCGTCTCTGGGAAAGCACAGATCCCCAGGGCTGTTGTGCCTGTGAATAGGCTGCCAAGGGAAGGTGAAGAGCAGCAACAACTTTCAGGGCTGGCACCTTCCTTGTGGGAGAAGGAGCCGGACGTTTGCCATTTCAGAAAGAGGCTCTGCCGAGAACAGGCGCCTTGAGATGTTGCATCTCTGGGAAAGCACAGATCCCCAGGGCTGTTGTGCCTGTGAATAGGCTGCCAAGGGAAGGTGAAGAGCAGCAACAACTTTCAGGGCTGGCACCTTCCTTGTCGGGGAAGGAGCCGGACGTTATCCTTTTTGGAAAAAAGTCTCTGCCAAGAATGGGTACGATGAGATGTTGCGTCTCTGGGAAAGCACAGATCCCCAGGGCTGTTGTGCCTGTGAATAGGCTGCCAAGGGAAGGTGAAGAGCAGCAACAGCTTTCAGGGCTGGCACCTTCCTTGTCAGGGAAGGAGCCGGACGTTTGCCTTTTTGGAAAAAAGTCTCTGCCGAGAATGGGTACGATGAGATGTTGCGTCTCTGGGAAAGCACAGATCCCCAGGGCTGTTGTGCCTGTGAATAGGCTGCCAAGGGAAGGTGAAGAGCAGCAACAGCTTTCAGGCCTGGCACCTTCCTTGTGGGAGAAGGAGCCGGACGTTTGCCATTTCAGAAAGAGGCTCTGCCGAGAACAGGCGCATTGAGATGTTGTGTCTCTGGGAAAGCACAGATCCCCAGGGCTGTTGTGCCTGTGAATAGGCTGCCAAGGGAAGGTGAAGAACAGCAACAACTTTCAGGGCTGGCCCCTTCCTTGTGGGAGAAGGAGCCGGACGTTTGCCATTTCAGAAAGAGGCTCTGCCGAGAACAGGCGCCTTGAGATGTTGCATCTCTGGGAAAGCACAGATCCCCAGGGCTGTTGTGCCTGTGAATAGGCTGCCAAGGGAAGGTGAAGAGCAGCAACAGCTGTCAGGGCTGGCACCTTCCTTGTCGGGGAAGGAGCCGGACGTTTGCCTTTTTGGAAAAAAGGCTCTGCCGAGAATGGGTACGATGAGATGTTGCGTCTCTGGGAAAGCACAGATCCCCAGGGCTGTTGTGCCTGTGAATAGGCTGCCAAGGGAAGGTGAAGAGCAGCAACAGCTTTCAGGCCTGGCACCTTCCATGTGGGAGAAGGAGCCGGACGTTTGCCTTTTCGAAAAAAAGCCTCTGCCGAGAACAGGCGCCTTGAGATGTTGTGTCTCTGGGAAAGCACAGATCCGCAGGGCTGTTGTTCCTGTGAATAGGCTGCCAAGGGAAGGTGAAGAACAGCAACAACTTTCAGGGCTGGCCCCTTCCTTGTGGGAGAAGGAGCCGGACGTTTGCCATTTCAGAAAGAGGCTCTGCCGAGAACAGGCGCCTTGAGATGTTGCATCTCTGGGAAAGCACAGATCTCCAGGGCTGTTGTGCCTGTGAATAGGCTGCCAAGGGAAGGTGAAGAGCAGCAACAGCTTTCAGGGCTGGCACCTTCCTTGTCGGGGAAGGAGCCGGACGTTTGCCTTTTTGGAAAAAAGGCTCTGCCGAGAATGGGTACGATGAGATGTTGCGTCTCTGGGAAAGCACAGATCCCCAGGGCTGTTGTGCCTGTGAATAGGCTGCCAAGGGAAGGTGAAGAGCAGCAACAACTTTCAGGGCTGGCACCTTCCTTGTGGGAGAAGGAGCCGGACGTTTGCCTTTTTGGAAAAAAGGCTCTGCTGAGAATGGGTACGATGAGATGTTGCGTCTCTGGGAAAGCACAGATCCCCAGGGCTGTTGTGCGTGTGAATAGGCTGCCAAGGGAAGGTGAAGAGCAGCAACAACTTTCAGGGCTGGCACCTTCCTTGTGGGAGAAGGAGCCGGACGTTTGCCATTTCAGAAAGAGGCTCTGCCGAGAACAGGCGCCTTGAGATGTTGCATCTCTGGGAAAGCACAGATCCCCAGGGCTGTTGTGCCTGTGAATAGGCTGCCAAGGGAAGGTGAAGAGCAGCAACAACTTTCAGGCCTGGCACCTTCCTTGTCGGGGAAGGAGCCGGACGTTATCCTTTTTGGAAAAAAGGCTCTGCCGAGAATGGGTACGATGAGATGTTGCGTCTCTGGGAAAGCACAGATCCCCAGGGCTGTTGTGCCTGTGAATAGGCTGCCAAGGGAAGGTGAAGAGCAGCAACAGCTGTCAGGCCTGGCACCTTCCATGTGGGAGAAGGAGCCGGACGTTTGCCTTTTCGAAAAAAAGGCTCTGCCGAGAACAGGCGCCTTGAGATGTTGTGTCTCTGGGAAAGCACAGATCCGCAGGGCTGTTGTTCCTGTGAATAGGCTGCCAAGGGAAGGTGAAGAACAGCAACAACTTTCAGGGCTGGCCCCTTCCTTGTGGGAGAAGGAGCCGGACGTTTGCCATTTCAGAAAGAGGCTCTGCCGAGAACAGGCGCCTTGAGATGTTGCATCTCTGGGAAAGCACAGATCTCCAGGGCTGTTGTGCCTGTGAATAGGCTGCCAAGGGAAGGTGAAGAGCAGCAACAGCTTTCAGGGCTGGCACCTTCCTTGTCGGGGAAGGAGCCGGACGTTTGCCTTTTTGGAAAAAAGGCTCTGCCGAGAATGGGTACGATGAGATGTTGCGTCTCTGGGAAAGCACAGATCCCCAGGGCTGTTGTGCCTGTGAATAGGCTGCCAAGGGAAGGTGAAGAGCAGCAACAACTTTCAGGGCTGGCACCTTCCATGTGGGAGAAGGAGCCGGACGTTTGCCTTTTCGGAAAAAAGGCTCTGCCAAGAATGGGTACGATGAGATGTTGCGTCTCTGGGAAAGCACAGATCCCCAGGGCTGTTGTGCCTGTGAATAGGCTGCCAAGGGAAGGTGAAGAGCAGCAACAGCTTTCAGGGCTGGCACCTTCCTTGTCAGGGAAGGAGCCGGACGTTTGCCTTTTTGGAAAAAAGTCTCTGCCGAGAATGGGTACGATGAGATGTTGCGTCTCTGGGAAAGCACAGATCCCCAGGGCTGTTGTGCCTGTGAATAGGCTGCCAAGGGAAGGTGAAGAGCAGCAACAGCTTTCAGGCCTGGCACCTTCCTTGTGGGAGAAGGAGCCGGACGTTTGCCATTTCAGAAAGAGGCTCTGCCGAGAACAGGCGCATTGAGATGTTGTGTCTCTGGGAAAGCACAGATCCCCAGGGCTGTTGTGCCTGTGAATAGGCTGCCAAGGGAAGGTGAAGAACAGCAACAACTTTCAGGGCTGGCCCCTTCCTTGTGGGAGAAGGAGCCGGACGTTTGCCATTTCAGAAAGAGGCTCTGCCGAGAACAGGCGCCTTGAGATGTTGCATCTCTGGGAAAGCACAGATCCCCAGGGCTGTTGTGCCTGTGAATAGGCTGCCAAGGGAAGGTGAAGAGCAGCAACAGCTGTCAGGGCTGGCACCTTCCTTGTCGGGGAAGGAGCCGGACGTTTGCCTTTTTGGAAAAAAGGCTCTGCCGAGAATGGGTACGATGAGATGTTGCGTCTCTGGGAAAGCACAGATCCCCAGGGCTGTTGTGCCTGTGAATAGGCTGCCAAGGGAAGGTGAAGAGCAGCAACAGCTTTCAGGCCTGGCACCTTCCATGTGGGAGAAGGAGCCGGACGTTTGCCTTTTCGAAAAAAAGGCTCTGCCGAGAACAGGCGCCTTGAGATGTTGTGTCTCTGGGAAAGCACAGATCCGCAGGGCTGTTGTTCCTGTGAATAGGCTGCCAAGGGAAGGTGAAGAACAGCAACAACTTTCAGGGCTGGCCCCTTCCTTGTGGGAGAAGGAGCCGGACGTTTGCCATTTCAGAAAGAGGCTCTGCCGAGAACAGGCGCCTTGAGATGTTGCATCTCTGGGAAAGCACAGATCTCCAGGGCTGTTGTGCCTGTGAATAGGCTGCCAAGGGAAGGTGAAGAGCAGCAACAGCTTTCAGGGCTGGCACCTTCCTTGTCGGGGAAGGAGCCGGACGTTTGCCTTTTTGGAAAAAAGGCTCTGCCGAGAATGGGTACGATGAGATGTTGCGTCTCTGGGAAAGCACAGATCCCCAGGGCTGTTGTGCCTGTGAATAGGCTGCCAAGGGAAGGTGAAGAGCAGCAACAACTTTCAGGGCTGGCACCTTCCTTGTGGGAGAAGGAGCCGGACGTTTGCCTTTTTGGAAAAAAGGCTCTGCTGAGAATGGGTACGATGAGATGTTGCGTCTCTGGGAAAGCACAGATCCCCAGGGCTGTTGTGCCTGTGAATAGGCTGCCAAGGGAAGGTGAAGAGCAGCAACAACTTTCAGGGCTGGCACCTTCCTTGTGGGAGAAGGAGCCGGACGTTTGCCATTTCAGAAAGAGGCTCTGCCGAGAACAGGCGCCTTGAGATGTTGCATCTCTGGGAAAGCACAGATCCCCAGGGCTGTTGTGCCTGTGAATAGGCTGCCAAGGGAAGGTGAAGAGCAGCAACAACTTTCAGGCCTGGCACCTTCCTTGTCGGGGAAGGAGCCGGACGTTATCCTTTTTGGAAAAAAGGCTCTGCCGAGAATGGGTACGATGAGATGTTGCGTCTCTGGGAAAGCACAGATCCCCAGGGCTGTTGTGCCTGTGAATAGGCTGCCAAGGGAAGGTGAAGAGCAGCAACAGCTTTCAGGCCTGGCACCTTCCATGTGGGAGAAGGAGCCGGACGTTTGCCTTTTCGAAAAAAAGGCTCTGCCGAGAACAGGCGCCTTGAGATGTTGTGTCTCTGGGAAAGCACAGATCCGCAGGGCTGTTGTTCCTGTGAATAGGCTGCCAAGGGAAGGTGAAGAACAGCAACAACTTTCAGGGCTGGCCCCTTCCTTGTGGGAGAAGGAGCCGGACGTTTGCCATTTCAGAAAGAGGCTCTGCCGAGAACAGGCGCCTTGAGATGTTGCATCTCTGGGAAAGCACAGATCTCCAGGGCTGTTGTGCCTGTGAATAGGCTGCCAAGGGAAGGTGAAGAGCAGCAACAGCTTTCAGGGCTGGCACCTTCCTTGTCGGGGAAGGAGCCGGACGTTTGCCTTTTTGGAAAAAAGGCTCTGCCGAGAATGGGTACGATGAGATGTTGCGTCTCTGGGAAAGCACAGATCCCCAGGGCTGTTGTGCCTGTGAATAGGCTGCCAAGGGAAGGTGAAGAGCAGCAACAACTTTCAGGGCTGGCACCTTCCATGTGGGAGAAGGAGCCGGACGTTTGCCTTTTCGGAAAAAAGGCTCTGCCAAGAATGGGTACGATGAGATGTTGCGTCTCTGGGAAAGCACAGATCCCCAGGGCTGTTGTGCCTGTGAATAGGCTGCCAAGGGAAGGTGAAGAGCAGCAACAACTTTCAGGGCTGGCACCTTCCATGTGGGAGAAGGAGCCAGACGTTTGCCATTTCAGAAAGAGGCTCTGCCGAGAACAGGCGCCTTGAGATGTTGCGTCTCTGGGAAAGCACAGATCCCCAGGGCTGTTGTGCCTGTGAATAGGCTGCCAAGGGAAGGTGAAGAGCAGCAACAACTTTCAGGGCTGTCCCCTTCCTTGTCGGGGAAGGAGCCGGACGTTTGCCTTTTTGGAAAAAAGTCTCTGCCGAGAATGGGTACGATGAGATGTTGCGTCTCTGGGAAAGCACAGATCCCCAGGGCTGTTGTGCCTGTGAATAGGCTGCCAAGGGAAGGTGAAGAGCAGCAACAGCTTTCAGGGCTGGCACCTTCCTTGTCGGGGAAGGAGCCGGACGTTTGCCTTTTTGGAAAAAAGGCTCTGCCGAGAACAGGCGCCTTTAGATGTTGTGTCTCTGGGAAAGCACAGATCCCCAGGGCTGTTGTTCCTGTGAATAGGCTGCCAAGGAAGGTGAAGAGCAGCAACAACTTTCAGGCCTGGCCACTTCCTTGTGGGAGAAGGAGCCGGACGTTTGCCATTTCAGAAAGAGGCTCTGCCGAGAACAGGCGCCTTGAGATGTTGCATCTCTGGGAAAGCACAGATCCCCAGGGCTGTTGTGCCTGTGAATAGGCTGCCAAGGGAAGGTGAAGAGCAGCAACAGCTGTCAGGCCTGGCACCTTCCATGTGGGAGAAGGAGCCGGACGTTTGCCTTTTCGGAAAAAAGGCTCTGCCAAGAATGGATACGATGAGATGTTGCGTCTCTGGGAAAGCACAGATCCCCAGGGCTGTTGTGCCTGTGAATAGGCTGCCAAGGGAAGGTGAAGAGCAGCAGCAACTTTCAGGGCTGGCACCTTCCTTGTGGGAGAAGGAGCCGGACGTTTGCCATTTCAGAAAGAGGCTCTGCCGAGAACAGGCGCCTTGAGATGTTGCATCTCTGGGAAAGCACAGATCCCCAGGGCTGTTGTGCCTGTGAATAGGCTGCCAAGGGAAGGTGAAGAGCAGCAACAACTTTCAGGCCTGGCACCTTCCTTGTCGGGGAAGGAGCCGGACGTTATCCTTTTTGGAAAAAAGGCTCTGCCGAGAATGGGTACGATGAGATGTTGCGTCTCTGGGAAAGCACAGATCCCCAGGGCTGTTGTGCCTGTGAATAGGCTGCCAAGGGAAGGTGAAGAGCAGCAACAGCTTTCAGGCCTGGCACCTTCCATGTGGGAGAAGGAGCCGGACGTTTGCCATTTCAGAAAGAGGCTCTGCCGAGAACAGGCGCCTTGAGATGTTGTGTCTCTGGGAAAGCACAGATCCGCAGGGCTGTTGTTCCTGTGAATAGGCTGCCATGGGAAGGTGAAGAACAGCAACAACTTTCAGGGCTGGCCCCTTCCTTGTGGGAGAAGGAGCCGGACGTTTGCCATTTCAGAAAGAGGCTCTGCCGAGAACAGGCGCCTTGAGATGTTGCATCTCTGGGAAAGCACAGATCTCCAGGGCTGTTGTGCCTGTGAATAGGCTGCCAAGGGAAGGTGAAGAGCAGCAACAGCTTTCAGGGCTGGCACCTTCCTTGTCGGGGAAGGAGCCGGACGTTTGCCTTTTTGGAAAAAAGGCTCTGCCGAGAATGGGTACGATGAGATGTTGCGTCTCTGGGAAAGCACAGATCCCCAGGGCTGTTGTGCCTGTGAATAGGCTGCCAAGGGAAGGTGAAGAGCAGCAACAACTTTCAGGGCTGGCACCTTCCTTGTGGGAGAAGGAGCCGGACGTTTGCCTTTTCGGAAAAAAGTCTCTGCCAAGAATGGGTACGATGAGACGTTGCGTCTCTGGGAAAGCACAGATCCCCAGTGCTGTTGTGCCTGTGAATAGGCTGCCAAGGGAAGGTGAAGAGCAGCAACAACTTTCAGGGCTGGCACCTTCCTTGTGGGAGAAGGAGCCAGACGTTTGCCATTTCAGAAAGAGGCTCTGCCGAGAACAGGCGCCTTGAGATGTTGCATCTCTGGGAAAGCACAGATCCCCAGTGCTGTTGTGCCTGTGAATATGCTGCCAAGGGAAGGTGAAGAGCAGCAACAGCTGTCAGGGCTGGCACCTTCCTTGTCGGGGAAGGAGCCGGACGTTTGCCTTTTTGGAAAAAAGGCTCTGCCGAGAATGGGTACGATGAGATGTTGCGTCTCTGGGAAAGCACAGATCCCCAGGGCTGTTGTGCCTGTGAATAGGCTGCCAAGGGAAGGTGAAGAGCAGCAACAGCTGTCAGGGCTGGCACCTTCCTTGTCGGGGAAGGAGCCGGACGTTTGCCTTTTTGGAAAAAAGGCTCTGCCGAGAATGGGTACGATGAGATGTTGCGTCTCTGGGAAAGCACAGATCCCCAGGGCTGTTGTGCCTGTGAATAGGCTGCCAAGGGAAGGTGAAGAGCAGCAACAGCTGTCAGGCCTGGCACCTTCCTTGTCGGGGAAGGAGCCGGACGTTTGCCTTTTCGGAAAAAAGGCTCTGCCGAGAACAGGCGCCTTGAGATGTTGCGTCTCTGGGAAAGCACAGATCCCCAGGGCTGTTGTGCCTGTGAATAGGCTGCCAAGCGAAGGTGAAGAGCAGCAACAGCTGTCAGGGCTGTCCCCTTCCTTGTGGGAGAAGGAGCCGGACGTTTGCCATTTCAGAAAGAGGCTCTGCCGAGAACAGGCGCCTTGAGATGTTGCATCTCTGGGAAAGCACAGATCCCCAGGGCTGTTGTGCCTGTGAATAGGCTGCCAAGGGAAGGTGAAGAGCAGCAACAGCTGTCAGGCCTGGCACCTTCCTTGTGGGAGAAGGAGCCAGACTTTTGCCATTTCAGAAAGAGGCTCTGCCGAGAACAGGCGCCTTGAGATGTTGCATCTCTGGGAAAGCACAGATCCCCAGGGCTGTTGTGCCTGTGAATAGGCTGCCAAGGGAAGGTGAAGAGCAGCAACAGCTTTCAGGGCTGGCACCTTCCATGTGGGAGAAGGAGCCGGACGTTTGCCTTTTCGGAAAAAAGGCTCTGCCGAGAACAGGCGCCTTGAGATGTTGCATCTCTGGGAAAGCACAGATCCCCAGTGCTGTTGTGCCTGTGAATAGGCTGCCAAGGGAAGGTGAAGAGCAGCAACAGCTGTCAGGGCTGGCACCTTCCTTGTCGGGGAAGGAGCCGGACGTTTGCCTTTTTGGAAAAAAGGCTCTGCCGAGAATGGGTACGATGAGATGTTGCGTCTCTGGGAAAGCACAGATCCCCAGGGCTGTTGTGCCTGTGAATAGGCTGCCAAGGGAAGGTGAAGAGCAGCAACAGCTGTCAGGCCTGGCACCTTCCTTGTCGGGGAAGGAGCCGGACGTTATCCTTTTTGGAAAAAAGGCTCTGCCGAGAATGGGTACGATGAGATGTTGCGTCTCTGGGAAAGCACAGATCCCCAGGGCTGTTGTGCCTGTGAATAGGCTGCCAAGGGAAGGTGAAGAGCAGCAACAGCTTTCAGGCCTGGCACCTTCCATGTGGGAGAAGGAGCCGGACGTTTGCCTTTTCGAAAAAAAGGCTCTGCCGAGAACAGGCGCCTTGAGATGTTGTGTCTCTGGGAAAGCACAGATCCGCAGGGCTGTTGTTCCTGTGAATAGGCTGCCAAGGGAAGGTGAAGAACAGCAACAACTTTCAGGGCTGGCCCCTTCCTTGTGGGAGAAGGAGCCGGACGTTTGCCATTTCAGAAAGAGGCTCTGCCGAGAACAGGCGCCTTGAGATGTTGCATCTCTGGGAAAGCACAGATCTCCAGGGCTGTTGTGCCTGTGAATAGGCTGCCAAGGGAAGGTGAAGAGCAGCAACAGCTGTCAGGGCTGGCACCTTCCTTGTCGGGGAAGGAGCCGGACGTTTGCCTTTTTGGAAAAAAGGCTCTGCCGAGAATGGGTACGATGAGATGTTGCGTCTCTGGGAAAGCACAGATCCCCAGGGCTGTTGTGCCTGTGAATAGGCTGCCAAGGGAAGGTGAAGAGCAGCAACAACTTTCAGGGCTGGCACCTTCCATGTGGGAGAAGGAGCCGGACGTTTGCCTTTTCGGAAAAAAGGCTCTGCCAAGAATGGTTACGATGAGATGTTGCGTCTCTGGGAAAGCACAGATCCCCAGGGCTGTTGTGCCTGTGAATAGGCTGCCAAGGGAAGGTGAAGAGCAGCAACAACTTTCAGGGCTGGCACCTTCCATGTGGGAGAAGGAGCCAGACGTTTGCCATTTCAGAAAGAGGCTCTGCCGAGAACAGGCGCCTTGAGATGTTGCATCTCTGGGAAAGCACAGATCCCCAGGGCTGTTGTGCCTGTGAATAGGCTGCCAAGGGAAGGTGAAGAGCAGCAACAACTTTCAGGGCTGTCCCCTTCCTTGTCGGGGAAGGAGCCGGACGTTTGCCTTTTTGGAAAAAAGTCTCTGCCGAGAATGGGTACGATGAGATGTTGCGTCTCTGGGAAAGCACAGATCCCCAGGGCTGTTGTGCCTGTGAATAGGCTGCCAAGGGAAGGTGAAGAGCAGCAACAGCTTTCAGGGCTGGCACCTTCCTTGTCGGGGAAGGAGCCGGACGTTTGCCTTTTTGGAAAAAAGGCTCTGCCGAGAACAGGCGCCTTTAGATGTTGTGTCTCTGGGAAAGCACAGATCCCCAGGGCTGTTGTTCCTGTGAATAGGCTGCCAAGGAAGGTGAAGAGCAGCAACAACTTTCAGGCCTGGCCACTTCCTTGTGGGAGAAGGAGCCGGACGTTTGCCATTTCAGAAAGAGGCTCTGCCGAGAACAGGCGCCTTGAGATGTTGCATCTCTGGGAAAGCACAGATCCCCAGGGCTGTTGTGCCTGTGAATAGGCTGCCAAGGGAAGGTGAAGAGCAGCAACAGCTTTCAGGCCTGGCACCTTCCATGTGGGAGAAGGAGCCGGACGTTTGCCTTTTCGGAAAAAAGGCTCTGCCAAGAATGGATACGATGAGATGTTGCGTCTCTGGGAAAGCACAGATCCCCAGGGCTGTTGTGCCTGTGAATAGGCTGCCAAGGGAAGGTGAAGAGCAGCAGCAACTTTCAGGGCTGGCACCTTCCTTGTGGGAGAAGGAGCCGGACGTTTGCCATTTCAGAAAGAGGCTCTGCCGAGAACAGGCGCCTTGAGATGTTGCATCTCTGGGAAAGCACAGATCCCCAGGGCTGTTGTGCCTGTGAATAGGCTGCCAAGGGAAGGTGAAGAGCAGCAACAACTTTCAGGCCTGGCACCTTCCTTGTCGGGGAAGGAGCCGGACGTTATCCTTTTTGGAAAAAAGGCTCTGCCGAGAATGGGTACGATGAGATGTTGCGTCTCTGGGAAAGCACAGATCCCCAGGGCTGTTGTGCCTGTGAATAGGCTGCCAAGGGAAGGTGAAGAGCAGCAACAGCTTTCAGGCCTGGCACCTTCCATGTGGGAGAAGGAGCCGGACGTTTGCCATTTCAGAAAGAGGCTCTGCCGAGAACAGGCGCCTTGAGATGTTGTGTCTCTGGGAAAGCACAGATCCGCAGGGCTGTTGTTCCTGTGAATAGGCTGCCATGGGAAGGTGAAGAACAGCAACAACTTTCAGGGCTGGCCCCTTCCTTGTGGGAGAAGGAGCCGGACGTTTGCCATTTCAGAAAGAGGCTCTGCCGAGAACAGGCGCCTTGAGATGTTGCATCTCTGGGAAAGCACAGATCTCCAGGGCTGTTGTGCCTGTGAATAGGCTGCCAAGGGAAGGTGAAGAGCAGCAACAGCTTTCAGGGCTGGCACCTTCCTTGTCGGGGAAGGAGCCGGACGTTTGCCTTTTTGGAAAAAAGGCTCTGCCGAGAATGGGTACGATGAGATGTTGCGTCTCTGGGAAAGCACAGATCCCCAGGGCTGTTGTGCCTGTGAATAGGCTGCCAAGGGAAGGTGAAGAGCAGCAACAACTTTCAGGGCTGGCACCTTCCTTGTGGGAGAAGGAGCCGGACGTTTGCCTTTTCGGAAAAAAGTCTCTGCCAAGAATGGGTACGATGAGACGTTGCGTCTCTGGGAAAGCACAGATCCCCAGTGCTGTTGTGCCTGTGAATAGGCTGCCAAGGGAAGGTGAAGAGCAGCAACAACTTTCAGGGCTGGCACCTTCCTTGTGGGAGAAGGAGCCAGACGTTTGCCATTTCAGAAAGAGGCTCTGCCGAGAACAGGCGCCTTGAGATGTTGCATCTCTGGGAAAGCACAGATCCCCAGTGCTGTTGTGCCTGTGAATATGCTGCCAAGGGAAGGTGAAGAGCAGCAACAGCTGTCAGGGCTGGCACCTTCCTTGTCGGGGAAGGAGCCGGACGTTTGCCTTTTTGGAAAAAAGGCTCTGCCGAGAATGGGTACGATGAGATGTTGCGTCTCTGGGAAAGCACAGATCCCCAGGGCTGTTGTGCCTGTGAATAGGCTGCCAAGGGAAGGTGAAGAGCAGCAACAGCTGTCAGGGCTGGCACCTTCCTTGTCGGGGAAGGAGCCGGACGTTTGCCTTTTTGGAAAAAAGGCTCTGCCGAGAATGGGTACGATGAGATGTTGCGTCTCTGGGAAAGCACAGATCCCCAGGGCTGTTGTGCCTGTGAATAGGCTGCCAAGGGAAGGTGAAGAGCAGCAACAGCTGTCAGGCCTGGCACCTTCCTTGTCGGGGAAGGAGCCGGACGTTTGCCTTTTCGGAAAAAAGGCTCTGCCGAGAACAGGCGCCTTGAGATGTTGCGTCTCTGGGAAAGCACAGATCCCCAGGGCTGTTGTGCCTGTGAATAGGCTGCCAAGCGAAGGTGAAGAGCAGCAACAGCTGTCAGGGCTGTCCCCTTCCTTGTGGGAGAAGGAGCCGGACGTTTGCCATTTCAGAAAGAGGCTCTGCCGAGAACAGGCGCCTTGAGATGTTGCATCTCTGGGAAAGCACAGATCCCCAGGGCTGTTGTGCCTGTGAATAGGCTGCCAAGGGAAGGTGAAGAGCAGCAACAGCTGTCAGGCCTGGCACCTTCCTTGTGGGAGAAGGAGCCAGACTTTTGCCATTTCAGAAAGAGGCTCTGCCGAGAACAGGCGCCTTGAGATGTTGCATCTCTGGGAAAGCACAGATCCCCAGGGCTGTTGTTCCTGTGAATAGGCTGCCAAGGGAAGGTGAAGAGCAGCAACAGCTTTCAGGGCTGGCACCTTCCATGTGGGAGAAGGAGCCGGACGTTTGCCTTTTCGGAAAAAAGGCTCTGCCGAGAACAGGCGCCTTGAGATGTTGCATCTCTGGGAAAGCACAGATCCCCAGTGCTGTTGTGCCTGTGAATAGGCTGCCAAGGGAAGGTGAAGAGCAGCAACAGCTGTCAGGGCTGGCACCTTCCTTGTCGGGGAAGGAGCCGGACGTTATCCTTTTTGGAAAAAAGGCTCTGCCGAGAATGGGTACGATGAGATGTTGCGTCTCTGGGAAAGCACAGATCCCCAGGGCTGTTGTGCCTGTGAATAGGCTGCCAAGGGAAGGTGAAGAGCAGCAACAGCTTTCAGGCCTGGCACCTTCCATGTGGGAGAAGGAGCCGGACGTTTGCCTTTTCGAAAAAAAGGCTCTGCCGAGAACAGGCGCCTTGAGATGTTGTGTCTCTGGGAAAGCACAGATCCGCAGGGCTGTTGTTCCTGTGAATAGGCTGCCAAGGGAAGGTGAAGAACAGCAACAACTTTCAGGGCTGGCCCCTTCCTTGTGGGAGAAGGAGCCGGACGTTTGCCATTTCAGAAAGAGGCTCTGCCGAGAACAGGCGCCTTGAGATGTTGCATCTCTGGGAAAGCACAGATCTCCAGGGCTGTTGTGCCTGTGAATAGGCTGCCAAGGGAAGGTGAAGAGCAGCAACAGCTTTCAGGGCTGGCACCTTCCTTGTCGGGGAAGGAGCCGGACGTTTGCCTTTTTGGAAAAAAGGCTCTGCCGAGAATGGGTACGATGAGATGTTGCGTCTCTGGGAAAGCACAGATCCCCAGGGCTGTTGTGCCTGTGAATAGGCTGCCAAGGGAAGGTGAAGAGCAGCAACAACTTTCAGGGCTGGCACCTTCCATGTGGGAGAAGGAGCCGGACGTTTGCCTTTTCGGAAAAAAGGCTCTGCCAAGAATGGGTACGATGAGATGTTGCGTCTCTGGGAAAGCACAGATCCCCAGGGCTGTTGTGCCTGTGAATAGGCTGCCAAGGGAAGGTGAAGAGCAGCAACAACTTTCAGGGCTGGCACCTTCCATGTGGGAGAAGGAGCCAGACGTTTGCCATTTCAGAAAGAGGCTCTGCCGAGAACAGGCGCCTTGAGATGTTGCATCTCTGGGAAAGCACAGATCCCCAGGGCTGTTGTGCCTGTGAATAGGCTGCCAAGGGAAGGTGAAGAGCAGCAACAACTTTCAGGGCTGTCCCCTTCCTTGTCGGGGAAGGAGCCGGACGTTTGCCTTTTTGGAAAAAAGTCTCTGCCGAGAATGGGTACGATGAGATGTTGCGTCTCTGGGAAAGCACAGATCCCCAGGGCTGTTGTGCCTGTGAATAGGCTGCCAAGGGAAGGTGAAGAACAGCAACAACTTTCAGGGCTGGCACCTTCCTTGTCGGGGAAGGAGCCGGACGTTATCCTTTTCGGAAAAAAGGCTCTGCCAAGAATGGGTACGATGAGATGTTGCGTCTCTGGGAAAGCACAGATCCCCAGGGCTGTTGTGCCTGTGAATAGGCTGCCAAGGGAAGGTGAAGAGCAGCAACAGCTTTCAGGGCTGGCACCTTCCTTGTCAGGGAAGGAGCCGGACTTTTGCCTTTTTGGAAAAAAGTCTCTGCCGAGAATGGGTACGATGAGATGTTGCGTCTCTGGGAAAGCACAGATCCCCAGGGCTGTTGTGCCTGTGAATAGGCTGCCAAGGGAAGGTGAAGAGCAGCAACAGCTTTCAGGCCTGGCACCTTCCTTGTGGGAGAAGGAGCCGGACGTTTGCCATTTCAGAAAGAGGCTCTGCCGAGAACAGGCGCCTTGAGATGTTGTGTCTCTGGGAAAGCACAGATCCCCAGGGCTGTTGTGCCTGTGAATAGGCTGCCAAGGGAAGGTGAAGAACAGCAACAACTTTCAGGGCTGGCCCCTTCCTTGTGGGAGAAGGAGCCGGACGTTTGCCATTTCAGAAAGAGGCTCTGCCGAGAACAGGCGCCTTGAGATGTTGCATCTCTGGGAAAGCACAGATCCCCAGGGCTGTTGTGCCTGTGAATAGGCTGCCAAGGGAAGGTGAAGAGCAGCAACAGCTGTCAGGGCTGGCACCTTCCTTGTCGGGGAAGGAGCCGGACGTTATCCTTTTTGGAAAAAAGGCTCTGCCGAGAATGGGTACGATGAGATGTTGCGTCTCTGGGAAAGCACAGATCCCCAGGGCTGTTGTGCCTGTGAATAGGCTGCCAAGGGAAGGTGAAGAGCAGCAACAGCTTTCAGGCCTGGCACCTTCCATGTGGGAGAAGGAGCCGGACGTTTGCCTTTTCGAAAAAAAGGCTCTGCCGAGAACAGGCGCCTTGAGATATTGTGTCTCTGGGAAAGCACAGATCCGCAGGGCTGTTGTTCCTGTGAATAGGCTGCCAAGGGAAGGTGAAGAACAGCAACAACTTTCAGGGCTGGCCCCTTCCTTGTGGGAGAAGGAGCCGGACGTTTGCCTTTTCGGAAAAAAGGCTCTGCCAAGAATGGGTACGATGAGATGTTGCGTCTCTGGGAAAGCACAGATCCCCAGGGCTGTTGTGCCTGTGAATAGGCTGCCAAGGGAAGGTGAAGAGCAGCAACAACTTTCAGGGCTGGCACCTTCCATGTGGGAGAAGGAGCCAGACGTTTGCCATTTCAGAAAGAGGCTCTGCCGAGAACAGGCGCCTTGAGATGTTGCATCTCTGGGAAAGCACAGATCCCCAGGGCTGTTGTGCCTGTGAATAGGCTGCCAAGGGAAGGTGAAGAGCAGCAACAACTTTCAGGGCTGTCCCCTTCCTTGTCGGGGAAGGAGCCGGACGTTTGCCTTTTCGGAAAAAAGTCTCTGCCGAGAATGGGTACGATGAGATGTTGCGTCTCTGGGAAAGCACAGATCCCCAGGGCTGTTGTGCCTGTGAATAGGCTGCCAAGGGAAGGTGAAGAGCAGCAACAACTTTCAGGGCTGGCACCTTCCTTGTCGGGGAAGGAGCCGGATGTTATCCTTTTCGGAAAAAAGGCTCTGCCAAGAATGGGTACGATGAGATGTTGCATCTCTGGGAAAGCACAGATCCCCAGGGCTGTTGTGCCTGTGAATAGGCTGCCAAGAGAAGGTGAAGAGCAGCAACAACTTTCAGGGCTGGCCCCTTCCTTGTGGGAGAAGGAGCCGGACGTTTGCCATTTCAGAAAGAGGCTCTGCCGAGAACAGGCGCCTTGAGATGTTGCATCTCTGGGAAAGCACAGATCTCCAGGGCTGTTGTGCCTGTGAATAGGCTGCCAAGGGAAGGTGAAGAGCAGCAACAGCTTTCAGGGCTGGCACCTTCCTTGTCGGGGAAGGAGCCGGACGTTTGCCTTTTTGGAAAAAAGGCTCTGCCGAGAATGGGTACGATGAGATGTTGCGTCTCTGGGAAAGCACAGATCCCCAGGGCTGTTGTGCCTGTGAATAGGCTGCCAAGGGAAGGTGAAGAGCAGCAACAACTTTCAGGGCTGGCACCTTCCATGTGGGAGAAGGAGCCGGACGTTTGCCTTTTCGGAAAAAAGGCTCTGCCAAGAATGGGTACGATGAGATGTTGCGTCTCTGGGAAAGCACAGATCCCCAGGGCTGTTGTGCCTGTGAATAGGCTGCCAAGGGAAGGTGAAGAGCAGCAACAACTTTCAGGGCTGGCACCTTCCATGTGGGAGAAGGAGCCAGACGTTTGCCATTTCAGAAAGAGGCTCTGCCGAGAACAGGCGCCTTGAGATGTTGCATCTCTGGGAAAGCACAGATCCCCAGGGCTGTTGTGCCTGTGAATAGGCTGCCAAGGGAAGGTGAAGAGCAGCAACAACTTTCAGGGCTGTCCCCTTCCTTGTCGGGGAAGGAGCCGGACGTTTGCCTTTTTGGAAAAAAGTCTCTGCCGAGAATGGGTACGATGAGATGTTGCGTCTCTGGGAAAGCACAGATCCCCAGGGCTGTTGTGCCTGTGAATAGGCTGCCAAGGGAAGGTGAAGAACAGCAACAACTTTCAGGGCTGGCACCTTCCTTGTCGGGGAAGGAGCCGGACGTTATCCTTTTCGGAAAAAAGGCTCTGCCAAGAATGGGTACGATGAGATGTTGCGTCTCTGGGAAAGCACAGATCCCCAGGGCTGTTGTGCCTGTGAATAGGCTGCCAAGGGAAGGTGAAGAGCAGCAACAGCTTTCAGGGCTGGCACCTTCCTTGTCAGGGAAGGAGCCGGACGTTTGCCTTTTTGGAAAAAAGTCTCTGCCGAGAATGGGTACGATGAGATGTTGCGTCTCTGGGAAAGCACAGATCCCCAGGGCTGTTGTGCCTGTGAATAGGCTGCCAAGGGAAGGTGAAGAGCAGCAACAGCTTTCAGGCCTGGCACCTTCCTTGTGGGAGAAGGAGCCGGACGTTTGCCATTTCAGAAAGAGGCTCTGCCGAGAACAGGCGCCTTGAGATGTTGTGTCTCTGGGAAAGCACAGATCCCCAGGGCTGTTGTGCCTGTGAATAGGCTGCCAAGGGAAGGTGAAGAACAGCAACAACTTTCAGGGCTGGCCCCTTCCTTGTGGGAGAAGGAGCCGGACGTTTGCCATTTCAGAAAGAGGCTCTGCCGAGAACAGGCGCCTTGAGATGTTGCATCTCTGGGAAAGCACAGATCCCCAGGGCTGTTGTGCCTGTGAATAGGCTGCCAAGGGAAGGTGAAGAGCAGCAACAGCTGTCAGGGCTGGCACCTTCCTTGTCGGGGAAGGAGCCGGACGTTATCCTTTTTGGAAAAAAGGCTCTGCCGAGAATGGGTACGATGAGATGTTGCGTCTCTGGGAAAGCACAGATCCCCAGGGCTGTTGTGCCTGTGAATAGGCTGCCAAGGGAAGGTGAAGAGCAGCAACAGCTTTCAGGCCTGGCACCTTCCATGTGGGAGAAGGAGCCGGACGTTTGCCTTTTCGAAAAAAAGGCTCTGCCGAGAACAGGCGCCTTGAGATGTTGTGTCTCTGGGAAAGCACAGATCCGCAGGGCTGTTGTTCCTGTGAATAGGCTGCCAAGGGAAGGTGAAGAACAGCAACAACTTTCAGGGCTGGCCCCTTCCTTGTGGGAGAAGGAGCCGGACGTTTGCCTTTTCGGAAAAAAGGCTCTGCCAAGAATGGGTACGATGAGATGTTGCGTCTCTGGGAAAGCACAGATCCCCAGGGCTGTTGTGCCTGTGAATAGGCTGCCAAGGGAAGGTGAAGAGCAGCAACAACTTTCAGGGCTGGCACCTTCCATGTGGGAGAAGGAGCCAGACGTTTGCCATTTCAGAAAGAGGCTCTGCCGAGAACAGGCGCCTTGAGATGTTGCATCTCTGGGAAAGCACAGATCCCCAGGGCTGTTGTGCCTGTGAATAGGCTGCCAAGGGAAGGTGAAGAGCAGCAACAACTTTCAGGGCTGTCCCCTTCCTTGTCGGGGAAGGAGCCGGACGTTTGCCTTTTCGGAAAAAAGTCTCTGCCGAGAATGGGTACGATGAGATGTTGCGTCTCTGGGAAAGCACAGATCCCCAGGGCTGTTGTGCCTGTGAATAGGCTGCCAAGGGAAGGTGAAGAGCAGCAACAACTTTCAGGGCTGGCACCTTCCTTGTCGGGGAAGGAGCCGGATGTTATCCTTTTCGGAAAAAAGGCTCTGCCAAGAATGGGTACGATGAGATGTTGCATCTCTGGGAAAGCACAGATCCCCAGGGCTGTTGTGCCTGTGAATAGGCTGCCAAGGGAAGGTGAAGAGCAGCAACAACTTTCAGGGCTGGCATCTTCCATGTGGGAGAAGGAGCCGGACGTTTGCCATTTCAGAAAGAGGCTCTGCCGAGAACAGGCGCCTTGAGATGTTGCATCTCTGGGAAAGCACAGATCTCCAGGGCTGTTGTGCCTGTGAATAGGCTGCCAAGGGAAGGTGAAGAGCAGCAACAGCTTTCAGGCCTGGCACCTTCCATGTGGGAGAAGGAGCCGGACGTTTGCCTTTTCGGAAAAAAGGCTCTGCCAAGAATGGATACGATGAGATGTTGCGTCTCTGGGAAAGCACAGATCCCCAGGGCTGTTGTGCCTGTGAATAGGCTGCCAAGGGAAGGTGAAGAGCAGCAGCAACTTTCAGGGCTGGCACCTTCCTTGTGGGAGAAGGAGCCGGACGTTTGCCATTTCAGAAAGAGGCTCTGCCGAGAACAGGCGCCTTGAGATGTTGCATCTCTGGGAAAGCACAGATCCCCAGGGCTGTTGTGCCTGTGAATAGGCTGCCAAGGGAAGGTGAAGAGCAGCAACAACTTTCAGGCCTGGCACCTTCCTTGTCGGGGAAGGAGCCGGACGTTATCCTTTTTGGAAAAAAGGCTCTGCCGAGAATGGGTACGATGAGATGTTGCGTCTCTGGGAAAGCACAGATCCCCAGGGCTGTTGTGCCTGTGAATAGGCTGCCAAGGGAAGGTGAAGAGCAGCAACAGCTTTCAGGCCTGGCACCTTCCATGTGGGAGAAGGAGCCGGACGTTTGCCATTTCAGAAAGAGGCTCTGCCGAGAACAGGCGCCTTGAGATGTTGTGTCTCTGGGAAAGCACAGATCCGCAGGGCTGTTGTTCCTGTGAATAGGCTGCCAAGGGAAGGTGAAGAACAGCAACAACTTTCAGGGCTGGCCCCTTCCTTGTGGGAGAAGGAGCCGGACGTTTGCCATTTCAGAAAGAGGCTCTGCCGAGAACAGGCGCCTTGAGATGTTGCATCTCTGGGAAAGCACAGATCCCCAGTGCTGTTGTGCCTGTGAATATGCTGCCAAGGGAAGGTGAAGAGCAGCAACAGCTGTCAGGGCTGGCACCTTCCTTGTCGGGGAAGGAGCCGGACGTTTGCCTTTTTGGAAAAAAGGCTCTGCCGAGAATGGGTACGATGAGATGTTGCGTCTCTGGGAAAGCACAGATCCCCAGGGCTGTTGTGCCTGTGAATAGGCTGCCAAGGGAAGGTGAAGAGCAGCAACAGCTGTCAGGGCTGGCACCTTCCTTGTCGGGGAAGGAGCCGGACGTTTGCCTTTTCGGAAAAAAGGCTCTGCCGAGAATGGGTACGATGAGATGTTGCGTCTCTGGGAAAGCACAGATCCCCAGGGCTGTTGTGCCTGTGAATAGGCTGCCAAGGGAAGGTGAAGAGCAGCAACAGCTTTCAGGCCTGGCACCTTCCATGTGGGAGAAGGAGCCGGACGTTTGCCTTTTCGAAAAAAAGGCTCTGCCGAGAACAGGCGCCTTGAGATGTTGTGTCTCTGGGAAAGCACAGATCCGCAGGGCTGTTGTTCCTGTGAATAGGCTGCCAAGGGAAGGTGAAGAACAGCAACAACTTTCAGGGCTGGCCCCTTCCTTGTGGGAGAAGGAGCCGGACGTTTGCCTTTTCGGAAAAAAGGCTCTGCCAAGAATGGGTACGATGAGATGTTGCGTCTCTGGGAAAGCACAGATCCCCAGGGCTGTTGTGCCTGTGAATAGGCTGCCAAGGGAAGGTGAAGAGCAGCAACAACTTTCAGGGCTGGCACCTTCCATGTGGGAGAAGGAGCCAGACGTTTGCCATTTCAGAAAGAGGCTCTGCCGAGAACAGGCGCCTTGAGATGTTGCATCTCTGGGAAAGCACAGATCCCCAGGGCTGTTGTGCCTGTGAATAGGCTGCCAAGGGAAGGTGAAGAGCAGCAACAACTTTCAGGGCTGTCCCCTTCCTTGTCGGGGAAGGAGCCGGACGTTTGCCTTTTCGGAAAAAAGTCTCTGCCGAGAATGGGTACGATGAGATGTTGCGTCTCTGGGAAAGCACAGATCCCCAGGGCTGTTGTGCCTGTGAATAGGCTGCCAAGGGAAGGTGAAGAGCAGCAACAACTTTCAGGGCTGGCACCTTCCTTGTCGGGGAAGGAGCCGGATGTTATCCTTTTCGGAAAAAAGGCTCTGCCAAGAATGGGTACGATGAGATGTTGCATCTCTGGGAAAGCACAGATCCCCAGGGCTGTTGTGCCTGTGAATAGGCTGCCAAGGGAAGGTGAAGAGCAGCAACAACTTTCAGGGCTGGCATCTTCCATGTGGGAGAAGGAGCCGGACGTTTGCCATTTCAGAAAGAGGCTCTGCCGAGAACAGGCGCCTTGAGATGTTGCATCTCTGGGAAAGCACAGATCCCCAGGGCTGTTGTGCCTGTGAATAGGCTGCCAAGGGAAGGTGAAGAGCAGCAACAGCTTTCAGGCCTGGCACCTTCCATGTGGGAGAAGGAGCCGGACGTTTGCCTTTTCGGAAAAAAGGCTCTGCCAAGAATGGATACGATGAGATGTTGCGTCTCTGGGAAAGCACAGATCCCCAGGGCTGTTGTGCCTGTGAATAGGCTGCCAAGGGAAGGTGAAGAGCAGCAGCAACTTTCAGGGCTGGCACCTTCCTTGTGGGAGAAGGAGCCGGACGTTTGCCATTTCAGAAAGAGGCTCTGCCGAGAACAGGCGCCTTGAGATGTTGCATCTCTGGGAAAGCACAGATCCCCAGGGCTGTTGTGCCTGTGAATAGGCTGCCAAGGGAAGGTGAAGAGCAGCAACAACTTTCAGGCCTGGCACCTTCCTTGTCGGGGAAGGAGCCGGACGTTATCCTTTTTGGAAAAAAGGCTCTGCCGAGAATGGGTACGATGAGATGTTGCGTCTCTGGGAAAGCACAGATCCCCAGGGCTGTTGTGCCTGTGAATAGGCTGCCAAGGGAAGGTGAAGAGCAGCAACAGCTTTCAGGCCTGGCACCTTCCATGTGGGAGAAGGAGCCGGACGTTTGCCATTTCAGAAAGAGGCTCTGCCGAGAACAGGCGCCTTGAGATGTTGTGTCTCTGGGAAAGCACAGATCCGCAGGGCTGTTGTTCCTGTGAATAGGCTGCCAAGGGAAGGTGAAGAACAGCAACAACTTTCAGGGCTGGCCCCTTCCTTGTGGGAGAAGGAGCCGGACGTTTGCCATTTCAGAAAGAGGCTCTGCCGAGAACAGGCGCCTTGAGATGTTGCATCTCTGGGAAAGCACAGATCCCCAGTGCTGTTGTGCCTGTGAATATGCTGCCAAGGGAAGGTGAAGAGCAGCAACAGCTGTCAGGGCTGGCACCTTCCTTGTCGGGGAAGGAGCCGGACGTTTGCCTTTTTGGAAAAAAGGCTCTGCCGAGAATGGGTACGATGAGATGTTGCGTCTCTGGGAAAGCACAGATCCCCAGGGCTGTTGTGCCTGTGAATAGGCTGCCAAGGGAAGGTGAAGAGCAGCAACAGCTGTCAGGGCTGGCACCTTCCTTGTCGGGGAAGGAGCCGGACGTTTGCCTTTTCGGAAAAAAGGCTCTGCCGAGAATGGGTACGATGAGATGTTGCGTCTCTGGGAAAGCACAGATCCCCAGGGCTGTTGTGCCTGTGAATAGGCTGCCAAGGGAAGGTGAAGAGCAGCAACAGCTGTCAGGCCTGGCACCTTCCTGTCGGGGAAGGAGCCGGACGTTTGCCTTTTCGGAAAAAAGGCTCTGCCGAGAACAGGCGCCTTGAGATGTTGCGTCTCTGGGAAAGCACAGATCCCCAGGGCTGTTGTGCCTGTGAATAGGCTGCCAAGCGAAGGTGAAGAGCAGCAACAGCTGTCAGGGCTGTCCCCTTCCTTGTGGGAGAAGGAGCCGGACGTTTGCCATTTCAGAAAGAGGCTCTGCCGAGAACAGGCGCCTTGAGATGTTGCATCTCTGGGAAAGCACAGATCCCCAGGGCTGTTGTGCCTGTGAATAGGCTGCCAAGGGAAGGTGAAGAGCAGCAACAGCTGTCAGGCCTGGCACCTTCCTTGTGGGAGAAGGAGCCAGACTTTTGCCATTTCAGAAAGAGGCTCTGCCGAGAACAGGCGCCTTGAGATGTTGCATCTCTGGGAAAGCACAGATCCCCAGGGCTGTTGTGCCTGTGAATAGGCTGCCAAGGGAAGGTGAAGAGCAGCAACAGCTTTCAGGGCTGGCACCTTCCATGTGGGAGAAGGAGCCGGACGTTTGCCTTTTCGGAAAAAAGGCTCTGCCGAGAACAGGCGCCTTGAGATGTTGCATCTCTGGGAAAGCACAGATCCCCAGTGCTGTTGTGCCTGTGAATAGGCTGCCAAGGGAAGGTGAAGAGCAGCAACAGCTGTCAGGGCTGGCACCTTCCTTGTCGGGGAAGGAGCCGGACGTTTGCCTTTTTGGAAAAAAGGCTCTGCCGAGAATGGGTACGATGAGATGTTGTGTCTCTGGGAAAGCACAGATCCCCAGGGCTGTTGTGCCTGTGAATAGGCTGCCAAGGGAAGGTGAAGAGCAGCAACAGCTGTCAGGCCTGGCACCTTCCATGTGGGAGAAGGAGCCGGACGTTTGCCTTTTCGGAAAAAAGGCTCTGCCGAGAACAGGCGCCTTGAGATGTTGCATCTCTGGGAAAGCACAGATCCCCAGGGCTGTTGTGCCTGTGAATAGGCTGCCAAGGGAAGATGAAGAACAGCAACAGATTTCAGGCCTGGCCCCTTCCATGTGGGAGAAGGAGCCGGACGTTATCCTTTTCGGAAAAAAGGCACTGCCAAGAATGGATACGATGAGATGTTGCGTCTCTGGGAAAGCACAGATCCCCAGGGCTGTTGTGCCTGTGAATAGGCTGCCAAGGGAAGGTGAAGAGCAGCAACAACTTTCAGGGCTGGCACCTTCCTTGTCGGGGAAGGAGCCGGATGTTATCCTTTTCGGAAAAAAGGCTCTGCCAAGAATGGGTACGATGAGATGTTGCGTCTCTGGGAAAGCACAGATCCCCAGGGCTGTTGTGCCTGTGAATAGGCTGCCAAGGGAAGGTGAAGAGCAGCAACAGCTGTCAGGGCTGGCACCTTCCTTGTCGGGGAAGGAGCCGGACGTTTGCCTTTTTGGAAAAAAGTCTCTGCCGAGAATGGGTACGATGAGATGTTGCGTCTCTGGGAAAGCACAGATCCCCAGGGCTGTTGTGCCTGTGAATAGGCTGCCAAGGGAAGGTGAAGAGCAGCAACAGCTTTCAGGGCTGGCACCTTCCTTGTCGGGGAAGGAGCCGGACGTTTGCCTTTTTGGAAAAAAGGCTCTGCCGAGAACAGGCGCCTTTAGATGTTGTGTCTCTGGGAAAGCACAGATCCCCAGGGCTGTTGTTCCTGTGAATAGGCTGCCAAGGAAGGTGAAGAGCAGCAACAACTTTCAGGGCTGGCCCCTTCCTTGTGGGAGAAGGAGCCGGACGTTTGCCATTTCAGAAAGAGGCTCTGCCGAGAACAGGCGCCTTGAGATGTTGCATCTCTGGGAAAGCACAGATCCCCAGGGCTGTTGTGCCTGTGAATAGGCTGCCAAGGGAAGGTGAAGAGCAGCAACAGCTTTCAGGGCTGGCACCTTCCATGTGGGAGAAGGAGCCGGACGTTTGCCTTTTCGGAAAAAAGGCTCTGCCAAGAATGGATACGATGAGATGTTGCGTCTCTGGGAAAGCACAGATCCCCAGGGCTGTTGTGCCTGTGAATAGGCTGCCAAGGGAAGGTGAAGAGCAGCAGCAACTTTCAGGGCTGGCACCTTCCTTGTGGGAGAAGGAGCCGGACGTTTGCCATTTCAGAAAGAGGCTCTGCCGAGAACAGGCGCCTTGAGATGTTGCATCTCTGGGAAAGCACAGATCCCCAGGGCTGTTGTGCCTGTGAATAGGCTGCCAAGGGAAGGTGAAGAGCAGCAACAACTTTCAGGCCTGGCACCTTCCTTGTCGGGGAAGGAGCCGGACGTTATCCTTTTTGGAAAAAAGGCTCTGCCGAGAATGGGTACGATGAGATGTTGCGTCTCTGGGAAAGCACAGATCCCCAGGGCTGTTGTGCCTGTGAATAGGCTGCCAAGGGAAGGTGAAGAGCAGCAACAGCTTTCAGGCCTGGCACCTTCCATGTGGGAGAAGGAGCCGGACGTTTGCCATTTCAGAAAGAGGCTCTGCCGAGAACAGGCGCCTTGAGATGTTGTGTCTCTGGGAAAGCACAGATCCGCAGGGCTGTTGTTCCTGTGAATAGGCTGCCATGGGAAGGTGAAGAACAGCAACAACTTTCAGGGCTGGCCCCTTCCTTGTGGGAGAAGGAGCCGGACGTTTGCCATTTCAGAAAGAGGCTCTGCCGAGAACAGGCGCCTTGAGATGTTGCATCTCTGGGAAAGCACAGATCCCCAGGGCTGTTGTGCCTGTGAATAGGCTGCCAAGGGAAGGTGAAGAGCAGCAACAGCTTTCAGGGCTGGCACCTTCCTTGTCGGGGAAGGAGCCGGACGTTTGCCTTTTTGGAAAAAAGGCTCTGCCGAGAATGGGTACGATGAGATGTTGCGTCTCTGGGAAAGCACAGATCCCCAGGGCTGTTGTGCCTGTGAATAGGCTGCCAAGGGAAGGTGAAGAGCAGCAACAACTTTCAGGGCTGGCACCTTCCTTGTGGGAGAAGGAGCCGGACGTTTGCCTTTTCGGAAAAAAGTCTCTGCCAAGAATGGGTACGATGAGACGTTGCGTCTCTGGGAAAGCACAGATCCCCAGTGCTGTTGTGCCTGTGAATAGGCTGCCAAGGGAAGGTGAAGAGCAGCAACAACTTTCAGGGCTGGCACCTTCCTTGTGGGAGAAGGAGCCAGACGTTTGCCATTTCAGAAAGAGGCTCTGCCGAGAACAGGCGCCTTGAGATGTTGCATCTCTGGGAAAGCACAGATCCCCAGTGCTGTTGTGCCTGTGAATATGCTGCCAAGGGAAGGTGAAGAGCAGCAACAGCTGTCAGGGCTGGCACCTTCCTTGTCGGGGAAGGAGCCGGACGTTTGCCTTTTTGGAAAAAAGGCTCTGCCGAGAATGGGTACGATGAGATGTTGCGTCTCTGGGAAAGCACAGATCCCCAGGGCTGTTGTGCCTGTGAATAGGCTGCCAAGGGAAGGTGAAGAGCAGCAACAGCTGTCAGGGCTGGCACCTTCCTTGTCGGGGAAGGAGCCGGACGTTTGCCTTTTTGGAAAAAAGTCTCTGCCGAGAATGGGTACGATGAGATGTTGCGTCTCTGGGAAAGCACAGATCCCCAGGGCTGTTGTGCCTGTGAATAGGCTGCCAAGGGAAGGTGAAGAGCAGCAACAGCTGTCAGGCCTGGCACCTTCCTTGTCGGGGAAGGAGCCGGACGTTTGCCTTTTCGGAAAAAAGGCTCTGCCGAGAACAGGCGCCTTGAGATGTTGCGTCTCTGGGAAAGCACAGATCCCCAGGGCTGTTGTGCCTGTGAATAGGCTGCCAAGCGAAGGTGAAGAGCAGCAACAGCTGTCAGGGCTGTCCCCTTCCTTGTGGGAGAAGGAGCCGGACGTTTGTCATTTCAGAAAGAGGCTCTGCCGAGAACAGGCGCCTTGAGATGTTGCATCTCTGGGAAAGCACAGATCCCCAGGGCTGTTGTGCCTGTGAATAGGCTGCCAAGGGAAGGTGAAGAGCAGCAACAGCTGTCAGGCCTGGCACCTTCCTTGTGGGAGAAGGAGCCAGACTTTTGCCATTTCAGAAAGAGGCTCTGCCGAGAACAGGCGCCTTGAGATGTTGCATCTCTGGGAAAGCACAGATCCCCAGGGCTGTTGTGCCTGTGAATAGGCTGCCAAGGGAAGGTGAAGAGCAGCAACAGCTTTCAGGGCTGGCACCTTCCATGTGGGAGAAGGAGCCGGACGTTTGCCTTTTCGGAAAAAAGGCTCTGCCGAGAACAGGCGCCTTGAGATGTTGCATCTCTGGGAAAGCACAGATCCCCAGTGCTGTTGTGCCTGTGAATAGGCTGCCAAGGGAAGGTGAAGAGCAGCAACAGCTGTCAGGGCTGGCACCTTCCTTGTCGGGGAAGGAGCCGGACGTTTGCCTTTTTGGAAAAAAGGCTCTGCCGAGAATGGGTACGATGAGATGTTGTGTCTCTGGGAAAGCACAGATCCCCAGGGCTGTTGTGCCTGTGAATAGGCTGCCAAGGGAAGGTGAAGAGCAGCAACAGCTGTCAGGTCTGGCACCTTCCTTGTCGGGGAAGGAGCCGGACGTTATCCTTTTTGGAAAAAAGGCTCTGCCGAGAATGGGTACGATGAGATGTTGCGTCTCTGGGAAAGCACAGATCCCCAGGGCTGTTGTGCCTGTGAATAGGCTGCCAAGGGAAGGTGAAGAGCAGCAACAGCTTTCAGGCCTGGCACCTTCCATGTGGGAGAAGGAGCCGGACGTTTGCCTTTTCGAAAAAAAGGCTCTGCCGAGAACAGGCGCCTTGAGATGTTGTGTCTCTGGGAAAGCACAGATCCGCAGGGCTGTTGTTCCTGTGAATAGGCTGCCAAGGGAAGGTGAAGAACAGCAACAACTTTCAGGGCTGGCCCCTTCCTTGTGGGAGAAGGAGCCGGACGTTTGCCATTTCAGAAAGAGGCTCTGCCGAGAACAGGCGCCTTGAGATGTTGCATCTCTGGGAAAGCACAGATCTCCAGGGCTGTTGTGCCTGTGAATAGGCTGCCAAGGGAAGGTGAAGAGCAGCAACAGCTTTCAGGGCTGGCACCTTCCTTGTCGGGGAAGGAGCCGGACGTTTGCCTTTTTGGAAAAAAGGCTCTGCCGAGAATGGGTACGATGAGATGTTGCGTCTCTGGGAAAGCACAGATCCCCAGGGCTATTGTGCCTGTGAATAGGCTGCCAAGGGAAGGTGAAGAGCAGCAACAACTTTCAGGGCTGGCACCTTCCTTGTGGGAGAAGGAGCCGGACGTTTGCCTTTTCGGAAAAAAGGCTCTGCTGAGAATGGGTACGATGAGATGTTGCGTCTCTGGGAAAGCACAGATCCCCAGGGCTGTTGTGCCTGTGAATAGGCTGCCAAGGGAAGGTGAAGAGCAGCAACAACTTTCAGGGCTGGCACCTTCCATGTGGGAGAAGGAGCCGGACGTTTGCCATTTCAGAAAGAGGCTCTGCCGAGAACAGGCGCCTTGAGATGTTGCATCTCTGGGAAAGCACAGATCCCCAGGGCTGTTGTGCCTGTGAATAGGCTGCCAAGGGAAGGTGAAGAACAGCAACAACTTTCAGGGCTGGCACCTTCCTTGTCGGGGAAGGAGCCGGACGTTATCCTTTTCGGAAAAAAGGCTCTGCCAAGAATGGGTACGATGAGATGTTGCGTCTCTGGGAAAGCACAGATCCCCAGGGCTGTTGTGCCTGTGAATAGGCTGCCAAGGGAAGGTGAAGAGCAGCAACAGCTTTCAGGGCTGGCACCTTCCTTGTCAGGGAAGGAGCCGGACGTTTGCCTTTTTGGAAAAAAGTCTCTGCCGAGAATGGGTACGATGAGATGTTGCGTCTCTGGGAAAGCACAGATCCCCAGGGCTGTTGTGCCTGTGAATAGGCTGCCAAGGGAAGGTGAAGAGCAGCAACAGCTTTCAGGCCTGGCACCTTCCTTGTGGGAGAAGGAGCCGGACGTTTGCCATTTCAGAAAGAGGCTCTGCCGAGAACAGGCGCCTTGAGATGTTGTGTCTCTGGGAAAGCACAGATCCCCAGGGCTGTTGTGCCTGTGAATAGGCTGCCAAGGGAAGGTGAAGAACAGCAACAACTTTCAGGGCTGGCCCCTTCCTTGTGGGAGAAGGAGCCGGACGTTTGCCATTTCAGAAAGAGGCTCTGCCGAGAACAGGCGCCTTGAGATGTTGCATCTCTGGGAAAGCACAGATCCCCAGGGCTGTTGTGCCTGTGAATAGGCTGCCAAGGGAAGGTGAAGAGCAGCAACAGCTGTCAGGGCTGGCACCTTCCTTGTCGGGGAAGGAGCCGGACGTTATCCTTTTTGGAAAAAAGGCTCTGCCGAGAATGGGTACGATGAGATGTTGCGTCTCTGGGAAAGCACAGATCCCCAGGGCTGTTGTGCCTGTGAATAGGCTGCCAAGGGAAGGTGAAGAGCAGCAACAGCTTTCAGGCCTGGCACCTTCCATGTGGGAGAAGGAGCCGGACGTTTGCCTTTTCGAAAAAAAGGCTCTGCCGAGAACAGGCGCCTTGAGATGTTGTGTCTCTGGGAAAGCACAGATCCGCAGGGCTGTTGTTCCTGTGAATAGGCTGCCAAGGGAAGGTGAAGAACAGCAACAACTTTCAGGGCTGGCCCCTTCCTTGTGGGAGAAGGAGCCGGACGTTTGCCATTTCAGAAAGAGGCTCTGCCGAGAACAGGCGCCTTGAGATGTTGCATCTCTGGGAAAGCACAGATCTCCAGGGCTGTTGTGCCTGTGAATAGGCTGCCAAGGGAAGGTGAAGAGCAGCAACAGCTTTCAGGGCTGGCACCTTCCTTGTCGGGGAAGGAGCCGGACGTTTGCCTTTTTGGAAAAAAGGCTCTGCCGAGAATGGGTACGATGAGATGTTGCGTCTCTGGGAAAGCACAGATCCCCAGGGCTGTTGTGCCTGTGAATAGGCTGCCAAGGGAAGGTGAAGAGCAGCAACAACTTTCAGGGCTGGCACCTTCCATGTGGGAGAAGGAGCCGGACGTTTGCCTTTTCGGAAAAAAGGCTCTGCCAAGAATGGGTACGATGAGATGTTGCGTCTCTGGGAAAGCACAGATCCCCAGGGCTGTTGTGCCTGTGAATAGGCTGCCAAGGGAAGGTGAAGAGCAGCAACAACTTTCAGGGCTGGCACCTTCCATGTGGGAGAAGGAGCCAGACGTTTGCCATTTCAGAAAGAGGCTCTGCCGAGAACAGGCGCCTTGAGATGTTGCATCTCTGGGAAAGCACAGATCCCCAGGGCTGTTGTGCCTGTGAATAGGCTGCCAAGGGAAGGTGAAGAGCAGCAACAACTTTCAGGGCTGTCCCCTTCCTTGTCGGGGAAGGAGCCGGACGTTTGCCTTTTTGGAAAAAAGTCTCTGCCGAGAATGGGTACGATGAGATGTTGCGTCTCTGGGAAAGCACAGATCCCCAGGGCTGTTGTGCCTGTGAATAGGCTGCCAAGGGAAGGTGAAGAGCAGCAACAACTTTCAGGGCTGGCACCTTCCTTGTCGGGGAAGGAGCCGGATGTTATCCTTTTCGGAAAAAAGGCTCTGCCAAGAATGGGTACGATGAGATGTTGCGTCTCTGGGAAAGCACAGATCCCCAGGGCTGTTGTGCCTGTGAATAGGCTGCCAAGGGAAGGTGAAGAGCAGCAACAACTTTCAGGGCTGGCATCTTCCATGTGGGAGAAGGAGCCGGACGTTTGCCATTTCAGAAAGAGGCTCTGCCGAGAACAGGCGCCTTGAGATGTTGCATCTCTGGGAAAGCACAGATCCCCAGGGCTGTTGTGCCTGTGAATAGGCTGCCAAGGGAAGGTGAAGAGCAGCAACAGCTTTCAGGCCTGGCACCTTCCATGTGGGAGAAGGAGCCGGACGTTTGCCTTTTCGGAAAAAAGGCTCTGCCAAGAATGGATACGATGAGATGTTGCGTCTCTGGGAAAGCACAGATCCCCAGGGCTGTTGTGCCTGTGAATAGGCTGCCAAGGGAAGGTGAAGAGCAGCAGCAACTTTCAGGGCTGGCACCTTCCTTGTGGGAGAAGGAGCCGGACGTTTGCCATTTCAGAAAGAGGCTCTGCCGAGAACAGGCGCCTTGAGATGTTGCATCTCTGGGAAAGCACAGATCCCCAGGGCTGTTGTGCCTGTGAATAGGCTGCCAAGGGAAGGTGAAGAGCAGCAACAACTTTCAGGCCTGGCACCTTCCTTGTCGGGGAAGGAGCCGGACGTTATCCTTTTTGGAAAAAAGGCTCTGCCGAGAATGGGTACGATGAGATGTTGCGTCTCTGGGAAAGCACAGATCCCCAGGGCTGTTGTGCCTGTGAATAGGCTGCCAAGGGAAGGTGAAGAGCAGCAACAGCTTTCAGGCCTGGCACCTTCCATGTGGGAGAAGGAGCCGGACGTTTGCCATTTCAGAAAGAGGCTCTGCCGAGAACAGGCGCCTTGAGATGTTGTGTCTCTGGGAAAGCACAGATCCGCAGGGCTGTTGTTCCTGTGAATAGGCTGCCAAGGGAAGGTGAAGAACAGCAACAACTTTCAGGGCTGGCCCCTTCCTTGTGGGAGAAGGAGCCGGACGTTTGCCATTTCAGAAAGAGGCTCTGCCGAGAACAGGCGCCTTGAGATGTTGCATCTCTGGGAAAGCACAGATCTCCAGGGCTGTTGTGCCTGTGAATAGGCTGCCAAGGGAAGGTGAAGAGCAGCAACAGCTTTCAGGGCTGGCACCTTCCTTGTCGGGGAAGGAGCCGGACGTTTGCCTTTTTGGAAAAAAGGCTCTGCCGAGAATGGGTACGATGAGATGTTGCGTCTCTGGGAAAGCACAGATCCCCAGGGCTGTTGTGCCTGTGAATAGGCTGCCAAGGGAAGGTGAAGAGCAGCAACAACTTTCAGGGCTGGCACCTTCCTTGTGGGAGAAGGAGCCGGACGTTTGCCTTTTCGGAAAAAAGTCTCTGCCAAGAACGGGTACGATGAGACGTTGCGTCTCTGGGAAAGCACAGATCCCCAGTGCTGTTGTGCCTGTGAATAGGCTGCCAAGGGAAGGTGAAGAGCAGCAACAACTTTCAGGGCTGGCACCTTCCTTGTGGGAGAAGGAGCCAGACGTTTGCCATTTCAGAAAGAGGCTCTGCCGAGAACAGGCGCCTTGAGATGTTGCATCTCTGGGAAAGCACAGATCCCCAGTGCTGTTGTGCCTGTGAATATGCTGCCAAGGGAAGGTGAAGAGCAGCAACAGCTGTCAGGGCTGGCACCTTCCTTGTCGGGGAAGGAGCCGGACGTTTGCCTTTTTGGAAAAAAGGCTCTGCCGAGAATGGGTACGATGAGATGTTGCGTCTCTGGGAAAGCACAGATCCCCAGGGCTGTTGTGCCTGTGAATAGGCTGCCAAGGGAAGGTGAAGAGCAGCAACAGCTGTCAGGGCTGGCACCTTCCTTGTCGGGGAAGGAGCCGGACGTTTGCCTTTTGGGAAAAAAGGCTCTGCCGAGAATGGGTACGATGAGATGTTGCGTCTCTGGGAAAGCACAGATCCCCAGGGCTGTTGTGCCTGTGAATAGGCTGCCAAGGGAAGGTGAAGAGCAGCAACAGCTGTCAGGCCTGGCACCTTCCTTGTCGGGGAAGGAGCCGGACGTTTGCCTTTTCGGAAAAAAGGCTCTGCCGAGAACAGGCGCCTTGAGATGTTGCGTCTCTGGGAAAGCACAGATCCCCAGGGCTGTTGTGCCTGTGAATAGGCTGCCAAGCGAAGGTGAAGAGCAGCAACAGCTGTCAGGGCTGTCCCCTTCCTTGTGGGAGAAGGAGCCGGACGTTTGCCATTTCAGAAAGAGGCTCTGCCGAGAACAGGCGCCTTGAGATGTTGCATCTCTGGGAAAGCACAGATCCCCAGGGCTGTTGTGCCTGTGAATAGGCTGCCAAGGGAAGGTGAAGAGCAGCAACAGCTGTCAGGCCTGGCACCTTCCTTGTGGGAGAAGGAGCCAGACTTTTGCCATTTCAGAAAGAGGCTCTGCCGAGAACAGGCGCCTTGAGATGTTGCATCTCTGGGAAAGCACAGATCCCCAGGGCTGTTGTGCCTGTGAATAGGCTGCCAAGGGAAGGTGAAGAGCAGCAACAGCTTTCAGGGCTGGCACCTTCCATGTGGGAGAAGGAGCCGGACGTTTGCCTTTTCGGAAAAAAGGCTCTGCCGAGAACAGGCGCCTTGAGATGTTGCATCTCTGGGAAAGCACAGATCCCCAGTGCTGTTGTGCCTGTGAATAGGCTGCCAAGGGAAGGTGAAGAGCAGCAACAGCTGTCAGGGCTGGCACCTTCCTTGTCGGGGAAGGAGCCGGACGTTTGCCTTTTTGGAAAAAAGGCTCTGCCGAGAATGGGTACGATGAGATGTTGTGTCTCTGGGAAAGCACAGATCCCCAGGGCTGTTGTGCCTGTGAATAGGCTGCCAAGGGAAGGTGAAGAGCAGCAACAGCTGTCAGGCCTGGCACCTTCCATGTGGGAGAAGGAGCCGGACGTTTGCCTTTTCGGAAAAAAGGCTCTGCCGAGAACAGGCGCCTTGAGATGTTGCATCTCTGGGAAAGCACAGATCCCCAGGGCTGTTGTGCCTGTGAATAGGCTGCCAAGGGAAGATGAAGAACAGCAACAGATTTCAGGCCTGGCCCCTTCCATGTGGGAGAAGGAGCCGGACGTTATCCTTTTCGGAAAAAAGGCACTGCCAAGAATGGATACGATGAGATGTTGCGTCTCTGGGAAAGCACAGATCCCCAGGGCTGTTGTGCCTGTGAATAGGCTGCCAAGGGAAGGTGAAGAGCAGCAACAACTTTCAGGGCTGGCACCTTCCTTGTCGGGGAAGGAGCCGGATGTTATCCTTTTCGGAAAAAAGGCTCTGCCAAGAATGGGTACGATGAGATGTTGCGTCTCTGGGAAAGCACAGATCCCCAGGGCTGTTGTGCCTGTGAATAGGCTGCCAAGGGAAGGTGAAGAGCAGCAACAACTTTCAGGGCTGGCACCTTCCATGTGGGAGAAGGAGCCGGACGTTTGCCATTTCAGAAAGAGGCTCTGCCGAGAACAGGCGCCTTGAGATGTTGCATCTCTGGGAAAGCACAGATCCCCAGGGCTGTTGTGCCTGTGAATAGGCTGCCAAGGGAAGGTGAAGAGCAGCAACAACTTTCAGGGCTGTCCCCTTCCTTGTCGGGGAAGGAGCCGGACGTTTGCCTTTTTGGAAAAAAGTCTCTGCCGAGAATGGGTACGATGAGATGTTGCGTCTCTGGGAAAGCACAGATCCCCAGGGCTGTTGTGCCTGTGAATAGGCTGCCAAGGGAAGGTGAAGAGCAGCAACAGCTTTCAGGGCTGGCACCTTCCATGTGGGAGAGGGAGCCAGACGTTTGCCTTTTCGGAAAAAAGGCTCTGCCGAGAACAGGCGCCTTTAGATGTTGTGTCTCTGGGAAAGCACAGATCCCCAGGGCTGTTGTGCCTGTGAATAGGCTGCCAAGGAAGGTGAAGAGCAGCAACAACTTTCAGGGCTGGCACCTTCCTTGTGGGAGAAGGAGCCGGACGTTTGCCATTTCAGAAAGAGGCTCTGCCGAGAACAGGCGCCTTGAGATGTTGCATCTCTGGGAAAGCACAGATCCCCAGGGCTGTTGTGCCTGTGAATAGGCTGCCAAGGGAAGGTGAAGAGCAGCAACAGCTGTCAGGCCTGGCACCTTCCTTGTGGGAGAAGGAGCCGGACGTTTGCCTTTTCGGAAAAAAGGCTCTGCTGAGAATGGGTACGATGAGATGTTGCGTCTCTGGGAAAGCACAGATCCCCAGGGCTGTTGTGCCTGTGAATAGGCTGCCAAGGGAAGGTGAAGAGCAGCAACAACTTTCAGGGCTGGCACCTTCCTTGTGGGAGAAGGAGCCGGACGTTTGCCATTTCAGAAAGAGGCTCTGCCGAGAACAGGCGCCTTGAGATGTTGCATCTCTGGGAAAGCACAGATCCCCAGGGCTGTTGTGCCTGTGAATAGGCTGCCAAGGGAAGGTGAAGAGCAGCAACAACTTTCAGGCCTGGCACCTTCCTTGTCGGGGAAGGAGCCGGACGTTATCCTTTTTGGAAAAAAGGCTCTGCCGAGAATGGGTACGATGAGATGTTGCGTCTCTGGGAAAGCACAGATCCCCAGGGCTGTTGTGCCTGTGAATAGGCTGCCAAGGGAAGGTGAAGAGCAGCAACAGCTTTCAGGCCTGGCACCTTCCATGTGGGAGAAGGAGCCGGACGTTTGCCATTTCAGAAAGAGGCTCTGCCGAGAACAGGCGCCTTGAGATGTTGTGTCTCTGGGAAAGCACAGATCCGCAGGGCTGTTGTTCCTGTGAATAGGCTGCCAAGGGAAGGTGAAGAACAGCAACAACTTTCAGGGCTGGCCCCTTCCTTGTGGGAGAAGGAGCCGGACGTTTGCCATTTCAGAAAGAGGCTCTGCCGAGAACAGGCGCCTTGAGATGTTGCATCTCTGGGAAAGCACAGATCTCCAGGGCTGTTGTGCCTGTGAATAGGCTGCCAAGGGAAGGTGAAGAGCAGCAACAGCTGTCAGGGCTGGCACCTTCCTTGTCGGGGAAGGAGCCGGACGTTTGCCTTTTTGGAAAAAAGGCTCTGCCGAGAATGGGTACGATGAGATGTTGCGTCTCTGGGAAAGCACAGATCCCCAGGGCTGTTGTGCCTGTGAATAGGCTGCCAAGGGAAGGTGAAGAGCAGCAACAACTTTCAGGGCTGGCACCTTCCTTGTGGGAGAAGGAGCCGGACGTTTGCCTTTTCGGAAAAAAGTCTCTGCCAAGAACGGGTACGATGAGACGTTGCGTCTCTGGGAAAGCACAGATCCCCAGTGCTGTTGTGCCTGTGAATAGGCTGCCAAGGGAAGGTGAAGAGCAGCAACAACTTTCAGGGCTGGCACCTTCCTTGTGGGAGAAGGAGCCAGACGTTTGCCATTTCAGAAAGAGGCTCTGCCGAGAACAGGCGCCTTGAGATGTTGCATCTCTGGGAAAGCACAGATCCCCAGTGCTGTTGTGCCTGTGAATATGCTGCCAAGGGAAGGTGAAGAGCAGCAACAGCTGTCAGGGCTGGCACCTTCCTTGTCGGGGAAGGAGCCGGACGTTTGCCTTTTTGGAAAAAAGGCTCTGCCGAGAATGGGTACGATGAGATGTTGCGTCTCTGGGAAAGCACAGATCCCCAGGGCTGTTGTGCCTGTGAATAGGCTGCCAAGGGAAGGTGAAGAGCAGCAACAGCTGTCAGGGCTGGCACCTTCCTTGTCGGGGAAGGAGCCGGACGTTTGCCTTTTGGGAAAAAAGGCTCTGCCGAGAATGGGTACGATGAGATGTTGCGTCTCTGGGAAAGCACAGATCCCCAGGGCTGTTGTGCCTGTGAATAGGCTGCCAAGGGAAGGTGAAGAGCAGCAACAGCTGTCAGGCCTGGCACCTTCCTTGTCGGGGAAGGAGCCGGACGTTTGCCTTTTCGGAAAAAAGGCTCTGCCGAGAACAGGCGCCTTGAGATGTTGCGTCTCTGGGAAAGCACAGATCCCCAGGGCTGTTGTGCCTGTGAATAGGCTGCCAAGCGAAGGTGAAGAGCAGCAACAGCTGTCAGGGCTGTCCCCTTCCTTGTGGGAGAAGGAGCCGGACGTTTGCCATTTCAGAAAGAGGCTCTGCCGAGAACAGGCGCCTTGAGATGTTGCATCTCTGGGAAAGCACAGATCCCCAGGGCTGTTGTGCCTGTGAATAGGCTGCCAAGGGAAGGTGAAGAGCAGCAACAGCTGTCAGGCCTGGCACCTTCCTTGTGGGAGAAGGAGCCAGACTTTTGCCATTTCAGAAAGAGGCTCTGCCGAGAACAGGCGCCTTGAGATGTTGCATCTCTGGGAAAGCACAGATCCCCAGGGCTGTTGTGCCTGTGAATAGGCTGCCAAGGGAAGGTGAAGAGCAGCAACAGCTTTCAGGGCTGGCACCTTCCATGTGGGAGAAGGAGCCGGACGTTTGCCTTTTCGGAAAAAAGGCTCTGCCGAGAACAGGCGCCTTGAGATGTTGCATCTCTGGGAAAGCACAGATCCCCAGTGCTGTTGTGCCTGTGAATAGGCTGCCAAGGGAAGGTGAAGAGCAGCAACAGCTGTCAGGGCTGGCACCTTCCTTGTCGGGGAAGGAGCCGGACGTTTGCCTTTTTGGAAAAAAGGCTCTGCCGAGAATGGGTACGATGAGATGTTGTGTCTCTGGGAAAGCACAGATCCCCAGGGCTGTTGTGCCTGTGAATAGGCTGCCAAGGGAAGGTGAAGAGCAGCAACAGCTGTCAGGCCTGGCACATTCCATGTGGGAGAAGGAGCCGGACGTTTGCCTTTTCGGAAAAAAGGCTCTGCCGAGAACAGGCGCCTTGAGATGTTGCATCTCTGGGAAAGCACAGATCCCCAGGGCTGTTGTGCCTGTGAATAGGCTGCCAAGGGAAGATGAAGAACAGCAACAGATTTCAGGCCTGGCCCCTTCCATGTGGGAGAAGGAGCCGGACGTTATCCTTTTCGGAAAAAAGGCACTGCCAAGAATGGATACGATGAGATGTTGCGTCTCTGGGAAAGCACAGATCCCCAGGGCTGTTGTGCCTGTGAATAGGCTGCCAAGGGAAGGTGAAGAGCAGCAACAACTTTCAGGGCTGGCACCTTCCTTGTCGGGGAAGGAGCCGGATGTTATCCTTTTCGGAAAAAAGGCTCTGCCAAGAATGGGTACGATGAGATGTTGCGTCTCTGGGAAAGCACAGATCCCCAGGGCTGTTGTGCCTGTGAATAGGCTGCCAAGGGAAGGTGAAGAGCAGCAACAACTTTCAGGGCTGGCACCTTCCATGTGGGAGAAGGAGCCGGACGTTTGCCATTTCAGAAAGAGGCTCTGCCGAGAACAGGCGCCTTGAGATGTTGCATCTCTGGGAAAGCACAGATCCCCAGGGCTGTTGTGCCTGTGAATAGGCTGCCAAGGGAAGGTGAAGAGCAGCAACAACTTTCAGGGCTGTCCCCTTCCTTGTCGGGGAAGGAGCCGGACGTTTGCCTTTTTGGAAAAAAGTCTCTGCCGAGAATGGGTACGATGAGATGTTGCGTCTCTGGGAAAGCACAGATCCCCAGGGCTGTTGTGCCTGTGAATAGGCTGCCAAGGGAAGGTGAAGAGCAGCAACAGCTTTCAGGGCTGGCACCTTCCATGTGGGAGAGGGAGCCAGACGTTTGCCTTTTCGGAAAAAAGGCTCTGCCGAGAACAGGCGCCTTTAGATGTTGTGTCTCTGGGAAAGCACAGATCCCCAGGGCTGTTGTGCCTGTGAATAGGCTGCCAAGGAAGGTGAAGAGCAGCAACAACTTTCAGGGCTGGCACCTTCCTTGTGGGAGAAGGAGCCGGACGTTTGCCATTTCAGAAAGAGGCTCTGCCGAGAACAGGCGCCTTGAGATGTTGCATCTCTGGGAAAGCACAGATCCCCAGGGCTGTTGTGCCTGTGAATAGGCTGCCAAGGGAAGGTGAAGAGCAGCAACAGCTGTCAGGCCTGGCACCTTCCTTGTGGGAGAAGGAGCCGGACGTTTGCCTTTTCGGAAAAAAGGCTCTGCTGAGAATGGGTACGATGAGATGTTGCGTCTCTGGGAAAGCACAGATCCCCAGGGCTGTTGTGCCTGTGAATAGGCTGCCAAGGGAAGGTGAAGAGCAGCAACAACTTTCAGGGCTGGCACCTTCCTTGTGGGAGAAGGAGCCGGACGTTTGCCATTTCAGAAAGAGGCTCTGCCGAGAACAGGCGCCTTGAGATGTTGCATCTCTGGGAAAGCACAGATCCCCAGGGCTGTTGTGCCTGTGAATAGGCTGCCAAGGGAAGGTGAAGAGCAGCAACAACTTTCAGGCCTGGCACCTTCCATGTGGGAGAAGGAGCCGGACGTTTGCCATTTCAGAAAGAGGCTCTGACGAGAACAGGCGCCTTGAGATGTTGTGTCTCTGGGAAAGCACAGATCCCCAGGGCTGTTTTTCCTGTGAATAGGCTGCCAAGGGAAGGTGAAGAACAGCAACAACTTTCAGGGCTGGCCCCTTCCTTGTGGGAGAAGGAGCCGGACGTTTGCCATTTCAGAAAGAGGCTCTGCCGAGAACAGGCGCCTTGAGATGTTGCATCTCTGGGAAAGCACAGATCTCCAGGGCTGTTGTGCCTGTGAATAGGCTGCCAAGGGAAGGTGAAGAGCAGCAACAACTTTCAGGGCTGGCACCTTCCTTGTGGGAGAAGGAGCCGGACGTTTGCCTTTTTGGAAAAAAGGCTCTGCCGAGAATGGGTACGATGAGATGTTGCGTCTCTGGGAAAGCACAGATCCCCAGGGCTGTTGTGCCTGTGAATAGGCTGCCAAGGGAAGGTGAAGAGCAGCAACAACTTTCAGGGCTGGCACCTTCCTTGTGGGAGAAGGAGCCGGACGTTTGCCTTTTCGGAAAAAAGTCTCTGCCAAGAATGGGTACGATGAGACGTTGCGTCTCTGGGAAAGCACAGATCCCCAGGGCTGTTGTGCCTGTGAATAGGCTGCCAAGGGAAGGTGAAGAGCAGCAACAACTTTCAGGGCTGGCACCTTCCTTGTGGGAGAAGGAGCCAGACGTTTGCCATTTCAGAAAGAGGCTCTGCCGAGAACAGGCGCCTTGAGATGTTGCATCTCTGGGAAAGCACAGATCCCCAGTGCTGTTGTGCCTGTGAATATGCTGCCAAGGGAAGGTGAAGAGCAGCAACAGCTGTCAGGGCTGGCACCTTCCTTGTCGGGGAAGGAGCCGGACGTTTGCCTTTTTGGAAAAAAGGCTCTGCCGAGAATGGGTACGATGAGATGTTGCGTCTCTGGGAAAGCACAGATCCCCAGGGCTGTTGTGCCTGTGAATAGGCTGCCAAGGGAAGGTGAAGAGCAGCAACAGCTGTCAGGGCTGGCACCTTCCTTGTCGGGGAAGGAGCCGGACCTTTGCCTTTTTGGAAAAAAGGCTCTGCCGAGAATGGGTACGATGAGATGTTGCGTCTCTGGGAAAGCACAGATCCCCAGGGCTGTTGTGCCTGTGAATAGGCTGCCAAGGGAAGGTGAAGAGCAGCAACAGCTTTCAGGGCTGGCACCTTCCTTGTCGGGGAAGGAGCCGGACGTTTGCCTTTTCGGAAAAAAGGCTCTGCCGAGAACAGGCGCCTTGAGATGTTGTGTCTCTGGGAAAGCACAGATCCCCAGGGCTGTTGTGCCTGTGAATAGGCTGCCAAGCGAAGGTGAAGAGCAGCAACAGCTGTCAGGGCTGTCCCCTTCCTTGTGGGAGAAGGAGCCGGACGTTTGCCATTTCAGAAAGAGGCTCTGCCGAGAACAGGCGCCTTGAGATGTTGCATCTCTGGGAAAGCACAGATCCCCAGGGCTGTTGTGCCTGTGAATAGGCTGCCAAGGGAAGGTGAAGAGCAGCAACAGCTGTCAGGCCTGGCACCTTCCTTGTGGGAGAAGGAGCCAGACGTTTGCCATTTCAGAAAGAGGCTCTGCCGAGAACAGGCGCCTTGAGATGTTGCATCTCTGGGAAAGCACAGATCCCCAGGGCTGTTGTGCCTGTGAATAGGCTGCCAAGGGAAGGTGAAGAGCAGCAACAGCTTTCAGGGCTGGCACCTTCCATGTGGGAGAAGGAGCCGGACGTTTGCCTTTTCGGAAAAAGGCTCTGCCGAGAACAGGCGCCTTGAGATGTTGCATCTCTGGGAAAGCACAGATCCCCAGTGCTGTTGTGCCTGTGAATAGGCTGCCAAGGGAAGGTGAAGAGCAGCAACAGCTGTCAGGGCTGGCACCTTCCTTGTCGGGGAAGGAGCCGGACGTTTGCCTTTTTGGAAAAAAGGCTCTGCCGAGAATGGGTACGATGAGATGTTGTGTCTCTGGGAAAGCACAGATCCCCAGGGCTGTTGTGCCTGTGAATAGGCTGCCAAGGGAAGGTGAAGAGCAGCAACAGCTGTCAGGCCTGGCATCTTCCATGTGGGAGAAGGAGCCGGACGTTTGCCTTTTCGGAAAAAAGGCTCTGCTGAGAATGGGTACGATGAGATGTTGCGTCTCTGGGAAAGCACAGATCCCCAGGGCTGTTGTGCCTGTGAATAGGCTGCCAAGGGAAGGTGAAGAGCAGCAACAACTTTCAGGGCTGGCACCTTCCTTGTGGGAGAAGGAGCCGGACGTTTGCCATTTCAGAAAGAGGCTCTGCCGAGAACAGGCGCCTTGAGATGTTGCATCTCTGGGAAAGCACAGATCCCCAGGGCTGTTGTGCCTGTGAATAGGCTGCCAAGGGAAGGTGAAGAGCAGCAACAACTTTCAGGGCTGGCACCTTCCTTGTGGGAGAAGGAGCCGGACGTTTGCCTTTTCGGAAAAAAGTCTCTGCCAAGAACGGGTACGATGAGACGTTGCGTCTCTGGGAAAGCACAGATCCCCAGTGCTGTTGTGCCTGTGAATAGGCTGCCAAGGGAAGGTGAAGAGCAGCAACAACTTTCAGGGCTGGCACCTTCCTTGTGGGAGAAGGAGCCAGACGTTTGCCATTTCAGAAAGAGGCTCTGCCGAGAACAGGCGCCTTGAGATGTTGCATCTCTGGGAAAGCACAGATCCCCAGTGCTGTTGTGCCTGTGAATATGCTGCCAAGGGAAGGTGAAGAGCAGCAACAGCTGTCAGGGCTGGCACCTTCCTTGTCGGGGAAGGAGCCGGACGTTTGCCTTTTTGGAAAAAAGGCTCTGCCGAGAATGGGTACGATGAGATGTTGCGTCTCTGGGAAAGCACAGATCCCCAGGGCTGTTGTGCCTGTGAATAGGCTGCCAAGGGAAGGTGAAGAGCAGCAACAGCTGTCAGGGCTGGCACCTTCCTTGTCGGGGAAGGAGCCGGACGTTTGCCTTTTGGGAAAAAAGGCTCTGCCGAGAATGGGTACGATGAGATGTTGCGTCTCTGGGAAAGCACAGATCCCCAGGGCTGTTGTGCCTGTGAATAGGCTGCCAAGGGAAGGTGAAGAGCAGCAACAGCTGTCAGGCCTGGCACCTTCCTTGTCGGGGAAGGAGCCGGACGTTTGCCTTTTCGGAAAAAAGGCTCTGCCGAGAACAGGCGCCTTGAGATGTTGCGTCTCTGGGAAAGCACAGATCCCCAGGGCTGTTGTGCCTGTGAATAGGCTGCCAAGCGAAGGTGAAGAGCAGCAACAGCTGTCAGGGCTGTCCCCTTCCTTGTGGGAGAAGGAGCCGGACGTTTGCCATTTCAGAAAGAGGCTCTGCCGAGAACAGGCGCCTTGAGATGTTGCATCTCTGGGAAAGCACAGATCCCCAGGGCTGTTGTGCCTGTGAATAGGCTGCCAAGGGAAGGTGAAGAGCAGCAACAGCTGTCAGGCCTGGCACCTTCCTTGTGGGAGAAGGAGCCAGACGTTTGCCATTTCAGAAAGAGGCTCTGCCGAGAACAGGCGCCTTGAGATGTTGCATCTCTGGGAAAGCACAGATCCCCAGGGCTGTTGTGCCTGTGAATAGGCTGCCAAGGGAAGGTGAAGAGCAGCAACAGCTTTCAGGGCTGGCACCTTCCATGTGGGAGAAGGAGCCGGACGTTTGCCTTTTCGGAAAAAGGCTCTGCCGAGAACAGGCGCCTTGAGATGTTGCATCTCTGGGAAAGCACAGATCCCCAGTGCTGTTGTGCCTGTGAATAGGCTGCCAAGGGAAGGTGAAGAGCAGCAACAGCTGTCAGGGCTGGCACCTTCCTTGTCGGGGAAGGAGCCGGACGTTTGCCTTTTTGGAAAAAAGGCTCTGCCGAGAATGGGTACGATGAGATGTTGTGTCTCTGGGAAAGCACAGATCCCCAGGGCTGTTGTGCCTGTGAATAGGCTGCCAAGGGAAGGTGAAGAGCAGCAACAGCTGTCAGGCCTGGCATCTTCCATGTGGGAGAAGGAGCCGGACGTTTGCCTTTTCGGAAAAAAGGCTCTGCTGAGAATGGGTACGATGAGATGTTGCGTCTCTGGGAAAGCACAGATCCCCAGGGCTGTTGTGCCTGTGAATAGGCTGCCAAGGGAAGGTGAAGAGCAGCAACAACTTTCAGGGCTGGCACCTTCCTTGTGGGAGAAGGAGCCGGACGTTTGCCATTTCAGAAAGAGGCTCTGCCGAGAACAGGCGCCTTGAGATGTTGCATCTCTGGGAAAGCACAGATCCCCAGGGCTGTTGTGCCTGTGAATAGGCTGCCAAGGGAAGGTGAAGAGCAGCAACAACTTTCAGGGCTGGCACCTTCCTTGTGGGAGAAGGAGCCGGACGTTTGCCTTTTCGGAAAAAAGTCTCTGCCAAGAACGGGTACGATGAGACGTTGCGTCTCTGGGAAAGCACAGATCCCCAGTGCTGTTGTGCCTGTGAATAGGCTGCCAAGGGAAGGTGAAGAGCAGCAACAACTTTCAGGGCTGGCACCTTCCTTGTGGGAGAAGGAGCCAGACGTTTGCCATTTCAGAAAGAGGCTCTGCCGAGAACAGGCGCCTTGAGATGTTGCATCTCTGGGAAAGCACAGATCCCCAGTGCTGTTGTGCCTGTGAATATGCTGCCAAGGGAAGGTGAAGAGCAGCAACAGCTGTCAGGGCTGGCACCTTCCTTGTCGGGGAAGGAGCCGGACGTTTGCCTTTTTGGAAAAAAGGCTCTGCCGAGAATGGGTACGATGAGATGTTGCGTCTCTGGGAAAGCACAGATCCCCAGGGCTGTTGTGCCTGTGAATAGGCTGCCAAGGGAAGGTGAAGAGCAGCAACAGCTGTCAGGGCTGGCACCTTCCTTGTCGGGGAAGGAGCCGGACGTTTGCCTTTTGGGAAAAAAGGCTCTGCCGAGAATGGGTACGATGAGATGTTGCGTCTCTGGGAAAGCACAGATCCCCAGGGCTGTTGTGCCTGTGAATAGGCTGCCAAGGGAAGGTGAAGAGCAGCAACAGCTGTCAGGCCTGGCACCTTCCTTGTCGGGGAAGGAGCCGGACGTTTGCCTTTTCGGAAAAAAGGCTCTGCCGAGAACAGGCGCCTTGAGATGTTGCGTCTCTGGGAAAGCACAGATCCCCAGGGCTGTTGTGCCTGTGAATAGGCTGCCAAGCGAAGGTGAAGAGCAGCAACAGCTGTCAGGGCTGTCCCCTTCCTTGTGGGAGAAGGAGCCGGACGTTTGCCATTTCAGAAAGAGGCTCTGCCGAGAACAGGCGCCTTGAGATGTTGCATCTCTGGGAAAGCACAGATCCCCAGGGCTGTTGTGCCTGTGAATAGGCTGCCAAGGGAAGGTGAAGAGCAGCAACAGCTGTCAGGCCTGGCACCTTCCTTGTGGGAGAAGGAGCCAGACTTTTGCCATTTCAGAAAGAGGCTCTGCCGAGAACAGGCGCCTTGAGATGTTGCATCTCTGGGAAAGCACAGATCCCCAGGGCTGTTGTGCCTGTGAATAGGCTGCCAAGGGAAGGTGAAGAGCAGCAACAGCTTTCAGGGCTGGCACCTTCCATGTGGGAGAAGGAGCCGGACGTTTGCCTTTTCGGAAAAAAGGCTCTGCCGAGAACAGGCGCCTTGAGATGTTGCATCTCTGGGAAAGCACAGATCCCCAGTGCTGTTGTGCCTGTGAATAGGCTGCCAAGGGAAGGTGAAGAGCAGCAACAGCTGTCAGGGCTGGCACCTTCCTTGTCGGGGAAGGAGCCGGACGTTTGCCTTTTTGGAAAAAAGGCTCTGCCGAGAATGGGTACGATGAGATGTTGTGTCTCTGGGAAAGCACAGATCCCCAGGGCTGTTGTGCCTGTGAATAGGCTGCCAAGGGAAGGTGAAGAGCAGCAACAGCTGTCAGGCCTGGCACCTTCCATGTGGGAGAAGGAGCCGGACGTTTGCCTTTTCGGAAAAAAGGCTCTGCCGAGAACAGGCGCCTTGAGATGTTGCATCTCTGGGAAAGCACAGATCCCCAGGGCTGTTGTGCCTGTGAATAGGCTGCCAAGGGAAGATGAAGAACAGCAACAGATTTCAGGCCTGGCCCCTTCCATGTGGGAGAAGGAGCCGGACGTTATCCTTTTCGGAACAAAGGCACTGCCAAGAATGGATACGATGAGATGTTGCGTCTCTGGGAAAGCACAGATCCCCAGGGCTGTTGTGCCTGTGAATAGGCTGCCAAGGGAAGGTGAAGAGCAGCAACAACTTTCAGGGCTGGCACCTTCCATGTGGGAGAAGGAGCCGGACGTTTGCCATTTCAGAAAGAGGCTCTGCCGAGAACAGGCGCCTTGAGATGTTGCATCTCTGGGAAAGCACAGATCCCCAGGGCTGTTGTGCCTGTGAATAGGCTGCCAAGGGAAGGTGAAGAGCAGCAACAACTTTCAGGGCTGTCCCCTTCCTTGTCGGGGAAGGAGCCGGACGTTTGCCTTTTTGGAAAAAAGTCTCTGCCGAGAATGGGTACGATGAGATGTTGCGTCTCTGGGAAAGCACAGATCCCCAGGGCTGTTGTGCCTGTGAATAGGCTGCCAAGGGAAGGTGAAGAGCAGCAACAGCTTTCAGGGCTGGCACCTTCCATGTGGGAGAGGGAGCCAGACGTTTGCCTTTTCGGAAAAAAGGCTCTGCCGAGAACAGGCGCCTTGAGATGTTGTGTCTCTGGGAAAGCACAGATCCCCAGGGCTGTTGTGCCTGTGAATAGGCTGCCAAGGAAGGTGAAGAGCAGCAACAACTTTCAGGGCTGGCACCTTCCTTGTGGGAGAAGGAGCCGGACGTTTGCCATTTCAGAAAGAGGCTCTGCCGAGAACAGGCGCCTTGAGATGTTGCATCTCTGGGAAAGCACAGATCCCCAGGGCTGTTGTGCCTGTGAATAGGCTGCCAAGGGAAGGTGAAGAGCAGCAACAGCTGTCAGGCCTGGCACCTTCCTTGTGGGAGAAGGAGCCGGACGTTTGCCTTTTCGGAAAAAAGGCTCTGCTGAGAATGGGTACGATGAGATGTTGCGTCTCTGGGAAAGCACAGATCCCCAGGGCTGTTGTGCCTGTGAATAGGCTGCCAAGGGAAGGTGAAGAGCAGCAACAACTTTCAGGGCTGGCACCTTCCTTGTGGGAGAAGGAGCCGGACGTTTGCCATTTCAGAAAGAGGCTCTGCCGAGAACAGGCGCCTTGAGATGTTGCATCTCTGGGAAAGCACAGATCCCCAGGGCTGTTGTGCCTGTGAATAGGCTGCCAAGGGAAGGTGAAGAGCAGCAACAACTTTCAGGCCTGGCACCTTCCATGTGGGAGAAGGAGCCGGACGTTTGCCATTTCAGAAAGAGGCTCTGACGAGAACAGGCGCCTTGAGATGTTGTGTCTCTGGGAAAGCACAGATCCCCAGGGCTGTTTTTCCTGTGAATAGGCTGCCAAGGGAAGGTGAAGAACAGCAACAACTTTCAGGGCTGGCCCCTTCCTTGTGGGAGAAGGAGCCGGACGTTTGCCATTTCAGAAAGAGGCTCTGCCGAGAACAGGCGCCTTGAGATGTTGCATCTCTGGGAAAGCACAGATCTCCAGGGCTGTTGTGCCTGTGAATAGGCTGCCAAGGGAAGGTGAAGAGCAGCAACAACTTTCAGGGCTGGCACCTTCCTTGTGGGAGAAGGAGCCGGACGTTTGCCTTTTTGGAAAAAAGGCTCTGCCGAGAATGGGTACGATGAGATGTTGCGTCTCTGGGAAAGCACAGATCCCCAGGGCTGTTGTGCCTGTGAATAGGCTGCCAAGGGAAGGTGAAGAGCAGCAACAACTTTCAGGGCTGGCACCTTCCTTGTGGGAGAAGGAGCCGGACGTTTGCCTTTTCGGAAAAAAGTCTCTGCCAAGAATGGGTACGATGAGACGTTGCGTCTCTGGGAAAGCACAGATCCCCAGGGCTGTTGTGCCTGTGAATAGGCTGCCAAGGGAAGGTGAAGAGCAGCAACAACTTTCAGGGCTGGCACCTTCCTTGTGGGAGAAGGAGCCAGACGTTTGCCATTTCAGAAAGAGGCTCTGCCGAGAACAGGCGCCTTGAGATGTTGCATCTCTGGGAAAGCACAGATCCCCAGTGCTGTTGTGCCTGTGAATATGCTGCCAAGGGAAGGTGAAGAGCAGCAACAGCTGTCAGGGCTGGCACCTTCCTTGTCGGGGAAGGAGCCGGACGTTTGCCTTTTTGGAAAAAAGGCTCTGCCGAGAATGGGTACGATGAGATGTTGCGTCTCTGGGAAAGCACAGATCCCCAGGGCTGTTGTGCCTGTGAATAGGCTGCCAAGGGAAGGTGAAGAGCAGCAACAGCTGTCAGGGCTGGCACCTTCCTTGTCGGGGAAGGAGCCGGACGTTTGCCTTTTTGGAAAAAAGGCTCTGCCGAGAATGGGTACGATGAGATGTTGCGTCTCTGGGAAAGCACAGATCCCCAGGGCTGTTGTGCCTGTGAATAGGCTGCCAAGGGAAGGTGAAGAGCAGCAACAGCTTTCAGGGCTGGCACCTTCCTTGTCGGGGAAGGAGCCGGACGTTTGCCTTTTCGGAAAAAAGGCTCTGCCGAGAACAGGCGCCTTGAGATGTTGTGTCTCTGGGAAAGCACAGATCCCCAGGGCTGTTGTGCCTGTGAATAGGCTGCCAAGCGAAGGTGAAGAGCAGCAACAGCTGTCAGGGCTGTCCCCTTCCTTGTGGGAGAAGGAGCCGGACGTTTGCCATTTCAGAAAGAGGCTCTGCCGAGAACAGGCGCCTTGAGATGTTGCATCTCTGGGAAAGCACAGATCCCCAGGGCTGTTGTGCCTGTGAATAGGCTGCCAAGGGAAGGTGAAGAGCAGCAACAGCTGTCAGGCCTGGCACCTTCCTTGTGGGAGAAGGAGCCAGACGTTTGCCATTTCAGAAAGAGGCTCTGCCGAGAACAGGCGCCTTGAGATGTTGCATCTCTGGGAAAGCACAGATCCCCAGGGCTGTTGTGCCTGTGAATAGGCTGCCAAGGGAAGGTGAAGAGCAGCAACAGCTTTCAGGGCTGGCACCTTCCATGTGGGAGAAGGAGCCGGACGTTTGCCTTTTCGGAAAAAGGCTCTGCCGAGAACAGGCGCCTTGAGATGTTGCATCTCTGGGAAAGCACAGATCCCCAGTGCTGTTGTGCCTGTGAATAGGCTGCCAAGGGAAGGTGAAGAGCAGCAACAGCTGTCAGGGCTGGCACCTTCCTTGTCGGGGAAGGAGCCGGACGTTTGCCTTTTTGGAAAAAAGGCTCTGCCGAGAATGGGTACGATGAGATGTTGTGTCTCTGGGAAAGCACAGATCCCCAGGGCTGTTGTGCCTGTGAATAGGCTGCCAAGGGAAGGTGAAGAGCAGCAACAGCTGTCAGGCCTGGCATCTTCCATGTGGGAGAAGGAGCCGGACGTTTGCCTTTTCGGAAAAAAGGCTCTGCTGAGAATGGGTACGATGAGATGTTGCGTCTCTGGGAAAGCACAGATCCCCAGGGCTGTTGTGCCTGTGAATAGGCTGCCAAGGGAAGGTGAAGAGCAGCAACAACTTTCAGGGCTGGCACCTTCCTTGTGGGAGAAGGAGCCGGACGTTTGCCATTTCAGAAAGAGGCTCTGCCGAGAACAGGCGCCTTGAGATGTTGCATCTCTGGGAAAGCACAGATCCCCAGGGCTGTTGTGCCTGTGAATAGGCTGCCAAGGGAAGGTGAAGAGCAGCAACAACTTTCAGGCCTGGCACCTTCCATGTGGGAGAAGGAGCCGGACGTTTGCCATTTCAGAAAGAGGCTCTGACGAGAACAGGCGCCTTGAGATGTTGTGTCTCTGGGAAAGCACAGATCCGCAGGGCTGTTTTTCCTGTGAATAGGCTGCCAAGGGAAGGTGAAGAACAGCAACAACTTTCAGGGCTGGCCCCTTCCTTGTGGGAGAAGGAGCCGGACGTTTGCCATTTCAGAAAGAGGCTCTGCCGAGAACAGGCGCCTTGAGATGTTGCATCTCTGGGAAAGCACAGATCTCCAGGGCTGTTGTGCCTGTGAATAGGCTGCCAAGGGAAGGTGAAGAGCAGCAACAACTTTCAGGGCTGGCACCTTCCTTGTGGGAGAAGGAGCCGGACGTTTGCCTTTTTGGAAAAAAGGCTCTGCCGAGAATGGGTACGATGAGATGTTGCGTCTCTGGGAAAGCACAGATCCCCAGGGCTGTTGTGCCTGTGAATAGGCTGCCAAGGGAAGGTGAAGAGCAGCAACAACTTTCAGGGCTGGCACCTTCCTTGTGGGAGAAGGAGCCGGACGTTTGCCTTTTCGGAAAAAAGGCTCTGCCGAGAACAGGCGCCTTGAGATGTTGCATCTCTGGGAAAGCACAGATCCCCAGGGCTGTTGTGCCTGTGAATAGGCTGCCAAGGGAAGATGAAGAACAGCAACAGATTTCAGGCCTGGCCCCTTCCATGTGGGAGAAGGAGCCGGACGTTATCCTTTTCGGAAAAAAGGCACTGCCAAGAATGGATACGATGAGATGTTGCGTCTCTGGGAAAGCACAGATCCCCAGGGCTGTTGTGCCTGTGAATAGGCTGCCAAGGGAAGGTGAAGAGCAGCAACAACTTTCAGGGCTGGCACCTTCCTTGTCGGGGAAGGAGCCGGATGTTATCCTTTTCGGAAAAAAGGCTCTGCCAAGAATGGGTACGATGAGATGTTGCGTCTCTGGGAAAGCACAGATCCCCAGGGCTGTTGTGCCTGTGAATAGGCTGCCAAGGGAAGGTGAAGAGCAGCAACAACTTTCAGGGCTGGCACCTTCCATGTGGGAGAAGGAGCCGGACGTTTGCCATTTCAGAAAGAGGCTCTGCCGAGAACAGGCGCCTTGAGATGTTGCATCTCTGGGAAAGCACAGATCCCCAGGGCTGTTGTGCCTGTGAATAGGCTGCCAAGGGAAGGTGAAGAGCAGCAACAACTTTCAGGGCTGTCCCCTTCCTTGTCGGGGAAGGAGCCGGACGTTTGCCTTTTTGGAAAAAAGTCTCTGCCGAGAATGGGTACGATGAGATGTTGCGTCTCTGGGAAAGCACAGATCCCCAGGGCTGTTGTGCCTGTGAATAGGCTGCCAAGGGAAGGTGAAGAGCAGCAACAGCTTTCAGGGCTGGCACCTTCCATGTGGGAGAGGGAGCCAGACGTTTGCCTTTTCGGAAAAAAGGCTCTGCCGAGAACAGGCGCCTTTAGATGTTGTGTCTCTGGGAAAGCACAGATCCCCAGGGCTGTTGTGCCTGTGAATAGGCTGCCAAGGAAGGTGAAGAGCAGCAACAACTTTCAGGGCTGGCACCTTCCTTGTGGGAGAAGGAGCCGGACGTTTGCCATTTCAGAAAGAGGCTCTGCCGAGAACAGGCGCCTTGAGATGTTGCATCTCTGGGAAAGCACAGATCCCCAGGGCTGTTGTGCCTGTGAATAGGCTGCCAAGGGAAGGTGAAGAGCAGCAACAGCTGTCAGGCCTGGCACCTTCCTTGTGGGAGAAGGAGCCGGACGTTTGCCTTTTCGGAAAAAAGGCTCTGCTGAGAATGGGTACGATGAGATGTTGCGTCTCTGGGAAAGCACAGATCCCCAGGGCTGTTGTGCCTGTGAATAGGCTGCCAAGGGAAGGTGAAGAGCAGCAACAGCTGTCAGGGCTGGCACCTTCCTTGTGGGAGAAGGAGCCGGACGTTTGCCATTTCAGAAAGAGGCTCTGCCGAGAACAGGCGCCTTGAGATGTTGCATCTCTGGGAAAGCACAGATCCCCAGGGCTGTTGTGCCTGTGAATAGGCTGCCAAGGGAAGGTGAAGAGCAGCAACAACTTTCAGGCCTGGCACCTTCCATGTGGGAGAAGGAGCTGGACGTTTGCCATTTCAGAAAGAGGCTCTGACGAGAACAGGCGCCTTGAGATGTTGTGTCTCTGGGAAAGCACAGATCCCCAGGGCTGTTTTTCCTGTGAATAGGCTGCCAAGGGAAGGTGAAGAACAGCAACAACTTTCAGGGCTGGCCCCTTCCTTGTGGGAGAAGGAGCCGGACGTTTGCCATTTCAGAAAGAGGCTCTGCCGAGAACAGGCGCCTTGAGATGTTGCATCTCTGGGAAAGCACAGATCTCCAGGGCTGTTGTGCCTGTGAATAGGCTGCCAAGGGAAGGTGAAGAGCAGCAACAACTTTCAGGGCTGGCACCTTCCTTGTGGGAGAAGGAGCCGGACGTTTGCCTTTTTGGAAAAAAGGCTCTGCCGAGAATGGGTACGATGAGATGTTGCGTCTCTGGGAAAGCACAGATCCCCAGGGCTGTTGTGCCTGTGAATAGGCTGCCAAGGGAAGGTGAAGAGCAGCAACAACTTTCAGGGCTGGCACCTTCCTTGTGGGAGAAGGAGCCGGACGTTTGCCTTTTCGGAAAAAAGTCTCTGCCAAGAATGGGTACGATGAGACGTTGCGTCTCTGGGAAAGCACAGATCCCCAGGGCTGTTGTGCCTGTGAATAGGCTGCCAAGGGAAGGTGAAGAGCAGCAACAACTTTCAGGGCTGGCACCTTCCTTGTGGGAGAAGGAGCCAGACGTTTGCCATTTCAGAAAGAGGCTCTGCCGAGAACAGGCGCCTTGAGATGTTGCATCTCTGGGAAAGCACAGATCCCCAGTGCTGTTGTGCCTGTGAATATGCTGCCAAGGGAAGGTGAAGAGCAGCAACAGCTGTCAGGGCTGGCACCTTCCTTGTCGGGGAAGGAGCCGGACGTTTGCCTTTTTGGAAAAAAGGCTCTGCCGAGAATGGGTACGATGAGATGTTGCGTCTCTGGGAAAGCACAGATCCCCAGGGCTGTTGTGCCTGTGAATAGGCTGCCAAGGGAAGGTGAAGAGCAGCAACAGCTGTCAGGGCTGGCACCTTCCTTGTCGGGGAAGGAGCCGGACGTTTGCCTTTTTGGAAAAAAGGCTCTGCCGAGAATGGGTACGATGAGATGTTGCGTCTCTGGGAAAGCACAGATCCCCAGGGCTGTTGTGCCTGTGAATAGGCTGCCAAGGGAAGGTGAAGAGCAGCAACAGCTTTCAGGGCTGGCACCTTCCTTGTCGGGGAAGGAGCCGGACGTTTGCCTTTTCGGAAAAAAGGCTCTGCCGAGAACAGGCGCCTTGAGATGTTGTGTCTCTGGGAAAGCACAGATCCCCAGGGCTGTTGTGCCTGTGAATAGGCTGCCAAGCGAAGGTGAAGAGCAGCAACAGCTGTCAGGGCTGTCCCCTTCCTTGTGGGAGAAGGAGCCGGACGTTTGCCATTTCAGAAAGAGGCTCTGCCGAGAACAGGCGCCTTGAGATGTTGCATCTCTGGGAAAGCACAGATCCCCAGGGCTGTTGTGCCTGTGAATAGGCTGCCAAGGGAAGGTGAAGAGCAGCAACAGCTGTCAGGCCTGGCACCTTCCTTGTGGGAGAAGGAGCCAGACGTTTGCCATTTCAGAAAGAGGCTCTGCCGAGAACAGGCGCCTTGAGATGTTGCATCTCTGGGAAAGCACAGATCCCCAGGGCTGTTGTGCCTGTGAATAGGCTGCCAAGGGAAGGTGAAGAGCAGCAACAGCTTTCAGGGCTGGCACCTTCCATGTGGGAGAAGGAGCCGGACGTTTGCCTTTTCGGAAAAAGGCTCTGCCGAGAACAGGCGCCTTGAGATGTTGCATCTCTGGGAAAGCACAGATCCCCAGTGCTGTTGTGCCTGTGAATAGGCTGCCAAGGGAAGGTGAAGAGCAGCAACAGCTGTCAGGGCTGGCACCTTCCTTGTCGGGGAAGGAGCCGGACGTTTGCCTTTTTGGAAAAAAGGCTCTGCCGAGAATGGGTACGATGAGATGTTGTGTCTCTGGGAAAGCACAGATCCCCAGGGCTGTTGTGCCTGTGAATAGGCTGCCAAGGGAAGGTGAAGAGCAGCAACAGCTGTCAGGCCTGGCATCTTCCATGTGGGAGAAGGAGCCGGACGTTTGCCTTTTCGGAAAAAAGGCTCTGCTGAGAATGGGTACGATGAGATGTTGCGTCTCTGGGAAAGCACAGATCCCCAGGGCTGTTGTGCCTGTGAATAGGCTGCCAAGGGAAGGTGAAGAGCAGCAACAACTTTCAGGGCTGGCACCTTCCTTGTGGGAGAAGGAGCCGGACGTTTGCCATTTCAGAAAGAGGCTCTGCCGAGAACAGGCGCCTTGAGATGTTGCATCTCTGGGAAAGCACAGATCCCCAGGGCTGTTGTGCCTGTGAATAGGCTGCCAAGGGAAGGTGAAGAGCAGCAACAACTTTCAGGCCTGGCACCTTCCATGTGGGAGAAGGAGCCGGACGTTTGCCATTTCAGAAAGAGGCTCTGACGAGAACAGGCGCCTTGAGATGTTGTGTCTCTGGGAAAGCACAGATCCGCAGGGCTGTTTTTCCTGTGAATAGGCTGCCAAGGGAAGGTGAAGAACAGCAACAACTTTCAGGGCTGGCCCCTTCCTTGTGGGAGAAGGAGCCGGACGTTTGCCATTTCAGAAAGAGGCTCTGCCGAGAACAGGCGCCTTGAGATGTTGCATCTCTGGGAAAGCACAGATCTCCAGGGCTGTTGTGCCTGTGAATAGGCTGCCAAGGGAAGGTGAAGAGCAGCAACAACTTTCAGGGCTGGCACCTTCCTTGTGGGAGAAGGAGCCGGACGTTTGCCTTTTTGGAAAAAAGGCTCTGCCGAGAATGGGTACGATGAGATGTTGCGTCTCTGGGAAAGCACAGATCCCCAGGGCTGTTGTGCCTGTGAATAGGCTGCCAAGGGAAGGTGAAGAGCAGCAACAACTTTCAGGGCTGGCACCTTCCTTGTGGGAGAAGGAGCCGGACGTTTGCCTTTTCGGAAAAAAGTCTCTGCCAAGAATGGGTACGATGAGACGTTGCGTCTCTGGGAAAGCACAGATCCCCAGGGCTGTTGTGCCTGTGAATAGGCTGCCAAGGGAAGGTGAAGAGCAGCAACAACTTTCAGGGCTGGCACCTTCCTTGTGGGAGAAGGAGCCAGACGTTTGCCATTTCAGAAAGAGGCTCTGCCGAGAACAGGCGCCTTGAGATGTTGCATCTCTGGGAAAGCACAGATCCCCAGTGCTGTTGTGCCTGTGAATATGCTGCCAAGGGAAGGTGAAGAGCAGCAACAGCTGTCAGGGCTGTCCCCTTCCTTGTCGGGGAAGGAGCCGGACGTTTGCCTTTTTGGAAAAAAGGCTCTGCCGAGAATGGGTACGATGAGATGTTGCGTCTCTGGGAAAGCACAGATCCCCAGGGCTGTTGTGCCTGTGAATAGGCTGCCAAGGGAAGGTGAAGAGCAGCAACAGCTGTCAGGGCTGGCACCTTCCTTGTCGGGGAAGGAGCCGGACGTTTGCCTTTTTGGAAAAAAGGCTCTGCCGAGAATGGGTACGATGAGATGTTGCGTCTCTGGGAAAGCACAGATCCCCAGGGCTGTTGTGCCTGTGAATAGGCTGCCAAGGGAAGGTGAAGAGCAGCAACAGCTTTCAGGGCTGGCACCTTCCTTGTCGGGGAAGGAGCCGGACGTTTGCCTTTTCGGAAAAAAGGCTCTGCCGAGAACAGGCGCCTTGAGATGTTGTGTCTCTGGGAAAGCACAGATCCCCAGGGCTGTTGTGCCTGTGAATAGGCTGCCAAGCGAAGGTGAAGAGCAGCAACAGCTGTCAGGGCTGTCCCCTTCCTTGTGGGAGAAGGAGCCGGACGTTTGCCATTTCAGAAAGAGGCTCTGCCGAGAACAGGCGCCTTGAGATGTTGCATCTCTGGGAAAGCACAGATCCCCAGGGCTGTTGTGCCTGTGAATAGGCTGCCAAGGGAAGGTGAAGAGCAGCAACAGCTGTCAGGCCTGGCACCTTCCTTGTGGGAGAAGGAGCCAGACGTTTGCCATTTCAGAAAGAGGCTCTGCCGAGAACAGGCGCCTTGAGATGTTGCATCTCTGGGAAAGCACAGATCCCCAGGGCTGTTGTGCCTGTGAATAGGCTGCCAAGGGAAGGTGAAGAGCAGCAACAGCTTTCAGGCCTGGCACCTTCCATGTGGGAGAAGGAGCCGGACGTTTGCCTTTTCGGAAAAAAGGCTCTGCCGAGAACAGGCGCCTTGAGATGTTGCATCTCTGGGAAAGCACAGATCCCCAGTGCTGTTGTGCCTGTGAATAGGCTGCCAAGGGAAGGTGAAGAGCAGCAACAGCTGTCAGGGCTGGCACCTTCCTTGTCGGGGAAGGAGCCGGACGTTTGCCTTTTTGGAAAAAAGGCTCTGCCGAGAATGGGTACGATGAGATGTTGTGTCTCTGGGAAAGCACAGATCCCCAGGGCTGTTGTGCCTGTGAATAGGCTGCCAAGGGAAGGTGAAGAGCAGCAACAGCTGTCAGGCCTGGCATCTTCCATGTGGGAGAAGGAGCCGGACGTTTGCCTTTTCGGAAAAAAGGCTCTGCCGAGAACAGGCGCCTTGAGATGTTGCATCTCTGGGAAAGCACAGATCCCCAGGGCTGTTGTGCCTCTGAATAGGCTGCCAAGGGAAGGTGAAGAACAGCAACAGATTTCAGGCCTGGCCCCTTCCATGTGGGAGAAGGAGCCGGACGTTATCCTTTTCGGAAAAAAGGCACTGCCAAGAATGGATACGATGAGATGTTGCGTCTCTGGGAAAGCACAGATCCCCAGGGCTGTTGTGCCTGTGAATAGGCTGCCAAGGGAAGGTGAAGAGCAGCAACAACTTTCAGGGCTGGCACCTTCCTTGTCGGGGAAGGAGCCGGATGTTATCCTTTTCGGAAAAAAGGCTCTGCCAAGAATGGGTACGATGAGATGTTGCGTCTCTGGGAAAGCACAGATCCCCAGGGCTGTTGTGCCTGTGAATAGGCTGCCAAGGGAAGGTGAAGAGCAGCAACAGCTTTCAGGGCTGGCACCTTCCATGTGGGAGAAGGAGCCGGACGTTTGCCTTTTCGGAAAAAAGGCTCTGCCGAGAACAGGCGCCTTGAGATGTTGCATCTCTGGGAAAGCACAGATCCCCAGGGCTGTTGTTCCTGTGAATAGGCTGCCAAGGGAAGGTGAAGAGCAGCAACAACTTTCAGGCCTGGCCACTTCCTTGTGGGAGAAGGAGCCGGACGTTTGCCATTTCAGAAAGAGGCTCTGCCGAGAACAGGCGCCTTGAGATGTTGCATCTCTGGGAAAGCACAGATCCCCAGGGCTGTTGTGCCTGTGAATAGGCTGCCAAGGGAAGGTGAAGAGCAGCAACAGCTTTCAGGCCTGGCACCTTCCATGTGGGAGAAGGAGCCGGACGTTTGCCTTTTCGAAAAAAAGGCTCTGCCGAGAACAGGCGCCTTGAGATGTTGTGTCTCTGGGAAAGCACAGATCCGCAGGGCTGTTGTGCCTGTGAATAGGCTGCCAAGGGAAGGTGAAGAGCAGCAACAACTTTCAGGGCTGGCACCTTCCTTGTGGGAGAAGGAGCCGGACGTTTGCCTTTTCGGAAAAAAGTCTCTGCCAAGAATGGGTACGATGAGACGTTGCGTCTCTGAGAAAGCACAGATCCCCAGGGCTGTTGTGCCTGTGAATAGGCTGCCAAGGGAAGGTGAAGAGCAGCAACAACTTTCAGGCCTGGCCCCTTCCTTGTGGGAGAAGGAGCCAGACGTTTGCCATTTCAGAAAGAGGCTCTGCCGAGAACAGGCGCCTTGAGATGTTGCATCTCTGGGAAAGCACAGATCTCCAGGGCTGTTGTGCCTGTGAATAGGCTGCCAAGGGAAGGTGAAGAGCAGCAACAGCTTTCAGGGCTGGCACCTTCCTTGTCGGGGAAGGAGCCGGACGTTTGCCTTTTCGGAAAAAAGGCTCTGCCGAGAACAGGCGCCTTGAGATGTTGTGTCTCTGGGAAAGCACAGATCCCCAGGGCTGTTGTGCCTGTGAATAGGCTGCCAAGCGAAGGTGAAGAGCAGCAACAGCTGTCAGGGCTGTCCCCTTCCTTGTGGGAGAAGGAGCCGGACGTTTGCCATTTCAGAAAGAGGCTCTGCCGAGAACAGGCGCCTTGAGATGTTGCATCTCTGGGAAAGCACAGATCCCCAGGGCTGTTGTGCCTGTGAATAGGCTGCCAAGGGAAGGTGAAGAGCAGCAACAGCTGTCAGGCCTGGCACCTTCCTTGTGGGAGAAGGAGCCAGACGTTTGCCATTTCAGAAAGAGGCTCTGCCGAGAACAGGCGCCTTGAGATGTTGCATCTCTGGGAAAGCACAGATCCCCAGGGCTGTTGTGCCTGTGAATAGGCTGCCAAGGGAAGGTGAAGAGCAGCAACAGCTTTCAGGGCTGGCACCTTCCATGTGGGAGAAGGAGCCGGACGTTTGCCTTTTCGGAAAAAAGGCTCTGCCAAGAACAGGCGCCTTGAGATGTTGCATCTCTGGGAAAGCACAGATCCCCAGTGCTGTTGTGCCTGTGAATAGGCTGCCAAGGGAAGGTGAAGAGCAGCAACAGCTGTCAGGGCTGGCACCTTCCTTGTCGGGGAAGGAGCCGGACGTTTGCCTTTTTGGAAAAAAGGCTCTGCCGAGAATGGGTACGATGAGATGTTGTGTCTCTGGGAAAGCACAGATCCCCAGGGCTGTTGTGCCTGTGAATAGGCTGCCAAGGGAAGGTGAAGAGCAGCAACAGCTGTCAGGCCTGGCATCTTCCATGTGGGAGAAGGAGCCGGACGTTTGCCTTTTCGGAAAAAAGGCTCTGCTGAGAATGGGTACGATGAGATGTTGCGTCTCTGGGAAAGCACAGATCCCCAGGGCTGTTGTGCCTGTGAATAGGCTGCCAAGGGAAGGTGAAGAGCAGCAACAACTTTCAGGGCTGGCACCTTCCTTGTGGGAGAAGGAGCCGGACGTTTGCCATTTCAGAAAGAGGCTCTGCCGAGAACAGGCGCCTTGAGATGTTGCATCTCTGGGAAAGCACAGATCCCCAGGGCTGTTGTGCCTGTGAATAGGCTGCCAAGGGAAGGTGAAGAGCAGCAACAACTTTCAGGCCTGGCACCTTCCATGTGGGAGAAGGAGCCGGACGTTTGCCATTTCAGAAAGAGGCTCTGACGAGAACAGGCGCCTTGAGATGTTGTGTCTCTGGGAAAGCACAGATCCGCAGGGCTGTTTTTCCTGTGAATAGGCTGCCAAGGGAAGGTGAAGAACAGCAACAACTTTCAGGGCTGGCCCCTTCCTTGTGGGAGAAGGAGCCGGACGTTTGCCATTTCAGAAAGAGGCTCTGCCGAGAACAGGCGCCTTGAGATGTTGCATCTCTGGGAAAGCACAGATCTCCAGGGCTGTTGTGCCTGTGAATAGGCTGCCAAGGGAAGGTGAAGAGCAGCAACAACTTTCAGGGCTGGCACCTTCCTTGTGGGAGAAGGAGCCGGACGTTTGCCTTTTTGGAAAAAAGGCTCTGCCGAGAATGGGTACGATGAGATGTTGCGTCTCTGGGAAAGCACAGATCCCCAGGGCTGTTGTGCCTGTGAATAGGCTGCCAAGGGAAGGTGAAGAGCAGCAACAACTTTCAGGGCTGGCACCTTCCTTGTGGGAGAAGGAGCCGGACGTTTGCCTTTTCGGAAAAAAGTCTCTGCCAAGAATGGGTACGATGAGACGTTGCGTCTCTGGGAAAGCACAGATCCCCAGGGCTGTTGTGCCTGTGAATAGGCTGCCAAGGGAAGGTGAAGAGCAGCAACAACTTTCAGGGCTGGCACCTTCCTTGTGGGAGAAGGAGCCAGACGTTTGCCATTTCAGAAAGAGGCTCTGCCGAGAACAGGCGCCTTGAGATGTTGCATCTCTGGGAAAGCACAGATCCCCAGTGCTGTTGTGCCTGTGAATATGCTGCCAAGGGAAGGTGAAGAGCAGCAACAGCTGTCAGGGCTGTCCCCTTCCTTGTCGGGGAAGGAGCCGGACGTTTGCCTTTTTGGAAAAAAGGCTCTGCCGAGAATGGGTACGATGAGATGTTGCGTCTCTGGGAAAGCACAGATCCCCAGGGCTGTTGTGCCTGTGAATAGGCTGCCAAGGGAAGGTGAAGAGCAGCAACAGCTGTCAGGGCTGGCACCTTCCTTGTCGGGGAAGGAGCCGGACGTTTGCCTTTTTGGAAAAAAGGCTCTGCCGAGAATGGGTACGATGAGATGTTGCGTCTCTGGGAAAGCACAGATCCCCAGGGCTGTTGTGCCTGTGAATAGGCTGCCAAGGGAAGGTGAAGAGCAGCAACAGCTGTCAGGGCTGGCACCTTCCTTGTCGGGGAAGGAGCCGGACGTTTGCCTTTTTGGAAAAAAGGCTCTGCCGAGAATGGGTACGATGAGATGTTGTGTCTCTGGGAAAGCACAGATCCCCAGGGCTGTTGTGCCTGTGAATAGGCTGCCAAGGGAAGGTGAAGAGCAGCAACAGCTGTCAGGCCTGGCATCTTCCATGTGGGAGAAGGAGCCGGACGTTTGCCTTTTCGGAAAAAAGGCTCTGCTGAGAATGGGTACGATGAGATGTTGCGTCTCTGGGAAAGCACAGATCCCCAGGGCTGTTGTGCCTGTGAATAGGCTGCCAAGGGAAGGTGAAGAGCAGCAACAACTTTCAGGGCTGGCACCTTCCTTGTGGGAGAAGGAGCCGGACGTTTGCCATTTCAGAAAGAGGCTCTGCCGAGAACAGGCGCCTTGAGATGTTGCATCTCTGGGAAAGCACAGATCCCCAGGGCTGTTGTGCCTGTGAATAGGCTGCCAAGGGAAGGTGAAGAGCAGCAACAACTTTCAGGCCTGGCACCTTCCATGTGGGAGAAGGAGCCGGACGTTTGCCATTTCAGAAAGAGGCTCTGACGAGAACAGGCGCCTTGAGATGTTGTGTCTCTGGGAAAGCACAGATCCGCAGGGCTGTTTTTCCTGTGAATAGGCTGCCAAGGGAAGGTGAAGAACAGCAACAACTTTCAGGGCTGGCCCCTTCCTTGTGGGAGAAGGAGCCGGACGTTTGCCATTTCAGAAAGAGGCTCTGCCGAGAACAGGCGCCTTGAGATGTTGCATCTCTGGGAAAGCACAGATCTCCAGGGCTGTTGTGCCTGTGAATAGGCTGCCAAGGGAAGGTGAAGAGCAGCAACAACTTTCAGGGCTGGCACCTTCCTTGTGGGAGAAGGAGCCGGACGTTTGCCTTTTTGGAAAAAAGGCTCTGCCGAGAATGGGTACGATGAGATGTTGCGTCTCTGGGAAAGCACAGATCCCCAGTGCTGTTGTGCCTGTGAATAGGCTGCCAAGGGAAGGTGAAGAGCAGCAACAACTTTCAGGGCTGGCACCTTCCTTGTGGGAGAAGGAGCCGGACGTTTGCCTTTTCGGAAAAAAGTCTCTGCCAAGAATGGGTACGATGAGACGTTGCGTCTCTGGGAAAGCACAGATCCCCAGGGCTGTTGTGCCTGTGAATAGGCTGCCAAGGGAAGGTGAAGAGCAGCAACAACTTTCAGGGCTGGCACCTTCCTTGTGGGAGAAGGAGCCAGACGTTTGCCATTTCAGAAAGAGGCTCTGCCGAGAACAGGCGCCTTGAGATGTTGCATCTCTGGGAAAGCACAGATCCCCAGTGCTGTTGTGCCTGTGAATATGCTGCCAAGGGAAGGTGAAGAGCAGCAACAGCTGTCAGGGCTGTCCCCTTCCTTGTCGGGGAAGGAGCCGGACGTTTGCCTTTTTGGAAAAAAGGCTCTGCCGAGAATGGGTACGATGAGATGTTGCGTCTCTGGGAAAGCACAGATCCCCAGGGCTGTTGTGCCTGTGAATAGGCTGCCAAGGGAAGGTGAAGAGCAGCAACAGCTGTCAGGGCTGGCACCTTCCTTGTCGGGGAAGGAGCCGGACGTTTGCCTTTTTGGAAAAAAGGCTCTGCCGAGAATGGGTACGATGAGATGTTGCGTCTCTGGGAAAGCACAGATCCCCAGGGCTGTTGTGCCTGTGAATAGGCTGCCAAGCGAAGGTGAAGAGCAGCAACAGCTGTCAGGGCTGTCCCCTTCCTTGTGGGAGAAGGAGCCGGACGTTTGCCATTTCAGAAAGAGGCTCTGCCGAGAACAGGCGCCTTGAGATGTTGCATCTCTGGGAAAGCACAGATCCCCAGGGCTGTTGTGCCTGTGAATAGGCTGCCAAGGGAAGGTGAAGAGCAGCAACAGCTGTCAGGCCTGGCACCTTCCTTGTGGGAGAAGGAGCCAGACGTTTGCCATTTCAGAAAGAGGCTCTGCCGAGAACAGGCGCCTTGAGATGTTGCATCTCTGGGAAAGCACAGATCCCCAGGGCTGTTGTGCCTGTGAATAGGCTGCCAAGGGAAGGTGAAGAGCAGCAACAGCTTTCAGGCCTGGCACCTTCCATGTGGGAGAAGGAGCCGGACGTTTGCCTTTTCGGAAAAAAGGCTCTGCCGAGAACAGGCGCCTTGAGATGTTGCATCTCTGGGAAAGCACAGATCCCCAGTGCTGTTGTGCCTGTGAATAGGCTGCCAAGGGAAGGTGAAGAGCAGCAACAGCTGTCAGGGCTGGCACCTTCCTTGTCGGGGAAGGAGCCGGACGTTTGCCTTTTTGGAAAAAAGGCTCTGCCGAGAATGGGTACGATGAGATGTTGTGTCTCTGGGAAAGCACAGATCCCCAGGGCTGTTGTGCCTGTGAATAGGCTGCCAAGGGAAGGTGAAGAGCAGCAACAGCTGTCAGGCCTGGCATCTTCCATGTGGGAGAAGGAGCCGGACGTTTGCCTTTTCGGAAAAAAGGCTCTGCCGAGAACAGGCGCCTTGAGATGTTGCATCTCTGGGAAAGCACAGATCCCCAGGGCTGTTGTGCCTCTGAATAGGCTGCCAAGGGAAGGTGAAGAACAGCAACAGATTTCAGGCCTGGCCCCTTCCATGTGGGAGAAGGAGCCGGACGTTATCCTTTTCGGAAAAAAGGCACTGCCAAGAATGGATACGATGAGATGTTGCGTCTCTGGGAAAGCACAGATCCCCAGGGCTGTTGTGCCTGTGAATAGGCTGCCAAGGGAAGGTGAAGAGCAGCAACAACTTTCAGGGCTGGCACCTTCCTTGTCGGGGAAGGAGCCGGATGTTATCCTTTTCGGAAAAAAGGCTCTGCCAAGAATGGGTACGATGAGATGTTGCGTCTCTGGGAAAGCACAGATCCCCAGGGCTGTTGTGCCTGTGAATAGGCTGCCAAGGGAAGGTGAAGAGCAGCAACAGCTTTCAGGGCTGGCACCTTCCATGTGGGAGAAGGAGCCGGACGTTTGCCTTTTCGGAAAAAAGGCTCTGCCGAGAACAGGCGCCTTGAGATGTTGCATCTCTGGGAAAGCACAGATCCCCAGGGCTGTTGTTCCTGTGAATAGGCTGCCAAGGGAAGGTGAAGAGCAGCAACAACTTTCAGGCCTGGCCACTTCCTTGTGGGAGAAGGAGCCGGACGTTTGCCATTTCAGAAAGAGGCTCTGCCGAGAACAGGCGCCTTGAGATGTTGCATCTCTGGGAAAGCACAGATCCCCAGGGCTGTTGTGCCTGTGAATAGGCTGCCAAGGGAAGGTGAAGAGCAGCAACAGCTTTCAGGCCTGGCACCTTCCATGTGGGAGAAGGAGCCGGACGTTTGCCTTTTCGAAAAAAAGGCTCTGCCGAGAACAGGCGCCTTGAGATGTTGTGTCTCTGGGAAAGCACAGATCCGCAGGGCTGTTGTGCCTGTGAATAGGCTGCCAAGGGAAGGTGAAGAGCAGCAACAACTTTCAGGGCTGGCACCTTCCTTGTGGGAGAAGGAGCCGGACGTTTGCCTTTTCGGAAAAAAGTCTCTGCCAAGAATGGGTACGATGAGACGTTGCGTCTCTGAGAAAGCACAGATCCCCAGGGCTGTTGTGCCTGTGAATAGGCTGCCAAGGGAAGGTGAAGAGCAGCAACAACTTTCAGGCCTGGCCCCTTCCTTGTGGGAGAAGGAGCCAGACGTTTGCCATTTCAGAAAGAGGCTCTGCCGAGAACAGGCGCCTTGAGATGTTGCATCTCTGGGAAAGCACAGATCTCCAGGGCTGTTGTGCCTGTGAATAGGCTGCCAAGGGAAGGTGAAGAGCAGCAACAGCTTTCAGGGCTGGCACCTTCCTTGTCGGGGAAGGAGCCGGACGTTTGCCTTTTCGGAAAAAAGGCTCTGCCGAGAACAGGCGCCTTGAGATGTTGTGTCTCTGGGAAAGCACAGATCCCCAGGGCTGTTGTGCCTGTGAATAGGCTGCCAAGCGAAGGTGAAGAGCAGCAACAGCTGTCAGGGCTGTCCCCTTCCTTGTGGGAGAAGGAGCCGGACGTTTGCCATTTCAGAAAGAGGCTCTGCCGAGAACAGGCGCCTTGAGATGTTGCATCTCTGGGAAAGCACAGATCCCCAGGGCTGTTGTGCCTGTGAATAGGCTGCCAAGGGAAGGTGAAGAGCAGCAACAGCTGTCAGGCCTGGCACCTTCCTTGTGGGAGAAGGAGCCAGACGTTTGCCATTTCAGAAAGAGGCTCTGCCGAGAACAGGCGCCTTGAGATGTTGCATCTCTGGGAAAGCACAGATCCCCAGGGCTGTTGTGCCTGTGAATAGGCTGCCAAGGGAAGGTGAAGAGCAGCAACAGCTTTCAGGGCTGGCACCTTCCATGTGGGAGAAGGAGCCGGACGTTTGCCTTTTCGGAAAAAAGGCTCTGCCAAGAACAGGCGCCTTGAGATGTTGCATCTCTGGGAAAGCACAGATCCCCAGTGCTGTTGTGCCTGTGAATAGGCTGCCAAGGGAAGGTGAAGAGCAGCAACAGCTGTCAGGGCTGGCACCTTCCTTGTCGGGGAAGGAGCCGGACGTTTGCCTTTTTGGAAAAAAGGCTCTGCCGAGAATGGGTACGATGAGATGTTGTGTCTCTGGGAAAGCACAGATCCCCAGGGCTGTTGTGCCTGTGAATAGGCTGCCAAGGGAAGGTGAAGAGCAGCAACAGCTGTCAGGCCTGGCATCTTCCATGTGGGAGAAGGAGCCGGACGTTTGCCTTTTCGGAAAAAAGGCTCTGCTGAGAATGGGTACGATGAGATGTTGCGTCTCTGGGAAAGCACAGATCCCCAGGGCTGTTGTGCCTGTGAATAGGCTGCCAAGGGAAGGTGAAGAGCAGCAACAACTTTCAGGGCTGGCACCTTCCTTGTGGGAGAAGGAGCCGGACGTTTGCCATTTCAGAAAGAGGCTCTGCCGAGAACAGGCGCCTTGAGATGTTGCATCTCTGGGAAAGCACAGATCCCCAGGGCTGTTGTGCCTGTGAATAGGCTGCCAAGGGAAGGTGAAGAGCAGCAACAACTTTCAGGCCTGGCACCTTCCATGTGGGAGAAGGAGCCGGACGTTTGCCATTTCAGAAAGAGGCTCTGACGAGAACAGGCGCCTTGAGATGTTGTGTCTCTGGGAAAGCACAGATCCGCAGGGCTGTTTTTCCTGTGAATAGGCTGCCAAGGGAAGGTGAAGAACAGCAACAACTTTCAGGGCTGGCCCCTTCCTTGTGGGAGAAGGAGCCGGACGTTTGCCATTTCAGAAAGAGGCTCTGCCGAGAACAGGCGCCTTGAGATGTTGCATCTCTGGGAAAGCACAGATCTCCAGGGCTGTTGTGCCTGTGAATAGGCTGCCAAGGGAAGGTGAAGAGCAGCAACAACTTTCAGGGCTGGCACCTTCCTTGTGGGAGAAGGAGCCGGACGTTTGCCTTTTTGGAAAAAAGGCTCTGCCGAGAATGGGTACGATGAGATGTTGCGTCTCTGGGAAAGCACAGATCCCCAGGGCTGTTGTGCCTGTGAATAGGCTGCCAAGGGAAGGTGAAGAGCAGCAACAACTTTCAGGGCTGGCACCTTCCTTGTGGGAGAAGGAGCCGGACGTTTGCCTTTTCGGAAAAAAGTCTCTGCCAAGAATGGGTACGATGAGACGTTGCGTCTCTGGGAAAGCACAGATCCCCAGGGCTGTTGTGCCTGTGAATAGGCTGCCAAGGGAAGGTGAAGAGCAGCAACAACTTTCAGGGCTGGCACCTTCCTTGTGGGAGAAGGAGCCAGACGTTTGCCATTTCAGAAAGAGGCTCTGCCGAGAACAGGCGCCTTGAGATGTTGCATCTCTGGGAAAGCACAGATCCCCAGTGCTGTTGTGCCTGTGAATATGCTGCCAAGGGAAGGTGAAGAGCAGCAACAGCTGTCAGGGCTGTCCCCTTCCTTGTCGGGGAAGGAGCCGGACGTTTGCCTTTTTGGAAAAAAGGCTCTGCCGAGAATGGGTACGATGAGATGTTGCGTCTCTGGGAAAGCACAGATCCCCAGGGCTGTTGTGCCTGTGAATAGGCTGCCAAGGGAAGGTGAAGAGCAGCAACAGCTGTCAGGGCTGGCACCTTCCTTGTCGGGGAAGGAGCCGGACGTTTGCCTTTTTGGAAAAAAGGCTCTGCCGAGAATGGGTACGATGAGATGTTGCGTCTCTGGGAAAGCACAGATCCCCAGGGCTGTTGTGCCTGTGAATAGGCTGCCAAGGGAAGGTGAAGAGCAGCAACAGCTTTCAGGGCTGGCACCTTCCTTGTCGGGGAAGGAGCCGGACGTTTGCCTTTTCGGAAAAAAGGCTCTGCCGAGAACAGGCGCCTTGAGATGTTGTGTCTCTGGGAAAGCACAGATCCCCAGGGCTGTTGTGCCTGTGAATAGGCTGCCAAGCGAAGGTGAAGAGCAGCAACAGCTGTCAGGGCTGTCCCCTTCCTTGTGGGAGAAGGAGCCGGACGTTTGCCATTTCAGAAAGAGGCTCTGCCGAGAACAGGCGCCTTGAGATGTTGCATCTCTGGGAAAGCACAGATCCCCAGGGCTGTTGTGCCTGTGAATAGGCTGCCAAGGGAAGGTGAAGAGCAGCAACAGCTGTCAGGCCTGGCACCTTCCTTGTGGGAGAAGGAGCCAGACGTTTGCCATTTCAGAAAGAGGCTCTGCCGAGAACAGGCGCCTTGAGATGTTGCATCTCTGGGAAAGCACAGATCCCCAGGGCTGTTGTGCCTGTGAATAGGCTGCCAAGGGAAGGTGAAGAGCAGCAACAGCTTTCAGGCCTGGCACCTTCCATGTGGGAGAAGGAGCCGGACGTTTGCCTTTTCGGAAAAAAGGCTCTGCCGAGAACAGGCGCCTTGAGATGTTGCATCTCTGGGAAAGCACAGATCCCCAGTGCTGTTGTGCCTGTGAATAGGCTGCCAAGGGAAGGTGAAGAGCAGCAACAGCTGTCAGGGCTGGCACCTTCCTTGTCGGGGAAGGAGCCGGACGTTTGCCTTTTTGGAAAAAAGGCTCTGCCGAGAATGGGTACGATGAGATGTTGTGTCTCTGGGAAAGCACAGATCCCCAGGGCTGTTGTGCCTGTGAATAGGCTGCCAAGGGAAGGTGAAGAGCAGCAACAGCTGTCAGGCCTGGCATCTTCCATGTGGGAGAAGGAGCCGGACGTTTGCCTTTTCGGAAAAAAGGCTCTGCCGAGAACAGGCGCCTTGAGATGTTGCATCTCTGGGAAAGCACAGATCCCCAGGGCTGTTGTGCCTCTGAATAGGCTGCCAAGGGAAGGTGAAGAACAGCAACAGATTTCAGGCCTGGCCCCTTCCATGTGGGAGAAGGAGCCGGACGTTATCCTTTTCGGAAAAAAGGCACTGCCAAGAATGGATACGATGAGATGTTGCGTCTCTGGGAAAGCACAGATCCCCAGGGCTGTTGTGCCTGTGAATAGGCTGCCAAGGGAAGGTGAAGAGCAGCAACAACTTTCAGGGCTGGCACCTTCCTTGTCGGGGAAGGAGCCGGATGTTATCCTTTTCGGAAAAAAGGCTCTGCCAAGAATGGGTACGATGAGATGTTGCGTCTCTGGGAAAGCACAGATCCCCAGGGCTGTTGTGCCTGTGAATAGGCTGCCAAGGGAAGGTGAAGAGCAGCAACAGCTTTCAGGGCTGGCACCTTCCATGTGGGAGAAGGAGCCGGACGTTTGCCTTTTCGGAAAAAAGGCTCTGCCGAGAACAGGCGACTTTAGATGTTGTGTCTCTGGGAAAGCACAGATCCCCAGGGCTGTTGTTCCTGTGAATAGGCTGCCAAGGAAGGTGAAGAGCAGCAACAACTTTCAGGCCTGGCCACTTCCTTGTGGGAGAAGGAGCCGGACGTTTGCCATTTCAGAAAGAGGCTCTGCCGAGAACAGGCGCCTTGAGATGTTGCATCTCTGGGAAAGCACAGATCCCCAGGGCTGTTGTGCCTGTGAATAGGCTGCCAAGGGAAGGTGAAGAGCAGCAACAGCTTTCAGGCCTGGCACCTTCCATGTGGGAGAAGGAGCCGGACGTTTGCCTTTTCGAAAAAAAGGCTCTGCCGAGAACAGGCGCCTTGAGATGTTGTGTCTCTGGGAAAGCACAGATCCGCAGGGCTGTTGTGCCTGTGAATAGGCTGCCAAGGGAAGGTGAAGAGCAGCAACAACTTTCAGGGCTGGCACCTTCCTTGTGGGAGAAGGAGCCGGACGTTTGCCTTTTCGGAAAAAAGTCTCTGCCAAGAATGGGTACGATGAGACGTTGCGTCTCTGAGAAAGCACAGATCCCCAGGGCTGTTGTGCCTGTGAATAGGCTGCCAAGGGAAGGTGAAGAGCAGCAACAACTTTCAGGCCTGGCCCCTTCCTTGTGGGAGAAGGAGCCAGACGTTTGCCATTTCAGAAAGAGGCTCTGCCGAGAACAGGCGCCTTGAGATGTTGCATCTCTGGGAAAGCACAGATCTCCAGGGCTGTTGTGCCTGTGAATAGGCTGCCAAGGGAAGGTGAAGAACAGCAACAGATTTCAGGCCTGGCCCCTTCCATGTGGGAGAAGGAGCCGGACGTTTGCCTTTTCGGAAAAAAGGCTCTGCCAAGAATGGATACGATGAGATGTTGCGTCTCTGGGAAAGCACAGATCCCCAGGGCTGTTGTGCCTGTGAATAGGCTGCCAAGGGAAGGTGAAGAGCAGCAGCAACTTTCAGGGCTGGCACCTTCCTTGTGGGAGAAGGAGCCGGACGTTTGCCATTTCAGAAAGAGGCTCTGCCGAGAACAGGCGCCTTGAGATGTTGCATCTCTGGGAAAGCACAGATCCCCAGGGCTGTTGTGCCTGTGAATAGGCTGCCAAGGGAAGGTGAAGAGCAGCAACAACTTTCAGGCCTGGCACCTTCCTTGTCGGGGAAGGAGCCGGACGTTATCCTTTTTGGAAAAAAGGCTCTGCCGAGAATGGGTACGATGAGATGTTGCGTCTCTGGGAAAGCACAGATCCCCAGGGCTGTTGTGCCTGTGAATAGGCTGCCAAGGGAAGGTGAAGAGCAGCAACAGCTTTCAGGCCTGGCACCTTCCATGTGGGAGAAGGAGCCGGACGTTTGCCTTTTCGAAAAAAAGGCTCTGCCGAGAACAGGCGCCTTGAGATGTTGTGTCTCTGGGAAAGCACAGATCCGCAGGGCTGTTGTTCCTGTGAATAGGCTGACAAGGGAAGGTGAAGAACAGCAACAACTTTCAGGGCTGGCCCCTTCCTTGTGGGAGAAGGAGCCGGACGTTTGCCATTTCAGAAAGAGGCTCTGCCGAGAACAGGCGCCTTGAGATGTTGCATCTCTGGGAAAGCACAGATCTCCAGGGCTGTTGTGCCTGTGAATAGGCTGCCAAGGGAAGGTGAAGAGCAGCAACAGCTTTCAGGGCTGGCACCTTCCTTGTCGGGGAAGGAGCCGGACGTTTGCCTTTTTGGAAAAAAGGCTCTGCCGAGAATGGGTACGATGAGATGTTGCGTCTCTGGGAAAGCACAGATCCCCAGGGCTGTTGTGCCTGTGAATAGGCTGCCAAGGGAAGGTGAAGAGCAGCAACAACTTTCAGGGCTGGCACCTTCCTTGTGGGAGAAGGAGCCGGACGTTTGCCTTTTCGGAAAAAAGTCTCTGCCAAGAATGTGTACGATGAGACGTTGCGTCTCTGGGAAAGCACAGATCCCCAGGGCTGTTGTGCCTGTGAATAGGCTGCCAAGGGAAGGTGAAGAGCAGCAACAACTTTCAGGGCTGGCACCTTCCTTGTGGGAGAAGGAGCCAGACGTTTGCCATTTCAGAAAGAGGCTCTGCCGAGAACAGGCGCCTTGAGATGTTGCATCTCTGGGAAAGCACAGATCCCCAGGGCTGTTGTGCCTGTGAATAGGCTGCCAAGGGAAGGTGAAGAGCAGCAACAGCTTTCAGGCCTGGCCCCTTCCTTGTGGGAGAAGGAGCCGGACGTTTGCCTTTTCGGAAAAAAGGCTCTGCCGAGAACAGGCGCCTTTAGATGTTGTGTCTCTGGGAAAGCACAGATCCGCAGGGCTGTTGTTCCTGTGAATAGGCTGCCAAGGAAGGTGAAGAGCAGCAACAACTTTCAGGGCTGGCCACTTCCTTGTGGGAGAAGGAGCCGGACGTTTGCCATTTCAGAAAGAGGCTCTGCCGAGAACAGGCGCCTTGAGAAGTTGCATCTCTGGGAAAGCACAGATCCCCAGGGCTGTTGTGCCTGTGAATAGGCTGCCAAGGGAAGGTGAAGAGCAGCAACAGCTTTCAGGGCTGGCACCTTCCTTGTCGGGGAAGGAGCCGGACGTTTGCCTTTTCGAAAAAAAGGCTCTGCCGAGAACAGGCGCCTTGAGATGTTGTGTCTCTGGGAAAGCACAGATCCCCAGGGCTGTTGTTCCTGTGAATAGGCTGCCAAGGGAAGGTGAAGAACAGCAACAACTTTCAGGGCTGGCCCCTTCCCTGTGGGAGAAGGAGCCGGACGTTTGCCATTTCAGAAAGAGGCTCTGCCGAGAACAGGCGCCTTGAGATGTTGCATCTCTGGGAAAGCACAGATCTCCAGGGCTGTTGTGCCTGTGAATAGGCTGCCAAGGGAAGGTGAAGAGCAGCAACAGCTGTCAGGGCTGGCACCTTCCTTGTCGGGGAAGGAGCCGGACGTTTGCCTTTTTGGAAAAAAGGCTCTGCCGAGAATGGGTACGATGAGATGTTGCGTCTCTGGGAAAGCACAGATCCCCAGGGCTGTTGTGCCTGTGAATAGGCTGCCAAGGGAAGGTGAAGAGCAGCAACAACTTTCAGGGCTGGCACCTTCCTTGTGGGAGAAGGAGCCGGACGTTTGCCTTTTCGGAAAAAAGTCTCTGCCAAGAATGGGTACGATGAGACGTTGCGTCTCTGGGAAAGCACAGATCCCCAGGGCTGTTGTGCCTGTGAATAGGCTGCCAAGGGAAGGTGAAGAGCAGCAACAACTTTCAGGGCTGGCACCTTCCTTGTGGGAGAAGGAGCCAGACGTTTGCCATTTCAGAAAGAGGCTCTGCCGAGAACAGGCGCCTTGAGATGTTGCATCTCTGGGAAAGCACAGATCTCCAGGGCTGTTGTGCCTGTGAATAGGCTGCCAAGGGAAGGTGAAGAACAGCAACAGATTTCAGGCCTGGCCCCTTCCATGTGGGAGAAGGAGCCGGACGTTTGCCTTTTCGGAAAAAAGTCTCTGCCAAGAATGGATACGATGAGATGTTGCGTCTCTGGGAAAGCACAGATCCCCAGGGCTGTTGTGCCTGTGAATAGGCTGCCAAGGGAAGGTGAAGAGCAGCAGCAACTTTCAGGGCTGGCACCTTCCTTGTCGGGGAAGGAGCCGGATGTTATCCTTTTCGGAAAAAAGGCTCTGCCAAGAATGGGTACGATGAGATGTTGCGTCTCTGGGAAAGCACAGATCCCCAGGGCTGTTGTGCCTGTGAATAGGCTGCCAAGGGAAGGTGAAGAGCAGCAACAACTTTCAGGGCTGGCACCTTCCATGTGGGAGAAGGAGCCGGACGTTTGCCATTTCAGAAAGAGGCTCTGCCGAGAACAGGCGCCTTGAGATGTTGCATCTCTGGGAAAGCACAGATCCCCAGGGCTGTTGTGCCTGTGAATAGGCTGCCAAGGGAAGGTGAAGAGCAGCAACAACTTTCAGGGCTGTCCCCTTCCTTGTCGGGGAAGGAGCCGGACGTTTGCCTTTTTGGAAAAAAGGCTCTGCCGAGAATGGGTACGATGAGATGTTGCGTCTCTGGGAAAGCACAGATCCCCAGGGCTGTTGTGCCTGTGAATAGGCTGCCAAGGGAAGGTGAAGAGCAGCAACAGCTTTCAGGGCTGGCACCTTCCATGTGGGAGAAGGAGCCGGACGTTTGCCTTTTCGGAAAAAAGGCTCTGCCGAGAACAGGCGCCTTTACATGTTGTGTCTCTGGGAAAGCACAGATCTCCAGGGCTGTTGTTCCTGTGAATAGGCTGCCAAGGAAGGTGAAGAGCAGCAACAACTTTCAGGCCTGGCCACTTCCTTGTGGGAGAAGGAGCCGGACGTTTGCCATTTCAGAAAGAGGCTCTGCCGAGAACAGGCGCCTTGAGATGTTGCATCTCTGGGAAAGCACAGATCCCCAGGGCTGTTGTGCCTGTGAATAGGCTGCCAAGGGAAGGTGAAGAGCAGCAACAGCTTTCAGGCCTGGCACCTTCCATGTGGGAGAAGGAGCCGGACGTTATTCTTTTCGGAAAAAAGGCTCTGCCGAGAACAGGCGCCTTGAGATGTTGTGTCTCTGGGAAAGCACAGATCCGCAGGGCTGTTGTTCCTGTGAATAGGCTGCCAAGGGAAGGTGAAGAACAGCAACAACTTTCAGGGCTGGCCCCTTCCTTGTGGGAGAAGGAGCCGGACGTTTGCCATTTCAGAAAGAGGCTCTGCCGAGAACAGGCGCCTTGAGATGTTGCATCTCTGGGAAAGCACAGATCCGCAGGGCTGTTGTGCCTGTGAATAGGCTGCCAAGGGAAGGTGAAGAGCAGCAACAGCTGTCAGGGCTGGCACCTTCCTTGTCGGGGAAGGAGCCGGACGTTTGCCTTTTTGGAAAAAAGGCTCTGCCGAGAATGGGTACGATGAGATGTTGCGTCTCTGGGAAAGCACAGATCCCCAGGGCTGTTGTGCCTGTGAATAGGCTGCCAAGGGAACGTGAAGAGCAGCAACAGCTGTCAGGGCTGGCACCTTCCTTGTCGGGGAAGGAGCCGGACGTTTGCCTTTTCGGAAAAAAGTCTCTGCCAAGAATGGGTACGATGAGACGTTGCGTCTCTGGGAAAGCACAGATCCCCAGGGCTGTTGTGCCTGTGAATAGGCTGCCAAGGGAAGGTGAAGAGCAGCAACAGCTTTCAGGGCTGGCACCTTCCATGTGGGAGAAGGAGCCGGACGTTTGCCTTTTCGGAAAAAGGCTCTGCCGAGAACAGGCGCCTTGAGATGTTGCATCTCTGGGAAAGCACAGATCCCCAGTGCTGTTGTGCCTGTGAATAGGCTGCCAAGGGAAGGTGAAGAGCAGCAACAGCTGTCAGGGCTGGCACCTTCCTTGTCGGGGAAGGAGCCGGACGTTTGCCTTTTTGGAAAAAAGGCTCTGCCGAGAATGGGTACGATGAGATGTTGTGTCTCTGGGAAAGCACAGATCCCCAGGGCTGTTGTGCCTGTGAATAGGCTGCCAAGGGAAGGTGAAGAGCAGCAACAGCTGTCAGGCCTGGCATCTTCCATGTGGGAGAAGGAGCCGGACGTTTGCCTTTTCGGAAAAAAGGCTCTGCTGAGAATGGGTACGATGAGATGTTGCGTCTCTGGGAAAGCACAGATCCCCAGGGCTGTTGTGCCTGTGAATAGGCTGCCAAGGGAAGGTGAAGAGCAGCAACAACTTTCAGGGCTGGCACCTTCCTTGTGGGAGAAGGAGCCGGACGTTTGCCATTTCAGAAAGAGGCTCTGCCGAGAACAGGCGCCTTGAGATGTTGCATCTCTGGGAAAGCACAGATCCCCAGGGCTGTTGTGCCTGTGAATAGGCTGCCAAGGGAAGGTGAAGAGCAGCAACAACTTTCAGGCCTGGCACCTTCCATGTGGGAGAAGGAGCCGGACGTTTGCCATTTCAGAAAGAGGCTCTGACGAGAACAGGCGCCTTGAGATGTTGTGTCTCTGGGAAAGCACAGATCCGCAGGGCTGTTTTTCCTGTGAATAGGCTGCCAAGGGAAGGTGAAGAACAGCAACAACTTTCAGGGCTGGCCCCTTCCTTGTGGGAGAAGGAGCCGGACGTTTGCCATTTCAGAAAGAGGCTCTGCCGAGAACAGGCGCCTTGAGATGTTGCATCTCTGGGAAAGCACAGATCTCCAGGGCTGTTGTGCCTGTGAATAGGCTGCCAAGGGAAGGTGAAGAGCAGCAACAACTTTCAGGGCTGGCACCTTCCTTGTGGGAGAAGGAGCCGGACGTTTGCCTTTTTGGAAAAAAGGCTCTGCCGAGAATGGGTACGATGAGATGTTGCGTCTCTGGGAAAGCACAGATCCCCAGGGCTGTTGTGCCTGTGAATAGGCTGCCAAGGGAAGGTGAAGAGCAGCAACAACTTTCAGGGCTGGCACCTTCCTTGTGGGAGAAGGAGCCGGACGTTTGCCTTTTCGGAAAAAAGTCTCTGCCAAGAATGGGTACGATGAGACGTTGCGTCTCTGGGAAAGCACAGATCCCCAGGGCTGTTGTGCCTGTGAATAGGCTGCCAAGGGAAGGTGAAGAGCAGCAACAACTTTCAGGGCTGGCACCTTCCTTGTGGGAGAAGGAGCCAGACGTTTGCCATTTCAGAAAGAGGCTCTGCCGAGAACAGGCGCCTTGAGATGTTGCATCTCTGGGAAAGCACAGATCCCCAGTGCTGTTGTGCCTGTGAATATGCTGCCAAGGGAAGGTGAAGAGCAGCAACAGCTGTCAGGGCTGTCCCCTTCCTTGTCGGGGAAGGAGCCGGACGTTTGCCTTTTTGGAAAAAAGGCTCTGCCGAGAATGGGTACGATGAGATGTTGCGTCTCTGGGAAAGCACAGATCCCCAGGGCTGTTGTGCCTGTGAATAGGCTGCCAAGGGAAGGTGAAGAGCAGCAACAGCTGTCAGGGCTGGCACCTTCCTTGTCGGGGAAGGAGCCGGACGTTTGCCTTTTCGGAAAAAAGGCTCTGCCGAGAATGGGTACGATGAGATGTTGCGTCTCTGGGAAAGCACAGATCCCCAGGGCTGTTGTGCCTGTGAATAGGCTGCCAAGGGAAGGTGAAGAGCAGCAACAGCTTTCAGGGCTGGCACCTTCCTTGTCGGGGAAGGAGCCGGACGTTTGCCTTTTCGGAAAAAAGGCTCTGCCGAGAACAGGCGCCTTGAGATGTTGTGTCTCTGGGAAAGCACAGATCCCCAGGGCTGTTGTGCCTGTGAATAGGCTGCCAAGCGAAGGTGAAGAGCAGCAACAGCTGTCAGGGCTGTCCCCTTCCTTGTGGGAGAAGGAGCCGGACGTTTGCCATTTCAGAAAGAGGCTCTGCCGAGAACAGGCGCCTTGAGATGTTGCATCTCTGGGAAAGCACAGATCCCCAGGGCTGTTGTGCCTGTGAATAGGCTGCCAAGGGAAGGTGAAGAGCAGCAACAGCTGTCAGGCCTGGCACCTTCCTTGTGGGAGAAGGAGCCAGACGTTTGCCATTTCAGAAAGAGGCTCTGCCGAGAACAGGCGCCTTGAGATGTTGCATCTCTGGGAAAGCACAGATCCCCAGGGCTGTTGTGCCTGTGAATAGGCTGCCAAGGGAAGGTGAAGAGCAGCAACAGCTTTCAGGCCTGGCACCTTCCATGTGGGAGAAGGAGCCGGACGTTTGCCTTTTCGGAAAAAAGGCTCTGCCGAGAACAGGCGCCTTGAGATGTTGCGTCTCTGGGAAAGCACAGATCCCCAGGGCTGTTGTGCCTGTGAATAGGCTGCCAAGGGAAGGTGAAGAGCAGCAACAGCTGTCAGGGCTGGCACCTTCCTTGTCGGGGAAGGAGCCGGACGTTTGCCTTTTTGGAAAAAAGGCTCTGCCGAGAATGGGTACGATGAGATGTTGTGTCTCTGGGAAAGCACAGATCCCCAGGGCTGTTGTGCCTGTGAATAGGCTGCCAAGGGAAGGTGAAGAGCAGCAACAGCTGTCAGGCCTGGCATCTTCCATGTGGGAGAAGGAGCCGGACGTTTGCCTTTTCGGAAAAAAGGCTCTGCCGAGAACAGGCGCCTTGAGATGTTGCATCTCTGGGAAAGCACAGATCCCCAGGGCTGTTGTGCCTCTGAATAGGCTGCCAAGGGAAGGTGAAGAACAGCAACAGATTTCAGGCCTGGCCCCTTCCATGTGGGAGAAGGAGCCGGACGTTATCCTTTTCGGAAAAAAGGCACTGCCAAGAATGGATACGATGAGATGTTGCGTCTCTGGGAAAGCACAGATCCCCAGGGCTGTTGTGCCTGTGAATAGGCTGCCAAGGGAAGGTGAAGAGCAGCAACAACTTTCAGGGCTGGCACCTTCCTTGTCGGGGAAGGAGCCGGATGTTATCCTTTTCGGAAAAAAGGCTCTGCCAAGAATGGGTACGATGAGATGTTGCGTCTCTGGGAAAGCACAGATCCCCAGGGCTGTTGTGCCTGTGAATAGGCTGCCAAGGGAAGGTGAAGAGCAGCAACAGCTTTCAGGGCTGGCACCTTCCATGTGGGAGAAGGAGCCGGACGTTTGCCTTTTCGGAAAAAAGGCTCTGCCGAGAACAGGCGACTTTAGATGTTGTGTCTCTGGGAAAGCACAGATCCCCAGGGCTGTTGTTCCTGTGAATAGGCTGCCAAGGAAGGTGAAGAGCAGCAACAACTTTCAGGCCTGGCCACTTCCTTGTGGGAGAAGGAGCCGGACGTTTGCCATTTCAGAAAGAGGCTCTGCCGAGAACAGGCGCCTTGAGATGTTGCATCTCTGGGAAAGCACAGATCCCCAGGGCTGTTGTGCCTGTGAATAGGCTGCCAAGGGAAGGTGAAGAGCAGCAACAGCTTTCAGGCCTGGCACCTTCCATGTGGGAGAAGGAGCCGGACGTTTGCCTTTTCGAAAAAAAGGCTCTGCCGAGAACAGGCGCCTTGAGATGTTGTGTCTCTGGGAAAGCACAGATCCGCAGGGCTGTTGTGCCTGTGAATAGGCTGCCAAGGGAAGGTGAAGAGCAGCAACAACTTTCAGGGCTGGCACCTTCCTTGTGGGAGAAGGAGCCGGACGTTTGCCTTTTCGGAAAAAAGTCTCTGCCAAGAATGGGTACGATGAGACGTTGCGTCTCTGAGAAAGCACAGATCCCCAGGGCTGTTGTGCCTGTGAATAGGCTGCCAAGGGAAGGTGAAGAGCAGCAACAACTTTCAGGCCTGGCCCCTTCCTTGTGGGAGAAGGAGCCAGACGTTTGCCATTTCAGAAAGAGGCTCTGCCGAGAACAGGCGCCTTGAGATGTTGCATCTCTGGGAAAGCACAGATCTCCAGGGCTGTTGTGCCTGTGAATAGGCTGCCAAGGGAAGGTGAAGAACAGCAACAGATTTCAGGCCTGGCCCCTTCCATGTGGGAGAAGGAGCCGGACGTTTGCCTTTTCGGAAAAAAGGCTCTGCCAAGAATGGATACGATGAGATGTTGCGTCTCTGGGAAAGCACAGATCCCCAGGGCTGTTGTGCCTGTGAATAGGCTGCCAAGGGAAGGTGAAGAGCAGCAGCAACTTTCAGGGCTGGCACCTTCCTTGTGGGAGAAGGAGCCGGACGTTTGCCATTTCAGAAAGAGGCTCTGCCGAGAACAGGCGCCTTGAGATGTTGCATCTCTGGGAAAGCACAGATCCCCAGGGCTGTTGTGCCTGTGAATAGGCTGCCAAGGGAAGGTGAAGAGCAGCAACAACTTTCAGGCCTGGCACCTTCCTTGTCGGGGAAGGAGCCGGACGTTATCCTTTTTGGAAAAAAGGCTCTGCCGAGAATGGGTACGATGAGATGTTGCGTCTCTGGGAAAGCACAGATCCCCAGGGCTGTTGTGCCTGTGAATAGGCTGCCAAGGGAAGGTGAAGAGCAGCAACAGCTTTCAGGCCTGGCACCTTCCATGTGGGAGAAGGAGCCGGACGTTTGCCTTTTCGAAAAAAAGGCTCTGCCGAGAACAGGCGCCTTGAGATGTTGTGTCTCTGGGAAAGCACAGATCCGCAGGGCTGTTGTTCCTGTGAATAGGCTGACAAGGGAAGGTGAAGAACAGCAACAACTTTCAGGGCTGGCCCCTTCCTTGTGGGAGAAGGAGCCGGACGTTTGCCATTTCAGAAAGAGGCTCTGCCGAGAACAGGCGCCTTGAGATGTTGCATCTCTGGGAAAGCACAGATCTCCAGGGCTGTTGTGCCTGTGAATAGGCTGCCAAGGGAAGGTGAAGAGCAGCAACAGCTGTCAGGGCTGGCACCTTCCTTGTCGGGGAAGGAGCCGGACGTTTGCCTTTTTGGAAAAAAGGCTCTGCCGAGAATGGGTACGATGAGATGTTGCGTCTCTGGGAAAGCACAGATCCCCAGGGCTGTTGTGCCTGTGAATAGGCTGCCAAGGGAAGGTGAAGAGCAGCAACAACTTTCAGGGCTGGCACCTTCCTTGTGGGAGAAGGAGCCGGACGTTTGCCTTTTCGGAAAAAAGTCTCTGCCAAGAATGTGTACGATGAGACGTTGCGTCTCTGGGAAAGCACAGATCCCCAGGGCTGTTGTGCCTGTGAATAGGCTGCCAAGGGAAGGTGAAGAGCAGCAACAACTTTCAGGGCTGGCACCTTCCTTGTGGGAGAAGGAGCCAGACGTTTGCCATTTCAGAAAGAGGCTCTGCCGAGAACAGGCGCCTTGAGATGTTGCATCTCTGGGAAAGCACAGATCCCCAGGGCTGTTGTGCCTGTGAATAGGCTGCCAAGGGAAGGTGAAGAGCAGCAACAGCTTTCAGGCCTGGCCCCTTCCTTGTGGGAGAAGGAGCCGGACGTTTGCCTTTTCGGAAAAAAGGCTCTGCCGAGAACAGGCGCCTTTAGATGTTGTGTCTCTGGGAAAGCACAGATCCGCAGGGCTGTTGTTCCTGTGAATAGGCTGCCAAGGAAGGTGAAGAGCAGCAACAACTTTCAGGGCTGGCACCTTCCTTGTGGGAGAAGGAGCCAGACGTTTGCCATTTCAGAAAGAGGCTCTGCCGAGAACAGGCGCCTTGAGAAGTTGCATCTCTGGGAAAGCACAGATCCCCAGGGCTGTTGTGCCTGTGAATAGGCTGCCAAGGGAAGGTGAAGAGCAGCAACAGCTTTCAGGGCTGGCACCTTCCTTGTCGGGGAAGGAGCCGGACGTTTGCCTTTTCGAAAAAAAGGCTCTGCCGAGAACAGGCGCCTTGAGATGTTGTGTCTCTGGGAAAGCACAGATCCCCAGGGCTGTTGTTCCTGTGAATAGGCTGCCAAGGGAAGGTGAAGAACAGCAACAACTTTCAGGGCTGGCCCCTTCCCTGTGGGAGAAGGAGCCGGACGTTTGCCATTTCAGAAAGAGGCTCTGCCGAGAACAGGCGCCTTGAGATGTTGCATCTCTGGGAAAGCACAGATCTCCAGGGCTGTTGTGCCTGTGAATAGGCTGCCAAGGGAAGGTGAAGAGCAGCAACAGCTGTCAGGGCTGGCACCTTCCTTGTCGGGGAAGGAGCCGGACGTTTGCCTTTTTGGAAAAAAGGCTCTGCCGAGAATGGGTACGATGAGATGTTGCGTCTCTGGGAAAGCACAGATCCCCAGGGCTGTTGTGCCTGTGAATAGGCTGCCAAGGGAAGGTGAAGAGCAGCAACAACTTTCAGGGCTGGCACCTTCCTTGTGGGAGAAGGAGCCGGACGTTTGCCTTTTCGGAAAAAAGTCTCTGCCAAGAATGGGTACGATGAGACGTTGCGTCTCTGGGAAAGCACAGATCCCCAGGGCTGTTGTGCCTGTGAATAGGCTGCCAAGGGAAGGTGAAGAGCAGCAACAACTTTCAGGGCTGGCACCTTCCTTGTGGGAGAAGGAGCCAGACGTTTGCCATTTCAGAAAGAGGCTCTGCCGAGAACAGGCGCCTTGAGATGTTGCATCTCTGGGAAAGCACAGATCTCCAGGGCTGTTGTGCCTGTGAATAGGCTGCCAAGGGAAGGTGAAGAACAGCAACAGATTTCAGGCCTGGCCCCTTCCATGTGGGAGAAGGAGCCGGACGTTTGCCTTTTCGGAAAAAAGTCTCTGCCAAGAATGGATACGATGAGATGTTGCGTCTCTGGGAAAGCACAGATCCCCAGGGCTGTTGTGCCTGTGAATAGGCTGCCAAGGGAAGGTGAAGAGCAGCAGCAACTTTCAGGGCTGGCACCTTCCTTGTCGGGGAAGGAGCCGGATGTTATCCTTTTCGGAAAAAAGGCTCTGCCAAGAATGGGTACGATGAGATGTTGCGTCTCTGGGAAAGCACAGATCCCCAGGGCTGTTGTGCCTGTGAATAGGCTGCCAAGGGAAGGTGAAGAGCAGCAACAACTTTCAGGGCTGGCACCTTCCATGTGGGAGAAGGAGCCGGACGTTTGCCATTTCAGAAAGAGGCTCTGCCGAGAACAGGCGCCTTGAGATGTTGCATCTCTGGGAAAGCACAGATCCCCAGGGCTGTTGTGCCTGTGAATAGGCTGCCAAGGGAAGGTGAAGAGCAGCAACAACTTTCAGGGCTGTCCCCTTCCTTGTCGGGGAAGGAGCCGGACGTTTGCCTTTTTGGAAAAAAGGCTCTGCCGAGAATGGGTACGATGAGATGTTGCGTCTCTGGGAAAGCACAGATCCCCAGGGCTGTTGTGCCTGTGAATAGGCTGCCAAGGGAAGGTGAAGAGCAGCAACAGCTTTCAGGGCTGGCACCTTCCATGTGGGAGAAGGAGCCGGACGTTTGCCTTTTCGGAAAAAAGGCTCTGCCGAGAACAGGCGCCTTTACATGTTGTGTCTCTGGGAAAGCACAGATCTCCAGGGCTGTTGTTCCTGTGAATAGGCTGCCAAGGAAGGTGAAGAGCAGCAACAACTTTCAGGCCTGGCCACTTCCTTGTGGGAGAAGGAGCCGGACGTTTGCCATTTCAGAAAGAGGCTCTGCCGAGAACAGGCGCCTTGAGATGTTGCATCTCTGGGAAAGCACAGATCCCCAGGGCTGTTGTGCCTGTGAATAGGCTGCCAAGGGAAGGTGAAGAGCAGCAACAGCTTTCAGGCCTGGCACCTTCCATGTGGGAGAAGGAGCCGGACGTTATTCTTTTCGGAAAAAAGGCTCTGCCGAGAACAGGCGCCTTGAGATGTTGTGTCTCTGGGAAAGCACAGATCCGCAGGGCTGTTGTTCCTGTGAATAGGCTGCCAAGGGAAGGTGAAGAACAGCAACAACTTTCAGGGCTGGCCCCTTCCTTGTGGGAGAAGGAGCCGGACGTTTGCCATTTCAGAAAGAGGCTCTGCCGAGAACAGGCGCCTTGAGATGTTGCATCTCTGGGAAAGCACAGATCCCCAGGGCTGTTGTGCCTGTGAATAGGCTGCCAAGGGAAGGTGAAGAGCAGCAACAGCTGTCAGGGCTGGCACCTTCCTTGTCGGGGAAGGAGCCGGACGTTTGCCTTTTTGGAAAAAAGGCTCTGCCGAGAATGGGTACGATGAGATGTTGCGTCTCTGGGAAAGCACAGATCCCCAGGGCTGTTGTGCCTGTGAATAGGCTGCCAAGGGAACGTGAAGAGCAGCAACAGCTGTCAGGGCTGGCACCTTCCTTGTCGGGGAAGGAGCCGGACGTTTGCCTTTTCGGAAAAAAGTCTCTGCCAAGAATGGGTACGATGAGACGTTGCGTCTCTGGGAAAGCACAGATCCCCAGGGCTGTTGTGCCTGTGAATAGGCTGCCAAGGGAAGGTGAAGAGCAGCAACAACTTTCAGGGCTGGCACCTTCCTTGTCGGGGAAGGAGCCGGATGTTATCCTTTTCGGAAAAAAGGCTCTGCCAAGAATGGGTACGATGAGATGTTGCGTCTCTGGGAAAGCACAGATCCCCAGGGCTGTTGTGCCTGTGAATAGGCTGCCAAGGGAAGGTGAAGAGCAGCAACAACTTTCAGGGCTGGCACCTTCCATGTGGGAGAAGGAGCCGGACGTTTGCCATTTCAGAAAGAGGCTCTGCCGAGAACAGGCGCCTTGAGATGTTGCATCTCTGGGAAAGCACAGATCCCCAGGGCTGTTGTGCCTGTGAATAGGCTGCCAAGGGAAGGTGAAGAGCAGCAACAACTTTCAGGGCTGTCCCCTTCCTTGTCGGGGAAGGAGCCGGACGTTTGCCTTTTTGGAAAAAAGGCTCTGCCGAGAATGGGTACGATGAGATGTTGTGTCTCTGGGAAAGCACAGATCCCCAGGGCTGTTGTGCCTGTGAATAGGCTGCCAAGGGAAGGTGAAGAGCAGCAACAGCTGTCAGGCCTGGCATCTTCCATGTGGGAGAAGGAGCCGGACGTTTGCCTTTTCGGAAAAAAGGCTCTGCCGAGAACAGGCGCCTTGAGATGTTGCATCTCTGGGAAAGCACAGATCCCCAGGGCTGTTGTGCCTCTGAATAGGCTGCCAAGGGAAGGTGAAGAACAGCAACAGATTTCAGGCCTGGCCCCTTCCATGTGGGAGAAGGAGCCGGACGTTATCCTTTTCGGAAAAAAGGCACTGCCAAGAATGGATACGATGAGATGTTGCGTCTCTGGGAAAGCACAGATCCCCAGGGCTGTTGTGCCTGTGAATAGGCTGCCAAGGGAAGGTGAAGAGCAGCAACAACTTTCAGGGCTGGCACCTTCCTTGTCGGGGAAGGAGCCGGATGTTATCCTTTTCGGAAAAAAGGCTCTGCCAAGAATGGGTACGATGAGATGTTGCGTCTCTGGGAAAGCACAGATCCCCAGGGCTGTTGTGCCTGTGAATAGGCTGCCAAGGGAAGGTGAAGAGCAGCAACAGCTTTCAGGGCTGGCACCTTCCATGTGGGAGAAGGAGCCGGACGTTTGCCTTTTCGGAAAAAAGGCTCTGCCGAGAACAGGCGACTTTAGATGTTGTGTCTCTGGGAAAGCACAGATCCCCAGGGCTGTTGTTCCTGTGAATAGGCTGCCAAGGAAGGTGAAGAGCAGCAACAACTTTCAGGCCTGGCCACTTCCTTGTGGGAGAAGGAGCCGGACGTTTGCCATTTCAGAAAGAGGCTCTGCCGAGAACAGGCGCCTTGAGATGTTGCATCTCTGGGAAAGCACAGATCCCCAGGGCTGTTGTGCCTGTGAATAGGCTGCCAAGGGAAGGTGAAGAGCAGCAACAGCTTTCAGGCCTGGCACCTTCCATGTGGGAGAAGGAGCCGGACGTTTGCCTTTTCGAAAAAAAGGCTCTGCCGAGAACAGGCGCCTTGAGATGTTGTGTCTCTGGGAAAGCACAGATCCGCAGGGCTGTTGTGCCTGTGAATAGGCTGCCAAGGGAAGGTGAAGAGCAGCAACAACTTTCAGGGCTGGCACCTTCCTTGTGGGAGAAGGAGCCGGACGTTTGCCTTTTCGGAAAAAAGTCTCTGCCAAGAATGGGTACGATGAGACGTTGCGTCTCTGAGAAAGCACAGATCCCCAGGGCTGTTGTGCCTGTGAATAGGCTGCCAAGGGAAGGTGAAGAGCAGCAACAACTTTCAGGCCTGGCCCCTTCCTTGTGGGAGAAGGAGCCAGACGTTTGCCATTTCAGAAAGAGGCTCTGCCGAGAACAGGCGCCTTGAGATGTTGCATCTCTGGGAAAGCACAGATCTCCAGGGCTGTTGTGCCTGTGAATAGGCTGCCAAGGGAAGGTGAAGAACAGCAACAGATTTCAGGCCTGGCCCCTTCCATGTGGGAGAAGGAGCCGGACGTTTGCCTTTTCGGAAAAAAGGCTCTGCCAAGAATGGATACGATGAGATGTTGCGTCTCTGGGAAAGCACAGATCCCCAGGGCTGTTGTGCCTGTGAATAGGCTGCCAAGGGAAGGTGAAGAGCAGCAGCAACTTTCAGGGCTGGCACCTTCCTTGTGGGAGAAGGAGCCGGACGTTTGCCATTTCAGAAAGAGGCTCTGCCGAGAACAGGCGCCTTGAGATGTTGCATCTCTGGGAAAGCACAGATCCCCAGGGCTGTTGTGCCTGTGAATAGGCTGCCAAGGGAAGGTGAAGAGCAGCAACAACTTTCAGGCCTGGCACCTTCCTTGTCGGGGAAGGAGCCGGACGTTATCCTTTTTGGAAAAAAGGCTCTGCCGAGAATGGGTACGATGAGATGTTGCGTCTCTGGGAAAGCACAGATCCCCAGGGCTGTTGTGCCTGTGAATAGGCTGCCAAGGGAAGGTGAAGAGCAGCAACAGCTTTCAGGCCTGGCACCTTCCATGTGGGAGAAGGAGCCGGACGTTTGCCTTTTCGAAAAAAAGGCTCTGCCGAGAACAGGCGCCTTGAGATGTTGTGTCTCTGGGAAAGCACAGATCCGCAGGGCTGTTGTTCCTGTGAATAGGCTGACAAGGGAAGGTGAAGAACAGCAACAACTTTCAGGGCTGGCCCCTTCCTTGTGGGAGAAGGAGCCGGACGTTCGCCATTTCAGAAAGAGGCTCTGCCGAGAACAGGCGCCTTGAGATGTTGCATCTCTGGGAAAGCACAGATCTCCAGGGCTGTTGTGCCTGTGAATAGGCTGCCAAGGGAAGGTGAAGAGCAGCAACAGCTTTCAGGGCTGGCACCTTCCTTGTCGGGGAAGGAGCCGGACGTTTGCCTTTTTGGAAAAAAGGCTCTGCCGAGAATGGGTACGATGAGATGTTGCGTCTCTGGGAAAGCACAGATCCCCAGGGCTGTTGTGCCTGTGAATAGGCTGCCAAGGGAAGGTGAAGAGCAGCAACAACTTTCAGGGCTGGCACCTTCCTTGTGGGAGAAGGAGCCGGACGTTTGCCTTTTCGGAAAAAAGTCTCTGCCAAGAATGTGTACGATGAGACGTTGCGTCTCTGGGAAAGCACAGATCCCCAGGGCTGTTGTGCCTGTGAATAGGCTGCCAAGGGAAGGTGAAGAGCAGCAACAACTTTCAGGGCTGGCACCTTCCTTGTGGGAGAAGGAGCCAGACGTTTGCCATTTCAGAAAGAGGCTCTGCCGAGAACAGGCGCCTTGAGATGTTGCATCTCTGGGAAAGCACAGATCCCCAGGGCTGTTGTGCCTGTGAATAGGCTGCCAAGGGAAGGTGAAGAGCAGCAACAGCTTTCAGGCCTGGCCCCTTCCTTGTGGGAGAAGGAGCCGGACGTTTGCCTTTTCGGAAAAAAGGCTCTGCCGAGAACAGGCGCCTTTAGATGTTGTGTCTCTGGGAAAGCACAGATCCGCAGGGCTGTTGTTCCTGTGAATAGGCTGCCAAGGAAGGTGAAGAGCAGCAACAACTTTCAGGCCTGGCCACTTCCTTGTGGGAGAAGGAGCCGGACGTTTGCCATTTCAGAAAGAGGCTCTGCCGAGAACAGGCGCCTTGAGAAGTTGCATCTCTGGGAAAGCACAGATCCCCAGGGCTGTTGTGCCTGTGAATAGGCTGCCAAGGGAAGGTGAAGAGCAGCAACAGCTTTCAGGGCTGGCACCTTCCTTGTCGGGGAAGGAGCCGGACGTTTGCCTTTTCGAAAAAAAGGCTCTGCCGAGAACAGGCGCCTTGAGATGTTGTGTCTCTGGGAAAGCACAGATCCCCAGGGCTGTTGTTCCTGTGAATAGGCTGCCAAGGGAAGGTGAAGAACAGCAACAACTTTCAGGGCTGGCCCCTTCCCTGTGGGAGAAGGAGCCGGACGTTTGCCATTTCAGAAAGAGGCTCTGCCGAGAACAGGCGCCTTGAGATGTTGCATCTCTGGGAAAGCACAGATCTCCAGGGCTGTTGTGCCTGTGAATAGGCTGCCAAGGGAAGGTGAAGAGCAGCAACAGCTGTCAGGGCTGGCACCTTCCTTGTCGGGGAAGCAGCCGGACGTTTGCCTTTTTGGAAAAAAGGCTCTGCCGAGAATGGGTACGATGAGATGTTGCGTCTCTGGGAAAGCACAGATCCCCAGGGCTGTTGTGCCTGTGAATAGGCTGCCAAGGGAAGGTGAAGAGCAGCAACAACTTTCAGGGCTGGCACCTTCCTTGTGGGAGAAGGAGCCGGACGTTTGCCTTTTCGGAAAAAAGTCTCTGCCAAGAATGGGTACGATGAGACGTTGCGTCTCTGGGAAAGCACAGATCCCCAGTGCTGTTGTGCCTGTGAATAGGCTGCCAAGGGAAGGTGAAGAGCAGCAACAACTTTCAGGGCTGGCACCTTCCTTGTGGGAGAAGGAGCCAGACGTTTGCCATTTCAGAAAGAGGCTCTGCCGAGAACAGGCGCCTTGAGATGTTGCATCTCTGGGAAAGCACAGATCTCCAGGGCTGTTGTGCCTGTGAATAGGCTGCCAAGGGAAGGTGAAGAACAGCAACAGATTTCAGGCCTGGCCCCTTCCATGTGGGAGAAGGAGCCGGACGTTTGCCTTTTCGGAAAAAAGTCTCTGCCAAGAATGGATACGATGAGATGTTGCGTCTCTGGGAAAGCACAGATCCCCAGGGCTGTTGTGCCTGTGAATAGGCTGCCAAGGGAAGGTGAAGAGCAGCAGCAACTTTCAGGGCTGGCACCTTCCTTGTCGGGGAAGGAGCCTGATGTTATCCTTTTCGGAAAAAAGGCTCTGCCAAGAATGGGTACGATGAGATGTTGTGTCTCTGGGAAAGCACAGATCCCCAGGGCTGTTGTGCCTGTGAATAGGCTGCCAAGGGAAGGCGAAGAGCAGCAACAACTTTCAGGGCTGGCACCTTCCATGTGGGAAAAGGAGCCGGACGTTTGCCATTTCAGAAAGAGGCTCTGCCGAGAACAGGCGCCTTGAGATGTTGCATCTCTGGGAAAGCACAGATCCCCAGGGCTGTTGTGCCTGTGAATAGGCTGCCAAGGGAAGGTGAAGAGCAGCAACAACTTTCAGGGCTGTCCCCTTCCTTGTCGGGGAAGGAGCCGGACGTTTGCCTTTTTGGAAAAAAGGCTCTGCCGAGAATGGGTACGATGAGATGTTGCGTCTCTGGGAAAGCACAGATCCCCAGGGCTGTTGTGCCTGTGAATAGGCTGCCAAGGGAAGGTGAAGAGCAGCAACAGCTTTCAGGGCTGGCACCTTCCATGTGGGAGAAGGAGCCGGACGTTTGCCTTTTCGGAAAAAAGGCTCTGCCGAGAACAGGCGCCTTTAGATGTTGTGTCTCTGGGAAAGCACAGATCTCCAGGGCTGTTGTTCCTGTGAATAGGCTGCCAAGGAAGGTGAAGAGCAGCAACAACTTTCAGGCCTGGCCACTTCCTTGTGGGAGAAGGAGCCGGACGTTTGCCATTTCAGAAAGAGGCTCTGCCGAGAACAGGCGCCTTGAGATGTTGCATCTCTGGGAAAGCACAGATCCCCAGGGCTGTTGTGCCTGTGAATAGGCTGCCAAGGGAAGGTGAAGAGCAGCAACAGCTTTCAGGCCTGGCACCTTCCATGTGGGAGAAGGAGCCGGACGTTATTCTTTTCGGAAAAAAGGCTCTGCCGAGAACAGGCGCCTTGAGATGTTGTGTCTCTGGGAAAGCACAGATCCGCAGGGCTGTTGTTCCTGTGAATAGGCTGCCAAGGGAAGGTGAAGAACAGCAACAACTTTCAGGGCTGGCCCCTTCCTTGTGGGAGAAGGAGCCGGACGTTTGCCATTTCAGAAAGAGGCTCTGCCGAGAACAGGCGCCTTGAGATGTTGCATCTCTGGGAAAGCACAGATCCGCAGGGCTGTTGTGCCTGTGAATAGGCTGCCAAGGGAAGGTGAAGAGCAGCAACAGCTGTCAGGGCTGGCACCTTCCTTGTCGGGGAAGGAGCCGGACGTTTGCCTTTTTGGAAAAAAGGCTCTGCCGAGAATGGGTACGATGAGATGTTGCGTCTCTGGGAAAGCACAGATCCCCAGGGCTGTTGTGCCTGTGAATAGGCTGCCAAGGGAACGTGAAGAGCAGCAACAGCTGTCAGGGCTGGCACCTTCCTTGTCGGGGAAGGAGCCGGACGTTTGCCTTTTCGGAAAAAAGTCTCTGCCAAGAATGGTTACGATGAGACGTTGCGTCTCTGGGAAAGCACAGATCCCCAGTGCTGTTGTGCCTGTGAATAGGCTGCCAAGGGAAGGTGAAGAGCAGCAACAACTTTCAGGGCTGGCACCTTCCTTGTCGGGGAAGGAGCCGGATGTTATCCTTTTCGGAAAAAAGGCTCTGCCAAGAATGGGTACGATGAGATGTTGCGTCTCTGGGAAAGCACAGATCCCCAGGGCTGTTGTGCCTGTGAATAGGCTGCCAAGGGAAGGTGAAGAGCAGCAACAACTTTCAGGGCTGGCACCTTCCATGTGGGAGAAGGAGCCGGACGTTTGCCATTTCAGAAAGAGGCTCTGCCGAGAACAGGCGCCTTGAGATGTTGCATCTCTGGGAAAGCACAGATCCCCAGGGCTGTTGTGCCTGTGAATAGGCTGCCAAGGGAAGGTGAAGAGCAGCAACAACTTTCAGGGCTGTCCCCTTCCTTGTCGGGGAAGGAGCCGGACGTTTGCCTTTTTGGAAAAAAGGCTCTGCCGAGAATGGGTACGATGAGATGTTGCGTCTCTGGGAAAGCACAGATCCCCAGGGCTGTTGTGCCTGTGAATAGGCTGCCAAGGGAAGGTGAAGAGCAGCAACAGCTTTCAGGGCTGGCACCTTCCATGTGGGAGAGGGAGCCAGACGTTTGCCTTTTTGGAAAAAAGGCTCTGCCGAGAACAGGCGCCTTTAGATGTTGTGTCTCTGGGAAAGCACAGATCCCCAGGGCTGTTGTTCCTGTGAATAGGCTGCCAAGGAAGGTGAAGAGCAGCAACAACTTTCAGGGCTGGCACCTTCCTTGTGGGAGAAGGAGCCGGACGTTTGCCATTTCAGAAAGAGGCTCTGCCGAGAACAGGCGCCTTGAGATGTTGCATCTCTGGGAAAGCACAGATCCCCAGGGCTGTTGTGCCTGTGAATAGGCTGCCAAGGGAAGGTGAAGAGCAGCAACAGCTGTCAGGCCTGGCACCTTCCTTGTGGGAGAAGGAGCCGGACGTTTGCCTTTTCGGAAAAAAGGCTCTGCTGAGAATGGGTACGATGAGATGTTGCGTCTCTGGGAAAGCACAGATCCCCAGGGCTGTTGTGCCTGTGAATAGGCTGCCAAGGGAAGGTGAAGAGCAGCAACAACTTTCAGGGCTGGCACCTTCCTTGTGGGAGAAGGAGCCGGACGTTTGCCATTTCAGAAAGAGGCTCTGCCGAGAACAGGCGCCTTGAGATGTTGCATCTCTGGGAAAGCACAGATCCCCAGGGCTGTTGTGCCTGTGAATAGGCTGCCAAGGGAAGGTGAAGAGCAGCAACAACTTTCAGGCCTGGCACCTTCCATGTGGGAGAAGGAGCCGGACGTTTGCCATTTCAGAAAGAGGCTCTGACGAGAACAGGCGCCTTGAGATGTTGTGTCTCTGGGAAAGCACAGATCCGCAGGGCTGTTTTTCCTGTGAATAGGCTGCCAAGGGAAGGTGAAGAACAGCAACAACTTTCAGGGCTGGCCCCTTCCTTGTGGGAGAAGGAGCCGGACGTTTGCCATTTCAGAAAGAGGCTCTGCCGAGAACAGGCGCCTTGAGATGTTGCATCTCTGGGAAAGCACAGATCTCCAGGGCTGTTGTGCCTGTGAATAGGCTGCCAAGGGAAGGTGAAGAGCAGCAACAACTTTCAGGGCTGGCACCTTCCTTGTGGGAGAAGGAGCCGGACGTTTGCCTTTTTGGAAAAAAGGCTCTGCCGAGAATGGGTACGATGAGATGTTGCGTCTCTGGGAAAGCACAGATCCCCAGGGCTGTTGTGCCTGTGAATAGGCTGCCAAGGGAAGGTGAAGAGCAGCAACAACTTTCAGGGCTGGCACCTTCCTTGTGGGAGAAGGAGCCGGACGTTTGCCTTTTCGGAAAAAAGTCTCTGCCAAGAATGGGTACGATGAGACGTTGCGTCTCTGGGAAAGCACAGATCCCCAGGGCTGTTGTGCCTGTGAATAGGCTGCCAAGGGAAGGTGAAGAGCAGCAACAACTTTCAGGGCTGGCACCTTCCTTGTGGGAGAAGGAGCCAGACGTTTGCCATTTCAGAAAGAGGCTCTGCCGAGAACAGGCGCCTTGAGATGTTGCATCTCTGGGAAAGCACAGATCCCCAGTGCTGTTGTGCCTGTGAATATGCTGCCAAGGGAAGGTGAAGAGCAGCAACAGCTGTCAGGGCTGGCACCTTCCTTGTCGGGGAAGGAGCCGGACGTTTGCCTTTTTGGAAAAAAGGCTCTGCCGAGAATGGGTACGATGAGATGTTGCGTCTCTGGGAAAGCACAGATCCCCAGGGCTGTTGTGCCTGTGAATAGGCTGCCAAGGGAAGGTGAAGAGCAGCAACAGCTGTCAGGGCTGGCACCTTCCTTGTCGGGGAAGGAGCCGGACGTTTGCCTTTTTGGAAAAAAGGCTCTGCCGAGAATGGGTACGATGAGATGTTGCGTCTCTGGGAAAGCACAGATCCCCAGGGCTGTTGTGCCTGTGAATAGGCTGCCAAGGGAAGGTGAAGAGCAGCAACAGCTTTCAGGGCTGGCACCTTCCTTGTCGGGGAAGGAGCCGGACGTTTGCCTTTTCGGAAAAAAGGCTCTGCCGAGAACAGGCGCCTTGAGATGTTGTGTCTCTGGGAAAGCACAGATCCCCAGGGCTGTTGTGCCTGTGAATAGGCTGCCAAGCGAAGGTGAAGAGCAGCAACAGCTGTCAGGGCTGTCCCCTTCCTTGTGGGAGAAGGAGCCGGACGTTTGCCATTTCAGAAAGAGGCTCTGACGAGAACAGGCGCCTTGAGATGTTGCATCTCTGGGAAAGCACAGATCCCCAGGGCTGTTGTGCCTGTGAATAGGCTGCCAAGGGAAGGTGAAGAGCAGCAACAGCTGTCAGGCCTGGCACCTTCCTTGTGGGAGAAGGAGCCAGACGTTTGCCATTTCAGAAAGAGGCTCTGCCGAGAACAGGCGCCTTGAGATGTTGCATCTCTGGGAAAGCACAGATCCCCAGGGCTGTTGTGCCTGTGAATAGGCTGCCAAGGGAAGGTGAAGAGCAGCAACAGCTTTCAGGGCTGGCACCTTCCATGTGGGAGAAGGAGCCGGACGTTTGCCTTTTCGGAAAAAGGCTCTGCCGAGAACAGGCGCCTTGAGATGTTGCATCTCTGGGAAAGCACAGATCCCCAGTGCTGTTGTGCCTGTGAATAGGCTGCCAAGGGAAGGTGAAGAGCAGCAACAGCTGTCAGGGCTGGCACCTTCCTTGTCGGGGAAGGAGCCGGACGTTTGCCTTTTTGGAAAAAAGGCTCTGCCGAGAATGGGTACGATGAGATGTTGTGTCTCTGGGAAAGCACAGATCCCCAGGGCTGTTGTGCCTGTGAATAGGCTGCCAAGGGAAGGTGAAGAGCAGCAACAGCTGTCAGGCCTGGCATCTTCCATGTGGGAGAAGGAGCCGGACGTTTGCCTTTTCGGAAAAAAGGCTCTGCTGAGAATGGGTACGATGAGATGTTGCGTCTCTGGGAAAGCACAGATCCCCAGGGCTGTTGTGCCTGTGAATAGGCTGCCAAGGGAAGGTGAAGAGCAGCAACAACTTTCAGGGCTGGCACCTTCCTTGTGGGAGAAGGAGCCGGACGTTTGCCATTTCAGAAAGAGGCTCTGCCGAGAACAGGCGCCTTGAGATGTTGCATCTCTGGGAAAGCACAGATCCCCAGGGCTGTTGTGCCTGTGAATAGGCTGCCAAGGGAAGGTGAAGAGCAGCAACAACTTTCAGGCCTGGCACCTTCCATGTGGGAGAAGGAGCCGGACGTTTGCCATTTCAGAAAGAGGCTCTGACGAGAACAGGCGCCTTGAGATGTTGTGTCTCTGGGAAAGCACAGATCCGCAGGGCTGTTTTTCCTGTGAATAGGCTGCCAAGGGAAGGTGAAGAACAGCAACAACTTTCAGGGCTGGCCCCTTCCTTGTGGGAGAAGGAGCCGGACGTTTGCCATTTCAGAAAGAGGCTCTGCCGAGAACAGGCGCCTTGAGATGTTGCATCTCTGGGAAAGCACAGATCTCCAGGGCTGTTGTGCCTGTGAATAGGCTGCCAAGGGAAGGTGAAGAGCAGCAACAACTTTCAGGGCTGGCACCTTCCTTGTGGGAGAAGGAGCCGGACGTTTGCCTTTTTGGAAAAAAGGCTCTGCCGAGAATGGGTACGATGAGATGTTGCGTCTCTGGGAAAGCACAGATCCCCAGGGCTGTTGTGCCTGTGAATAGGCTGCCAAGGGAAGGTGAAGAGCAGCAACAACTTTCAGGGCTGGCACCTTCCTTGTGGGAGAAGGAGCCGGACGTTTGCCTTTTCGGAAAAAAGTCTCTGCCAAGAATGGGTACGATGAGACGTTGCGTCTCTGGGAAAGCACAGATCCCCAGGGCTGTTGTGCCTGTGAATAGGCTGCCAAGGGAAGGTGAAGAGCAGCAACAACTTTCAGGGCTGGCACCTTCCTTGTGGGAGAAGGAGCCAGACGTTTGCCATTTCAGAAAGAGGCTCTGCCGAGAACAGGCGCCTTGAGATGTTGCATCTCTGGGAAAGCACAGATCCCCAGTGCTGTTGTGCCTGTGAATATGCTGCCAAGGGAAGGTGAAGAGCAGCAACAGCTGTCAGGGCTGGCACCTTCCTTGTCGGGGAAGGAGCCGGACGTTTGCCTTTTTGGAAAAAAGGCTCTGCCGAGAATGGGTACGATGAGATGTTGCGTCTCTGGGAAAGCACAGATCCCCAGGGCTGTTGTGCCTGTGAATAGGCTGCCAAGGGAAGGTGAAGAGCAGCAACAGCTGTCAGGGCTGGCACCTTCCTTGTCGGGGAAGGAGCCGGACGTTTGCCTTTTTGGAAAAAAGGCTCTGCCGAGAATGGGTACGATGAGATGTTGCGTCTCTGGGAAAGCACAGATCCCCAGGGCTGTTGTGCCTGTGAATAGGCTGCCAAGGGAAGGTGAAGAGCAGCAACAGCTTTCAGGGCTGGCACCTTCCTTGTCGGGGAAGGAGCCGGACGTTTGCCTTTTCGGAAAAAAGGCTCTGCCGAGAACAGGCGCCTTGAGATGTTGTGTCTCTGGGAAAGCACAGATCCCCAGGGCTGTTGTGCCTGTGAATAGGCTGCCAAGCGAAGGTGAAGAGCAGCAACAGCTGTCAGGGCTGTCCCCTTCCTTGTGGGAGAAGGAGCCGGACGTTTGCCATTTCAGAAAGAGGCTCTGCCGAGAACAGGCGCCTTGAGATGTTGCATCTCTGGGAAAGCACAGATCCCCAGGGCTGTTGTGCCTGTGAATAGGCTGCCAAGGGAAGGTGAAGAGCAGCAACAGCTGTCAGGCCTGGCACCTTCCTTGTGGGAGAAGGAGCCAGACATTTGCCATTTCAGAAAGAGGCTCTGCCGAGAACAGGCGCCTTGAGATGTTGCATCTCTGGGAAAGCACAGATCCCCAGGGCTGTTGTGCCTGTGAATAGGCTGCCAAGGGAAGGTGAAGAGCAGCAACAGCTTTCAGGGCTGGCACCTTCCATGTGGGAGAAGGAGCCGGACGTTTGCCTTTTCGGAAAAAAGGCTCTGCCGAGAACAGGCGCCTTGAGATGTTGCATCTCTGGGAAAGCACAGATCCCCAGTGCTGTTGTGCCTGTGAATAGGCTGCCAAGGGAAGGTGAAGAGCAGCAACAGCTGTCAGGGCTGGCACCTTCCTTGTCGGGGAAGGAGCCGGACGTTTGCCTTTTTGGAAAAAAGGCTCTGCCGAGAATGGGTACGATGAGATGTTGTGTCTCTGGGAAAGCACAGATCCCCAGGGCTGTTGTGCCTGTGAATAGGCTGCCAAGGGAAGGTGAAGAGCAGCAACAGCTGTCAGGCCTGGCATCTTCCATGTGGGAGAAGGAGCCGGACGTTTGCCTTTTCGGAAAAAAGGCTCTGCCGAGAACAGGCGCCTTGAGATGTTGCATCTCTGGGAAAGCACAGATCCCCAGGGCTGTTGTGCCTCTGAATAGGCTGCCAAGGGAAGGTGAAGAACAGCAACAGATTTCAGGCCTGGCCCCTTCCATGTGGGAGAAGGAGCCGGACGTTATCCTTTTCGGAAAAAAGGCACTGCCAAGAATGGATACGATGAGATGTTGCGTCTCTGGGAAAGCACAGATCCCCAGGGCTGTTGTGCCTGTGAATAGGCTGCCAAGGGAAGGTGAAGAGCAGCAACAACTTTCAGGGCTGGCACCTTCCTTGTCGGGGAAGGAGCCGGATGTTATCCTTTTCGGAAAAAAGGCTCTGCCAAGAATGGGTACGATGAGATGTTGCGTCTCTGGGAAAGCACAGATCCCCAGGGCTGTTGTGCCTGTGAATAGGCTGCCAAGGAAGGTGAAGAGCAGCAACAACTTTCAGGCCTGGCCACTTCCTTGTGGGAGAAGGAGCCGGACGTTTGCCATTTCAGAAAGAGGCTCTGCCGAGAACAGGCGCCTTGAGATGTTGCATCTCTGGGAAAGCACAGATCCCCAGGGCTGTTGTGCCTGTGAATAGGCTGCCAAGGGAAGGTGAAGAGCAGCAACAGCTTTCAGGCCTGGCACCTTCCATGTGGGAGAAGGAGCCGGACGTTTGCCTTTTCGAAAAAAAGGCTCTGCCGAGAACAGGCGCCTTGAGATGTTGTGTCTCTGGGAAAGCACAGATCCGCAGGGCTGTTGTGCCTGTGAATAGGCTGCCAAGGGAAGGTGAAGAGCAGCAACAACTTTCAGGGCTGGCACCTTCCTTGTGGGAGAAGGAGCCGGACGTTTGCCTTTTCGGAAAAAAGTCTCTGCCAAGAATGGGTACGATGAGACGTTGCGTCTCTGAGAAAGCACAGATCCCCAGGGCTGTTGTGCCTGTGAATAGGCTGCCAAGGGAAGGTGAAGAGCAGCAACAACTTTCAGGCCTGGCCCCTTCCTTGTGGGAGAAGGAGCCAGACGTTTGCCATTTCAGAAAGAGGCTCTGCCGAGAACAGGCGCCTTGAGATGTTGCATCTCTGGGAAAGCACAGATCTCCAGGGCTGTTGTGCCTGTGAATAGGCTGCCAAGGGAAGGTGAAGAACAGCAACAGATTTCAGGCCTGGCCCCTTCCATGTGGGAGAAGGAGCCGGACGTTTGCCTTTTCGGAAAAAAGGCTCTGCCAAGAATGGATACGATGAGATGTTGCGTCTCTGGGAAAGCACAGATCCCCAGGGCTGTTGTGCCTGTGAATAGGCTGCCAAGGGAAGGTGAAGAGCAGCAGCAACTTTCAGGGCTGGCACCTTCCTTGTGGGAGAAGGAGCCGGACGTTTGCCATTTCAGAAAGAGGCTCTGCCGAGAACAGGCGCCTTGAGATGTTGCATCTCTGGGAAAGCACAGATCCCCAGGGCTGTTGTGCCTGTGAATAGGCTGCCAAGGGAAGGTGAAGAGCAGCAACAACTTTCAGGCCTGGCACCTTCCTTGTCGGGGAAGGAGCCGGACGTTATCCTTTTTGGAAAAAAGGCTCTGCCGAGAATGGGTACGATGAGATGTTGCGTCTCTGGGAAAGCACAGATCCCCAGGGCTGTTGTGCCTGTGAATAGGCTGCCAAGGGAAGGTGAAGAGCAGCAACAGCTTTCAGGCCTGGCACCTTCCATGTGGGAGAAGGAGCCGGACGTTTGCCTTTTCGAAAAAAAGGCTCTGCCGAGAACAGGCGCCTTGAGATGTTGTGTCTCTGGGAAAGCACAGATCCCCAGGGCTGTTGTTCCTGTGAATAGGCTGACAAGGGAAGGTGAAGAACAGCAACAACTTTCAGGGCTGGCCCCTTCCTTGTGGGAGAAGGAGCCGGACGTTTGCCATTTCAGAAAGAGGCTCTGCCGAGAACAGGCGCCTTGAGATGTTGCATCTCTGGGAAAGCACAGATCTCCAGGGCTGTTGTGCCTGTGAATAGGCTGCCAAGGGAAGGTGAAGAGCAGCAACAGCTTTCAGGGCTGGCACCTTCCTTGTCGGGGAAGGAGCCGGACGTTTGCCTTTTTGGAAAAAAGGCTCTGCCGAGAATGGGTACGATGAGATGTTGCGTCTCTGGGAAAGCACAGATCCCCAGGGCTGTTGTGCCTGTGAATAGGCTGCCAAGGGAAGGTGAAGAGCAGCAACAACTTTCAGGGCTGGCACCTTCCTTGTGGGAGAAGGAGCCGGACGTTTGCCTTTTCGGAAAAAAGTCTCTGCCAAGAATGTGTACGATGAGACGTTGCGTCTCTGGGAAAGCACAGATCCCCAGGGCTGTTGTGCCTGTGAATAGGCTGCCAAGGGAAGGTGAAGAGCAGCAACAACTTTCAGGGCTGGCACCTTCCTTGTGGGAGAAGGAGCCAGACGTTTGCCATTTCAGAAAGAGGCTCTGCCGAGAACAGGCGCCTTGAGATGTTGCATCTCTGGGAAAGCACAGATCCCCAGGGCTGTTGTGCCTGTGAATAGGCTGCCAAGGGAAGGTGAAGAGCAGCAACAGCTTTCAGGCCTGGCCCCTTCCTTGTGGGAGAAGGAGCCGGACGTTTGCCTTTTCGGAAAAAAGGCTCTGCCGAGAACAGGCGCCTTTAGATGTTGTGTCTCTGGGAAAGCACAGATCCGCAGGGCTGTTGTTCCTGTGAATAGGCTGCCAAGGAAGGTGAAGAGCAGCAACAACTTTCAGGCCTGGCCACTTCCTTGTGGGAGAAGGAGCCGGACGTTTGCCATTTCAGAAAGAGGCTCTGCCGAGAACAGGCGCCTTGAGAAGTTGCATCTCTGGGAAAGCACAGATCCCCAGGGCTGTTGTGCCTGTGAATAGGCTGCCAAGGGAAGGTGAAGAGCAGCAACAGCTTTCAGGGCTGGCACCTTCCTTGTCGGGGAAGGAGCCGGACGTTTGCCTTTTCGAAAAAAAGGCTCTGCCGAGAACAGGCGCCTTGAGATGTTGTGTCTCTGGGAAAGCACAGATCCCCAGGGCTGTTGTGCCTGTGAATAGGCTGCCAAGGGAAGGTGAAGAACAGCAACAACTTTCAGGGCTGGCCCCTTCCCTGTGGGAGAAGGAGCCGGACGTTTGCCATTTCAGAAAGAGGCTCTGCCGAGAACAGGCGCCTTGAGATGTTGCATCTCTGGGAAAGCACAGATCTCCAGGGCTGTTGTGCCTGTGAATAGGCTGCCAAGGGAAGGTGAAGAGCAGCAACAGCTGTCAGGGCTGGCACCTTCCTTGTCGGGGAAGGAGCCGGACGTTTGCCTTTTTGGAAAAAAGGCTCTGCCGAGAATGGGTACGATGAGATGTTGCGTCTCTGGGAAAGCACAGATCCCCAGGGCTGTTGTGCCTGTGAATAGGCTGCCAAGGGAAGGTGAAGAGCAGCAACAACTTTCAGGGCTGGCACCTTCCTTGTGGGAGAAGGAGCCGGACGTTTGCCTTTTCGGAAAAAAGTCTCTGCCAAGAATGGGTACGATGAGACGTTGCGTCTCTGGGAAAGCACAGATCCCCAGGGCTGTTGTGCCTGTGAATAGGCTGCCAAGGGAAGGTGAAGAGCAGCAACAGCTTTCAGGGCTGGCACCTTCCATGTGGGAGAAGGAGCCGGACGTTTGCCTTTTCGGAAAAAAGGCTCTGCCGAGAACAGGCGCCTTTAGATGTTGTGTCTCTGGGAAAGCACAGATCCCCAGGGCTGTTGTTCCTGTGAATAGGCTGCCAAGGAAGGTGAAGAGCAGCAACAACTTTCAGGCCTGGCCACTTCCTTGTGGGAGAAGGAGCCGGACGTTTGCCATTTCAGAAAGAGGCTCTGCCGAGAACAGGCGCCTTGAGATGTTGCATCTCTGGGAAAGCACAGATCCCCAGGGCTGTTGTGCCTGTGAATAGGCTGCCAAGGGAAGGTGAAGAGCAGCAACAGCTTTCAGGCCTGGCACCTTCCATGTGGGAGAAGGAGCCGGACGTTTGCCTTTTCGAAAAAAAGGCTCTGCCGAGAACAGGCGCCTTGAGATGTTGTGTCTCTGGGAAAGCACAGATCCGCAGGGCTGTTGTGCCTGTGAATAGGCTGCCAAGGGAAGGTGAAGAGCAGCAACAACTTTCAGGGCTGGCACCTTCCTTGTGGGAGAAGGAGCCGGACGTTTGCCTTTTCGGAAAAAAGTCTCTGCCAAGAATGGGTACGATGAGACGTTGCGTCTCTGAGAAAGCACAGATCCCCAGGGCTGTTGTGCCTGTGAATAGGCTGCCAAGGGAAGGTGAAGAGCAGCAACAACTTTCAGGCCTGGCCCCTTCCTTGTGGGAGAAGGAGCCAGACGTTTGCCATTTCAGAAAGAGGCTCTGCCGAGAACAGGCGCCTTGAGATGTTGCATCTCTGGGAAAGCACAGATCTCCAGGGCTGTTGTGCCTGTGAATAGGCTGCCAAGGGAAGGTGAAGAACAGCAACAGATTTCAGGCCTGGCCCCTTCCATGTGGGAGAAGGAGCCGGACGTTTGCCTTTTCGGAAAAAAGGCTCTGCCAAGAATGGATACGATGAGATGTTGCGTCTCTGGGAAAGCACAGATCCCCAGGGCTGTTGTGCCTGTGAATAGGCTGCCAAGGGAAGGTGAAGAGCAGCAGCAACTTTCAGGGCTGGCACCTTCCTTGTGGGAGAAGGAGCCGGACGTTTGCCATTTCAGAAAGAGGCTCTGCCGAGAACAGGCGCCTTGAGATGTTGCATCTCTGGGAAAGCACAGATCCCCAGGGCTGTTGTGCCTGTGAATAGGCTGCCAAGGGAAGGTGAAGAGCAGCAACAACTTTCAGGCCTGGCACCTTCCTTGTCGGGGAAGGAGCCGGACGTTATCCTTTTTGGAAAAAAGGCTCTGCCGAGAATGGGTACGATGAGATGTTGCGTCTCTGGGAAAGCACAGATCCCCAGGGCTGTTGTGCCTGTGAATAGGCTGCCAAGGGAAGGTGAAGAGCAGCAACAGCTTTCAGGCCTGGCACCTTCCATGTGGGAGAAGGAGCCGGACGTTTGCCTTTTCGAAAAAAAGGCTCTGCCGAGAACAGGCGCCTTGAGATGTTGTGTCTCTGGGAAAGCACAGATCCCCAGGGCTGTTGTTCCTGTGAATAGGCTGACAAGGGAAGGTGAAGAACAGCAACAACTTTCAGGGCTGGCCCCTTCCTTGTGGGAGAAGGAGCCGGACGTTTGCCATTTCAGAAAGAGGCTCTGCCGAGAACAGGCGCCTTGAGATGTTGCATCTCTGGGAAAGCACAGATCTCCAGGGCTGTTGTGCCTGTGAATAGGCTGCCAAGGGAAGGTGAAGAGCAGCAACAGCTTTCAGGGCTGGCACCTTCCTTGTCGGGGAAGGAGCCGGACGTTTGCCTTTTTGGAAAAAAGGCTCTGCCGAGAATGGGTACGATGAGATGTTGCGTCTCTGGGAAAGCACAGATCCCCAGGGCTGTTGTGCCTGTGAATAGGCTGCCAAGGGAAGGTGAAGAGCAGCAACAACTTTCAGGGCTGGCACCTTCCTTGTGGGAGAAGGAGCCGGACGTTTGCCTTTTCGGAAAAAAGTCTCTGCCAAGAATGGGTACGATGAGACGTTGCGTCTCTGGGAAAGCACAGATCCCCAGGGCTGTTGTGCCTGTGAATAGGCTGCCAAGGGAAGGTGAAGAGCAGCAACAACTTTCAGGGCTGGCACCTTCCTTGTGGGAGAAGGAGCCAGACGTTTGCCATTTCAGAAAGAGGCTCTGCCGAGAACAGGCGCCTTGAGATGTTGCATCTCTGGGAAAGCACAGATCCCCAGGGCTGTTGTGCCTGTGAATAGGCTGCCAAGGGAAGGTGAAGAGCAGCAACAGCTTTCAGGCCTGGCCCCTTCCTTGTGGGAGAAGGAGCCGGACGTTTGCCTTTTCGGAAAAAAGGCTCTGCCGAGAACAGGCGCCTTTAGATGTTGTGTCTCTGGGAAAGCACAGATCCGCAGGGCTGTTGTTCCTGTGAATAGGCTGCCAAGGAAGGTGAAGAGCAGCAACAACTTTCAGGCCTGGCCACTTCCTTGTGGGAGAAGGAGCCGGACGTTTGCCATTTCAGAAAGAGGCTCTGCCGAGAACAGGCGCCTTGAGAAGTTGCATCTCTGGGAAAGCACAGATCCCCAGGGCTGTTGTGCCTGTGAATAGGCTGCCAAGGGAAGGTGAAGAGCAGCAACAGCTTTCAGGGCTGGCACCTTCCTTGTCGGGGAAGGAGCCGGACGTTTGCCTTTTCGAAAAAAAGGCTCTGCCGAGAACAGGCGCCTTGAGATGTTGTGTCTCTGGGAAAGCACAGATCCCCAGGGCTGTTGTTCCTGTGAATAGGCTGCCAAGGGAAGGTGAAGAACAGCAACAACTTTCAGGGCTGGCCCCTTCCCTGTGGGAGAAGGAGCCGGACGTTTGCCATTTCAGAAAGAGGCTCTGCCGAGAACAGGCGCCTTGAGATGTTGCATCTCTGGGAAAGCACAGATCTCCAGGGCTGTTGTGCCTGTGAATAGGCTGCCAAGGGAAGGTGAAGAGCAGCAACAGCTGTCAGGGCTGGCACCTTCCTTGTCGGGGAAGGAGCCGGACGTTTGCCTTTTTGGAAAAAAGGCTCTGCCGAGAATGGGTACGATGAGATGTTGCGTCTCTGGGAAAGCACAGATCCCCAGGGCTGTTGTGCCTGTGAATAGGCTGCCAAGGGAAGGTGAAGAGCAGCAACAACTTTCAGGGCTGGCACCTTCCTTGTGGGAGAAGGAGCCGGACGTTTGCCTTTTCGGAAAAAAGTCTCTGCCAAGAATGGGTACGATGAGACGTTGCGTCTCTGGGAAAGCACAGATCCCCAGGGCTGTTGTGCCTGTGAATAGGCTGCCAAGGGAAGGTGAAGAGCAGCAACAACTTTCAGGCCTGGCACCTTCCTTGTGGGAGAAGGAGCCAGACGTTTGCCATTTCAGAAAGAGGCTCTGCCGAGAACAGGCGCCTTGAGATGTTGCATCTCTGGGAAAGCACAGATCTCCAGGGCTGTTGTGCCTGTGAATAGGCTGCCAAGGGAAGGTGAAGAACAGCAACAGATTTCAGGCCTGGCCCCTTCCATGTGGGAGAAGGAGCCGGACGTTTGCCTTTTCGGAAAAAAGTCTCTGCCAAGAATGGATACGATGAGATGTTGCGTCTCTGGGAAAGCACAGATCCCCAGGGCTGTTGTGCCTGTGAATAGGCTGCCAAGGGAAGGTGAAGAGCAGCAGCAACTTTCAGGGCTGGCACCTTCCTTGTCGGGGAAGGAGCCGGATGTTATCCTTTTCGGAAAAAAGGCTCTGCCAAGAATGGGTACGATGAGATGTTGTGTCTCTGGGAAAGCACAGATCCCCAGGGCTGTTGTGCCTGTGAATAGGCTGCCAAGGGAAGGTGAAGAGCAGCAACAACTTTCAGGGCTGGCACCTTCCATGTGGGAGAAGGAGCCGGACGTTTGCCATTTCAGAAAGAGGCTCTGCCGAGAACAGGCGCCTTGAGATGTTGCATCTCTGGGAAAGCACAGATCCCCAGGGCTGTTGTGCCTGTGAATAGGCTGCCAAGGGAAGGTGAAGAGCAGCAACAACTTTCAGGGCTGTCCCCTTCCTTGTCGGGGAAGGAGCCGGACGTTTGCCTTTTTGGAAAAAAGGCTCTGCCGAGAATGGGTACGATGAGATGTTGCGTCTCTGGGAAAGCACAGATCCCCAGGGCTGTTGTGCCTGTGAATAGGCTGCCAAGGGAAGGTGAAGAGCAGCAACAGCTTTCAGGCCTGGCACCTTCCATGTGGGAGAAGGAGCCGGACGTTTGCCTTTTCGGAAAAAAGGCTCTGCCGAGAACAGGCGCCTTTAGATGTTGTGTCTCTGGGAAAGCACAGATCTCCAGGGCTGTTGTTCCTGTGAATAGGCTGCCAAGGAAGGTGAAGAGCAGCAACAACTTTCAGGCCTGGCCACTTCCTTGTGGGAGAAGGAGCCGGACGTTTGCCATTTCAGAAAGAGGCTCTGCCGAGAACAGGCGCCTTGAGATGTTGCATCTCTGGGAAAGCACAGATCCCCAGGGCTGTTGTGCCTGTGAATAGGCTGCCAAGGGAAGGTGAAGAGCAGCAACAGCTTTCAGGCCTGGCACCTTCCATGTGGGAGAAGGAGCCGGACGTTATTCTTTTCGGAAAAAAGGCTCTGCCGAGAACAGGCGCCTTGAGATGTTGTGTCTCTGGGAAAGCACAGATCCGCAGGGCTGTTGTTCCTGTGAATAGGCTGCCAAGGGAAGGTGAAGAACAGCAACAACTTTCAGGGCTGGCCCCTTCCTTGTGGGAGAAGGAGCCGGACGTTTGCCATTTCAGAAAGAGGCTCTGCCGAGAACAGGCGCCTTGAGATGTTGCATCTCTGGGAAAGCACAGATCCGCAGGGCTGTTGTGCCTGTGAATAGGCTGCCAAGGGAAGGTGAAGAGCAGCAACAGCTGTCAGGGCTGGCACCTTCCTTGTCGGGGAAGGAGCCGGACGTTTGCCTTTTTGGAAAAAAGGCTCTGCCGAGAATGGGTACGATGAGATGTTGCGTCTCTGGGAAAGCACAGATCCCCAGGGCTGTTGTGCCTGTGAATAGGCTGCCAAGGGAACGTGAAGAGCAGCAACAGCTGTCAGGGCTGGCACCTTCCTTGTCGGGGAAGGAGCCGGACGTTTGCCTTTTCGGAAAAAAGTCTCTGCCAAGAATGGGTACGATGAGACGTTGCGTCTCTGGGAAAGCACAGATCCCCAGGGCTGTTGTGCCTGTGAATAGGCTGCCAAGGGAAGGTGAAGAGCAGCAACAACTTTCAGGGCTGGCACCTTCCTTGTGGGAGAAGGAGCCAGACGTTTGCCATTTCAGAAAGAGGCTCTGCCGAGAACAGGCGCCTTGAGATGTTGCATCTCTGGGAAAGCACAGATCCCCAGGGCTGTTGTGCCTGTGAATAGGCTGCCAAGGGAAGGTGAAGAGCGGCAACAGCTGTCAGGCCTGGCACCTTCCTTGTCGGGGAAGGAGCCGGACGTTTGCCTTTTCGGAAAAAAGGCTCTGCCGAGAACAGGCGCCTTGAGATGTTGCATCTCTGGGAAAGCACAGATCCCCAGGGCTGTTGTGCCTGTGAATAGGCTGCCAAGCGAAGGTGAAGAGCAGCAACAGCTGTCAGGGCTGTCCCCTTCCTTGTGGGAGAAGGAGCCGTACGTTTGCCATTTCAGAAAGAGGCTCTGCCGAGAACAGGCGCCTTGAGATGTTGCATCTCTGGGAAAGCACAGATCCCCAGGGCTGTGGTGCCTGTGAATAGGCTGCCAAGGGAAGGTGAAGAGCAGCAACAGCTTTCAGGCCTGGCACCTTCCTTGTCGGGGAAGGAGCCGGACGTTATCCTTTTCGGAAAAAAGGCTCTGCCAAGAATGGGTACGATGAGATGTTGCGTCTCTGGGAAAGCACAGATCCCCAGGGCTGTTGTGCCTGTGAATAGGCTGCCAAGGGAAGGTGAAGAGCAGCAACAACTTTCAGGGCTGGCCCCTTCCTTGTGGGAGAAGGAGCCAGACGTTTGCCATTTCAGAAAGAGGCTCTGCCGAGAACAGGCGCCTTGAGATGTTGCATCTCTGGGAAAGCACAGATCTCCAGGGCTGTTGTGCCTGTGAATAGGCTGCCAAGGGAAGGTGAAGAACAGCAACAGATTTCAGGCCTGGCCCCTTCCATGTGGGAGAAGGAGCCGGACGTTTGCCTTTTCGGAAAAAAGGCTCTGCCAAGAATGGATACGATGAGATGTTGCGTCTCTGGGAAAGCACAGATCCCCAGGGCTGTTGTGCCTGTGAATAGGCTGCCAAGGGAAGGTGAAGAGCAGCAGCAACTTTCAGGGCTGGCACCTTCCTTGTGGGAGAAGGAGCCGGACGTTTGCCATTTCAGAAAGAGGCTCTGCCGAGAACAGGCGCCTTGAGATGTTGCATCTCTGGGAAAGCACAGATCCGCAGGGCTGTTGTGCCTGTGAATAGGCTGCCAAGGGAAGGTGAAGAGCAGCAACAACTTTCAGGCCTGGCACCTTCCTTGTCGGGGAAGGAGCCGGACGTTATCCTTTTTGGAAAAAAGGCTCTGCCGAGAATGGGTACGATGAGATGTTGCGTCTCTGGGAAAGCACAGATCCCCAGGGCTGTTGTGCCTGTGAATAGGCTGCCAAGGGAAGGTGAAGAGCAGCAACAGCTTTCAGGCCTGGCACCTTCCATGTGGGAGAAGGAGCCGGACGTTTGCCTTTTCGAAAAAAAGGCTCTGCCGAGAACAGGCGCCTTGAGATGTTGTGTCTCTGGGAAAGCACAGATCCGCAGGGCTGTTGTTCCTGTGAATAGGCTGACAAGGGAAGGTGAAGAACAGCAACAGCTTTCAGGCCTGGCCCCTTCCTTGTGGGAGAAGGAGCCGGACGTTTGCCTTTTCGGAAAAAAGGCTCTGCCGAGAACAGGCGCCTTTAGATGTTGTGTCTCTGGGAAAGCACAGATCCGCAGGGCTGTTGTTCCTGTGAATAGGCTGCCAAGGAAGGTGAAGAGCAGCAACAACTTTCAGGCCTGGCCACTTCCTTGTGGGAGAAGGAGCCGGACGTTTGCCATTTCAGAAAGAGGCTCTGCCGAGAACAGGCGCCTTGAGAAGTTGCATCTCTGGGAAAGCACAGATCCCCAGGGCTGTTGTGCCTGTGAATAGGCTGCCAAGGGAAGGTGAAGAGCAGCAACAGCTTTCAGGGCTGGCACCTTCCTTGTCGGGGAAGGAGCCGGACGTTTGCCTTTTCGAAAAAAAGGCTCTGCCGAGAACAGGCGCCTTGAGATGTAGTGTCTCTGGGAAAGCACAGATCCCCAGGGCTGTTGTTCCTGTGAATAGGCTGCCAAGGGAAGGTGAAGAACAGCAACAACTTTCAGGGCTGGCCCCTTCCCTGTGGGAGAAGGAGCCGGACGTTTGCCATTTCAGAAAGAGGCTCTGCCGAGAACAGGCGCCTTGAGATGTTGCATCTCTGGGAAAGCACAGATCTCCAGGGCTGTTGTGCCTGTGAATAGGCTGCCAAGGGAAGGTGAAGAGCAGCAACAGCTGTCAGGGCTGGCACCTTCCTTGTCGGGGAAGGAGCCGGACGTTTGCCTTTTTGGAAAAAAGGCTCTGCCGAGAATGGGTACGATGAGATGTTGCGTCTCTGGGAAAGCACAGATCCCCAGGGCTGTTGTGCCTGTGAATAGGCTGCCAAGGGAAGGTGAAGAGCAGCAACAACTTTCAGGGCTGGCACCTTCCTTGTGGGAGAAGGAGCCGGACGTTTGCCTTTTCGGAAAAAAGTCTCTGCCAAGAATGGGTACGATGAGACGTTGCGTCTCTGGGAAAGCACAGATCCCCAGGGCTGTTGTGCCTGTGAATAGGCTGCCAAGGGAAGGTGAAGAGCAGCAACAACTTTCAGGGCTGGCACCTTCCTTGTGGGAGAAGGAGCCAGACGTTTGCCATTTCAGAAAGAGGCTCTGCCGAGAACAGGCGCCTTGAGATGTTGCATCTCTGGGAAAGCACAGATCTCCAGGGCTGTTGTGCCTGTGAATAGGCTGCCAAGGGAAGGTGAAGAACAGCAACAGATTTCAGGCCTGGCCCCTTCCATGTGGGAGAAGGAGCCGGACGTTTGCCTTTTCGGAAAAAAGTCTCTGCCAAGAATGGATACGATGAGATGTTGCGTCTCTGGGAAAGCACAGATCCCCAGGGCTGTTGTGCCTGTGAATAGGCTGCCAAGGGAAGGTGAAGAGCAGCAGCAACTTTCAGGGCTGGCACCTTCCTTGTCGGGGAAGGAGCCGGATGTTATCCTTTTCGGAAAAAAGGCTCTGCCAAGAATGGGTACGATGAGATGTTGTGTCTCTGGGAAAGCACAGATCCCCAGGGCTGTTGTGCCTGTGAATAGGCTGCCAAGGGAAGGTGAAGAGCAGCAACAACTTTCAGGGCTGGCACCTTCCATGTGGGAGAAGGAGCCGGACGTTTGCCATTTCAGAAAGAGGCTCTGCCGAGAACAGGCGCCTTGAGATGTTGCATCTCTGGGAAAGCACAGATCCCCAGGGCTGTTGTGCCTGTGAATAGGCTGCCAAGGGAAGGTGAAGAGCAGCAACAACTTTCAGGGCTGTCCCCTTCCTTGTCGGGGAAGGAGCCGGACGTTTGCCTTTTTGGAAAAAAGGCTCTGCCGAGAATGGGTACGATGAGATGTTGCGTCTCTGGGAAAGCACAGATCCCCAGGGCTGTTGTGCCTGTGAATAGGCTGCCAAGGGAAGGTGAAGAGCAGCAACAGCTTTCAGGGCTGGCACCTTCCATGTGGGAGAAGGAGCCGGACGTTTGCCTTTTCGGAAAAAAGGCTCTGCCGAGAACAGGCGCCTTTAGATGTTGTGTCTCTGGGAAAGCACAGATCTCCAGGGCTGTTGTTCCTGTGAATAGGCTGCCAAGGAAGGTGAAGAGCAGCAACAACTTTCAGGCCTGGCCACTTCCTTGTGGGAGAAGGAGCCGGACGTTTGCCATTTCAGAAAGAGGCTCTGCCGAGAACAGGCGCCTTGAGATGTTGCATCTCTGGGAAAGCACAGATCCCCAGGGCTGTTGTGCCTGTGAATAGGCTGCCAAGGGAAGGTGAAGAGCAGCAACAGCTTTCAGGCCTGGCACCTTCCATGTGGGAGAAGGAGCCGGACGTTATTCTTTTCGGAAAAAAGGCTCTGCCGAGAACAGGCGCCTTGAGATGTTGTGTCTCTGGGAAAGCACAGATCCGCAGGGCTGTTGTTCCTGTGAATAGGCTGCCAAGGGAAGGTGAAGAACAGCAACAACTTTCAGGGCTGGCCCCTTCCTTGTGGGAGAAGGAGCCGGACGTTTGCCATTTCAGAAAGAGGCTCTGCCGAGAACAGGCGCCTTGAGATGTTGCATCTCTGGGAAAGCACAGATCCGCAGGGCTGTTGTGCCTGTGAATAGGCTGCCAAGGGAAGGTGAAGAGCAGCAACAGCTGTCAGGGCTGGCACCTTCCTTGTCGGGGAAGGAGCCGGACGTTTGCCTTTTTGGAAAAAAGGCTCTGCCGAGAATGGGTACGATGAGATGTTGCGTCTCTGGGAAAGCACAGATCCCCAGGGCTGTTGTGCCTGTGAATAGGCTGCCAAGGGAACGTGAAGAGCAGCAACAGCTGTCAGGGCTGGCACCTTCCTTGTCGGGGAAGGAGCCGGACGTTTGCCTTTTCGGAAAAAAGTCTCTGCCAAGAATGGGTACGATGAGACGTTGCGTCTCTGGGAAAGCACAGATCCCCAGGGCTGTTGTGCCTGTGAATAGGCTGCCAAGGGAAGGTGAAGAGCAGCAACAACTTTCAGGGCTGGCACCTTCCTTGTGGGAGAAGGAGCCAGACGTTTGCCATTTCAGAAAGAGGCTCTGCCGAGAACAGGCGCCTTGAGATGTTGCATCTCTGGGAAAGCACAGATCCCCAGGGCTGTTGTGCCTGTGAATAGGCTGCCAAGGGAAGGTGAAGAGCGGCAACAGCTGTCAGGCCTGGCACCTTCCTTGTCGGGGAAGGAGCCGGACGTTTGCCTTTTCGGAAAAAAGGCTCTGCCGAGAACAGGCGCCTTGAGATGTTGCATCTCTGGGAAAGCACAGATCCCCAGGGCTGTTGTGCCTGTGAATAGGCTGCCAAGCGAAGGTGAAGAGCAGCAACAGCTGTCAGGGCTGTCCCCTTCCTTGTGGGAGAAGGAGCCGTACGTTTGCCATTTCAGAAAGAGGCTCTGCCGAGAACAGGCGCCTTGAGATGTTGCATCTCTGGGAAAGCACAGATCCCCAGGGCTGTGGTGCCTGTGAATAGGCTGCCAAGGGAAGGTGAAGAGCAGCAACAGCTTTCAGGCCTGGCACCTTCCTTGTCGGGGAAGGAGCCGGACGTTATCCTTTTTGGAAAAAAGGCTCTGCCAAGAATGGGTACGATGAGATGTTGCGTCTCTGGGAAAGCACAGATCCCCAGGGCTGTTGTGCCTGTGAATAGGCTGCCAAGGGAAGGTGAAGAGCAGCAACAACTTTCAGGGCTGGCACCTTCCATGTGGGAGAAGGAGCCGGACGTTTGCCATTTCAGAAAGAGGCTCTGCCGAGAAGAGGCGCCTTGAGATGTTGCATCTCTGGGAAAGCACAGATCTCCAGGGCTGTTGTGCCTGTGAATAGGCTGCCAAGGGAAGGTGAAGAGCAGCAACAGCTTTCAGGGCTGTCCCCTTCCTTGTCGGGGAAGGAGCCGGACGTTTGCCTTTTTGGAAAAAAGGCTCTGCCGAGAATGGGTACGATGAGATGTTGCGTCTCTGGGAAAGCACAGATCCCCAGGGCTGTTGTGCCTGTGAATAGGCTGCCAAGGGAAGGTGAAGAGCAGCAACAGCTTTCAGGCCTGGCACCTTCCATGTGGGAGAAGGAGCCAGACGTTTGCCTTTTCGGAAAAAAGGCTCTGCCGAGAAGAGGCGCCTTTAGATGTTGTGTCTCTGGGAAAGCACAGATCCCCAGGGCTGTTGTTCCTGTGAATAGGCTGCCAAGGAAGGTGAAGAGCAGCAACAACTTTCAGGCCTGGCCCCTTCCTTGTGGGAGAAGGAGCCGGACGTTTGCCATTTCAGAAAGAGGCTCTGCCGAGAACAGGCGCCTTGAGATGTTGCATCTCTGGGAAAGCACAGATCCCCAGTGCTGTTGTGCCTGTGAATAGGCTGCCAAGGGAAGGTGAAGAGCAGCAACAGCTGTCAGGCCTGGCACCTTCCTTGTGGGAGAAGGAGCCGGACGTTTGCCTTTTCGGAAAAAAGGCTCTGCCGAGAATGGGTACGATGAGATGTTGCGTCTCTGGGAAAGCACAGATCCCCAGGGCTGTTGTGCCTGTGAATAGGCTGCCAAGGGAAGGTGAAGAGCAGCAACAACTTTCAGGGCTGGCACCTTCCTTGTGGGAGAAGGAGCCGGACGTTTGCCATTTCAGAAAGAGGCTCTGCCGAGAACAGGCGCCTTGAGATGTTGCATCTCTGGGAAAGCACAGATCCCCAGGGCTGTTGTGCCTGTGAATAGGCTGCCAAGGGAAGGTGAAGAGCAGCAACAGCTTTCAGGCCTGGCACCTTCCATGTGGGAGAAGGAGCCGGACGTTTGCCTTTTCGAAAAAAAGGCTCTGCCGAGAATGGGTACGATGAGATGTTGCGTCTCTGGGAAAGCACAGATCCCCAGGGCTGTTGTGCCTGTGAATAGGCTGCCAAGGGAAGGTGAAGAGCAGCAACAGCTTTCAGGGCTGGCACCTTCCATGTGGGAGAAGGAGCCGGACGTTTGCCTTTTCGGAAAAAAGGCTCTGCCGAGAACAGGCGCCTTTAGATGTTGTGTCTCTGGGAAAGCACAGATCTCCAGGGCTGTTGTTCCTGTGAATAGGCTGCCAAGGAAGGTGAAGAGCAGCAACAACTTTCAGGCCTGGCCACTTCCTTGTGGGAGAAGGAGCCGGACGTTTGCCATTTCAGAAAGAGGCTCTGCCGAGAACAGGCGCCTTGAGATGTTGCATCTCTGGGAAAGCACAGATCCCCAGGGCTGTTGTGCCTGTGAATAGGCTGCCAAGGGAAGGTGAAGAGCAGCAACAGCTTTCAGGCCTGGCACCTTCCATGTGGGAGAAGGAGCCGGACGTTTGCCTTTTCGAAAAAAAGGCTCTGCCGAGAACAGGCGCCTTGAGATGTTGTGTCTCTGGGAAAGCACAGATCCCCAGGGCTGTTTTGCCTGTGAATAGGCTGCCAAGGGAAGGTGAAGAACAGCAACAACTTTCAGGGCTGGCCCCTTCCTTGTGGGAGAAGGAGCCGGACGTTTGCCATTTCAGAAAGAGGCTCTGCCGAGAACAGGCGCCTTGAGATGTTGCATCTCTGGGAAAGCACAGATCCCCAGGGCTGTTGTGCCTGTGAATAGGCTGCCAAGGGAAGGTGAAGAGCAGCAACAGCTGTCAGGCCTGGCACCTTCCTTGTCGGGGAAGGAGCCGGACGTTTGCCTTTTTGGAAAAAAGGCTCTGCCGAGAATGGGTACGATGAGATGTTGCGTCTCTGGGAAAGCACAGATCCCCAGGGCTGTTGTGCCTGTGAATAGGCTGCCAAGGGAAGGTGAAGAGCAGCAACAGCTGTCAGGCCTGGCACCTTCCTTGTCGGGGAAGGAGCCGGACGTTTGCCTTTTCGGAAAAAAGTCTCTGCCAAGAATGGGTACGATGAGACGTTGCGTCTCTGGGAAAGCACAGATCCCCAGGGCTGTTGTGCCTGTGAATAGGCTGCCAAGGGAAGGTGAAGAGCAGCAACAACTTTCAGGGCTGGCACCTTCCTTGTGGGAGAAGGAGCCAGACGTTTGCCATTTCAGAAAGAGGCTCTGCCGAGAACAGGCGCCTTGAGATGTTGCATCTCTGGGAAAGCACAGATCCCCAGGGCTGTTGTGCCTGTGAATAGGCTGCCAAGGGAAGGTGAAGAGCGGCAACAGCTGTCAGGCCTGGCACCTTCCTTGTCGGGGAAGGAGCCGGACTTTTGCCTTTTCGGAAAAAAGGCTCTGCCGATAACAGGCGCCTTGAGATGTTGTGTCTCTGGGAAAGCACAGATCCCCAGGGCTGTTGTGCCTGTGAATAGGCTGCCAAGCGAAGGTGAAGAGCAGCAACAGCTGTCAGGGCTGTCCCCTTCCTTGTGGGAGAAGGAGCCGGACGTTTGCCTTTTCGGAAAAAAGGCTCTGCCGAGAACAGGCGCCTTGAGATGTTGTGTCTCTGGGAAAGCACAGATCCCCAGGGCTGTTGTGCCTGTGAATAGGCTGCCAAGCGAAGGTGAAGAGCAGCAACAGCTGTCAGGGCTGTTCCCTTCCTTGTGGGAGAAGGAGCCGGACGTTTGCCATTTCAGAAAGAGGCTCTGCCGAGAACAGGCGCCTTGAGATGTTGCATCTCTGGGAAAGCACAGATCCCCAGGGCTGTGGTGCCTGTGAATAGGCTGCCAAGGGAAGGTGAAGAGCAGCAACAGCTGTCAGGCCTGGCACCTTCCTTGTCGGGGAAGGAGCCGGACGTTATCCTTTTCGGAAAAAAGGCTCTGCCAAGAATGGGTACGATGAGATGTTGCGTCTCTGGGAAAGCACAGATCCCCAGTGCTGTTGTGCCTGTGAATAGGCTGCCAAGGGAAGGTGAAGAGCAGCAACAACTTTCAGGGCTGGCACCTTCCATGTGGGAGAAGGAGCCGGACGTTTGCCATTTCAGAAAGAGGCTCTGCCGAGAACAGGCGCCTTGAGATGTTGCATCTCTGGGAAAGCACAGATCCCCAGGGCTGTTGTGCCTGTGAATAGGCTGCCAAGGGAAGGTGAAGAGCAGCAACAACTTTCAGGGCTGTCCCCTTCCTTGTCGGGGAAGGAGCCGGACGTTTGCCTTTTTGGAAAAAAGGCTCTGCCGAGAATGGGTACGATGAGATGTTGCGTCTCTGGGAAAGCACAGATCCCCAGGGCTGTTGTGCCTGTGAATAGGCTGCCAAGGGAAGGTGAAGAGCAGCAACAGCTTTCAGGCCTGGCACCTTCCATGTGGGAGAAGGAGCCAGACGTTTGCCTTTTCGGAAAAAAGGCTCTGCCGAGAACAGGCGCCTTTAGATGTTGTGTCTCTGGGAAAGCACAGATCCCCAGTGCTGTTGTGCCTGTGAATAGGCTGCCAAGGGAAGGTGAAGAGCAGCAACAGCTGTCAGGCCTGGCACCTTCCTTGTGGGAGAAGGAGACGGACGTTTGCCTTTTCGGAAAAAAGGCTCTGCTGAGAATGGGTACGATGAGATGTTGCGTCTCTGGGAAAGCACAGATCCCCAGGGCTGTTGTGCCTGTGAATAGGCTGCCAAGGGAAGGTGAAGAGCAGCAACAACTTTCAGGGCTGGCCCCTTCCTTGTGGGAGAAGGAGCCGGACGTTTGCCATTTCAGAAAGAGGCTCTGCCGAGAACAGGCGCCTTGAGATGTTGCATCTCTGGGAAAGCACAGATCCCCAGGGCTGTTGTGCCTGTGAATAGGCTGCCAAGGGAAGGTGAAGAGCAGCAACAACTTTCAGGCCTGGCACCTTCCTTGTCGGGGAAGGAGCCGGACGTTATCCTTTTCGGAAAAAAGGCTCTGCCAAGAATGGGTACGATGAGATGTTGCGTCTCTGGGAAAGCACAGATCCCCAGGGCTGTTGTGCCTGTGAATAGGCTGCCAAGGGAAGGTGAAGAGCAGCAACAGCTGTCAGGGCTGGCACCTTCCTTGTCGGGGAAGGAGCCGGACGTTTGCCTTTTTGGAAAAAAGGCTCTGCCGAGAATGGGTACGATGAGATGTTGCGTCTCTGGGAAAGCACAGATCCCCAGGGCTGTTGTGCCTGTGAATAGGCTGCCAAGGGAAGGTGAAGAGCAGCAACAGCTTTCAGGCCTGGCACCTTCCATGTGGGAGAAGGAGCCGGACGTTTGCCTTTTCGAAAAAAAGGCTCTGCCGAGAACAGGCGCCTTGAGATGTTGTGTCTCTGGGAAAGCACAGATCCGCAGGGCTGTTGTGCCTGTGAATAGGCTGCCAAGCGAAGGTGAAGAGCAGCAACAGCTGTCAGGGCTGTCCCCTTCCTTGTGGGAGAAGGAGCCGGACGTTTGCCTTTTCGGAAAAAAGGCTCTGCCGAGAACAGGCGCTTTGAGATGTTGTGTCTCTGGGAAAGCACAGATCCCCAGGGCTGTTGTGCCTGTGAATAGGCTGCCAAGGGAAGGTGAAGAGCAGCAACAGCTGTCAGGCCTGGCACCTTCCTTGTCGGGGAAGGAGCCGGACGTTATCCTTTTCGGAAAAAAGGCTCTGCCAAGAATGGGTACGATGAGATGTTGCGTCTCTGGGAAAGCACAGATCCCCAGTGCTGTTGTGCCTGTGAATAGGCTGCCAAGGGAAGGTGAAGAGCAGCAACAACTTTCAGGGCTGGCACCTTCCATGTGGGAGAAGGAGCCGGACGTTTGCCATTTCAGAAAGAGGCTCTGCCGAGAACAGGCGCCTTGAGATGTTGCATCTCTGGGAAAGCACAGATCCCCAGGGCTGTTGTGCCTGTGAATAGGCTGCCAAGGGAAGGTGAAGAGCAGCAACAACTTTCAGGGCTGTCCCCTTCCTTGTCGGGGAAGGAGCCGGACGTTTGCCTTTTTGGAAAAAAGGCTCTGCCGAGAATGGGTACGATGAGATGTTGCGTCTCTGGGAAAGCACAGATCCCCAGGGCTGTTGTGCCTGTGAATAGGCTGCCAAGGGAAGGTGAAGAGCAGCAACAGCTTTCAGGCCTGGCACCTTCCATGTGGGAGAAGGAGCCAGACGTTTGCCTTTTCGGAAAAAAGGCTCTGCCGAGAACAGGCGCCTTTAGATGTTGTGTCTCTGGGAAAGCACAGATCCCCAGGGCTGTTGTTCCTGTGAATAGGCTGCCAAGGAAGGTGAAGAGCAGCAACAACTTTCAGGCCTGGCCCCTTCCTTGTGGGAGAAGGAGCCGGACGTTTGCCATTTCAGAAAGAGGCTCTGCCGAGAACAGGCGCCTTGAGATGTTGCATCTCTGGGAAAGCACAGATCCCCAGTGCTGTTGTGCCTGTGAATAGGCTGCCAAGGGAAGGTGAAGAGCAGCAACAGCTGTCAGGCCTGGCACCTTCCTTGTGGGAGAAGGAGCCGGACGTTTGCCTTTTCGGAAAAAAGGCTCTGCTGAGAATGGGTACGATGAGATGTTGCGTCTCTGGGAAAGCACAGATCCCCAGGGCTGTTGTGCCTGTGAATAGGCTGCCAAGGGAAGGTGAAGAGCAGCAACAACTTTCAGGGCTGGCCCCTTCCTTGTGGGAGAAGGAGCCGGACGTTTGCCATTTCAGAAAGAGGCTCTGCCGAGAACAGGCGCCTTGAGATGTTGCATCTCTGGGAAAGCACAGATCCCCAGGGCTGTTGTGCCTGTGAATAGGCTGCCAAGGGAAGGTGAAGAGCAGCAACAACTTTCAGGCCTGGCACCTTCCTTGTCGGGGAAGGAGCCGGACGTTATCCTTTTCGGAAAAAAGGCTCTGCCAAGAATGGGTACGATGAGATGTTGCGTCTCTGGGAAAGCACAGATCCCCAGGGCTGTTGTGCCTGTGAATAGGCTGCCAAGGGAAGGTGAAGAGCAGCAACAGCTGTCAGGGCTGGCACCTTCCTTGTCGGGGAAGGAGCCGGACGTTTGCCTTTTTGGAAAAAAGGCTCTGCCGAGAATGGGTACGATGAGATGTTGCGTCTCTGGGAAAGCACAGATCCCCAGGGCTGTTGTGCCTGTGAATAGGCTGCCAAGGGAAGGTGAAGAGCAGCAACAGCTTTCAGGCCTGGCACCTTCCATGTGGGAGAAGGAGCCGGACGTTTGCCTTTTCGAAAAAAAGGCTCTGCCGAGAACAGGCACCTTGAGATGTTGTGTCTCTGGGAAAGCACAGATCCGCAGGGCTGTTGTTCCTGTGAATAGGCTGCCAAGGGAAGGTGAAGAACAGCAACAACTTTCAGGGCTGGCCCCTTCCTTGTGGGAGAAGGAGCCGGACGTTTGCCATTTCAGAAAGAGGCTCTGCCGAGAACAGGCGCCTTGAGATGTTGCATCTCTGGGAAAGCATAGATCTCCAGGGCTGTTGTGCCTGTGAATAGGCTGCCAAGGGAAGGTGAAGAGCAGCAACAGCTGTCAGGGCTGGCACCTTCCTTGTCGGGGAAGGAGCCGGACGTTTGCCTTTTTGGAAAAAAGGCTCTGCCGAGAATGGGTACGATGAGATGTTGCGTCTCTGGGAAAGCACAGATCCCCAGGGCTGTTGTGCCTGTGAATAGGCTGCCAAGGGAAGGTGAAGAGCAGCAACAACTTTCAGGGCTGGCACCTTCCTTGTGGGAGAAGGAGCCGGACGTTTGCCTTTTCGGAAAAAAGTCTCTGCCAAGAATAGGTACGATGAGACGTTGCGTCTCTGAGAAAGCACAGATCCCCAGGGCTGTTGTGCCTGTGAATAGGCTGCCAAGGGAAGGTGAAGAGCAGCAACAACTTTCAGGGCTGGCACCTTCCTTGTGGGAGAAGGAGCCAGACGTTTGCCATTTCAGAAAGAGGCTCTGCCGAGAACAGGCGCCTTGAGATGTTGCATCTCTGGGAAAGCACAGATCTCCAGGGCTGTTGTGCCTGTGAATAGGCTGCCAAGGGAAGGTGAAGAACAGCAACAGATTTCAGGCCTGGCCCCTTCCATGTGGGAGAAGGAGCCGGACGTTTGCCTTTTCGGAAAAAAGGCTCTGCCAAGAATGGATACGATGAGATGTTGCGTCTCTGGGAAAGCACAGATCCCCAGGGCTGTTGTGCCTGTGAATAGGCTGCCAAGGGAAGGTGAAGAGCAGCAGCAACTTTCAGGGCTGGCACATTCCTTGTCGGGGAAGGAGCCGGATGTTATCCTTTTCGGAAAAAAGGCTCTGCCAAGAATGGGTACGATGAGATGTTGCGTCTCTGGGAAAGCACAGATCCCCAGGCCTGCTGTGCCTGTGAATAGGCTGCCAAGGGAAGGTGAAGAGCAGCAACAGCTGTCAGGCCTGGCACCTTCCTTGTCGGGGAAGGAGCCGGACGTTTGCCTTTTTGGAAAAAAAGCTCTGCCGAGAATGGGTACGATGAGATGTTGCGTCTCTGGGAAAGCACAGATCCCCAGGGCTGTTGTGCCTGTGAATAGGCTGCCAAGGGAAGGTGAAGAGCAGCAACAACTTTCAGGGCTGTCCCCTTCCTTGTCGGGGAAGGAGCCGGACGTTTGCCTTTTTGGAAAAAGGCTCTGCCGAGAATGGGTACGATGAGATGTTGCGTCTCTGGGAAAGCACAGATCCGCAGGGCTGTTGTGCCTGTGAATAGGCTGCCAAGGGAAGGTGAAGAGCAGCAACAGCTTTCAGGGCTGGCACCTTCCATGTGGGAGAAGGAGCCGGACGTTTGCCTTTTCGGAAAAAAGGCTCTGCCGAGAACAGGCGCCTTTAGATGTTGTGTCTCTGGGAAAGCACAGATCCGCAGGGCTGTTGTTCCTGTGAATAGGCTGCCAAGGGAAGGTGAAGAACAGCAACAACTTTCAGGGCTGGCCGCTTACATGTGGGAGAAGGAGCCGGACGTTTGCCATTTCAGAAAGAGGCTCTGCCGAGAACAGGCGCCTTGAGATGTTGCATCTCTGGGAAAGCACAGATCTCCAGGGCTGTTGTGCCTGTGAATAGGCTGCCAAGGGAAGGTGAAGAGCAGCAACAGCTGTCAGGGCTGGCACCTTTCTTGTCGGGGAAGGAGCCGGACATTTGCCTTTTTGGAAAAAAGGCTCTGCCGAGAATGGGTACGATGAGATGTTGCGTCTCTGGGAAAGCACAGATCCCCAGGGCTGTTGTGCCTGTGAATAGGCTGCCAAGGGAAGGTGAAGAGCAGCAACAACTTTCAGGGCTGGCACCTTCCTTGTGGGAGAAGGAGCCGGACGTTTGCCTTTTCGGAAAAAAGTCTCTGCCAAGAATGGGTACGATGAGACGTTGCGTCTCTGAGAAAGCACAGATCCCCAGGGCTGTTGTGCCTGTGAATAGGCTGCCAAGGGAAGGTGAAGAGCAGCAACAACTTTCAGGGCTGGCACCTTCCTTGTGGGAGAAGGAGCCAGACGTTTGCCATTTCAGAAAGAGGCTCTGCCGAGAACAGGCGCCTTGAGATGTTGCATCTCTGGGAAAGCACAGATCTCCAGGGCTGTTGTGCCTGTGAATAGGCTGCCAAGGGAAGGTGAAGAACAGCAACAGATTTCAGGCCTGGCCCCTTCCATGTGGGAGAAGGAGCCGGACGTTTGCCTTTTCGGAAAAAAGTCTCTGCCAAGAATGGATACGATGAGATGTTGCGTCTCTGGGAAAGCACAGATCCCCAGGGCTGTTGTGCCTGTGAATAGGCTGCCAAGGGAAGGTGAAGAGCAGCAACAGCTTTCAGGCCTGGCACCTTCCATGTGGGAGAAGGAGCCGGACGTTTGCCTTTTCGGAAAAAAGGCTCTGCCGAGAACAGGCGCCTTTAGATGTTGTGTCTCTGGGAAAGCACAGATCCCCAGGGCTGTTGTTCCTGTGAATAGGCTGCCAAGGGAAGGTGAAGAACAGCAACAACTTTCAGGGCTGGCCCCTTCCTTGTGGGAGAAGTAGCCGGACGTTTGCCATTTCAGAAAGAGGCTCTGCCGAGAACAGGCGCCTTGAGATGTTGCATCTCTGGGAAAGCACAGATCTCCAGGGCTGTTGTGCCTGTGAATAGGCTGCCAAGGGAAGGTGAAGAGCATCAACAACTTTCAGGGCTGGCACCTTCCTTGTCGGGGAAGGAGCCGGACGTTTGCCTTTTCGGAAAAAAGTCTCTGCCAAGAATGGGTACGATGAGACGTTGCGTCTCTGGGAAAGCACAGATCCCCAGGGCTGTTGTGCCTGTGAATAGGCTGCCAAGGGAAGGTGAAGAACAGCAACAACTTTCAGGGCTGGCACCTTTCTTGTGGGAGAAGGAGCCAGACGTTTGCCATTTCAGAAAGAGGCTCTGCCGAGAAGAGGCGCCTTGAGATGTTGCATCTCTGGGAAAGCACAGATCTCCAGGGCTGTTGTGCCTGTGAATAGGCTGCCAAGGGAAGGTGAAGAGCGGCAACAGCTGTCAGGCCTGGCACCTTCCTTGTCGGGGAAGGAGCCGGACGTTTGCCTTTTCGGAAAAAAGGCTCTGCCGAGAACAGGCGCCTTGAGATGTTGTGTCTCTGGGAAAGCACAGATCCCCAGGGCTGTTGTGCCTGTGAATAGGCTGCCAAGCGAAGGTGAAGAGCAGCAACAGCTGTCAGGGCTGTCCCCTTCCTTGTGGGAGAAGGAGCCGGACGTTTGCCTTTTCGGAAAAAAGGCTCTGCCGAGAACAGGCGCCTTGAGATGTTGTGTCTCTGGGAAAGCACAGATCCCCAGGGCTGTTGTGCCTGTGAATAGGCTGCCAAGCGAAGGTGAAGAGCAGCAACAGCTGTCAGGGCTGTCCCCTTCCTTGTGGGAGAAGGAGCCGGACGTTTGCCATTTCAGAAAGAGGCTCTGCCGAGAACAGGCGCCTTGAGATGTTGCATCTCTGGGAAAGCACAGATCCCCAGGGCTGTGGTGCCTGTGAATAGGCTGCCAAGGGAAGGTGAAGAGCAGCAACAGCTGTCAGGGCTGGCACCTTCCTTGTCGGGGAAGGAGCCGGACGTTATCCTTTTCGGAAAAAAGGCTCTGCCAAGAATGGGTACGATGAGATGTTGCGTCTCTGGGAAAGCACAGATCCCCAGTGCTGTTGTGCCTGTGAATAGGCTGCCAAGGGAAGGTGAAGAGCAGCAACAACTTTCAGGGCTGGCACCTTCCATGTGGGAGAAGGAGCCGGACATTTGCCATTTCAGAAAGAGGCTCTGCCGAGAACAGGCGCCTTGAGATGTTGCATCTCTGGGAAAGCACAGATCCCCAGGGCTGTTGTGCCTGTGAATAGGCTGCCAAGGGAAGGTGAAGAGCAGCAACAACTTTCAGGGCTGTCCCCTTCCTTGTCGGGGAAGGAGCCGGACGTTTGCCTTCTTGGAAAAAAGGCTCTGCCGAGAATGGGTACGATGAGATGTTGCGTCTCTGGGAAAGCACAGATCCCCAGGGCTGTTGTGCCTGTGAATAGGCTGCCAAGGGAAGGTGAAGAGCAGCAACAGCTTTCAGGCCTGGCACCTTCCATGTGGGAGAAGGAGCCAGACGTTTGCCTTTTCGGAAAAAAGGCTCTGCCGAGAACAGGCGCCTTGAGATGTTGTGTCTCTGGGAAAGCACAGATCCCCAGGGCTGTTGTGCCTGTGAATAGGCTGCCAAGCGAAGGTGAAGAGCAGCAACAGCTGTCAGGGCTGTCCCCTTCCTTGTGGGAGAAGGAGCCGGACGTTTGCCTTTTCGGAAAAAAGGCTCTGCCGAGAACAGGCGCCTTGAGATGTTGTGTCTCTGGGAAAGCACAGATCCCCAGGGCTGTTGTGCCTGTGAATAGGCTGCCAAGCGAAGGTGAAGACCAGCAACAGCTGTCAGGGCTGTCCCCTTCCTTGTGGGAGAAGGAGCCGGACGTTTGCCATTTCAGAAAGAGGCTCTTCCGAGAACAGGCGCCTTGAGATGTTGCATCTCTGGGAAAGCACAGATCCCCAGGGCTGTGGTGCCTGTGAATAGGCTGCCAAGGGAAGGTGAAGAGCAGCAACAGCTGTCAGGGCTGGCACCTTCCTTGTCGGGGAAGGAGCCGGACGTTATCCTTTTCGGAAAAAAGGCTCTGCCAAGAATGGGTACGATGAGATGTTGCGTCTCTGGGAAAGCACAGATCCCCAGTGCTGTTGTGCCTGTGAATAGGCTGCCAAGGGAAGGTGAAGAGCAGCAACAACTTTCAGGGCTGGCACCTTCCTTGTGGGAGAAGGAGCCGGACGTTTGCCATTTCAGAAAGAGGCTCTGCCGAGAACAGGCGCCTTGAGATGTTGCATCTCTGGGAAAGCACAGATCCCCAGGGCTGTTGTGCCTGTGAATAGGCTGCCAAGGGAAGGTGAAGAGCAGCAACAACTTTCAGGGCTGTCCCCTTCCTTGTCGGGGAAGGAGCCGGACGTTTGCCTTTTTGGAAAAAAGGCTCTGCCGAGAATGGGTACGATGAGATGTTGCGTCTCTGGGAAAGCACAGATCCCCAGGGCTGTTGTGCCTGTGAATAGGCTGCCAAGGGAAGGTGAAGAGCAGCAACAGCTTTCAGGCCTGGCACCTTCCATGTGGGAGAAGGAGCCAGACGTTTGCCTTTTCGGAAAAAAGGCTCTGCCGAGAACAGGCGCCTTGAGATGTTGTGTCTCTGGGAAAGCACAGATCCCCAGGGCTGTTGTTCCTGTGAATAGGCTGCCAAGGGAAGGTGAAGAGCAGCAACAACTTTCAGGCCTGGCCCCTTCCTTGTGGGAGAAGGAGCCGGACGTTTGCCATTTCAGAAAGAGGCTCTGCCGAGAACAGGCGCCTTGAGATGTTGCATCTCTGGGAAAGCACAGATCCCCAGGGCTGTTGTGCCTGTGAATAGGCTGCCAAGGGAAGGTGAAGAGCAGCAACAGCTGTCAGGACTGGCACCTTCCTTGTGGGAGAAGGAGCCGGACGTTTGCCTTTTCAGAAAAAAGGCTCTGCCGAGAATGGGTACGATGAGATGTTGCGTCTCTGGGAAAGCACAGATCCCCAGGGCTGTTGTGCCTGTGAATAGGCTGCCAAGGGAAGGTGAAGAGCAGCAACAACTTTCAGGGCTGGCACCTTCCTTGTGGGAGAAGGAGCCGGACGTTTGCCATTTCAGAAAGAGGCTCTGCCGAGAACAGGCGCCTTGAGATGTTGCATCTCTGGGAAAGCACAGATCCCCAGGGCTGTTGTGCCTGTGAATAGGCTGCCAAGGGAAGGTGAAGAGCAGCAACAGCTGTCAGGGCTGGCACCTTCCTTGTCTGGGAAGGAGCCGGACGTTATCCTTTTCGGAAAAAAGGCTCTGCCAAGAATGGGGACGATGAGATGTTGCGTCTCTGGGAAAGCACAGATCCCCAGGGCTGTTGTGCCTGTGAATAGGCTGCCAAGGGAAGGTGAAGAGCAGCAACAGCTGTCAGGGCTGGCACCTTCCTTGTCGGGGAAGGAGCCGGACGTTTGCCTTTTTGGAAAAAAGGCTCTGCCGAGAATGGGTACGATGAGATGTTGCGTCTCTGGGAAAGCACAGATCCCCAGGGCTGTTGTGCCTGTGAATAGGCTGCCAAGGGAAGGTGAAGAGCAGCAACAGCTTTCAGGCCTGGCACCTTCCATGTGGGAGAAGGAGCCGGACGTTTGCCTTTTCGGAAAAAAGGCTCTGCCGAGAACAGGCGCCTTGAGATGTTGTGTCTCTGGGAAAGCACAGATCCGCAGGGCTGTTGTTCCTGTGAATAGGCTGCCAAGGGAAGGTGAAGAACAGCAACAACTTTCAGGGCTGGCCCCTTCCTTGTGGGAGAAGGAGCCGGACGTTTGCCATTTCAGAAAGAGGCTCTGCCGAGAACAGGCGCCTTGAGATGTTGCATCTCTGGGAAAGCACAGATCTCCAGGGCTGTTGTGCCTGTGAATAGGCTGCCAAGGGAAGGTGAAGAGCAGCAACAGGTTTCAGGGCTGGCACGTTCCTTGTCATGGAAGGAGCCGGACGTTTGCCTTTTTGGAAAAAAGGCTCTGCCGAGAATGGGTACGATGAGATGTTGCGTCTCTGGGAAAGCACAGATCCCCAGGGCTGTTGTGCCTGTGAATAGGCTGCCAAGGGAAGGTGAAGAGCAGCAACAACTTTCAGGGCTGGCACCTTCCTTGTCGGAGAAGGAGCCGGACGTTTGCCTTTTCGGAAAAAAGGCTCTGCCAAGAACAGGCGCCTTTAGATGTTGTGTCTCTGGGAAAGCACAGATCCCCAGGGCTGTTGTGCCTGTGAATAGGCTGCCAAGCGAAGGTGAAGAGCAGCAACAGCTGTCAGGGCTGTCCCCTTCCTTGTGGGAGAAGGAGCCGGACGTTTGCCATTTCAGAAAGAGGCTCTTCCGAGAACAGGCGCCTTGAGATGTTGCATCTCTGGGAAAGCACAGATCCCCAGGGCTGTGGTGCCTGTGAATAGGCTGCCAAGGGAAGGTGAAGAGCAGCAACAGCTGTCAGGGCTGGCACCTTCCTTGTCGGGGAAGGAGCCGGACGTTATCCTTTTCGGAAAAAAGGCTCTGCCAAGAATGGGTACGATGAGATGTTGCGTCTCTGGGAAAGCACAGATCCCCAGTGCTGTTGTGCCTGTGAATAGGCTGCCAAGGGAAGGTGAAGAGCAGCAACAACTTTCAGGGCTGGCACCTTCCATGTGGGAGAAGGAGCCGGACGTTTGCCATTTCAGAAAGAGGCTCTGCCGAGAACAGGCGCCTTGAGATGTTGCATCTCTGGGAAAGCACAGATCCCCAGGGCTGTTGTGCCTGTGAATAGGCTGCCAAGGGAAGGTGAAGAGCAGCAACAACTTTCAGGGCTGTCCCCTTCCTTGTCGGGGAAGGAGCCGGACGTTTGCCTTTTTGGAAAAAAGGCTCTGCCGAGAATGGGTACGATGAGATGTTGCGTCTCTGGGAAAGCACAGATCCCCAGGGCTGTTGTGCCTGTGAATAGGCTGCCAAGGGAAGGTGAAGAGCAGCAACAGCTTTCAGGCCTGGCACCTTCCATGTGGGAGAAGGAGCCAGACGTTTGCCTTTTCGGAAAAAAGGCTCTGCCGAGAACAGGCGCCTTGAGATGTTGCGTCTCTGGGAAAGCACAGATCCCCAGGGCTGTTGTGCCTGTGAATAGGCTGCCAAGGGAAGGTGAAGAGCAGCAACAGCTGTCAGGCCTGGCACCTTCCTTGTGGGAGAAGGAGCCGGACGTTTGCCTTTTTGGAAAAAAGGCTCTGCCGAGAATGGGTACGATGAGATGTTGCGTCTCTGGGAAAGCACAGATCCCCAGGGCTGTTGTGCCTGTGAATAGGCTGCCAAGGGAAGGTGAAGAGCAGCAACAACTTTCAGGGCTGGCACCCTCCTTGTGGGAGAAGGAGCCGGACGTTTGCCATTTCAGAAAGAGGCTCTGCCGAGAACAGGCGCCTTGAGATGTTGCATCTCTGGGAAAGCACAGATCCCCAGGGCTGTTGTGCCTGTGAATAGGCTGCCAAGGGAAGGTGAAGAGCAGCAACAGCTGTCAGGGCTGGCACCTTCCTTGTCTGGGAAGGAGCCGGACGTTATCCTTTTCGGAAAAAAGGCTCTGCCAAGAATGGGGACGATGAGATGTTGCGTCTCTGGGAAAGCACAGATCCCCAGGGCTGTTGTGCCTGTGAATAGGCTGCCAAGGGAAGGTGAAGAGCAGCAACAGCTGTCAGGGCTGGCACCTTCCTTGTCGGGGAAGGAGCCGGACGTTTGCCTTTTTGGAAAAAAGGCTCTGCCGAGAATGGGTACGATGAGATGTTGCGTCTCTGGGAAAGCACAGATCCCCAGGGCTGTTGTGCCTGTGAATAGGCTGCCAAGGGAAGGTGAAGAGCAGCAACAGCTTTCAGGCCTGGCACCTTCCATGTGGGAGAAGGAGCCGGACGTTTGCCTTTTCGGAAAAAAGGCTCTGCCGAGAACAGGCGCCTTGAGATGTTGTGTCTCTGGGAAAGCACAGATCCGCAGGGCTGTTGTTCCTGTGAATAGGCTGCCAAGGGAAGGTGAAGAACAGCAACAACTTTCAGGGCTGGCCCCTTCCTTATGGGAGAAGGAGCCGGACGTTTGCCATTTCAGAAAGAGGCTCTGCCGAGAACAGGCGCCTTGAGATGTTGCATCTCTGGGAAAGCACAGATCTCCAGGGCTGTTGTGCCTGTGAATAGGCTGCCAAGGGAAGGTGAAGAGCAGCAACAGCTTTCAGGGCTGGCACGTTCCTTGTCGGGGAAGGAGCCGGACGTTTGCCTTTTTGGAAAAAAGGCTCTGCCGAGAATGGGTACGATGAGATGTTGCGTCTCTGGGAAAGCACAGATCCCCAGGGCTGTTGTGCCTGTGAATAGGCTGCCAAGGGAAGGTGAAGAGCAGCAACAACTTTCAGGGCTGTCCCCTTCCTTGTGGGAGAAGGAGCCGGACGTTTGCCTTTTCGGAAAAAAGGCTCTGCCAAGAACAGGCGCCTTGAGATGTTGTGTCTCTGGGAAAGCACAGATCCCCAGGGCTGTTGTGCCTGTGAATAGGCTGCCAAGGGAAGGTGAAGAGCAGCAACAGCTGTCAGGGCTGTCCCCTTCCTTGTGGGAGAAGGAGCCGGACGTTTGCCATTTCAGAAAGAGGCTCTTCCGAGAACAGGCGCCTTGAGATGTTGCATCTCTGGGAAAGCACAGATCCCCAGGGCTGTGGTGCCTGTGAATAGGCTGCCAAGGGAAGGTGAAGAGCAGCAACAGCTGTCAGGGCTGGCACCTTCCTTGTCGGGGAAGGAGCCGGACGTTTGCCTTTTCGGAAAAAAGGCTCTGCCAAGAATGGGTACGATGAGATGTTGCGTCTCTGGGAAAGCACAGATCCCCAGTGCTGTTGTGCCTGTGAATAGGCTGCCAAGGGAAGGTGAAGAGCAGCAACAACTTTCAGGGCTGGCACCTTCCATGTGGGAGAAGGAGCCGGACGTTTGCCATTTCAGAAAGAGGCTCTGCCGAGAACAGGCGCCTTGAGATGTTGCATCTCTGGGAAAGCACAGATCCCCAGGGCTGTTGTGCCTGTGAATAGGCTGCCAAGGGAAGGTGAAGAGCAGCAACAACTTTCAGGGCTGTCCCCTTCCTTGTCGGGGAAGGAGCCGGACGTTTGCCTTTTTGGAAAAAAGGCTCTGCCGAGAATGGGTACGATGAGATGTTGCGTCTCTGGGAAAGCACAGATCCCCAGGGCTGTTGTGCCTGTGAATAGGCTGCCAAGGGAAGGTGAAGAGCAGCAACAGCTGTCAGGGCTGGCACCTTCCATGTGGGAGAAGGAGCCGAACGTTTGCCTTTTCGGAAAAAAGGCTCTGCCGAGAACAGGCGCCTTTAGATGTTGTGTCTCTGGGAAAGCACAGATCCCCAGGGCTGTTGTTCCTGTGAATAGGCTGCCAAGGAAGGTGAAGAGCAGCAACAACTTTCAGGCCTGGCCCCTTCCTTGTGGGAGAAGGAGCCGGACGTTTGCCATTTCAGAAAGAGGCTCTGCCGAGAACAGGCGCCTTGAGATGTTGCATCTCTGGGAAAGCACAGATCCCCAGGGCTGTTGTGCCTGTGAATAGGCTGCCAAGGGAAGGTGAAGAGCAGCAACAGCTGTCAGGCCTGGCACCTTCCTTGTGGGAGAAGGAGCCGGACGTTTGCCTTTTCGGAAAAAAGGCTCTGCCGAGAATGGGTACGATGAGATGTTGCGTCTCTGGGAAAGCACAGATCCCCAGTGCTGTTGTGCCTGTGAATAGGCTGCCAAGGGAAGGTGAAGAGCAGCAACAACTTTCAGGGCTGGCACCTTCCTTGTGGGAGAAGGAGCCGGACGTTTGCCATTTCAGAAAGAGGCTCTGCCGAGAACAGGCGCCTTGAGATGTTGCATCTCTGGGAAAGCACAGATCCCCAGGGCTGTTGTGCCTGTGAATAGGCTGCCAAGGGAAGGTGAAGAGCAGCAACAGCTGTCAGGCCTGGCACCTTCCTTGTCGGGGAAGGAGCCGGACGTTATCCTTTTCGGAAAAAAGGCTCTGCCAAGAATGGGGACGATGAGATGTTGCGTCTCTGGGAAAGCACAGATCCCCAGGGCTGTTGTGCCTGTGAATAGGCTGCCAAGGGAAGGTGAAGAGCAGCAACAGCTGTCAGGGCTGGCACCTTCCTTGTCGGGGAAGGAGCCGGACGTTTGCCTTTTTGGAAAAAAGGCTCTGCCGAGAATGGGTACGATGAGATGTTGCGTCTCTGGGAAAGCACAGATCCCCAGGGCTGTTGTGCCTGTGAATAGGCTGCCAAGGGAAGGTGAAGAGCAGCAACAGCTTTCAGGCCTGGCACCTTCCATGTGGGAGAAGGAGCCGGATGTTTGCCTTTTCGGAAAAAAGGCTCTGCCGAGAACAGGCGCCTTGAGATGTTGTGTCTCTGGGAAAGCACAGATCCGCAGGGCTGTTGTTCCTGTGAATAGGCTGCCAAGGGAAGGTGAAGAACAGCAACAACTTTCAGGGCTGGCCCCTTCCTTGTGGGAGAAGGAGCCGGACGTTTGCCATTTCAGAAAGAGGCTCTGCCGAGAACAGGCGCCTTGAGATGTTGCATCTCTGGGAAAGCACAGATCTCCAGGGCTGTTGTGCCTGTGAATAGGCTGCCAAGGGAAGGTGAAGAGCAGCAACAGCTGTCAGGGCTGGCACCTTCCTTGTCGGGGAAGGAGCCGGACGTTTGCCTTTTTGGAAAAAAGGCTCTGCCGAGAATGGGTACGATGAGATGTTGTGTCTCTGGGAAAGCACAGATCCCCAGGGCTGTTGTGCCTGTGAATAGGCTGCCAAGGGAAGGTGAAGAGCAGCAACAACTTTCAGGGCTGGCACCTTCCTTGTGGGAGAAGGAGCCGGACGTTTGCCTTTTCGGAAAAAAGTCTCTGCCAAGAATGGGTACGATGAGACGTTGCGTCTCTGAGAAAGCACAGATCCCCAGGGCTGTTGTGCCTGTGAATAGGCTGCCAAGGGAAGGTGAAGAGCAGCAACATCTGTCAGGCCTGGCACCTTCCTTGTGGGAGAAGGAGCCAGACGTTTGCCATTTCAGAAAGAGGCTCTGCCGAGAACAGGCGCCTTGAGATGTTGCATCTCTGGGAAAGCACAGATCCCCAGGGCTGTTGTGCCTGTGAATAGGCTGCCAAGGGAAGGTGAAGAACAGCAACAGATTTCAGGCCTGGCCCCTTCCATGTGGGAGAAGGAGCCGGACGTTTGCCTTTTCGGAAAAAAGTCTCTGCCAAGAATGGGTACGATGAGACGTTGCGTCTCTGGGAAAGCACAGATCCCCAGGGCTGTTGTGCCTGTGAATAGGCTGCCAAGGGAAGGTGAAGAGCAGCAACAGCTTTCAGGGCTGGCACCTTCCTTGTCGGGGAAGGAGCCGGACGTTTGCCTTTTTGGAAAAAAGGCTCTGCCAAGAATGGGTACGATGAGATGTTGCGTCTCTGGGAAAGCACAGATCCCCAGGGCTGTTGTGCCTGTGAATAGGCTGCCAAGGGAAGGTGAAGAGCAGCAACAGCTGTCAGGGCTGTCCCCTTCCTTGTGGGAGAAGGAGCCGGACGTTTGCCTTTTCGGAAAAAAGGCTCTGCCGAGAACAGGCGCCTTGAGATGTTGTGTCTCTGGGAAAGCACAGATCCCCAGGGCTGTTGTGCCTGTGAATAGGCTGCCAAGCGAAGGTGAAGACCAGCAACAGCTGTCAGGGCTGTCCCCTTCCTTGTGGGAGAAGGAGCCGGACGTTTGCCATTTCAGAAAGAGGCTCTTCCGAGAACAGGCGCCTTGAGATGTTGCATCTCTGGGAAAGCACAGATCCCCAGGGCTGTGGTGCCTGTGAATAGGCTGCCAAGGGAAGGTGAAGAGCAGCAACAGCTGTCAGGGCTGGCACCTTCCTTGTCGGGGAAGGAGCCGGACGTTATCCTTTTCGGAAAAAAGGCTCTGCCAAGAATGGGTAAGATGAGATGTTGCGTCTCTGGGAAAGCACAGATCCCCAGTGCTGTTGTGCCTGTGAATAGGCTGCCAAGGGAAGGTGAAGAGCAGCAACAACTTTCAGGGCTGGCACCTTCCATGTGGGAGAAGGAGCCGGACGTTTGCCATTTCAGAAAGAGGCTCTGCCGAGAACAGGCGCCTTGAGATGTTGCATCTCTGGGAAAGCACAGATCCCCAGGGCTGTTGTGCCTGTGAATAGGCTGCCAAGGGAAGGTGAAGAGCAGCAACAACTTTCAGGGCTGTCCCCTTCCTTGTCGGGGAAGGAGCCGGACGTTTGCCTTTTTGGAAAAAAGGCTCTGCCGAGAATGGGTACGATGAGATGTTGCGTCTCTGGGAAAGCACAGATCCCCAGGGCTGTTGTGCCTGTGAATAGGCTGCCAAGGGAAGGTGAAGAGCAGCAACAGCTTTCAGGCCTGGCACCTTCCATGTGGGAGAAGGAGCCAGACGTTTGCCTTTTCGGAAAAAAGGCTCTGCCGAGAACAGGCGCCTTGAGATGTTGTGTCTCTGGGAAAGCACAGATCCCCAGGGCTGTTGTGCCTGTGAATAGGCTGCCAAGCGAAGGTGAAGAGCAGCAACAGCTGTCAGGGCTGTCCCCTTCCTTGTGGGAGAAGGAGCCGGACGTTTGCCTTTTCGGAAAAAAGGCTCTGCCGAGAACAGGCGCCTTGAGATGTTGTGTCTCTGGGAAAGCACAGATCCCCAGGGCTGTTGTGCCTGTGAATAGGCTGCCAAGCGAAGGTGAAGACCAGCAACAGCTGTCAGGGCTGTCCCCTTCCTTGTGGGAGAAGGAGCCGGACGTTTGCCATTTCAGAAAGAGGGTCTGCCGAGAACAGGCGCCTTGAGATGTTGCATCTCTGGGAAAGCACAGATCCCCAGGGCTGTGGTGCCTGTGAATAGGCTGCCAAGGGAAGGTGAAGAGCAGCAACAGCTGTCAGGGCTGGCACCTTCCTTGTCGGGGAAGGAGCCGGACGTTATCCTTTTCGGAAAAAAGGCTCTGCCAAGAATGGGTACGATGAGATGTTGCGTCTCTGGGAAAGCACAGATCCCCAGGGCTGTTGTGCCTGTGAATAGGCTGCCAAGGGAAGGTGAAGAGCAGCAACAACTTTCAGGGCTGGCACCTTCCATGTGGGAGAAGGAGCCGGACGTTTGCCATTTCAGAAAGAGGCTCTGCCGAGAACAGGCGCCTTGAGATGTTGCATCTCTGGGAAAGCACAGATCCCCAGGGCTGTTGTGCCTGTGAATAGGCTGCCAAGGGAAGGTGAAGAGCAGCAACAACTTTCAGGGCTGTCCCCTTCCTTGTCGGGGAAGGAGCCGGACGTTTGCCTTTTTGGAAAAAAGGCTCTGCCGAGAATGGGTACGATGAGATGTTGCGTCTCTGGGAAAGCACAGATCCCCAGGGCTGTTGTGCCTGTGAATAGGCTGCCAAGGGAAGGTGAAGAGCAGCAACAGCTTTCAGGCCTGGCACCTTCCATGTGGGAGAAGGAGCCAGACGTTTGCCTTTTCGGAAAAAAGGCTCTGCCGAGAACAGGCGCCTTGAGATGTTGTGTCTCTGGGAAAGCACAGATCCCCAGGGCTGTTGTTCCTGTGAATAGGCTGCCAAGGGAAGGTGAAGAGCAGCAACAACTTTCAGGCCTGGCCCCTTCCTTGTGGGAGAAGGAGCCGGACGTTTGCCATTTCAGAAAGAGGCTCTGCCGAGAACAGGCGCCTTGAGATGTTGCATCTCTGGGAAAGCACAGATCCCCAGGGCTGTTGTGCCTGTGAATAGGCTGCCAAGGGAAGGTGAAGAGCAGCAACAGCTGTCAGGCCTGGCACCTTCCTTGTGGGAGAAGGAGCCGGACGTTTGCCTTTTCGGAAAAAAGGCTCTGCCGAGAATGGGTACGATGAGATGTTGCGTCTCTGGGAAAGCACAGATCCCCAGGGCTGTTGTGCCTGTGAATAGGCTGCCAAGGGAAGGTGAAGAGCAGCAACAACTTTCAGGGCTGGCACCTTCCTTGTGGGAGAAGGAGCCGGACGTTTGCCATTTCAGAAAGAGGCTCTGCCGAGAACAGGCGCCTTGAGATGTTGCATCTCTGGGAAAGCACAGATCCCCAGGGCTGTTGTGCCTGTGAATAGGCTGCCAAGGGAAGGTGAAGAACAGCAACAGATTTCAGGCCTGGCCCCTTCCATGTGGGAGAAGGAGCCGGACGTTTGCCTTTTCGGAAAAAAGGCTCTGCCAAGAATGGGGACGATGAGATGTTGCGTCTCTGGGAAAGCACAGATCCCCAGGGCTGTTGTGCCTGTGAATAGGCTGCCAAGGGAAGGTGAAGAGCAGCAACAGCTGTCAGGGCTGGCACCTTCCTTGTCGGGGAAGGAGCCGGACGTTTGCCTTTTTGGAAAAAAGGCTCTGCCGAGAATGGGTACGATGAGATGTTGCGTCTCTGGGAAAGCACAGATCCCCAGGGCTGTTGTGCCTGTGAATAGGCTGCCAAGGGAAGGTGAAGAGCAGCAACAGCTTTCAGGCCTGGCACCTTCCATGTGGGAGAAGGAGCCGGACGTTTGCCTTTTCGGAAAAAAGGCTCTGCCGAGAACAGGCGCCTTGAGATGTTGTGTCTCTGGGAAAGCACAGATCCGCAGGGCTGTTGTTCCTGTGAATAGGCTGCCAAGGGAAGGTGAAGAACAGCAACAACTTTCAGGGCTGGCCCCTTCCTTGTGGGAGAAGGAGCCGGACGTTTGCCATTTCAGAAAGAGGCTCTGCCGAGAACAGGCGCCTTGAGATGTTGCATCTCTGGGAAAGCACAGATCTCCAGGGCTGTTGTGCCTGTGAATAGGCTGCCAAGGGAAGGTGAAGAGCAGCAACAGCTTTCAGGCCTGGCACGTTCCTTGTCGGGGAAGGAGCCGGACGTTTGCCTTTTTGGAAAAAAGGCTCTGCCGAGAATGGGTACGATGAGATGTTGCGTCTCTGGGAAAGCACAGATCCCCAGGGCTGTTGTGCCTGTGAATAGGCTGCCAAGGGAAGGTGAAGAGCAGCAACAACTTTCAGGGCTGTCCCCTTCCTTGTGGGAGAAGGAGCCGGACGTTTGCCTTTTCGGAAAAAAGGCTCTGCCAAGAACAGGCGCCTTGAGATGTTGTGTCTCTGGGAAAGCACAGATCCCCAGGGCTGTTGTGCCTGTGAATAGGCTGCCAAGCGAAGGTGAAGAGCAGCAACAGCTGTCAGGGCTGTCCCCTTCCTTGTGGGAGAAGGAGCCGGACGTTTGCCATTTCAGAAAGAGGCTCTTCCGAGAACAGGCGCCTTGAGATGTTGCATCTCTGGGAAAGCACAGATCCCCAGGGCTGTGGTGCCTGTGAATAGGCTGCCAAGGGAAGGTGAAGAGCAGCAACAGCTGTCAGGGCTGGCACCTTCCTTGTCGGGGAAGGAGCCGGACGTTTGCCTTTTCGGAAAAAAGGCTCTGCCAAGAATGGGTACGATGAGATGTTGCGTCTCTGGGAAAGCACAGATCCCCAGTGCTGTTGTGCCTGTGAATAGGCTGCCAAGGGAAGGTGAAGAGCAGCAACAACTTTCAGGGCTGGCACCTTCCATGTGGGAGAAGGAGCCGGACGTTTGCCATTTCAGAAAGAGGCTCTGCCGAGAACAGGCGCCTTGAGATGTTGCATCTCTGGGAAAGCACAGATCCCCAGGGCTGTTGTGCCTGTGAATAGGCTGCCAAGGGAAGGTGAAGAGCAGCAACAACTTTCAGGGCTGTCCCCTTCCTTGTCGGGGAAGGAGCCGGACGTTTGCCTTTTTGGAAAAAAGGCTCTGCCGAGAATGGGTACGATGAGATGTTGCGTCTCTGGGAAAGCACAGATCCCCAGGGCTGTTGTGCCTGTGAATAGGCTGCCAAGGGAAGGTGAAGAGCAGCAACAGCTGTCAGGGCTGGCACCTTCCATGTGGGAGAAGGAGCCGAACGTTTGCCTTTTCGGAAAAAAGGCTCTGCCGAGAACAGGCGCCTTGAGATGTTGTGTCTCTGGGAAAGCACAGATCCCCAGGGCTGTTGTTCCTGTGAATAGGCTGCCAAGGAAGGTGAAGAGCAGCAACAACTTTCAGGCCTGGCCCCTTCCTTGTGGGAGAAGGAGCCGGACGTTTGCCATTTCAGAAAGAGGCTCTGCCGAGAACAGGCGCCTTGAGATGTTGCATCTCTGGGAAAGCACAGATCCCCAGGGCTGTTGTGCCTGTGAATAGGCTGCCAAGGGAAGGTGAAGAGCAGCAACAGCTGTCAGGCCTGGCACCTTCCTTGTGGGAGAAGGAGCCGGACGTTTGCCTTTTCGGAAAAAAGGCTCTGCCGAGAATGGGTACGATGAGATGTTGCGTCTCTGGGAAAGCACAGATCCCCAGTGCTGTTGTGCCTGTGAATAGGCTGCCAAGGGAAGGTGAAGAGCAGCAACAACTTTCAGGGCTGGCACCTTCCTTGTGGGAGAAGGAGCCGGACGTTTGCCATTTCAGAAAGAGGCTCTGCCGAGAACAGGCGCCTTGAGATGTTGCATCTCTGGGAAAGCACAGATCCCCAGGGCTGTTGTGCCTGTGAATAGGCTGCCAAGGGAAGGTGAAGAGCAGCAACAGCTGTCAGGCCTGGCACCTTCCTTGTCGGGGAAGGAGCCGGACGTTATCCTTTTCGGAAAAAAGGCTCTGCCAAGAATGGGGACGATGAGATGTTGCGTCTCTGGGAAAGCACAGATCCCCAGGGCTGTTGTGCCTGTGAATAGGCTGCCAAGGGAAGGTGAAGAGCAGCAACAGCTGTCAGGGCTGGCACCTTCCTTGTCGGGGAAGGAGCCGGACGTTTGCCTTTTTGGAAAAAAGGCTCTGCCGAGAATGGGTACGATGAGATGTTGCGTCTCTGGGAAAGCACAGATCCCCAGGGCTGTTGTGCCTGTGAATAGGCTGCCAAGGGAAGGTGAAGAGCAGCAACAGCTTTCAGGCCTGGCACCTTCCATGTGGGAGAAGGAGCCGGACGTTTGCCTTTTCGGAAAAAAGGCTCTGCCGAGAACAGGCGCCTTGAGATGTTGTGTCTCTGGGAAAGCACAGATCCGCAGGGCTGTTGTTCCTGTGAATAGGCTGCCAAGGGAAGGTGAAGAACAGCAACAACTTTCAGGCCTGGCCCCTTCCTTGTGGGAGAAGGAGCCGGACGTTTGCCATTTCAGAAAGAGGCTCTGCCGAGAACAGGCGCCTTGAGATGTTGCATCTCTGGGAAAGCACAGATCTCCAGGGCTGTTGTGCCTGTGAATAGGCTGCCAAGGGAAGGTGAAGAGCAGCAACAGCTGTCAGGGCTGGCACCTTCCTTGTCGGGGAAGGAGCCGGACGTTTGCCTTTTTGGAAAAAAGGCTCTGCCGAGAATGGGTACGATGAGATGTTGCGTCTCTGGGAAAGCACAGATCCCCAGGGCTGTTGTGCCTGTGAATAGGCTGCCAAGGGAAGGTGAAGAGCAGCAACAACTTTCAGGGCTGGCACCTTCCTTGTGGGAGAAGGAGCCGGACGTTTGCCTTTTCGGAAAAAAGTCTCTGCCAAGAATGGGTACGATGAGACGTTGCGTCTCTGAGAAAGCACAGATCCCCAGGGCTGTTGTGCCTGTGAATAGGCTGCCAAGGGAAGGTGAAGAGCAGCAACAGCTGTCAGGCCTGGCACCTTCCTTGTGGGAGAAGGAGCCGGACGTTTGCCATTTCAGAAAGAGGCTCTGCCGAGAACAGGCGCCTTGAGATGTTGCATCTCTGGGAAAGCACAGATCTCCAGGGCTGTTGTGCCTGTGAATAGGCTGCCAAGGGAAGGTGAAGAACAGCAACAGATTTCAGGCCTGGCCCCTTCCATGTGGGAGAAGGAGCCGGACGTTTGCCTTTTCGGAAAAAAGTCTCTGCCAAGAATGGGTACGATGAGACGTTGCGTCTCTGGGAAAGCACAGATCCCCAGGGCTGTTGTGCCTGTGAATAGGCTGCCAAGGGAAGGTGAAGAGCAGCAACAACTTTCAGGCCTGGCACCTTCCTTGTGGGAGAAGGAGCCAGACGTTTGCCATTTCAGAAAGAGGCTCTGCCGAGAACAGGCGCCTTGAGATGTTGCATCTCTGGGAAAGCACAGATCTCCAGGGCTGTTGTGCCTGTGAATAGGCTGCCAAGGGAAGGTGAAGAACAGCAACAGATTTCAGGCCTGGCCCCTTCCATGTGGGAGAAGGAGCCGGACGTTACCCTTTTCGGAAAAAAGGCTCTGCCAAGAATGGATACGATGAGATGTTGCGTCTCTGGGAAAGCACAGATCCCCAGGGCTGTTGTGCCTGTGAATAGGCTGCCAAGGGAAGGTGAAGAGCAGCAACAACTTTCAGGGCTGGCACCTTCCTTGTCGGGGAAGGAGCCGGATGTTATCCTTTTCGGAAAAAAGGCTCTGCCAAGAATGGGTACGATGAGATGTTGTGTCTCTGGGAAAGCACAGATCCCCAGGGCTGTTGTGCCTGTGAATAGGCTGTCAAGGAAGGTGAAGAGCAGCAACAACTTTCAGGCCTGGCCACTTCCTTGTGGGAGAAGGAGCCGGACGTTTGCCATTTCAGAAAGAGGCTCTGCCGAGAACAGGCGCCTTGAGATGTTGCATCTCTGGGAAAGCACAGATCCCCAGGGCTGTTGTGCCTGTGAATAGGCTGCCAAGGGAAGGTGAAGAGCAGCAACAGCTTTCAGGCCTGGCACCTTCCATGTGGGAGAAGGAGCCGGACGTTTGCCTTTTCGAAAAAAAGGCTCTGCCGAGAACAGGCGCCTTGAGATGTTGTGTCTCTGGGAAAGCACAGATCCGCAGGGCTGTTGTTCCTGTGAATAGGCTGCCAAGGGAAGGTGAAGAACAGCAACAACTTTCAGGGCTGGCCCCTTCCTTGTGGGAGAAGGAGCCGGACGTTTGCCATTTCAGAAAGAGGCTCTGCCGAGAACAGGCGCCTTGAGATGTTGCATCTCTGGGAAAGCACAGATCTCCAGGGCTGTTGTGCCTGTGAATAGGCTGCCAAGGGAAGGTGAAGAGCAGCAACAGCTGTCAGGGCTGGCACCTTCCTTGTCGGGGAAGGAGCTGGACGTTTGCCTTTTTGGAAAAAAGGCTCTGCCGAGAATGGGTACGATGAGATGTTGTGTCTCTGGGAAAGCACAGATCCCCAGGGCTGTTGTGCCTGTGAATAGGCTGCCAAGGGAAGGTGAAGAGCAGCAACAACTTTCAGGGCTGGCACCTTCCTTGTGGGAGAAGGAGCCGGACGTTTGCCTTTTCGGAAAAAAGTCTCTGCCAAGAATGGGTACGATGAGACGTTGCGTCTCTGAGAAAGCACAGATCCCCAGGGCTGTTGTGCCTGTGAATAGGCTGCCAAGGGAAGGTGAAGAGCAGCAACAACTTTCAGGGCTGGCACCTTCCTTGTGGGAGAAGGAGCCAGACGTTTGCCATTTCAGAAAGAGGCTCTGCCGAGAACAGGCGCCTTGAGATGTTGCATCTCTGGGAAAGCACAGATCTCCAGGGCTGTTGTGCCTGTGAATAGGCTGCCAAGGGAAGGTGAAGAACAGCAACAGATTTCAGGCCTGGCCCCTTCCATGTGGGAGAAGGAGCCGGACGTTTGCCTTTTCGGAAAAAAGTCTCTGCCAAGAATGGATACGATGAGATGTTGCGTCTCTGGGAAAGCACAGATCCCCAGGGCTGTTGTGCCTGTGAATAGGCTGCCAAGGGAAGGTGAAGAGCAGCAGCAACTTTCAGGGCTGGCACCTTCCTTGTCGGGGAAGGAGCCGGATGTTATCCTTTTCGGAAAAAAGGCTCTGCCAAGAATGGGTACGATGAGATGTTGCGTCTCTGGGAAAGCACAGATCCCCAGGGCTGTTGTGCCTGTGAATAGGCTGCCAAGGGAAGGTGAAGAGCAGCAACAACTTTCAGGGCTGGCACCTTCCATGTGGGAGAAGGAGCCGGACGTTTGCCATTTCAGAAAGAGGCTCTGCCGAGAACAGGCGCCTTGAGATGTTGCATCTCTGGGAAAGCACAGATCCCCAGGGCTGTTGTGCCTGTGAATAGGCTGCCAAGGGAAGGTGAAGAGCAGCAACAACTTTCAGGGCTGGCACCTTCCTTGTGGGAGAAGGAGCCGGACGTTTGCCTTTTCGGAAAAAAGTCTCTGCCAAGAATGGGTACGATGAGACGTTGCGTCTCTGGGAAAGCACAGATCCCCAGGGCTGTTGTGCCTGTGAATAGGCTGCCAAGGGAAGGTGAAGAGCAGCAACAACTTTCAGGGCTGGCCCCTTCCTTGTGGGAGAAGGAGCCAGACGTTTGCCATTTCAGAAAGAGGCTCTGCCGAGAACAGGCGCCTTGAGATGTTGCATCTCTGGGAAAGCACAGATCTCCAGGGCTGTTGTGCCTGTGAATAGGCTGCCAAGGGAAGGTGAAGAACAGCAACAGATTTCAGGCCTGGCCCCTTCCATGTGGGAGAAGGAGCCGGACGTTACCCTTTTCGGAAAAAAGGCTCTGCCAAGAATGGATACGATGAGATGTTGCGTCTCTGGGAAAGCACAGATCCCCAGGGCTGTTGTGCCTGTGAATAGGCTGCCAAGGGAAGGTGAAGAGCAGCAACAACTTTCAGGGCTGGCACCTTCCTTGTCGGGGAAGGAGCCGGATGTTATCCTTTTCGGAAAAAAGGCTCTGCCAAGAATGGGTACGATGAGATGTTGCGTCTCTGGGAAAGCACAGATCCCCAGGGCTGTTGTGCCTGTGAATAGGCTGCCAAGGGAAGTTGAAGAACAGCAACAACTTTCAGGGCTGGCACCTTCCATGTGGGAGAAGGAGCTGGACGTTTGCCATTTCAGAAAGAGGCTCTGCCGAGAACAGGCGCTTTGAGATGTTGCATCTCTGGGAAAGCACAGATCCCCAGGGCTGTTGTGCCTGTGAATAGGCTGCCAAGGGAAGGTGAAGAGCAGCAACAGCTGTCAGGGCTGGCACCTTCCTTGTCGGGGAAGGAGCCGGACGTTTGCCTTTTTGGAAAAAAAGCTCTGCCGTGAATGGGTACGATGAGATGTTGCGTCTCTGGGAAAGCACAGATCCCCAGGGCTGTTGTGCCTGTGAATAGGCTGCCAAGGGAAGGTGAAGAGCAGCAACAACTTTCAGGGCTGTCCCCTTCCTTGTCGGGGAAGGAGCCGGACGTTTGCCTTTTCGAAAAAAAGGCTCTGCCGAGAACAGGCGCCTTGAGATGTTGTGTCTCTGGGAAAGCACAGATCCGCAGGGCTGTTGTTCCTGTGAATAGGCTGTCAAGGAAGGTGAAGAGCAGCAACAACTTTCAGGCCTGGCCACTTCCTTGTGGGAGAAGGAGCCGGACGTTTGCCATTTCAGAAAGAGGCTCTGCCGAGAACAGGCGCCTTGAGATGTTGCATCTCTGGGAAAGCACAGATCCCCAGGGCTGTTGTGCCTGTGAATAGGCTGCCAAGGGAAGGTGAAGAGCAGCAACAGCTTTCAGGCCTGGCACCTTCCATGTGGGAGAAGGAGCCGGACGTTTGCCTTTTCGAAAAAAAGGCTCTGCCGAGAACAGGCGCCTTGAGATGTTGTGTCTCTGGGAAAGCACAGATCCGCAGGGCTGTTGTTCCTGTGAATAGGCTGCCAAGGGAAGGTGAAGAACAGCAACAACTTTCAGGGCTGTCCCCTTCCTTGTGGGAGAAGGAGCCGGACGTTTGCCATTTCAGAAAGAGGCTCTGCCGAGAACAGGCGCCTTGAGATGTTGCATCTCTGGGAAAGCACAGATCTCCAGGGCTGTTGTGCCTGTGAATAGGCTGCCAAGGGAAGGTGAAGAGCAGCAACAGCTGTCAGGGCTGGCACCTTCCTTGTCGGGGAAGGAGCCGGACGTTTGCCTTTTTGGAAAAAAGGCTCTGCCGAGAATGGGTACGATGAGATGTTGCGTCTCTGGGAAAGCACAGATCCCCAGGGCTGTTGTGCCTGTGAATAGGCTGCCAAGGGAAGGTGAAGAGCAGCAACAACTTTCAGGGCTGGCACCTTCCTTGTGGGAGAAGGAGCCGGACGTTTGCCTTTTCGGAAAAAAGTCTCTGCCAAGAATGGGTACGATGAGACGTTGCGTCTCTGAGAAAGCACAGATCCCCAGGGCTGTTGTGCCTGTGAATAGGCTGCCAAGGGAAGGTGAAGAGCAGCAACAACTTTCAGGGCTGGCACCTTCCTTGTGGGAGAAGGAGCCAGACGTTTGCCATTTCAGAAAGAGGCTCTGCCGAGAACAGGCGCCTTGAGATGTTGCATCTCTGGGAAAGCACAGATCTCCAGGGCTGTTGTGCCTGTGAATAGGCTGCCAAGGGAAGGTGAAGAGCAGCAACAGATTTCAGGCCTGGCCCCTTCCATGTGGGAGAAGGAGCCGGACGTTTGCCTTTTCGGAAAAAAGTCTCTGCCAAGAATGGATACGATGAGATGTTGCGTCTCTGGGAAAGCACAGATCCGCAGGGCTGTTGTGCCTGTGAATAGGCTGCCAAGGGAAGGTGAAGAGCAGCAGCAACTTTCAGGGCTGGCACCTTCCTTGTCGGGGAAGGAGCCGGATGTTATCCTTTTCGGAAAAAAGGCTCTGCCAAGTATGGGTACGATGAGATGTTGCGTCTCTGGGAAAGCACAGATCCCCAGGGCTGTTGTGCCTGTGAATAGGCTGCCAAGCGAAGGTGAAGAGCAGCAACAACTTTCAGGGCTGGCACCTTCCATGTGGGAGAAGGAGCCGGACGTTTGCCATTTCAGAAAGAGGCTCTGCCGAGAACAGGCGCCTTGAGATGTTGCATCTCTGGGAAAGCACAGATCCCCAGGGCTGTTGTGCCTGTGAATAGGCTGCCAAGGGAAGGTGAAGAGCAGCAACAGCTTTCAGGGCTGGCACCTTCCTTGTCGGGGAAGGAGCCGGACGTTTGCCTTTTTGGAAAAAAGGCTCTGCCGAGAATGGGTACGATGAGATGTTGCGTCTCTGGGAAAGCACAGATCCCCAGGGCTGTTGTGCCTGTGAATAGGCTGCCAAGGGAAGGTGAAGAGCAGCAACAGCTTTCAGGACTGGCACCTTCCATGTGGGAGAAGGAGCCGGACGTTTGCCTTTTTGGAAAAAAGGCTCTGCCGAGAACAGGCGCCTTTAGATGTTGTGTCTGGGAAAGCACAGATCCCCAGGGCTGTTGTGCCTGTGAATAGGCTGCCAAGGAAGGTGAAGAGCAGCAACAACTTTCAGGCCTGGCCACTTCCTTGTGGGAGAAGGAGCCGGACGTTTGCCATTTCAGAAAGAGGCTCTGCCGAGAACAGGCGCCTTGAGATGTTGCATCTCTGGGAAAGCACAGATCCCCAGGGCTGTTGTGCCTGTGAATAGGCTGCCAAGGGAAGGTGAAGAGCAGCAACAGCTTTCAGGGCTGGCACCTTCCATGTGGGAGAAGGAGCCGGACGTTTGCCTTTTCGAAAAAAAGGCTCTGCCGAGAACAGGCGCCTTGAGATGTTGTGTCTCTGGGAAAGCACAGATCCGCAGGGCTGTTGTTCCTGTGAATAGGCTGCCAAGGGAAGGTGAAGAACAGCAACAACTTTCAGGGCTGGCCCCTTCCTTGTGGGAGAAGGAGCCGGACGTTTGCCATTTCAGAAAGAGGCTCTGCCGAGAACAGGCGCCTTGAGATGTTGCATCTCTGGGAAAGCACAGATCCCCAGGGCTGTTGTGCCTGTGAATAGGCTGCCAAGGGAAGGTGAAGAGCAGCAACAGCTGTCAGGCCTGGCACCTGCCTTGTAGGGGAAGTAGCCAGACGTTTGCCTTTTTGGAAAAAAGGCTCTGCCGAGAATGGGTACGATGAGATGTTGCGTCTCTGGGAAAGCACAGATCCCCAGGGCTGTTGTGCCTGTGAATAGGCTGCCAAGGGAAGGTGAAGAGCAGCAACAGCTTTCAGGCCTGGCACCTTCCATGTGGGAGAAGGAGCCGGACGTTTGCCTTTTCGGAAAAAAGGCTCTGCCGAGAACAGGCGCCTTGAGATGTTGTGTCTCTGGGAAAGCACAGATCCGCAGGGCTGTTGTTCCTGTGAATAGGCTGCCAAGGGAAGGTGAAGAACAGCAACAACTTTCAGGGCTGGCCCCTTCCTTGTGGGAGAAGTAGCCGGACATTTGCCATTTCAGAAAGAGGCTCTGCCGAGAACAGGCGCCTTGAGATGTTGCATCTCTGGGAAAGCACAGATCTCCAGGGCTGTTGTGCCTGTGAATAGGCTGCCAAGGGAAGGTGAAGAGCAGCAACAGCTGTCAGGCCTGGCACCTGCCTTGTAGGGGAAGTAGCCAGACGTTTGCCTTTTTGGAAAAAAGGCTCTGCCGAGAATGGGTACGATGAGATGTTGCGTCTCTGGGAAAGCACAGATCCCCAGGGCTGTTGTGCCTGTGAATAGGCTGCCAAGGGAAGGTGAAGAGCAGCAACAGCTTTCAGGCCTGGCACCTTCCATGTGGGAGAAGGAGCCGGACGTTATCCTTTTCGGAAAAAAGGCTCTGCCGAGAACAGGCGCCTTGAGATGTTGTGTCTCTGGGAAAGCACAGATCCGCAGGGCTGTTGTTCCTGTGAATAGGCTGCCAAGGGAAGGTGAAGAACAGCAACAACTTTCAGGGCTGGCCCCTTCCTTGTGGGAGAAGGAGCCGGACGTTTGCCATTTCAGAAAGAGGCTCTGCCGAGAACAGGCGCCTTGAGATGTTGCATCTCTGGGAAAGCACAGATCTCCAGGGCTGTTGTGCCTGTGAATAGGCTGCCAAGGGAAGGTGAAGAGCAGCAACAGCTTTCAGGGCTGGCACCTTCCTTGTCGGGGAAGGAGCCGGACGTTTGCCTTTTCGGAAAAAAGTCTCTGCCAAGAATGGGTATGATGAGACGTTGCGTCTCTGGGAAAGCACAGATCCCCAGGGCTGTTGTGCCTGTGAATAGGCTGCCAAGGGAAGGTGAAGAGCAGCAACAACTTTCAGGGCTGGCACCTTCCTTGTGGGAGAAGGAGCCAGACGTTTGCCTTTTCAGAAAGAGGCTCTGCCGAGAACAGGCGCCTTTAGATGTTGTGTCTCTGGGAAAGCACAGATCCCCAGGGCTGTTGTGCCTGTGAATAGGCTGCCAAGGGAAGGTGAAGAGCGGCAACAGCTGTCAGGCCTGGCACCTTCCTTGTCGGGGAAGGAGCCGGACGTTTGCCTTTTCGGAAAAAAGGCTCTGCCGAGAACAGGCGCCTTGAGATGTTGCATCTCTGGGAAAGCACAGATCCCCAGGGCTGTTGTGCCTGTGAATAGGCTGCCAAGCGAAGGTGAAGAGCAGCAACAGCTGTCAGGGCTGTCCCCTTCCTTGTGGGAGAAGGAGCCGGACGTTTGCCTTTTTGGAAATTAGGCTCTGCTGAGAATGGGTACGATGAGATGTTGCATCTCTGGGAAAGCACAGATCCCCAGGGCTGTTGTGCCTGTGAATAGGCTGCCAAGGGAAGGTGAAGAGCAGCAACAGCTGTCAGGCCTGGCACCTTCCTTGTGGGAGAAGGAGCCAGACGTTTGCCATTTCAGAAAGAGGCTCTGCCGAGAACAGGCGCCTTGAGATGTTGCATCTCTGGGAAAGCACAGATCTCCAGGGCTGTTGTGCCTGTGAATAGGCTGCCAAGGGAAGGTGAAGAGCAGCAACAGCTTTCAGGCCTGGCACCTTCCTTGTGGGAGAAGGAGCCGGACGTTTGCCTTTTCGGAAAAAAGGCTCTGCCGAGAACAGGCGCCTTGAGATGTTGTGTCTCTGGGAAAGCACAGATCCCCAGGGCTGTTGTGCCTGTGAATAGGCTGCCAAGCGAAGGTGAAGAGCAGCAACAGCTGTCAGGGCTGTCCCCTTCCTTGTGGGAGAAGGAGCCGTACGTTTGCCATTTCAGAAAGAGGCTCTGCCGAGAACAGGCGCCTTGAGATGTTGTGTCTCTGGGAAAGCACAGATCCGCAGGGCTGTTGTTCCTGTGAATAGGCTGCCAAGGGAAGGTGAAGAACAGCAACAACTTTCAGGGCTGGCCCCTTCCTTGTGGGAGAAGGAGCCGGACGTTTGCCATTTCAGAAAGAGGCTCTGCCGAGAACAGGCGCCTTGAGATGTTGCATCTCTGGGAAAGCACAGATCCCCAGGGCTGTTGTGCCTGTGAATAGGCTGCCAAGGGAAGGTGAAGAGCAGCAACAGCTTTCAGGGCTGGCACCTTCCATGTGGGAGAAGGAGCCGGACGTTTGCCTTTTCGAAAAAAAGGCTCTGCCGAGAACAGGCGCCTTGAGATGTTGTGTCTCTGGGAAAGCACAGATCCGCAGGGCTGTTGTTCCTGTGAATAGGCTGCCAAGGGAAGGTGAAGAACAGCAACAACTTTCAGGGCTGGCCCCTTCCTTGTGGGAGAAGGAGCCGGACGTTTGCCATTTCAGAAAGAGGCTCTGCCGAGAACAGGCGCCTTGAGATGTTGCATCTCTGGGAAAGCACAGATCCCCAGGGCTGTTGTGCCTGTGAATAGGCTGCCAAGGGAAGGTGAAGAGCAGCAACAGCTGTCAGGCCTGGCACCTGCCTTGTAGGGGAAGTAGCCAGACGTTTGCCTTTTTGGAAAAAAGGCTCTGCCGAGAATGGGTACGATGAGATGTTGCGTCTCTGGGAAAGCACAGATCCCCAGGGCTGTTGTGCCTGTGAATAGGCTGCCAAGGGAAGCTGAAGAGCAGCAACAGCTTTCAGGCCTGGCACCTTCCATGTGGGAGAAGGAGCCGGACGTTTGCCTTTTCGGAAAAAAGGCTCTGCCGAGAACAGGCGCCTTGAGATGTTGTGTCTCTGGGAAAGCACAGATCCGCAGGGCTGTTGTTCCTGTGAATAGGCTGCCAAGGGAAGGTGAAGAACAGCAACAACTTTCAGGGCTGGCCCCTTCCTTGTGGGAGAAGTAGCCGGACATTTGCCATTTCAGAAAGAGGCTCTGCCGAGAACAGGCGCCTTGAGATGTTGCATCTCTGGGAAAGCACAGATCTCCAGGGCTGTTGTGCCTGTGAATAGGCTGCCAAGGGAAGGTGAAGAGCAGCAACAGCTGTCAGGCCTGGCACCTGCCTTGTAGGGGAAGTAGCCAGACGTTTGCCTTTTTGGAAAAAAGGCTCTGCCGAGAATGGGTACGATGAGATGTTGCGTCTCTGGGAAAGCACAGATCCCCAGGGCTGTTGTGCCTGTGAATAGGCTGCCAAGGGAAGGTGAAGAGCAGCAACAGCTTTCAGGCCTGGCACCTTCCATGTGGGAGAAGGAGCCGGACGTTATCCTTTTCGGAAAAAAGGCTCTGCCGAGAACAGGCGCCTTGAGATGTTGTGTCTCTGGGAAAGCACAGATCCGCAGGGCTGTTGTTCCTGTGAATAGGCTGCCAAGGGAAGGTGAAGAACAGCAACAACTTTCAGGGCTGGCCCCTTCCTTGTGGGAGAAGGAGCCGGACGTTTGCCATTTCAGAAAGAGGCTCTGCCGAGAACAGGCGCCTTGAGATGTTGCATCTCTGGGAAAGCACAGATCTCCAGGGCTGTTGTGCCTGTGAATAGGCTGCCAAGGGAAGGTGAAGAGCACCAACAGCTTTCAGGGCTGGCACCTTCCTTGTCGGGGAAGGAGCCGGACGTTTGCCTTTTCGGAAAAAAGTCTCTGCCAAGAATGGGTATGATGAGACGTTGCGTCTCTGGGAAAGCACAGATCCCCAGGGCTGTTGTGCCTGTGAATAGGCTGCCAAGGGAAGGTGAAGAGCAGCAACAACTTTCAGGGCTGGCACCTTCCTTGTGGGAGAAGGAGCCAGACGTTTGCCTTTTCAGAAAGAGGCTCTGCCGAGAACAGGCGCCTTTAGATGTTGCATCTCTGGGAAAGCACAGATCTCCAGGGCTGTTGTGCCTGTGAATAGGCTGCCAAGGGAAGGTGAAGAGCGGCAACAGCTGTCAGGCCTGGCACCTTCCTTGTCGGGGAAGGAGCCGGACGTTTGCCTTTTCGGAAAAAAGGCTCTGCCGAGAACAGGCGCCTTGAGATGTTGCATCTCTGGGAAAGCACAGATCCCCAGGGCTGTTGTGCCTGTGAATAGGCTGCCAAGCGAAGGTGAAGAGCAGCAACAGCTGTCAGGGCTGTCCCCTTCCTTGTGGGAGAAGGAGCCGGACGTTTGCCTTTTTGGAAATTAGGCTCTGCTGAGAATGGGTACGATGAGATGTTGCATCTCTGGGAAAGCACAGATCCCCAGGGCTGTTGTGCCTGTGAATAGGCTGCCAAGGGAAGGTGAAGAGCAGCAACAGCTGTCAGGCCTGGCACCTTCCTTGTGGGAGAAGGAGCCAGACGTTTGCCATTTCAGAAAGAGGCTCTGCCGAGAACAGGCGCCTTGAGATGTTGCATCTCTGGGAAAGCACAGATCTCCAGGGCTGTTGTGCCTGTGAATAGGCTGCCAAGGGAAGGTGAAGAGCAGCAACAGCTTTCAGGCCTGGCACCTTCCTTGTGGGAGAAGGAGCCGGACGTTTGCCTTTTCGGAAAAAAGGCTCTGCCGAGAACAGGCGCCTTGAGATGTTGTGTCTCTGGGAAAGCACAGATCCCCAGGGCTGTTGTGCCTGTGAATAGGCTGCCAAGCGAAGGTGAAGAGCAGCAACAGCTGTCAGGGCTGTCCCCTTCCTTGTGGGAGAAGGAGCCGTACGTTTGCCATTTCAGAAAGAGGCTCTGCCGAGAACAGGCGCCTTGAGATGTTGTGTCTCTGGGAAAGCACAGATCCGCAGGGCTGTTGTTCCTGTGAATAGGCTGCCAAGGGAAGGTGAAGAACAGCAACAACTTTCAGGGCTGGCCCCTTCCTTGTGGGAGAAGGAGCCGGACGTTTGCCATTTCAGAAAGAGGCTCTGCCGAGAACAGGCGCCTTGAGATGTTGCATCTCTGGGAAAGCACAGATCTCCAGGGCTGTTGTGCCTGTGAATAGGCTGCCAAGGGAAGGTGAAGAGCAGCAACAGCTTTCAGGGCTGGCACCTTCCTTGTCGGGGAAGGAGCCGGACGTTTGCCTTTTTGGAAAAAAGGCTCTGCCGAGAATGGGTACGATGAGATGTTGCGTCTCTGGGAAAGCACAGATCCCCAGGGCTGTTGTGCCTGTGAATAGGCTGCCAAGGGAAGGTGAAGAGCAGCAACAACTTTCAGGGCTGGCACCTTCCTTGTGGGAGAAGGAGCCGGACGTTTGCCTTTTCGGAAAAAAGTCTCTGCCAAGAATGGGTACGATGAGACGTTGCGTCTCTGGGAAAGCACAGATCCCCAGGGCTGTTGTGCCTGTGAATAGGCTGCCAAGGGAAGGTGAAGAGCAGCAACAACTTTCAGGGCTGGCACCTTCCTTGTGGGAGAAGGAGCCAGACGTTTGCCATTTCAGAAAGAGGCTCTGCCGAGAACAGGCGCCTTGAGATGTTGCATCTCTGGGAAAGCACAGATCTCCAGGGCTGTTCTGCCTGTGAATAGGCTGCCAAGGGAAGGTGAAGAGCAGCAACAGATTTCAGGCCTGGCCCCTTCCATGTGGGAGAAGGAGCCGGACGTTACCCTTTTCGGAAAAAAGGCTCTGCCAAGAATGGATACGATGAGATGTTGCGTCTCTGGGAAAGCACAGATCCCCAGGGCTGTTGTGCCTGTGAATAGGCTGCCAAGGGAAGGTGAAGAGCAGCAACAACTTTCAGGACTGGCACCTTCCTTGTCGGGGAAGGAGCCGGATGTTATCCTTTTCGGAAAAAAGGCTCTGCCAAGAATGGATACGATGAGATGTTGCGTCTCTGGGAAAGCACAGATCCCCAGGGCTGTTGTGCCTGTGAATAGGCTGCCAAGGGAAGGTGAAGAGCAGCAACAACTTTCAGGGCTGGCACCTTCCATGTGGGAGAAGGAGCCGGACGTTTGCCATTTCAGAAAGAGGCTCTGCCGAGAACAGGCGCCTTGAGATGTTGCATCTCTGGGAAAACACAGATCCCCAGGGCTGTTGTGCCTGTGAATAGGCTGCCAAGGGAAGGTGAAGAGCAGCAACAGCTTTCAGGGCTGGCACCTTCCTTGTCGGGGAAGGAGCCGGACGTTTGCCTTTTTGGAAAAAAGGCTCTGCCGAGAATGGGTACGATGAGATGTTGCGTCTCTGGGAAAGCACAGATCCCCAGGGCTGTTGTGCCTGTGAATAGGCTGCCAAGGGAAGGTGAAGAGCAGCAACAACTTTCAGGGCTGGCACCTTCCTTGTGGGAGAAGGAGCCGGACGTTTGCCTTTTCGGAAAAAAGTCTCTGCCAAGAATGGGTACGATGAGACGTTGCGTCTCTGGGAAAGCACAGATCCCCAGGGCTGTTGTGCCTGTGAATAGGCTGCCAAGGGAAGGTGAAGAGCAGCAACAACTTTCAGGGCTGGCACCTTCCTTGTGGGAGAAGGAGCCAGACGTTTGCCATTTCAGAAAGAGGATCTGCCGAGAACAGGCGCCTTGAGATGTTGCATCTCTGGGAAAGCACAGATCTCCAGGGCTGTTCTGCCTGTGAATAGGCTGCCAAGGGAAGGTGAAGAACAGCAACAGATTTCAGGCCTGGCCCCTTCCATGTGGGAGAAGGAGCCGGACGTTACCCTTTTCGGAAAAAAGGCTCTGCCAAGAATGGATACGATGAGATGTTGCGTCTCTGGGAAAGCACAGATCCCCAGGGCTGTTGTGCCTGTGAATAGGCTGCCAAGGGAAGGTGAAGAGCAGCAACAACTTTCAGGGCTGGCACCTTCCTTGTCGGGGAAGGAGCCGGATGTTATCCTTTTCGGAAAAAAGGCTCTGCCAAGAATGGGTACGATGAGATGTTGCGTCTCTGGGAAAGCACAGATCCCCAGGGCTGTTGTGCCTGTGAATAGGCTGCCAAGGGAAGTTGAAGAACAGCAACAACTTTCAGGGCTGGCACCTTCCATGTGGGAGAAGGAGCTGGACGTTTGCCATTTCAGAAAGAGGCTCTGCCGAGAACAGGCGCTTTGAGATGTTGCATCTCTGGGAAAGCACAGATCCCCAGGGCTGTTGTGCCTGTGAATAGGCTGCCAAGGGAAGGTGAAGAGCAGCAACAGCTGTCAGGGCTGGCACCTTCCTTGTCGGGGAAGGAGCCGGACGTTTGCCTTTTTGGAAAAAAAGCTCTGCCGTGAATGGGTACGATGAGATGTTGCGTCTCTGGGAAAGCACAGATCCCCAGGGCTGTTGTGCCTGTGAATAGGCTGCCAAGGGAAGGTGAAGAGCAGCAACAACTTTCAGGGCTGTCCCCTTCCTTGTCGGGGAAGGAGCCGGACGTTTGCCTTTTCGAAAAAAAGGCTCTGCCGAGAACAGGCGCCTTGAGATGTTGTGTCTCTGGGAAAGCACAGATCCGCAGGGCTGTTGTTCCTGTGAATAGGCTGTCAAGGAAGGTGAAGAGCAGCAACAACTTTCAGGCCTGGCCACTTCCTTGTGGGAGAAGGAGCCGGACGTTTGCCATTTCAGAAAGAGGCTCTGCCGAGAACAGGCGCCTTGAGATGTTGCATCTCTGGGAAAGCACAGATCCCCAGGGCTGTTGTGCCTGTGAATAGGCTGCCAAGGGAAGGTGAAGAGCAGCAACAGCTTTCAGGCCTGGCACCTTCCATGTGGGAGAAGGAGCCGGACGTTTGCCTTTTCGAAAAAAAGGCTCTGCCGAGAACAGGCGCCTTGAGATGTTGTGTCTCTGGGAAAGCACAGATCCGCAGGGCTGTTGTTCCTGTGAATAGGCTGCCAAGGGAAGGTGAAGAACAGCAACAACTTTCAGGGCTGTCCCCTTCCTTGTGGGAGAAGGAGCCGGACGTTTGCCATTTCAGAAAGAGGCTCTGCCGAGAACAGGCGCCTTGAGATGTTGCATCTCTGGGAAAGCACAGATCTCCAGGGCTGTTGTGCCTGTGAATAGGCTGCCAAGGGAAGGTGAAGAGCAGCAACAGCTGTCAGGGCTGGCACCTTCCTTGTCGGGGAAGGAGCCGGACGTTTGCCTTTTTGGAAAAAAGGCTCTGCCGAGAATGGGTACGATGAGATGTTGCGTCTCTGGGAAAGCACAGATCCCCAGGGCTGTTGTGCCTGTGAATAGGCTGCCAAGGGAAGGTGAAGAGCAGCAACAGCTTTCAGGGCTGGCACCTTCCTTGTGGGAGAAGGAGCCGGACGTTTGCCTTTTTGGAAAAAAGGCTCTGCCGAGAACAGGCGCCTTTAGATGTTGTGTCTGGGAAAGCACAGATCCCCAGGGCTGTTGTGCCTGTGAATAGGCTGCCAAGGAAGGTGAAGAGCAGCAACAACTTTCAGGCCTGGCCACTTCCTTGTGGGAGAAGGAGCCGGACGTTTGCCATTTCAGAAAGAGGCTCTGCCGAGAACAGGCGCCTTGAGATGTTGCATCTCTGGGAAAGCACAGATCCCCAGGGCTGTTGTGCCTGTGAATAGGCTGCCAAGGGAAGGTGAAGAGCAGCAACAGCTTTCAGGGCTGGCACCTTCCATGTGGGAGAAGGAGCCGGACGTTTGCCTTTTCGAAAAAAAGGCTCTGCCGAGAACAGGCGCCTTGAGATGTTGTGTCTCTGGGAAAGCACAGATCCGCAGGGCTGTTGTTCCTGTGAATAGGCTGCCAAGGGAAGGTGAAGAACAGCAACAACTTTCAGGGCTGGCCCCTTCCTTGTGGGAGAAGGAGCCGGACGTTTGCCATTTCAGAAAGAGGCTCTGCCGAGAACAGGCGCCTTGAGATGTTGCATCTCTGGGAAAGCACAGATCCCCAGGGCTGTTGTGCCTGTGAATAGGCTGCCAAGGGAAGGTGAAGAGCAGCAACAGCTGTCAGGCCTGGCACCTGCCTTGTAGGGGAAGTAGCCAGACGTTTGCCTTTTTGGAAAAAAGGCTCTGCCGAGAATGGGTACGATGAGATGTTGCGTCTCTGGGAAAGCACAGATCCCCAGGGCTGTTGTGCCTGTGAACAGGCTGCCAAGGGAAGGTGAAGAGCAGCAACAGCTTTCAGGCCTGGCACCTTCCATGTGGGAGAAGGAGCCGGACGTTTGCCTTTTCGGAAAAAAGGCTCTGCCGAGAACAGGCGCCTTGAGATGTTGTGTCTCTGGGAAAGCACAGATCCGCAGGGCTGTTGTTCCTGTGAATAGGCTGCCAAGGGAAGGTGAAGAACAGCAACAACTTTCAGGGCTGGCCCCTTCCTTGTGGGAGAAGTAGCCGGACATTTGCCATTTCAGAAAGAGGCTCTGCCGAGAACAGGCGCCTTGAGATGTTGCATCTCTGGGAAAGCACAGATCTCCAGGGCTGTTGTGCCTGTGAATAGGCTGCCAAGGGAAGGTGAAGAGCAGCAACAGCTGTCAGGCCTGGCACCTGCCTTGTAGGGGAAGTAGCCAGACGTTTGCCTTTTTGGAAAAAAGGCTCTGCCGAGAATGGGTACGATGAGATGTTGCGTCTCTGGGAAAGCACAGATCCCCAGGGCTGTTGTGCCTGTGAATAGGCTGCCAAGGGAAGGTGAAGAGCAGCAACAGCTTTCAGGCCTGGCACCTTCCATGTGGGAGAAGGAGCCGGACGTTATCCTTTTCGGAAAAAAGGCTCTGCCGAGAACAGGCGCCTTGAGATGTTGTGTCTCTGGGAAAGCACAGATCCGCAGGGCTGTTGTTCCTGTGAATAGGCTGCCAAGGGAAGGTGAAGAGCAGCAACAACTTTCAGGGCTGGCCCCTTCCTTGTGGGAGAAGGAGCCGGACGTTTGCCATTTCAGAAAGAGGCTCTGCCGAGAACAGGCGCCTTGAGATGTTGCATCTCTGGGAAAGCACAGATCTCCAGGGCTGTTGTGCCTGTGAATAGGCTGCCAAGGGAAGGTGAAGAGCAGCAACAGCTTTCAGGGCTGGCACCTTCCTTGTCGGGGAAGGAGCCGGACGTTTGCCTTTTCGGAAAAAAGTCTCTGCCAAGAATGGGTATGATGAGACGTTGCGTCTCTGGGAAAGCACAGATCCCCAGGGCTGTTGTGCCTGTGAATAGGCTGCCAAGGGAAGGTGAAGAGCAGCAACAACTTTCAGGGCTGGCACCTTCCTTGTGGGAGAAGGAGCCAGACGTTTGCCTTTTCAGAAAGAGGCTCTGCCGAGAACAGGCGCCTTTAGATGTTGCATCTCTGGGAAAGCACAGATCTCCAGGGCTGTTGTGCCTGTGAATAGGCTGCCAAGGGAAGGTGAAGAGCGGCAACAGCTGTCAGGCCTGGCACCTTCCTTGTCGGGGAAGGAGCCGGACGTTTGCCTTTTCGGAAAAAAGGCTCTGCCGAGAACAGGCGCCTTGAGATGTTGCATCTCTGGGAAAGCACAGATCCCCAGGGCTGTTGTGCCTGTGAATAGGCTGCCAAGCGAAGGTGAAGAGCAGCAACAGCTGTCAGGGCTGTCCCCTTCCTTGTGGGAGAAGGAGCCGGACGTTTGCCTTTTTGGAAATTAGGCTCTGCTGAGAATGGGTACGATGAGATGTTGCATCTCTGGGAAAGCACAGATCCCCAGGGCTGTTGTGCCTGTGAATAGGCTGCCAAGGGAAGGTGAAGAGCAGCAACAGCTGTCAGGCCTGGCACCTTCCTTGTGGGAGAAGGAGCCAGACGTTTGCCATTTCAGAAAGAGGCTCTGCCGAGAACAGGCGCCTTGAGATGTTGCATCTCTGGGAAAGCACAGATCTCCAGGGCTGTTGTGCCTGTGAATAGGCTGCCAAGGGAAGGTGAAGAGCAGCAACAGCTTTCAGGCCTGGCACCTTCCTTGTGGGAGAAGGAGCCGGACGTTTGCCTTTTCGGAAAAAAGGCTCTGCCGAGAACAGGCGCCTTGAGATGTTGTGTCTCTGGGAAAGCACAGATCCCCAGGGCTGTTGTGCCTGTGAATAGGCTGCCAAGCGAAGGTGAAGAGCAGCAACAGCTGTCAGGGCTGTCCCCTTCCTTGTGGGAGAAGGAGCCGTACGTTTGCCATTTCAGAAAGAGGCTCTGCCGAGAACAGGCGCCTTGAGATGTTGTGTCTCTGGGAAAGCACAGATCCGCAGGGCTGTTGTTCCTGTGAATAGGCTGCCAAGGGAAGGTGAAGAACAGCAACAACTTTCAGGGCTGGCCCCTTCCTTGTGGGAGAAGGAGCCGGACGTTTGCCATTTCAGAAAGAGGCTCTGCCGAGAACAGGCGCCTTGAGATGTTGCATCTCTGGGAAAGCACAGATCTCCAGGGCTGTTGTGCCTGTGAATAGGCTGCCAAGGGAAGGTGAAGAGCAGCAACAGCTTTCAGGGCTGGCACCTTCCTTGTCGGGGAAGGAGCCGGACGTTTGCCTTTTTGGAAAAAAGGCTCTGCCGAGAATGGGTACGATGAGATGTTGCGTCTCTGGGAAAGCACAGATCCCCAGGGCTGTTGTGCCTGTGAATAGGCTGCCAAGGGAAGGTGAAGAGCAGCAACAACTTTCAGGGCTGGCACCTTCCTTGTGGGAGAAGGAGCCGGACGTTTGCCTTTTCGGAAAAAAGTCTCTGCCAAGAATGGGTACGATGAGACGTTGCGTCTCTGGGAAAGCACAGATCCCCAGGGCTGTTGTGCCTGTGAATAGGCTGCCAAGGGAAGGTGAAGAGCAGCAACAACTTTCAGGGCTGGCACCTTCCTTGTGGGAGAAGGAGCCAGACGTTTGCCATTTCAGAAAGAGGCTCTGCCGAGAACAGGCGCCTTGAGATGTTGCATCTCTGGGAAAGCACAGATCTCCAGGGCTGTTCTGCCTGTGAATAGGCTGCCAAGGGAAGGTGAAGAGCAGCAACAGATTTCAGGCCTGGCCCCTTCCATGTGGGAGAAGGAGCCGGACGTTACCCTTTTCGGAAAAAAGGCTCTGCCAAGAATGGATACGATGAGATGTTGCGTCTCTGGGAAAGCACAGATCCCCAGGGCTGTTGTGCCTGTGAATAGGCTGCCAAGGGAAGGTGAAGAGCAGCAACAACTTTCAGGACTGGCACCTTCCTTGTCGGGGAAGGAGCCGGATGTTATCCTTTTCGGAAAAAAGGCTCTGCCAAGAATGGATACGATGAGATGTTGCGTCTCTGGGAAAGCACAGATCCCCAGGGCTGTTGTGCCTGTGAATAGGCTGCCAAGGGAAGGTGAAGAGCAGCAACAACTTTCAGGGCTGGCACCTTCCATGTGGGAGAAGGAGCCGGACGTTTGCCATTTCAGAAAGAGGCTCTGCCGAGAACAGGCGCCTTGAGATGTTGCATCTCTGGGAAAACACAGATCCCCAGGGCTGTTGTGCCTGTGAATAGGCTGCCAAGGGAAGGTGAAGAGCAGCAACAGCTTTCAGGGCTGGCACCTTCCTTGTCGGGGAAGGAGCCGGACGTTTGCCTTTTTGGAAAAAAGGCTCTGCCGAGAATGGGTACGATGAGATGTTGCGTCTCTGGGAAAGCACAGATCCCCAGGGCTGTTGTGCCTGTGAATAGGCTGCCAAGGGAAGGTGAAGAGCAGCAACAACTTTCAGGGCTGGCACCTTCCTTGTGGGAGAAGGAGCCGGACGTTTGCCTTTTCGGAAAAAAGTCTCTGCCAAGAATGGGTACGATGAGACGTTGCGTCTCTGGGAAAGCACAGATCCCCAGGGCTGTTGTGCCTGTGAATAGGCTGCCAAGGGAAGGTGAAGAGCAGCAACAACTTTCAGGGCTGGCACCTTCCTTGTGGGAGAAGGAGCCAGACGTTTGCCATTTCAGAAAGAGGATCTGCCGAGAACAGGCGCCTTGAGATGTTGCATCTCTGGGAAAGCACAGATCTCCAGGGCTGTTCTGCCTGTGAATAGGCTGCCAAGGGAAGGTGAAGAACAGCAACAGATTTCAGGCCTGGCCCCTTCCATGTGGGAGAAGGAGCCGGACGTTACCCTTTTCGGAAAAAAGGCTCTGCCAAGAATGGATACGATGAGATGTTGCGTCTCTGGGAAAGCACAGATCCCCAGGGCTGTTGTGCCTGTGAATAGGCTGCCAAGGGAAGGTGAAGAGCAGCAACAGCTGTCAGGGCTGGCCCCTTCCTTGTGGGAGAAGGAGCCGGACGTTTGCCATTTCAGAAAGAGGCTCTGCCGAGAACAGGCGCCTTGAGATGTTGCATCTCTGGGAAAGCACAGATCCCCAGGGCTGTTGTGCCTGTGAATAGGCTGCCAAGGGAAGGTGAAGAGCAGCAACAACTTTCAGGGCTGTCCCCTTCCTTGTCGGGGAAGGAGCCGGACGTTATCCTTTTCGGAAAAAAGGCTCTGCCAAGAATGGGTACGATGAGATGTTGCGTCTCTGGGAAAGCACAGATCCCCAGGGCTGTTGTGCCTGTGAATAGGCTGCCAAGGGAAGGTGAAGAGCAGCAACAGCTGTCAGGGCTGGCACCTTCCTTGTCGGGGAAGGAGCCAGACGTTTGCCTTTTCGGAAAAAAGGCTCTGCCGAGAATGGGTACGATGAGATGTTGCGTCTCTGGGAAAGCACAGATCCCCAGGGCTGTTGTGCCTGTGAATAGGCTGCCAAGGGAAGGTGAAGAGCAGCAACAGCTTTCAGGCCTGGCACCTTCCATGTGGGAGAAGGAGCCGGACGTTTGCCTTTTCGAAAAAAAGGCTCTGCCGAGAACAGGCGCCTTGAGATGTTGTGTCTCTGGGAAAGCACAGATCCGCAGGGCTGTTGTTCCTGTGAATAGGCTGCCAAGGGAAGGTGAAGAACAGCAACAACTTTCAGGGCTGGCCCCTTCCTTGTGGGAGAAGGAGCCGGACGTTTGCCATTTCAGAAAGAGGCTCTGCCGAGAACAGGCGCCTTGAGATGTTGCATCTCTGGGAAAGCACAGATCTCCAGGGCTGTTGTGCCTGTGAATAGGCTGCCAAGGGAAGGTGAAGAGCAGCAACAGCTTTCAGGGCTGGCACCTTCCTTGTCGGGGAAGGAGCTGGACGTTTGCCTTTTTGGAAAAAAGGCTCTGCCGAGAATGGGTACGATGAGATGTTGCGTCTCTGGGAAAGCACAGATCCCCAGGGCTGTTGTGCCTGTGAATAGGCTGCCAAGGGAAGGTGAAGAGCAGCAACAACTTTCAGGGCTGGCACCTTCCTTGTGGGAGAAGGAGCCGGACGTTTGCCTTTTCGGAAAAAAGTCTCTGCCAAGAATGGGTACGATGAGACGTTGCGTCTCTGGGAAAGCACAGATCCCCAGGGCTGTTGTGCCTGTGAATAGGCTGCCAAGGGAAGGTGAAGAGCAGCAACAGCTTTCAGGGCTGGCCCCTTCCTTGTGGGAGAAGGAGCCGGACGTTTGCCTTTTCGGAAAAAAGGCTCTGCCGAGAACAGGCGCCTTGAGATGTTGCATCTCTGGGAAAGCACAGATCCGCAGGGCTGTTGTGCCTGTGAATAGGCTGCCAAGGGAAGGTGAAGAGCAGCAACAGCTGTCAGGGCTGGCCCCTTCCTTGTCGGGGAAGGAGCCGGACGTTTGCCTTTTTGGAAAAAAGGCTCTGCCGAGAATGGGTACGATGAGATGTTGCGTCTCTGGGAAAGCACAGATCCCCAGGGCTGTTGTGCCTGTGAATAGGCTGCCAAGGGAAGGTGAAGAGCAGCAACAACTTTCAGGGCTGGCACCTTCCTTGTCGGGGAAGGAGCCGGATGTTATCCTTTTCGGAAAAAAGGCTCTGCCAAGAATGGGTACGATGAGATGTTGCATCTCTGGGAAAGCACAGATCCCCAGGGCTGTTGTGCCTGTGAATAGGCTGCCAAGGGAAGGTGAAGAGCAGCAACAACTTTCAGGGCTGGCATCTTCCATGTGGGAGAAGGAGCCGGACGTTTGCCATTTCAGAAAGAGGCTCTGCCGAGAACAGGCGCCTTGAGATGTTGCATCTCTGGGAAAGCACAGATCCCCAGGGCTGTTGTGCCTGTGAATAGGCTGCCAAGGGAAGGTGAAGAGCAGCAACAACTTTCAGGGCTGTCCCCTTCCTTGTCGGGGAAGGAGCCGGACGTTTGCCTTTTTGGAAAAAAGGCTCTGCCGAGAATGGGTACGATGAGATGTTGCGTCTCTGGGAAAGCACAGATCCCCAGGGCTGTTGTGCCTGTGAATAGGCTGCCAAGGGAAGGTGAAGAGCAGCAACAGCTTTCAGGCCTGGCACCTTCCATGTGAAAGAAGGAGCCGGACGTTTGCCTTTTCGGAAAAAGGGCTCTGCCGAGAACAGGCGCCTTTAGATGTTGTGTCTCTGGGAAAGCACAGATCCGCAGGGCTGTTGTGCCTGTGAATAGGCTGCCAAGGGAAGGTGAAGAGCAGCAACAACTTTCAGGGCTGGCACCTTCCTTGTCGGGGAAGGAGCCGGACGTTATCCTTTTCGGAAAAAAGGCTCTGCCAAGAATGGGTACGATGAGATGTTGCGTCTCTGGGAAAGCACAGATCCGCAGGGCTGTTGTGCCTGTGAATAGGCTGCCAAGGGAAGGTGAAGAGCAGCAACAGCTGTCAGGGCTGGCACCTTCCTTGTCGGGGAAGGAGCCGGACGTTTGCCTTTTTGGAAAAAAGGCTCTGCCGAGAATGGGTACGATGAGATGTTGCTTCTCTGGGAAAGCACAGATCCCCAGGGCTGTTGTGCCTGTGAATAGGCTGCCAAGGGAAGGTGAAGAGCAGCAACAGCTTTCAGGCCTGGCACCTTCCATGTGGGAGAAGGAGCCGGACGTTTGCCTTTTCGGAAAAAAGGCTCTGCCGAGAACAGGCGCCTTGAGATGTTGTGTCTCTGGGAAAGCACAGATCCGCAGGGCTGTTGTTCCTGTGAATAGGCTGCCAAGGGAAGGTGAAGAACAGCAACAACTTTCAGGGCTGGCCCCTTCCTTGTGGGAGAAGGAGCCGGACGTTTGCCTTTTCGGAAAAAAGTCTCTGCCAAGAATGGGTACGATGAGACGTTGCGTCTCTGGGAAAGCACAGATCCCCAGGGCTGTTGTGCCTGTGAATAGGCTGCCAAGGGAAGGTGAAGAGCAGCAACAACTTTCAGGGCTGGCCCCTTCCTTGTGGGAGAAGGAGCCGGACGTTTGCCATTTCAGAAAGAGGCTCTGCCGAGAACAGGCGCCTTGAGATGTTGCATCTCTGGGAAAGCACAGATCTCCAGGGCTGTTGTGCCTGTGAATAGGCTGCCAAGGGAAGGTGAAGAACAGCAACAGATTTCAGGCCTGGCCCCTTCCATGTGGGAGAAGGAGCCGGACGTTACCCTTTTCGGAAAAAAGGCTCTGCCAAGAATGGATATGATGAGATGTTGCGTCTCTGGGAAAGCACAGATCCCCAGGGCTGTTGTGCCTGTGAATAGGCTGCCAAGGGAAGGTGAAGAGCAGCAACAACTTTCAGGGCTGGCACCTTCCTTGTCGGGGAAGGAGCCGGATGTTATCCTTTTCGGAAAAAAGGCTCTGCCAAGAATGGGTACGATGAGATGTTGCGTCTCTGGGAAAGCACAGATCCCCAGGGCTGTTGTGCCTGTGAATAGGCTGCCAAGGGAAGGTGAAGAGCAGCAACAACTTTCAGGGCTGGCACCTTCCTTGTGGGAGAAGGAGCCGGACGTTTGCCATTTCAGAAAGAGGCTCTGCCGAGAACAGGCGCCTTGAGATGTTGCATCTCTGGGAAAGCACAGATCCCCAGGGCTGTTGTGCCTGTGAATAGGCTGCCAAGGGAAGGTGAAGAACAGCAACAACTTTCAGGGCTGTCCCCTTCCTTGTCGGGGAAGGAGCCGGACGTTTGCCTTTTCGGAAAAAAGGCTCTGCCGAGAATGGGTACGATGAGATGTTGCGTCTCTGGGAAAGCACAGATCCCCAGGGCTGTTGTGCCTGTGAATAGGCTGCCAAGGGAAGGTGAAGAGCAGCAACAGCTTTCAGGGCTGGCACCTTCCATGTGGGAGAAGGAGCCGGACGTTTGCCTTTTCGGAAAAAAGGCTCTGCCGAGAACAGGCGCCTTTAGATGTTGTGTCTCTGGGAAAGCACAGATCCCCAGGGCTGTTGTGCCTGTGAATAGGCTGCCAAGGGAAGGTGAAGAGCAGCAACAGCTCTCAGGGCTGGCCCCTTCCTTGTGGGAGAAGGAGCCGGACGTTTGCCATTTCAGAAAGAGGCTCTGCCGAGAACAGGCGCCTTGAGATGTTGCATCTCTGGGAAAGCACAGATCCCCAGGGCTGTTGTGCCTGTGAATAGGCTGCCAAGGGAAGGTGAAGAGCAGCAACAACTTTCAGGGCTGTCCCCTTCCTTGTCGGGGAAGGAGCCGGACGTTTTCCTTTTCGGAAAAAAGGCTCTGCCAACAATGGGTACGATGAGATGTTGCGTCTCTGGGAAAGCACAGATCCGCAGGGCTGTTGTGCCTGTGAATAGGCTGCCAAGGGAAGGTGAAGAGCAGCAACAACTTTCAGGGCTGGCACCTTCCTTGTCGGGGAAGGAGCCAGACGTTTGCCTTTTTGGAAAAAAGGCTCTGCCGAGAATGGGTACGATGAGATGTTGCGTCTCTGGGAAAGCACAGATCCCCAGGGCTGTTGTGCCTGTGAATAGGCTGCCAAGGGAAGGTGAAGAGCAGCAACAGCTTTCAGGCCTGGCACCTTCCATGTGGGAGAAGGAGCCGGACGTTTGCCTTTTCGAAAAAAAGGCTCTGCCGAGAACAGGCGCCTTGAGATGTTGTGTCTCTGGGAAAGCACAGATCCGCAGGGCTGTTGTTCCTGTGAATAGGCTGCCAAGGGAAGGTGAAGAACAGCAACAACTTTCAGGGCTGGCCCCTTCCTTGTGGGAGAAGGAGCCGGACGTTTGCCATTTCAGAAAGAGGCTCTGCCGAGAACAGGCGCCTTGAGATGTTGCATCTCTGGGAAAGCACAGATCTCCAGGGCTGTTGTGCCTGTGAATAGGCTGCCAAGGGAAGGTGAAGAGCAGCAACAGCTTTCAGGGCTGGCACCTTCCTTGTCGGGGAAGGAGCCGGACGTTTGCCTTTTTGGAAAAAAGGCTCTGCCGAGAATGGGTACGATGAGATGTTGCGTCTCTGGGAAAGCACAGATCCCCAGGGCTGTTGTGCCTGTGAATAGGCTGCCAAGGGAAGGTGAAGAGCAGCAACAACTTTCAGGGCTGGCACCTTCCTTGTGGGAGAAGGAGCCGGACGTTTGCCTTTTCGGAAAAAAGTCTCTGCCAAGAATGGGTACGATGAGACGTTGCGTCTCTGGGAAAGCACAGATCCCCAGGGCTGTTGTGCCTGTGAATAGGCTGCCAAGGGAAGGTGAAGAGCAGCAACAGCTTTCAGGGCTGGCACCTTCCTTGTGGGAGAAGGAGCCGGACGTTTGCCTTTTCGGAAAAAAGGCTCTGCCGAGAACAGGCGCCTTGAGATGTTGCATCTCTGGGAAAGCACAGATCCCCAGGGCTGTTGTGCCTGTGAATAGGCTGCCAAGGGAAGGTGAAGAGCAGCAACAGCTGTCAGGGCTGGCACCTTCCTTGTCGGGGAAGGAGCCGGACGTTTGCCTTTTTGGAAAAAAGGCTCTGCCGAGAATGGGTACGATGAGATGTTGTGTCTCTGGGAAAGCACAGATCCCCAGGGCTGTTGTGCCTGTGAATAGGCTGCCAAGGGAAGGTGAAGAGCAGCAACAGCTGTCAGGGCTGGCACCTTCCTTGTCGGGGAAGGAGCCGGACGTTTGCCTTTTCGGAAAAAAGGCTCTGCCGAGAATGGGTACGATGAGATGTTGCGTCTCTGGGAAAGCACAGATCCCCAGGGCTGTTGTGCCTGTGAATAGGCTGCCAAGGGAAGGTGAAGAGCAGCAACAACTTTCAGGGCTGGCCCCTTCCTTGTGGGAGAAGGAGCCGGACGTTTGCCATTTCAGAAAGAGGCTCTGCCGAGAACAGGCGCCTTGAGATGTTGCATCTCTGGGAAAGCACAGATCCGCAGGGCTGTTGTGCCTGTGAATAGGCTGCCAAGGGAAGGTGAAGAGCAGCAACAACTTTCAGGGCTGGCACCTTCCTTGTCGGGGAAGGAGCCGGACGTTATCCTTTTCGGAAAAAAGGCTCTGCCAAGAATGGGTACGATGAGATGTTGCGTCTCTGGGAAAGCACAGATCCCCAGGGCTGTTGTGCCTGTGAATAGGCTGCCAAGGGAAGGTGAAGAGCAGCAACAGCTGTCAGGGCTGGCACCTTCCTTGTCGGGGAAGGAGCCGGACGTTTGCCTTTTTGGAAAAAAGGCTCTGCCGAGAATGGGTACGATGAGATGTTGCTTCTCTGGGAAAGCACAGATCCCCAGGGCTGTTGTGCCTGTGAATAGGCTGCCAAGGGAAGGTGAAGAGCAGCAACAGCTGTCAGGGCTGTCCCCTTCCTTGTGGGAGAAGGAGCCGGACATTTGCCTTTTCGGAAAAAAGGCTCTGCCGAGAACAGGCGCCTTGAGATGTTGTGTCTCTGGGAAAGCACAGATCCGCAGGGCTGTTGTTCCTGTGAATAGGCTGCCAAGGGAAGGTGAAGAACAGCAACAACTTTCAGGGCTGGCCCCTTCCTTGTGGGAGAAGGAGCCGGACGTTTGCCATTTCAGAAAGAGGCTCTGCCGAGAACAGGCGCCTTGAGATGTTGCATCTCTGGGAAAGCACAGATCTCCAGGGCTGGTGTGCCTGTGAATAGGCTGCCAAGGGAAGGTGAAGAGTAGCAACAGCTTTCAGGCCTGGCACCTTCCATGTGGGAGTAGCCAGACGTTTGCCTTTTCGGAAAAAAGGCTCTGCCGAGAACAGGCGCCTTTAGATGTTGTGTCTCTGGGAAAGCACAGATCCCCAGGGCTGTTGTTCCTGTGAATAGGCTGCCAAGGAAGGTGAAGAGCAGCAACAACTTTCAGGCCTGGCCCCTTCCTTGTGGGAGAAGGAGCCGGACGTTTGCCATTTCAGAAAGAGGCTCTGCCGAGAACAGGCGCCTTGAGATGTTGCATCTCTGGGAAAGCACAGATCCCCAGGGCTGTTGTGCCTGTGAATAGGCTGCCAAGGGAAGGTGAAGAGCAGCAACAGCTGTCAGGCCTGGCACCTTCCATGTGGGAGAAGGAGCCGGACGTTTGCCTTTTCGGAAAAAAGGCTCTGCCGAGAATGGGTACGATGAGATGTTGCGTCTCTGGGAAAGCACAGATCCCCAGGGCTGTTGTGCCTGTGAATAGGCTGCCAAGGGAAGGTGAAGAGCAGCAACAACTTTCAGGGCTGGCCCCTTCCTTGTGGGAGAAGGAGCCGGACGTTTGCCATTTCAGAAAGAGGCTCTGCCGAGAACAGGCGCCTTGAGATGTTGCATCTCTGGGAAAGCACAGATCCGCAGGGCTGTTGTGCCTGTGAATAGGCTGCCAAGGGAAGGTGAAGAGCAGCAACAACTTTCAGGGCTGGCACCTTCCTTGTCGGGGAAGGAGCCGGACGTTATCCTTTTCGGAAAAAAGGCTCTGCCAAGAATGGGTACGATGAGATGTTGCGTCTCTGGGAAAGCACAGATCCGCAGGGCTGTTGTGCCTGTGAATAGGCTGCCAAGGGAAGGTGAAGAGCAGCAACAGCTGTCAGGGCTGGCACCTTCCTTGTCGGGGAAGGAGCCGGACGTTTGCCTTTTTGGAAAAAAGGCTCTGCCGAGAATGGGTACGATGAGATGTTGCTTCTCTGGGAAAGCACAGATCCCCAGGGCTGTTGTGCCTGTGAATAGGCTGCCAAGGGAAGGTGAAGAGCAGCAACAGCTTTCAGGCCTGGCACCTTCCTTGTGGGAGAAGGAGCCGGACGTTTGCCTTTTCGGAAAAAAGGCTCTGCCGAGAACAGGCGCCTTGAGATGTTGTGTCTCTGGGAAAGCACAGATCCGCAGGGCTGTTGTTCCTGTGAATAGGCTGCCAAGGGAAGGTGAAGAGCAGCAACAGCTGTCAGGCCTGGCACCTTCCTTGTGGGAGAAGGAGCCGGACGTTTGCCTTTTCGGAAAAAAGGCTCTGCCGAGAATGGGTACGATGAGATGTTGCGTCTCTGGGAAAGCACAGATCCCCAGGGCTGTTGTGCCTGTGAATAGGCTGCCAAGGGAAGGTGAAGAGCAGCAACAACTTTCAGGGCTGGCCCCTTCCTTGTGGGAGAAGGAGCCGGACGTTTGCCATTTCAGAAAGAGGCTCTGCCGAGAACAGGCGCCTTGAGATGTTGCATCTCTGGGAAAGCACAGATCCGCAGGGCTGTTGTGCCTGTGAATAGGCTGCCAAGGGAAGGTGAAGAGCAGCAACAACTTTCAGGGCTGGCACCTTCCTTGTCGGGGAAGGAGCCGGACGTTATCCTTTTCGGAAAAAAGGCTCTGCCAAGAATGGGTACGATGAGATGTTGCGTCTCTGGGAAAGCACAGATCCCCAGGGCTGTTGTGCCTGTGAATAGGCTGCCAAGGGAAGGTGAAGAGCAGCAACAGCTGTCAGGGCTGGCACCTTCCTTGTCGGGGAAGGAGCCGGACGTTTGCCTTTTTGGAAAAAAGGCTCTGCCGAGAATGGGTACGATGAGATGTTGCTTCTCTGGGAAAGCACAGATCCCCAGGGCTGTTGTGCCTGTGAATAGGCTGCCAAGGGAAGGTGAAGAGCAGCAACAGCTTTCAGGCCTGGCACCTTCCTTGTGGGAGAAGGAGCCGGACGTTTGCCTTTTCGGAAAAAAGGCTCTGCCGAGAACAGGCGCCTTGAGATGTTGCGTCTCTGGGAAAGCACAGATCCGCAGGGCTGTTGTTCCTGTGAATAGGCTGCCAAGGGAAGGTGAAGAACAGCAACAACTTTCAGGGCTGGCCCCTTCCTTGTGGGAGAAGGAGCCGGACGTTTGCCTTTTCGGAAAAAAGTCTCTGCCAAGAATGGGTACGATGAGACGTTGCGTCTCTGGGAAAGCACAGATCCCCAGGGCTGTTGTGCCTGTGAATAGGCTGCCAAGGGAAGGTGAAGAGCAGCAACAACTTTCAGGGCTGGCCCCTTCCTTGTGGGAGAAGGAGCCGGACGTTTGCCATTTCAGAAAGAGGCTCTGCCGAGAACAGGCGCCTTGAGATGTTGCATCTCTGGGAAAGCACAGATCTCCAGGGCTGTTGTGCCTGTGAATAGGCTGCCAAGGGAAGGTGAAGAACAGAAACAGATTTCAGGCCTGGCCCCTTCCATGTGGGAGAAGGAGCCGGACGTTACCCTTTTCGGAAAAAAGGCTCTGTCAAGAATGGATATGATGAGATGTTGCGTCTCTGGGAAAGCACAGATCCCCAGGGCTGTTGTGCCTGTGAATAGGCTGCCAAGGGAAGGTGAAGAGCAGCAACAACTTTCAGGGCTGGCACCTTCCTTGTCGGGGAAGGAGCCGGATGTTATCCTTTTCGGAAAAAAGGCTCTGCCAAGAATGGGTACGATGAGATGTTGCGTCTCTGGGAAAGCACAGATCCCCAGGGCTGTTGTGCCTGTGAATAGGCTGCCAAGGGAAGGTGAAGAGCAGCAACAACTTTCAGGGCTGGCACCTTCCTTGTGGGAGAAGGAGCCGGACGTTTGCCATTTCAGAAAGAGGCTCTGCCGAGAACAGGCGCCTTGAGATGTTGCATCTCTGGGAAAGCACAGATCCGCAGGGCTGTTGTGCCTGTGAATAGGCTGCCAAGGGAAGGTGAAGAACAGCAACAACTTTCAGGGCTGTCCCCTTCCTTGTCGGGGAAGGAGCCGGACGTTTGCCTTTTCGGAAAAAAGGCTCTGCCGAGAATGGGTACGATGAGATGTTGCGTCTCTGGGAAAGCACAGATCCCCAGGGCTGTTGTGCCTGTGAATAGGCTGCCAAGGGAAGGTGAAGAGCAGCAACAGCTTTCAGGGCTGGCACCTTCCATGTGGGAGAAGGAGCCGGACGTTTGCCTTTTCGGAAAAAAGGCTCTGCCGAGAACAGGCGCCTTTAGATGTTGTGTCTCTGGGAAAGCACAGATCCCCAGGGCTGTTGTGCCTGTGAATAGGCTGCCAAGGGAAGGTGAAGAGCAGCAACAGCTCTCAGGGCTGGCCCCTTCCTTGTGGGAGAAGGAGCCGGACGTTTGCCATTTCAGAAAGAGGCTCTGCCGAGAACAGGCGCCTTGAGATGTTGCATCTCTGGGAAAGCACAGATCCCCAGGGCTGTTGTGCCTGTGAATAGGCTGCCAAGGGAAGGTGAAGAGCAGCAACAACTTTCAGGGCTGTCCCCTTCCTTGTCGGGGAAGGAGCCGGACGTTTTCCTTTTCGGAAAAAAGGCTCTGCCAACAATGGGTACGATGAGATGTTGCGTCTCTGGGAAAGCACAGATCCGCAGGGCTGTTGTGCCTGTGAATAGGCTGCCAAGGGAAGGTGAAGAGCAGCAACAGCTGTCAGGGCTGGCACCTTCCTTGTCGGGGAAGGAGCCAGACGTTTGCCTTTTTGGAAAAAAGGCTCTGCCGAGAATGGGTACGATGAGATGTTGTGTCTCTGGGAAAGCACAGATCCCCAGGGCTGTTGTGCCTGTGAATAGGCTGCCAAGGGAAGGTGAAGAGCAGCAACAGCTTTCAGGCCTGGCACCTTCCATGTGGGAGAAGGAGCCGGACGTTTGCCTTTTCGAAAAAAAGGCTCTGCCGAGAACAGGCGCCTTGAGATGTTGTGTCTCTGGGAAAGCACAGATCCGCAGGGCTGTTGTTCCTGTGAATAGGCTGCCAAGGGAAGGTGAAGAACAGCAACAACTTTCAGGGCTGTCCCCTTCCTTGTGGGAGAAGGAGCCGGACGTTTGCCATTTCAGAAAGAGGCTCTGCCGAGAACAGGCGCCTTGAGATGTTGCATCTCTGGGAAAGCACAGATCTCCAGGGCTGTTGTGCCTGTGAATAGGCTGCCAAGGGAAGGTGAAGAGCAGCAACAGCTTTCAGGGCTGGCACCTTCCTTGTCGGGGAAGGAGCCGGACGTTTGCCTTTTTGGAAAAAAGGCTCTGCCGAGAATGGGTACGATGAGATGTTGCGTCTCTGGGAAAGCACAGATCCCCAGGGCTGTTGTGCCTGTGAATAGGCTGCCAAGGGAAGGTGAAGAGCAGCAACAACTTTCAGGGCTGGCACCTTCCTTGTGGGAGAAGGAGCCGGACGTTTGCCTTTTCGGAAAAAAGTCTCTGCCAAGAATGGGTACGATGAGACGTTGCGTCTCTGGGAAAGCACAGATCCCCAGGGCTGTTGTGCCTGTGAATAGGCTGCCAAGGGAAGGTGAAGAGCAGCAACAGCTTTCAGGGCTGGCACCTTCCTTGTGGGAGAAGGAGCCGGACGTTTGCCTTTTCGGAAAAAAGGCTCTGCCGAGAACAGGCGCCTTGAGATGTTGCATCTCTGGGAAAGCACAGATCCCCAGGGCTGTTGTGCCTGTGAATAGGCTGCCAAGGGAAGGTGAAGAGCAGCAACAGCTGTCAGGGCTGGCACCTTCCTTGTCGGGGAAGGAGCCGGACGTTTGCCTTTTTGGAAAAAAGGCTCTGCCGAGAATGGGTACGATGAGATGTTGTGTCTCTGGGAAAGCACAGATCCCCAGGGCTGTTGTGCCTGTGAATAGGCTGCCAAGGGAAGGTGAAGAGCAGCAACAGCTGTCAGGGCTGGCACCTTCCTTGTCGGGGAAGGAGCCGGACGTTTGCCTTTTCGGAAAAAAGGCTCTGCCGAGAATGGGTACGATGAGATGTTGCGTCTCTGGGAAAGCACAGATCCCCAGGGCTGTTGTGCCTGTGAATAGGCTGCCAAGGGAAGGTGAAGAGCAGCAACAACTTTCAGGGCTGGCCCCTTCCTTGTGGGAGAAGGAGCCGGACGTTTGCCTTTTCAGAAAGAGGCTCTGCCGAGAACAGGCGCCTTGAGATGTTGCATCTCTGGGAAAGCACAGATCCCCAGGGCTGTTGTGCCTGTGAATAGGCTGCCAAGGGAAGGTGAAGAGCAGCAACAACTTTCAGGGCTGGCACCTTCCTTGTCGGGGAAGGAGCCGGACGTTATCCTTTTCGGAAAAAAGGCTCTGCCAAGAATGGGTACGATGAGATGTTGCGTCTCTGGGAAAGCACAGATCCCCAGGGCTGTTGTGCCTGTGAATAGGCTGCCAAGGGAAGGTGAAGAGCAGCAACAGCTGTCAGGGCTGGCACCTTCCTTGTCGGGGAAGGAGCCGGACGTTTGCCTTTTTGGAAAAAAGGCTCTGCCGAGAATGGGTACGATGAGATGTTGCTTCTCTGGGAAAGCACAGATCCCCAGGGCTGTTGTGCCTGTGAATAGGCTGCCAAGGGAAGGTGAAGAGCAGCAACAGCTGTCAGGGCTGTCCCCTTCCTTGTGGGAGAAGGAGCCGGACGTTTGCCTTTTCGGAAAAAAGGCTCTTCCGAGAACAGGCGCCTTGAGATGTTGTGTCTCTGGGAAAGCACAGATCCGCAGGGCTGTTGTTCCTGTGAATAGGCTGCCAAGGGAAGGTGAAGAACAGCAACAACTTTCAGGGCTGGCCCCTTCCTTGTGGGAGAAGGAGCCGGACGTTTGCCATTTCAGAAAGAGGCTCTGCCGAGAACAGGCGCCTTGAGATGTTGCATCTCTGGGAAAGCACAGATCTCCAGGGCTGGTGTGCCTGTGAATAGGCTGCCAAGGGAAGGTGAAGAGCAGCAACAGCTTTCAGGGCTGGCACCTTCCTTGTCGGGGAAGGAGCCGGACGTTTGCCTTTTTGGAAAAAAGGCTCTGCCGAGAATGGGTACGATGAGATGTTGCGTCTCTGGGAAAGCACAGATCCCCAGGGCTGTTGTGCCTGTGAATAGGCTGCCAAGGGAAGGTGAAGAGCAGCAACAACTTTCAGGGCTGGCACCTTCCTTGTGGGAGAAGGAGCCGGACGTTTGCCTTTTCGGAAAAAAGTCTCTGCCAAGAATGGGTACGATGAGACGTTGCGTCTCTGGGAAAGCACAGATCCCCAGGGCTGTTGTGCCTGTGAATAGGCTGCCAAGGGAAGGTGAAGAGCAGCAACAACTTTCAGGGCTGGCCCCTTCCTTGTGGGAGAAGGAGCCGGACGTTTGCCATTTCAGAAAGAGGCTCTGCCGAGAACAGGCGCCTTGAGATGTTGCATCTCTGGGAAAGCACAGATCTCCAGGGCTGTTGTGCCTGTGAATAGGCTGCCAAGGAAGGTGAAGAGCAGCAACAACTTTCAGGGCTGGCACCTTCCTTGTCGGGGAAGGAGCCGGACGTTTGCCTTTTTGGAAAAAAGGCTCTGCCGAGAATGGGTACGATGAGATGTTGCGTCTCTGGGAAAGCACAGATCCCCAGGGCTGTTGTGCCTGTGAATAGGCTGCCAAGGGAAGGTGAAGAGCAGCAACAGCTGTCAGGGCTGGCCCCTTCCTTGTGGGAGAAGGAGCCGGACGTTTGCCATTTCAGAAAGAGGCTCTGCCGAGAACAGGCGCCTTGAGATGTTGCATCTCTGGGAAAGCACAGATCCCCAGGGCTGTTGTGCCTGTGAATAGGCTGCCAAGGGAAGGTGAAGAGCAGCAACAGCTGTCAGGGCTGGCACCTTCCTTGTCGGGGAAGGAGCCAGACGTTTGCCTTTTTGGAAAAAAGGCTCTGCCGAGAATGGGTACGATGAGATGTTGCGTCTCTGGGAAAGCACAGATCCCCAGGGCTGTTGTGCCTGTGAATAGGCTGCCAAGGGAAGGTGAGGAGCAGCAACAGCTTTCAGGCCTGGCACCTTCCTTGTGGGAGAAGGAGCCGGACGTTTGCCTTTTCGAAAAAAAGGCTCTGCCGAGAACAGGCGCCTTGAGATGTTGTGTCTCTGGGAAAGCACAGATCCGCAGGGCTGTTGTTCCTGTGAATAGGCTGCCAAGGGAAGGTGAAGAACAGCAACAACTTTCAGGGCTGGCCCCTTCCTTGTGGGAGAAGGAGCCGGACGTTTGCCATTTCAGAAAGAGGCTCTGCCGAGAACAGGCGCCTTGAGATGTTGCATCTCTGGGAAAGCACAGATCTCCAGGGCTGTTGTGCCTGTGAATAGGCTGCCAAGGGAAGGTGAAGAGCAGCAACAGCTTTCAGGGCTGGCACCTTCCTTGTCGGGGAAGGAGCCGGACGTTTGCCTTTTTGGAAAAAGGGCTCTGCCGAGAATGGGTACGATGAGATGTTGCGTCTCTGGGAAAGCACAGATCCCCAGGGCTGTTGTGCCTGTGAATAGGCTGCCAAGGGAAGGTGAAGAGCAGCAACAACTTTCAGGGCTGGCACCTTCCTTGTGGGAGAAGGAGCCGGACGTTTGCCTTTTCGGAAAAAAGTCTCTGCCAAGAATGGGTACGATGAGATGTTGCGTCTCTGGGAAAGCACAGATCCCCAGGGCTGTTGTGCCTGTGAATAGGCTGCCAAGGGAAGGTGAAGAACAGCAACAGCTTTCAGGCCTGGCACCTTCCATGTGGGAGAAGGAGCCGGACGTTTGCCTTTTCGGAAAAAAGGCTCTGCCGAGAACAGGCGCCTTTAGATGTTGTGTCTCTGGGAAAGCACAGATCCCCAGGGCTGTTGTTCCTGTGAATAGGCTGCCAAGGAAGGTGAAGAGCAGCAACAACTTTCAGGGCTGGCACCTTCCTTGTCGGGGAAGGAGCCGGACGTTTGCCTTTTTGGAAAAAAGGCTCTGCCGAGAATGGGTACGATGAGATGTTGCGTCTCTGGGAAAGCACAGATCCCCAGGGCTGTTGTGCCTGTGAATAGGCTGCCAAGGGAAGGTGAAGAGCAGCAACAGCTTTCAGGCCTGGCACCTTCCATGTGGGAGAAGGAGCCGGACGTTTGCCTTTTCGGAAAAAAGGCTCTGCCGAGAACAGGCGCCTTGAGATGTTGCATCTCTGGGAAAGCACAGATCCCCAGGGCTGTTGTGCCTGTGAATAGGCTGCCAAGGGAAGGTGAAGAGCAGCAACAGCTGTCAGGCCTGGCACCTTCCTTGTGGGAGAAGGAGCCGGACGTTTGCCTTTTTGGAAAAAAGGCTCTGCCGAGAATGGGTACGATGAGATGTTGCGTCTCTGGGAAAGCACAGATCCCCAGGGCTGTTGTGCCTGTGAATAGGCTGCCAAGGGAAGGTGAAGAGCAGCAACAGCTGTCAGGGCTGGCCCCTTCCTTGTGGGAGAAGGAGCCGGACGTTTGCCATTTCAGAAAGAGGCTCTGCCGAGAACAGGCGCCTTGAGATGTTGCATCTCTGGGAAAGCACAGATCCCCAGGGCTGTTGTGCCTGTGAATAGGCTGCCAAGGGAAGGTGAAGAGCAGCAACAACTTTCAGGGCTGGCACCTTCCTTGTCGGGGAAGGAGCCGGACGTTATCCTTTTCGGAAAAAAGGCTCTGCCAAGAATGGGTACGATGAGATGTTGCGTCTCTGGGAAAGCACAGATCCCCAGGGCTGTTGTGCCTGTGAATAGGCTGCCAAGGGAAGGTGAAGAGCAGCAACAGCTGTCAGGGCTGGCACCTTCCTTGTCGGGGAAGGAGCCAGACGTTTGCCTTTTTGGAAAAAAGGCTCTGCCGAGAATGGGTACGATGAGATGTTGCGTCTCTGGGAAAGCACAGATCCCCAGGGCTGTTGTGCCTGTGAATAGGCTGCCAAGCGAAGGTGAGGAGCAGCAACAGCTTTCAGGCCTGGCACCTTCCTTGTGGGAGAAGGAGCCGGACGTTTGCCTTTTCGAAAAAAAGGCTCTGCCGAGAACAGTCGCCTTGAGATGTTGTGTCTCTGGGAAAGCACAGATCCGCAGGGCTGTTGTTCCTGTGAATAGGCTGCCAAGGGAAGGTGAAGAACAGCAACAACTTTCAGGGCTGGCCCCTTCCTTGTGGGAGAAGGAGCCGGACGTTTGCCATTTCAGAAAGAGGCTCTGCCGAGAACAGGCGCCTTGAGATGTTGCATCTCTGGGAAAGCACAGATCTCCAGGGCTGTTGTGCCTGTGAATAGGCTGCCAAGGGAAGGTGAAGAGCAGCAACAGCTTTCAGGGCTGGCACCTTCCTTGTCGGGGAAGGAGCCGGACGTTTGCCTTTTTGGAAAAAGGGCTCTGCCGAGAATGGGTACGATGAGATGTTGCGTCTCTGGGAAAGCACAGATCCCCAGGGCTGTTGTGCCTGTGAATAGGCTGCCAAGGGAAGGTGAAGAGCAGCAACAACTTTCAGGGCTGGCACCTTCCTTGTGGGAGAAGGAGCCGGACGTTTGCCTTTTCGGAAAAAAGTCTCTGCCAAGAATGGGTACGATGAGATGTTGCGTCTCTGGGAAAGCACAGATCCCCAGGGCTGTTGTGCCTGTGAATAGGCTGCCAAGGGAAGGTGAAGAACAGCAACAACTTTCAGGGCTGGCACCTTCCTTGTCGGGGAAGGAGCCGGACGTTTGCCTTTTCGGAAAAAAGGCTCTGCCGAGAACAGGCGCCTTTAGATGTTGCGTCTCTGGGAAAGCACAGATCCCCAGGGCTGTTGTTCCTGTGAATAGGCTGCCAAGGAAGGTGAAGAGCAGCAACAACTTTCAGGGCTGGCACCTTCCTTGTCGGGGAAGGAGCCGGACGTTTGCCTTTTTGGAAAAAAGGCTCTGCCGAGAATGGGTACGATGAGATGTTGCGTCTCTGGGAAAGCACAGATCCCCAGGGCTGTTGTGCCTGTGAATAGGCTGCCAAGGGAAGGTGAAGAGCAGCAACAGCTTTCAGGCCTGGCACCTTCCATGTGGGAGAAGGAGCCGGACGTTTGCCTTTTCGGAAAAAAGGCTCTGCCGAGAACAGGCGCCTTGAGATGTTGCATCTCTGGGAAAGCACAGATCCCCAGGGCTGTTGTGCCTGTGAATAGGCTGCCAAGGGAAGGTGAAGAGCAGCAACAGCTGTCAGGCCTGGCACCTTCCTTGTGGGAGAAGGAGCCGGACGTTTGCCTTTTTGGAAAAAAGGCTCTGCCGAGAATGGGTACGATGAGATGTTGCGTCTCTGGGAAAGCACAGATCCCCAGGGCTGTTGTGCCTGTGAATAGGCTGCCAAGGGAAGGTGAAGAGCAGCAACAGCTGTCAGGGCTGGCCCCTTCCTTGTGGGAGAAGGAGCCGGACGTTTGCCATTTCAGAAAGAGGCTCTGCCGAGAACAGGCGCCTTGAGATGTTGCATCTCTGGGAAAGCACAGATCCCCAGGGCTGTTGTGCCTGTGAATAGGCTGCCAAGGGAAGGTGAAGAGCAGCAACAACTTTCAGGGCTGGCACCTTCCTTGTCGGGGAAGGAGCCGGACGTTATCCTTTTCGGAAAAAAGGCTCTGCCAAGAATGGGTACGATGAGATGTTGCGTCTCTGGGAAAGCACAGATCCGCAGGGCTGTTGTGCCTGTGAATAGGCTGCCAAGGGAAGGTGAAGAGCAGCAACAGCTGTCAGGGCTGGCACCTTCCTTGTCGGGGAAGGAGCCAGACGTTTGCCTTTTTGGAAAAAAGGCTCTGCCGAGAATGGGTACGATGAGATGTTGCGTCTCTGGGAAAGCACAGATCCCCAGGGCTGTTGTGCCTGTGAATAGGCTGCCAAGGGAAGGTGAGGAGCAGCAACAGCTTTCAGGCCTGGCACCTTCCTTGTGGGAGAAGGAGCCGGACGTTTGCCTTTTCGAAAAAAAGGCTCTGCCGAGAACAGGCGCCTTGAGATGTTGTGTCTCTGGGAAAGCACAGATCCGCAGGGCTGTTGTGCCTGTGAATAGGCTGCCAAGGGAAGGTGAAGAACAGCAACAGCTTTCAGGCCTGGCACCTTCCATGTGGGAGAAGGAGCCGGACGTTTGCCTTTTCGGAAAAAAGGCTCTGCCGAGAACAGGCGCCTTTAGATGTTGTGTCTCTGGGAAAGCACAGATCCCCAGGGCTGTTGTGCCTGTGAATAGGCTGCCAAGGGAAGGTGAAGAACAGCAACAACTTTCAGGGCTGGCCCCTTCCTTGTGGGAGAAGGAGCCGGACGTTTGCCATTTCAGAAAGAGGCTCTGCCGAGAACAGGCGCCTTGAGATGTTGCATCTCTGGGAAAGCACAGATCTCCAGGGCTGTTGTGCCTGTGAATAGGCTGCCAAGGGAAGGTGAAGAGCAGCAACAGCTTTCAGGGCTGGCACCTTCCTTGTCGGGGAAGGAGCCGGACGTTTGCCTTTTTGGAAAAAGGGCTCTGCCGAGAATGGGTACGATGAGATGTTGCGTCTCTGGGAAAGCACAGATCCCCAGGGCTGTTGTGCCTGTGAATAGGCTGCCAAGGGAAGGTGAAGAGCAGCAACAACTTTCAGGGCTGGCACCTTCCTTGTGGGAGAAGGAGCCGGACGTTTGCCTTTTCGGAAAAAAGTCTCTGCCAAGAATGGGTACGATGAGATGTTGCGTCTCTGGGAAAGCACAGATCCCCAGGGCTGTTGTGCCTGTGAATAGGCTGCCAAGGGAAGGTGAAGAACAGCAACAGCTTTCAGGCCTGGCACCTTCCATGTGGGAGAAGGAGCCGGACGTTTGCCTTTTCGGAAAAAAGGCTCTGCCGAGAACAGGCGCCTTTAGATGTTGCGTCTCTGGGAAAGCACAGATCCCCAGGGCTGTTGTTCCTGTGAATAGGCTGCCAAGGAAGGTGAAGAGCAGCAACAACTTTCAGGGCTGGCACCTTCCTTGTCGGGGAAGGAGCCGGACGTTTGCCTTTTTGGAAAAAAGGCTCTGCCGAGAATGGGTACGATGAGATGTTGCGTCTCTGGGAAAGCACAGATCCCCAGGGCTGTTGTGCCTGTGAATAGGCTGCCAAGGGAAGGTGAAGAGCAGCAACAGCTTTCAGGCCTGGCACCTTCCATGTGGGAGAAGGAGCCGGACGTTTGCCTTTTCGGAAAAAAGGCTCTGCCGAGAACAGGCGCCTTGAGATGTTGCATCTCTGGGAAAGCACAGATCCCCAGGGCTGTTGTGCCTGTGAATAGGCTGCCAAGGGAAGGTGAAGAGCAGCAACAGCTGTCAGGCCTGGCACCTTCCTTGTGGGAGAAGGAGCCGGACGTTTGCCTTTTTGGAAAAAAGGCTCTGCCGAGAATGGGTACGATGAGATGTTGCGTCTCTGGGAAAGCACAGATCCCCAGGGCTGTTGTGCCTGTGAATAGGCTGCCAAGGGAAGGTGAAGAGCAGCAACAGCTGTCAGGGCTGGCCCCTTCCTTGTGGGAGAAGGAGCCGGACGTTTGCCATTTCAGAAAGAGGCTCTGCCGAGAACAGGCGCCTTGAGATGTTGCATCTCTGGGAAAGCACAGATCCCCAGGGCTGTTGTGCCTGTGAATAGGCTGCCAAGGGAAGGTGAAGAGCAGCAACAACTTTCAGGCCTGGCACCTTCCTTGTCGGGGAAGGAGCCGGACGTTATCCTTTTCGGAAAAAAGGCTCTGCCAAGAATGGGTACGATGAGATGTTGCGTCTCTGGGAAAGCACAGATCCGCAGGGCTGTTGTGCCTGTGAATAGGCTGCCAAGGGAAGGTGAAGAGCAGCAACAGCTGTCAGGGCTGGCACCTTCCTTGTCGGGGAAGGAGCCAGACGTTTGCCTTTTTGGAAAAAAGGCTCTGCCGAGAATGGGTACGATGAGATGTTGCGTCTCTGGGAAAGCACAGATCCCCAGGGCTGTTGTGCCTGTGAATAGGCTGCCAAGGGAAGGTGAGGAGCAGCAACAGCTTTCAGGCCTGGCACCTTCCTTGTGGGAGAAGGAGCCGGACGTTTGCCTTTTCGAAAAAAAGGCTCTGCCGAGAACAGGCGCCTTGAGATGTTGTGTCTCTGGGAAAGCACAGATCCGCAGGGCTGTTGTGCCTGTGAATAGGCTGCCAAGGGAAGGTGAAGAACAGCAACAGCTTTCAGGCCTGGCACCTTCCATGTGGGAGAAGGAGCCGGACGTTTGCCTTTTCGGAAAAAAGGCTCTGCCGAGAACAGGCGCCTTTAGATGTTGTGTCTCTGGGAAAGCACAGATCCCCAGGGCTGTTGTTCCTGTGAATAGGCTGCCAAGGAAGGTGAAGAGCAGCAACAACTTTCAGGGCTGGCACCTTCCTTGTCGGGGAAGGAGCCGGACGTTTGCCTTTTTGGAAAAAAGGCTCTGCCGAGAATGGGTACGATGAGATGTTGCGTCTCTGGGAAAGCACAGATCCCCAGGGCTGTTGTGCCTGTGAATAGGCTGCCAAGGGAAGGTGAAGAGCAGCAACAGCTTTCAGGCCTGGCACCTTCCATGTGGGAGAAGGAGCCGGACGTTTGCCTTTTCGGAAAAAAGGCTCTGCCGAGAACAGGCGCCTTGAGATGTTGCATCTCTGGGAAAGCACAGATCCCCAGGGCTGTTGTGCCTGTGAATAGGCTGCCAAGGGAAGGTGAAGAGCAGCAACAGCTGTCAGGCCTGGCACCTTCCTTGTGGGAGAAGGAGCCGGACGTTTGCCTTTTTGGAAAAAAGGCTCTGCCGAGAATGGGTACGATGAGACGTTGCGTCTCTGGGAAAGCACAGATCCCCAGGGCTGTTGTGCCTGTGAATAGGCTGCCAAGGGAAGGTGAAGAGCAGCAACAGCTGTCAGGGCTGGCCCCTTCCTTGTGGGAGAAGGAGCCGGACGTTATCCTTTTCAGAAAAAAGGCTCTGCCAAGAATGGGTACGATGAGATGTTGCGTCTCTGGGAAAGCACAGATCCGCAGGGCTGTTGTGCCTGTGAATAGGCTGCCAAGGGAAGGTGAAGAGCAGCAACAGCTGTCAGGGCTGGCACCTTCCTTGTCGGGGAAGGAGCCAGACGTTTGCCTTTTTGGAAAAAAGGCTCTGCCGAGAATGGGTACGATGAGATGTTGCGTCTCTGGGAAAGCACAGATCCCCAGGGCTGTTGTGCCTGTGAATAGGCTGCCAAGGGAAGGTGAGGAGCAGCAACAGCTTTCAGGCCTGGCACCTTCCTTGTGGGAGAAGGAGCCGGACGTTTGCCTTTTCGAAAAAAAGGCTCTGCCGAGAACAGGCGCCTTGAGATGTTGTGTCTCTGGGAAAGCACAGATCCGCAGGGCTGTTGTTCCTGTGAATAGGCTGCCAAGGGAAGGTGAAGAACAGCAACAGCTTTCAGGCCTGGCACCTTCCATGTGGGAGAAGGAGCCGGACGTTTGCCTTTTCGGAAAAAAGGCTCTGCCGAGAACAGGCGCCTTTAGATGTTGTGTCTCTGGGAAAGCACAGATCCCCAGGGCTGTTGTTCCTGTGAATAGGCTGCCAAGGAAGGTGAAGAGCAGCAACAACTTTCAGGGCTGGCACCTTCCTTGTCGGGGAAGGAGCCGGACGTTTGCCTTTTTGGAAAAAAGGCTCTGCCGAGAATGGGTACGATGAGATGTTGCGTCTCTGGGAAAGCACAGATCCCCAGGGCTGTTGTGCCTGTGAATAGGCTGCCAAGGGAAGGTGAAGAGCAGCAACAGCTTTCAGGCCTGGCACCTTCCATGTGGGAGAAGGAGCCGGACGTTTGCCTTTTCGGAAAAAAGGCTCTGCCGAGAACAGGCGCCTTGAGATGTTGCATCTCTGGGAAAGCACAGATCCCCAGGGCTGTTGTTCCTGTGAATAGGCTGCCAAGGGAAGGTGAAGAGCAGCAACAGCTGTCAGGCCTGGCACCTTCCTTGTGGGAGAAGGAGCCGGACGTTTGCCTTTTTGGAAAAAAGGCTCTGCCGAGAATGGGTACGATGAGACGTTGCGTCTCTGGGAAAGCACAGATCCCCAGGGCTGTTGTGCCTGTGAATAGGCTGCCAAGGGAAGGTGAAGAGCAGCAACAGCTGTCAGGGCTGGCCCCTTCCTTGTGGGAGAAGGAGCCGGACGTTTGCCATTTCAGAAAGAGGCTCTGCCGAGAACAGGCGCCTTGAGATGTTGCATCTCTGGGAAAGCACAGATCCCCAGGGCTGTTGTGCCTGTGAATAGGCTGCCAAGGGAAGGTGAAGAGCAGCAACAACTTTCAGGGCTGGCACCTTCCTTGTCGGGGAAGGAGCCGGACGTTATCCTTTTCGGAAAAAAGGCTCTGCCAAGAATGGGTACGATGAGATGTTGCGTCTCTGGGAAAGCACAGATCCGCAGGGCTGTTGTGCCTGTGAATAGGCTGCCAAGGGAAGGTGAAGAGCAGCAACAGCTGTCAGGGCTGGCACCTTCCTTGTCGGGGAAGGAGCCAGACGTTTGCCTTTTTGGAAAAAAGGCTCTGCCGAGAATGGGTACGATGAGATGTTGCGTCTCTGGGAAAGCACAGATCCCCAGGGCTGTTGTGCCTGTGAATAGGCTGCCAAGGGAAGGTGAGGAGCAGCAACAGCTTTCAGGCCTGGCACCTTCCTTGTGGGAGAAGGAGCCGGACGTTTGCCTTTTCGAAAAAAAGGCTCTGCCGAGAACAGGCGCCTTGAGATGTTGTGTCTCTGGGAAAGCACAGATCCGCAGGGCTGTTGTTCCTGTGAATAGGCTGCCAAGGGAAGGTGAAGAACAGCAACAACTTTCAGGGCTGGCCCCTTCCTTGTGGGAGAAGGAGCCGGACGTTTGCCATTTCAGAAAGAGGCTCTGCCGAGAACAGGCGCCTTGAGATGTTGCATCTCTGGGAAAGCACAGATCTCCAGGGCTGTTGTGCCTGTGAATAGGCTGCCAAGGGAAGGTGAAGAGCAGCAACAGCTTTCAGGGCTGGCACCTTCCTTGTCGGGGAAGGAGCCGGACGTTTGCCTTTTTGGAAAAAGGGCTCTGCCGAGAATGGGTACGATGAGATGTTGCGTCTCTGGGAAAGCACAGATCCCCAGGGCTGTTGTGCCTGTGAATAGGCTGCCAAGGGAAGGTGAAGAGCAGCAACAACTTTCAGGGCTGGCACCTTCCTTGTGGGAGAAGGAGCCGGACGTTTGCCTTTTCGGAAAAAAGTCTCTGCCAAGAATGGGTACGATGAGATGTTGCGTCTCTGGGAAAGCACAGATCCCCAGGGCTGTTGTGCCTGTGAATAGGCTGCCAAGGGAAGGTGAAGAACAGCAACAGCTTTCAGGCCTGGCACCTTCCATGTGGGAGAAGGAGCCGGACGTTTGCCTTTTCGGAAAAAAGGCTCTGCCGAGAACAGGCGCCTTGAGATGCTGTGTCTCTGGGAAAGCACAGATCCCCAGGGCTGTTGTTCCTGTGAATAGGCTGCCAAGGAAGGTGAAGAGCAGCAACAACTTTCAGGGCTGGCACCTTCCTTGTCGGGGAAGGAGCCGGACGTTTGCCTTTTTGGAAAAAAGGCTCTGCCGAGAATGGGTACGATGAGATGTTGCGTCTCTGGGAAAGCACAGATCCCCAGGGCTGTTGTGCCTGTGAATAGGCTGCCAAGGGAAGGTGAAGAGCAGCAACAGCTTTCAGGCCTGGCACCTTCCATGTGGGAGAAGGAGCCGGACGTTTGCCTTTTCGGAAAAAAGGCTCTGCCGAGAACAGGCGCCTTGAGATGTTGCATCTCTGGGAAAGCACAGATCCCCAGGGCTGTTGTGCCTGTGAATAGGCTGCCAAGGGAAGGTGAAGAGCAGCAACAGCTGTCAGGCCTGGCACCTTCCTTGTGGGAGAAGGATCCGGACGTTTGCCTTTTTGGAAAAAAGGCTCTGCCGAGAATGGGTACGATGAGATGTTGCGTCTCTGGGAAAGCACAGATCCCCAGGGCTGTTGTGCCTGTGAATAGGCTGCCAAGGGAAGGTGAAGAGCAGCAACAGCTGTCAGGGCTGGCCCCTTCCTTGTGGGAGAAGGAGCCGGACGTTTGCCATTTCAGAAAGAGGCTCTGCCGAGAACAGGCGCCTTGAGATGTTGCATCTCTGGGAAAGCACAGATCCCCAGGGCTGTTGTGCCTGTGAATAGGCTGCCAAGGGAAGGTGAAGAGCAGCAACAACTTTCAGGGCTGGCACCTTCCTTGTCGGGGAAGGAGCCGGACGTTATCCTTTTCGAAAAAAGGCTCTGCCAAGAATGGGTACGATGAGATGTTGCGTCTCTGGGAAAGCACAGATCCGCAGGGCTGTTGTGCCTGTGAATAGGCTGCCAAGGGAAGGTGAAGAGCAGCAACAGCTGTCAGGGCTGGCACCTTCCTTGTCGGGGAAGGAGCCAGACGTTTGCCTTTTTGGAAAAAAGGCTCTGCCGAGAATGGGTACGATGAGATGTTGCGTCTCTGGGAAAGCACAGATCCCCAGGGCTGTTGTGCCTGTGAATAGGCTGCCAAGGGAAGGTGAGGAGCAGCAACAGCTTTCAGGCCTGGCACCTTCCTTGTGGGAGAAGGAGCCGGACGTTTGCCTTTTCGGAAAAAAGGCTCTGCCGAGAACAGGCGCCTTGAGATGTTGTGTCTCTGGGAAAGCACAGATCCGCAGGGCTGTTGTTCCTGTGAATAGGCTGCCAAGGGAAGGTGAAGAACAGCAACAACTTTCAGGGCTGGCCCCTTCCTTGTGGGAGAAGGAGCCGGACGTTTGCCATTTCAGAAAGAGGCTCTGCCGAGAACAGGCGCCTTGAGATGTTGCATCTCTGGGAAAGCACAGATCTCCAGGGCTGTTGTGCCTGTGAATAGGCTGCCAAGGGAAGGTGAAGAGCAGCAACAGCTTTCAGGGCTGGCACCTTCCTTGTCGGGGAAGGAGCCGGACGTTTGCCTTTTTGGAAAAAGGGCTCTGCCGAGAATGGGTACGATGAGATGTTGCGTCTCTGGGAAAGCACAGATCCCCAGGGCTGTTGTGCCTGTGAATAGGCTGCCAAGGGAAGGTGAAGAGCAGCAACAGCTTTCAGGGCTGGCACCTTCCTTGTCGGGGAAGGAGACGGATGTTATCCTTTTCGGAAAAAAGGCTCTGCCAAGAATGGGTACGATGAGATGTTGCATCTCTGGGAAAGCACAGATCCCCAGGGCTGTTGTGCCTGTGAATAGGCTGCCAAGGGAAGGTGAAGAGCAGCAACAGCTGTCAGGGCTGGCACCTTCCATGTGGGAGAAGTAGCCGGACGTTTGCCATTTCAGAAAGAGGCTCTGCCGAGAACAGGCGCCTTGAGATGTTGCATCTCTGGGAAAGCACAGATCCCCAGGGCTGTTGTGCCTGTGAATAGGCTGCCAAGGGAAGGTGAAGAGCAGCAACAGCTTTCAGGGCTGGCCCCTTCCTTGTCGGGGAAGGAGCCGGACGTTTGCCTTTTTGGAAAAAAGGCTCTGCCGAGAATGGGTACGATGAGATGTTGCGTCTCTGGGAAAGCACAGATCCCCAGGGCTGTTGTGCCTGTGAATAGGCTGCCAAGGGAAGGTGAAGAGCAGCAACAGCTTTCAGGCCTGGCACCTTCCATGTGGGAGAAGGAGCCGGACGTTTGCCTTTTCGGAAAAAAGGCTCTGCCGAGAACAGGCGCCTTTAGATGTTGTGTCTCTGGGAAAGCACAGATCCCCAGGGCTGTTGTGCCTGTGAATAGGCTGCCAAGGAAGGTGAAGAGCAGCAACAACTTTCAGGGCTGTCCCCTTCCTTGTCGGGGAAGGAGCCGGACGTTTGCCTTTTTGGAAAAAAGGCTCTGCCGAGAATGGGTACGATGAGATGTTGCGTCTCTGGGAAAGCACAGATCCCCAGGGCTGTTGTGCCTGTGAATAGGCTGCCAAGGGAAGGTGAAGAGCAGCAACAGCTTTCAGGCCTGGCACCTTCCATGTGGGAGAAGGAGCCGGACGTTTGCCTTTTCAGAAAAAAGGCTCTGCCGAGAACAGGCGCCTTGAGATGTTGCATCTCTGGGAAAGCACAGATCTCCAGGGCTGTTGTGCCTGTGAATAGGCTGCCAAGGGAAGGTGAAGAGCAGCAAGAGCTGTCAGGCCTGGCACCTTCCTTGTGGGAGAAGGAGCCGGACGTTTGCCTTTTTGGAAAAAAGGCTCTGCCGAGAATGGGTACGATGAGATGTTGCGTCTCTGGGAAAGCACAGATCCCCAGGGCTGTTGTGCCTGTGAATAGGCTGCCAAGGGAAGGTGAAGAGCAGCAACAGCTGTCAGGGCTGGACCCTTCCTTGTGGGAGAAGGAGCCGGACGTTTGCCATTTCAGAAAGAGGCTCTGCCGAGAACAGGCGCCTTGAGATGTTGCATCTCTGGGAAAGCACAGATCCCCAGGGCTGTTGTGCCTGTGAATAGGCTGCCAAGGGAAGGTGAAGAGCAGCAACAACTTTCAGGGCTGGCACCTTCCTTGTCGGGGAAGGAGCCGGACGTTTGCCTTTTTGGAAAAAGGGCTCTGCCGAGAATGGGTACGATGAGATGTTGCGTCTCTGGGAAAGCACAGATCCCCAGGGCTGTTGTGCCTGTGAATAGGCTGCCAAGGGAAGGTGAAGAGCAGCAACAACTTTCAGGGCTGGCACCTTCCTTGTGGGAGAAGGAGCCGGACGTTTGCCTTTTCGGAAAAAAGTCTCTGCCAAGAATGGGTACGATGAGATGTTGCGTCTCTGGGAAAGCACAGATCCCCAGGGCTGTTGTGCCTGTGAATAGGCTGCCAAGGGAAGGTGAAGAACAGCAACAGCTTTCAGGCCTGGCACCTTCCATGTGGGAGAAGGAGCCGGACGTTTGCCTTTTCGGAAAAAAGGCTCTGCCGAGAACAGGCGCCTTTAGATGTTGTGTCTCTGGGAAAGCACAGATCCCCAGGGCTGTTGTTCCTGTGAATAGGCTGCCAAGGAAGGTGAAGAGCAGCAACAACTTTCAGGGCTGGCACCTTCCTTGTCGGGGAAGGAGCCGGACGTTTGCCTTTTTGGAAAAAAGGCTCTGCCGAGAATGGGTACGATGAGATGTTGCGTCTCTGGGAAAGCACAGATCCCCAGGGCTGTTGTGCCTGTGAATAGGCTGCCAAGGGAAGGTGAAGAGCAGCAACAGCTTTCAGGCCTGGCACCTTCCATGTGGGAGAAGGAGCCGGACGTTTGCCTTTTCGGAAAAAAGGCTCTGCCGAGAACAGGCACCTTGAGATGTTGCATCTCTGGGAAAGCACAGATCCCCAGGGCTGTTGTGCCTGTGAATAGGCTGCCAAGGGAAGGTGAAGAGCAGCAACAGCTGTCAGGCCTGGCACCTTCCTTGTGGGAGAAGGAGCCGGACGTTTGCCTTTTTGGAAAAAAGGCTCTGCCGAGAATGGGTACGATGAGATGTTGCGTCTCTGGGAAAGCACAGATCCCCAGGGCTGTTGTGCCTGTGAATAGGCTGCCAAGGGAAGGTGAAGAGCAGCAACAGCTGTCAGGGCTGGCCCCTTCCTTGTGGGAGAAGGAGCCGGACGTTTGCCATTTCAGAAAGAGGCTCTGCCGAGAACAGGCGCCTTGAGATGTTGCATCTCTGGGAAAGCACAGATCCCCAGGGCTGTTGTGCCTGTGAATAGGCTGCCAAGGGAAGGTGAAGAGCAGCAACAACTTTCAGGGCTGGCACCTTCCTTGTCGGGGAAGGAGCCGGACGTTATCCTTTTCGGAAAAAAGGCTCTGCCAAGAATGGGTACGATGAGATGTTGCGTCTCTGGGAAAGCACAGATCCGCAGGGCTGTTGTGCCTGTGAATAGGCTGCCAAGGGAAGGTGAAGAGCAGCAACAGCTGTCAGGGCTGGCACCTTCCTTGTCGGGGAAGGAGCCAGACGTTTGCCTTTTTGGAAAAAAGGCTCTGCCGAGAATGGGTACGATGAGATGTTGCGTCTCTGGGAAAGCACAGATCCCCAGGGCTGTTGTGCCTGTGAATAGGCTGCCAAGGGAAGGTGAGGAGCAGCAACAGCTTTCAGGCCTGGCACCTTCCTTGTGGGAGAAGGAGCCGGACGTTTGCCTTTTCGGAAAAAAGGCTCTGCCGAGAACAGGCGCCTTGAGATGTTGTGTCTCTGGGAAAGCACAGATCCGCAGGGCTGTTGTTCCTGTGAATAGGCTGCCAAGGGAAGGTGAAGAACAGCAACAACTTTCAGGGCTGGCCCCTTCCTTGTGGGAGAAGGAGCCGGACGTTTGCCATTTCAGAAAGAGGCTCTGCCGAGAACAGGCGCCTTGAGATGTTGCATCTCTGGGAAAGCACAGATCTCCAGGGCTGTTGTGCCTGTGAATAGGCTGCCAAGGGAAGGTGAAGAGCAGCAACAGCTTTCAGGGCTGGCACCTTCCTTGTCGGGGAAGGAGCCGGACGTTTGCCTTTTTGGAAAAAGGGCTCTGCCGAGAATGGGTACGATGAGATGTTGCGTCTCTGGGAAAGCACAGATCCCCAGGGCTGTTGTGCCTGTGAATAGGCTGCCAAGGGAAGGTGAAGAGCAGCAACAGCTTTCAGGGCTGGCACCTTCCTTGTCGGGGAAGGAGACGGATGTTATCCTTTTCGGAAAAAAGGCTCTGCCAAGAATGGGTACGATGAGATGTTGCATCTCTGGGAAAGCACAGATCCCCAGGGCTGTTGTGCCTGTGAATAGGCTGCCAAGGGAAGGTGAAGAGCAGCAACAACTTTCAGGGCTGGCACCTTCCATGTGGGAGAAGTAGCCGGACGTTTGCCATTTCAGAAAGAGGCTCTGCCGAGAACAGGCGCCTTGAGATGTTGCATCTCTGGGAAAGCACAGATCTCCAGGGCTGTTGTGCCTGTGAATAGGCTGCCAAGGGAAGGTGAAGAACAGCAACAGATTTCAGGCCTGGCCCCTTCCATGTGGGAGAAGGAGCCGGACGTTATCCTTTTCGGAAAAAAGGCTCTGCCAAGAATGGAAACGATGAGATGTTGCGTCTCTGGGAAAGCACAGATCTCCAGGGCTGTTGTGCCTGTGAATAGGCTGCCAAGGGAAGGTGAAGAGCAGCAGCAACTTTCAGGGCTGGCACCTTCCTTGTCGGGGAAGGAGCCGGATGTTATCCTTTTCGGAAAAAAGGCTCTGCCAAGAATGGGTACGATGAGATGTTGCATCTCTGGGAAAGCACAGATCCCCAGGGCTGTTGTACCTGTGAATAGGCTGCCAAGGGAAGGTGAAGAGCAGCAACAACTTTCAGGGCTGGCACCTTCCATGTGGGAGAAGGAGCCGGACGTTTGCCATTTCAGAAAGAGGCTCTGCCGAGAATGGGTACGATGAGATGTTGCGTCTCTGGGAAAGCACAGATCCCCAGGGCTGTTGTGCCTGTGAATAGGCTGCCAAGGGAAGGTGAAGAGCAGCAACAGCTGTCAGGGCTGGACCCTTCCTTGTGGGAGAAGGAGCCGGACGTTTGCCATTTCAGAAAGAGGCTCTGCCGAGAACAGGCGCCTTGAGATGTTGCATCTCTGGGAAAGCACAGATCCCCAGGGCTGTTGTGCCTGTGAATAGGCTGCCAAGGGAAGGTGAAGAGCAGCAACAACTTTCAGGGCTGGCACCTTCCTTGTCGGGGAAGGAGCCGGACGTTATCCTTTTCGGAAAAAAGGCTCTGCCAAGAATGGGTACGATGAGATGTTGCGTCTCTGGGAAAGCACAGATCCGCAGGGCTGTTGTGCCTGTGAATAGGCTGCCAAGGGAAGGTGAAGAGCAGCAACAGCTGTCAGGGCTGGCACCTTCCTTGTCGGGGAAGGAGCCAGACGTTTGCCTTTTTGGAAAAAAGGCTCTGCCGAGAATGGGTACGATGAGATGTTGCGTCTCTGGGAAAGCACAGATCCCCAGGGCTGTTGTGCCTGTGAATAGGCTGCCAAGGGAAGGTGAAGAGCAGCAACAGCTTTCAGGCCTGGCACCTTCCATGTGGGAGAAGGAGCCGGACGTTTGCCTTTTCGAAAAAAAGGCTCTGCCGAGAACAGGCGCCTTGAGATGTTGTGTCTCTGGGAAAGCACAGATCCGCAGGGCTGTTGTTCCTGTGAATAGGCTGCCAAGGGAAGGTGAAGAACAGCAACAACTTTCAGGGCTGGCCCCTTCCTTGTGGGAGAAGGAGCCGGACGTTTGCCATTTCAGAAAGAGGCTCTGCCGAGAAGAGGCGCCTTGAGATGTTGCATCTCTGGGAAAGCACAGATCCCCAGGGCTGTTGTGCCTGTGAATAGGCTGCCAAGGGAAGGTGAAGAACAGCAACAGATTTCAGGCCTGGCCCCTTCCATGTGGGAGAAGGAGCCGGACGTTATCCTTTTCGGAAAAAAGGCTCTGCCAAGAATGGATACGATGAGATGTTGCGTCTCTGGGAAAGCACAGATCCCCAGGGCTGTTGTGCCTGTGAATAGGCTGCCAAGGGAAGGTGAAGAGCAGCAACAACTTTCAGGGCTGGCACCTTCCTTGTCGGGGAAGGAGCCGGACGTTTGCCTTTTTGGAAAAAGGGCTCTGCCGAGAATGGGTACGATGAGATGTTGCGTCTCTGGGAAAGCACAGATCCCCAGGGCTGTTGTGCCTGTGAATAGGCTGCCAAGGGAAGGTGAAGAGCAGCAACAGCTTTCAGGGCTGGCACCTTCCTTGTCGGGGAAGGAGACGGATGTTATCCTTTTCGGAAAAAAGGCTCTGCCAAGAATGGGTACGATGAGATGTTGCATCTCTGGGAAAGCACAGATCCCCAGGGCTGTTGTGCCTGTGAATAGGCTGCCAAGGGAAGGTGAAGAGCAGCAACAACTTTCAGGGCTGGCACCTTCCATGTGGGAGAAGTAGCCGGACGTTTGCCATTTCAGAAAGAGGCTCTGCCGAGAACAGGCGCCTTGAGATGTTGCATCTCTGGGAAAGCACAGATCCCCAGGGCTGTTGTGCCTGTGAATAGGCTGCCAAGGGAAGGTGAAGAGCAGCAACAGCTGTCAGGGCTGGCCCCTTCCTTGTCGGGGAAGGAGCCGGACGTTTGCCTTTTTGGAAAAAAGGCTCTGCCGAGAATGGGTACGATGAGATGTTGCGTCTCTGGGAAAGCACAGATCCCCAGGGCTGTTGTGCCTGTGAATAGGCTGCCAAGGGAAGGTGAAGAGCAGCAACAGCTTTCAGGCCTGGCACCTTCCATGTGGGAGAAGGAGCCGGACGTTTGCCTTTTCGGAAAAAAGGCTCTGCCGAGAACAGGCGCCTTGAGATGTTGTGTCTCTGGGAAAGCACAGATCCCCAGGGCTGTTGTGCCTGTGAATAGGCTGCCAAGGAAGGTGAAGAGCAGCAACAACTTTCAGGGCTGTCCCCTTCCTTGTCGGGGAAGGAGCCGGACGTTTGCCTTTTTGGAAAAAAGGCTCTGCCGAGAATGGGTACGATGAGATGTTGCGTCTCTGGGAAAGCACAGATCCCCAGGGCTGTTGTGCCTGTGAATAGGCTGCCAAGGGAAGGTGAAGAGCAGCAACAGCTTTCAGGCCTGGCACCTTCCATGTGGGAGAAGGAGCCGGACGTTTGCCTTTTCGGAAAAAAGGCTCTGCCGAGAACAGGCGCCTTGAGATGTTGCATCTCTGGGAAAGCACAGATCTCCAGGGCTGTTGTGCCTGTGAATAGGCTGCCAAGGGAAGGTGAAGAGCAGCAAGAGCTGTCAGGCCTGGCACCTTCCTTGTGGGAGAAGGAGCCGGACGTTTGCCTTTTTGGAAAAAAGGCTCTGCCGAGAATGGGTACGATGAGATGTTGCGTCTCTGGGAAAGCACAGATCCCCAGGGCTGTTGTGCCTGTGAATAGGCTGCCAAGGGAAGGTGAAGAGCAGCAACAGCTGTCAGGGCTGGACCCTTCCTTGTGGGAGAAGGAGCCGGACGTTTGCCATTTCAGAAAGAGGCTCTGCCGAGAACAGGCGCCTTGAGATGTTGCATCTCTGGGAAAGCACAGATCCCCAGGGCTGTTGTGCCTGTGAATAGGCTGCCAAGGGAAGGTGAAGAGCAGCAACAACTTTCAGGGCTGGCACCTTCCTTGTCGGGGAAGGAGCCGGACGTTTGCCTTTTTGGAAAAAGGGCTCTGCCGAGAATGGGTACGATGAGATGTTGCGTCTCTGGGAAAGCACAGATCCCCAGGGCTGTTGTGCCTGTGAATAGGCTGCCAAGGGAAGGTGAAGAGCAGCAACAACTTTCAGGGCTGGCACCTTCCTTGTGGGAGAAGGAGCCGGACGTTTGCCTTTTCGGAAAAAAGTCTCTGCCAAGAATGGGTACGATGAGATGTTGCGTCTCTGGGAAAGCACAGATCCCCAGGGCTGTTGTGCCTGTGAATAGGCTGCCAAGGGAAGGTGAAGAACAGCAACAGCTTTCAGGCCTGGCACCTTCCATGTGGGAGAAGGAGCCGGACGTTTGCCTTTTCGGAAAAAAGGCTCTGCCGAGAACAGGCGCCTTTAGATGTTGTGTCTCTGGGAAAGCACAGATCCCCAGGGCTGTTGTTCCTGTGAATAGGCTGCCAAGGAAGGTGAAGAGCAGCAACAACTTTCAGGGCTGGCACCTTCCTTGTCGGGGAAGGAGCCGGACGTTTGCCTTTTTGGAAAAAAGGCTCTGCCGAGAATGGGTACGATGAGATGTTGCGTCTCTGGGAAAGCACAGATCCCCAGGGCTGTTGTGCCTGTGAATAGGCTGCCAAGGGAAGGTGAAG